>JAPFBL010000047.1:0-1200000 GCA_026182355.1 Hermatobates lingyangjiaoensis | reverse complement strand
GCTCTTCTGACAACTGGTTGATAACTGGTTGGAAGTTACGATCTTAGAAAAAAAGCCTATGACTTCAGTCATTTTTCTAATTCAGCAGATCAGAATATATATATATATATATATGATCAAACCACAATAAGAAATGGGAAAACAAGACTAAGATCTTTCAACCGTAACAAGCGGTCTTCGTCAGAAGACTCTGACGAAGTCTGTCTTCTGACGAAGACCGCTTGTTACGGTTGAAAGATCTTAGTCTTGTTTTCCCATTTCTTATTGTGGTTTGATCATTGATTCTTGTTTCACGTGTTTATGTGAAATCTTTATATATATATATATATATATATATATATATTATTAAAGTAGACGGCAGCTTCCGCATTTACGACTTTTTTGCTCGTTTTTTCTAGTTTTCTTACTAGTTTTTTCTGGTAGGGAGTGATTTCATGGAGGAGTTGTCCCAGAGACATCAAAGAAATAATTTTGTAGCTTAATCAATAATATTATATTTTTATACTTACAAGCTTTCGATTTTCTCAGAAATCATGTTCAGGTATATAGATCAACATCTAACAGATTAAATTTACACAATAACAATTTTTCTAAAAGTTAAACAGACATTAAAAGGAATAAAATTTAGAGGTTAATAGAACTAGATGAACTTTGTGAAAAAACAAAACATGATTAACAAAACAACATTAACGAGGGAAATGTTAGAGAAAGGGAGAACAAGTTTAAGAATAGAAAATAATACCAGCCGCCTTCATATCCTCGAGGCCTTATACATCAAGGACGTCCAACCTTCTATGAACATTCAGACCAATTGTATAGGCATAATACCAAGTTGTTAGAACTTCGATAGTTCTTATAAACTTAATAAGACTACATTGACAGGACCCCCAGGCAATATCAATGACAAGTTGTAACCTTACACTTGTCACAGTGCACTTGTTTTGTTTTTTCACAAAGTTCATCTAGTTCTATTAACCTCTAAATTTTATTCCTTTTAATGTCTGTTTAACCTTTAGAAAAATTGTTATTGTGTAAATTTAATCTGTTAGATGTTGATCTATATACCTGAAGATGATTTCTGAGAAAATCGAAAGCTTGTAAGTACAAAAATATAATATTATTGATTAAGCTACAAAATTATTTCTTTGATGCCTCTGGGACAACTCCTCCATGAAATCACTCCCTACCAGAAAAAACTAGTAAGAAAACTAGAAAAAACGAGCAAAAAAGTCGTAAATGCGGAAGCTGCCGTCTACTTTAATAAAATATGTTTACAAGAGAATCTGCTGCCAATATACACTAATATATATATATATATATAAAGATTTCACATAAACACGTGAAACAACAATCAATGATCAAACCACAATAAGAAAATGGGAAAACAAGACCAAGATCTCTCAACCGCAACAAGCCGCCTTTGTCGCGGTTGAGAGATCTTGGTCTTGTTTTCCCATTTTCTTATTGTGGTTTGATAATTGATATATATATAATATATATATATATATATATATATATATATATATGACCACTGATGACCGTAGTTTGACATTAAGAGCGTCTGAGGAGGCCCACATATGGTTATTGGGGGCCCGATCAGATCCCGGTTTAAATCAGAAGCGTTAACTTTTATTTGTTTTTCCTTTTATTTTTAACTTATATATTCATATTCATATATATATATTTTTTTTATTATTTTATTATTATATATTTTTTTTCCTTTTTTTATTATATATATTTTTTATTTATTTATTTATTTATTTTTTTTATTATTTCCTTTTTTATAATTTTTAATTTATAATTTTTAATTTTATAATTTTATCTATTGTTTTTGCTTTCTCCGTTCTCCGACGTTTAGTGCCTAGCTCCTTTTTTACGCTAGTGCTGCTCTCTTCGGTTGACTCTTTATTTCTTCATTCGCGCTCCGTTCTTCGACGTGGGGAGATCTCTCTCACTTCGTCCTCTCTACTAGTCTACTCTCCTGATGACGAACAACAGTTCGAAATATTCAATTCTGTAAGTTTTCTTTGTATTCTCTTTTCTGTGTCGTGCTTTGTGTAATTTAAATATTTATATATATATATATATATATATATATATATATATATATATATAACATATATATATATATGTGTGTGTGTGTGTGTGTGTGTAATACATTCTACTAAAATCTGTGTCAATGATTTCACAGCATAGTGTGCCTGGATTTTAAATGGGTTTTTTAATCAATTTTTAGAACATTTAATACGTTTTAATTATAGTTTCAATTAAAAATAAAGTAATTAATTAACATCTATCAGTCTCCTTGAAATATTTTTTATTAATATTTTATTTGATCTTTGCTCCACTTTTCTGTTTACCAAAAAATTATTCATAGTTAGGTTTAGGACTTCACTTGCCTTTTATATCCTGTAATGTGTTAAATTACATTTCATGGCAACTTCATTGTAGTAAAGTAAAAAGAAATATACTTGCAATGATTGGCTCATTTTCAATTTACAATGAAAACAATTGGCAAGTTTTAACTTAAATGTAAAAAGAAAGCTGCCATAGTTCAAATAGATGAAGTACAGACTTATAAAAACTTCTATTTTTTTCTTCAAAATATTTTACACATGATAACGCATCATTTATTCATTGCAGTGACTTTTTTTATATCAACACAAACAAGACTCGTCTGCTTGTAGATAAACAGATAACAAAATAAATAAAACATAATTTAGAAATGTACTTGGTCAATTTATTTCAAACTACTATTGGAAATATCCCATTTGCGACGACGGCAACACCGGGTAGGTGAGCTGGTTATATTATTAATGAACAAATGCCACTGTATACATTGTTTGATTTACCAATATTCTAAATAACTTTAATATACATTCATCATTGTCAATATATTTTTAACAATGACATTTATTCATAATGAAATCTGGTAATTTAGTTCAAGAAAAAAGACATAAATTGATTAAAAATTGTAAAAAAAAATCTATTAAATGGGATATTTTCAATAGCAGACTATAGATTCTTTAATTTACCAATATATGAAGTTACTTTAATATACATTCATCATTGTCGAAATATTTTTTTTTTCAAATAAAAAAGAGAACTATTTTTTTTTACTTTTCATTGTTTTCGCAAGACGTTTAACTAGATGTGAAATACAGTGTTCAGCTCAGGGTTGATTGAAACATAAAAGGCAGAAGCTGGTTGTTGCCCAGGTTAATTCCAACCGGATTGAAGCTAGCCTTTACTGCCCACCACTACCCGTCCCATGAATAAATGATTTTTAATCTCAATAAGGAACTGTCAGGAGATGTTGGACCGCCTCCTCAGCCCAGTAACGCCCTCATATAAATTCATCTCTCTGCCCTACATTCTCCAGTCTTTTTATTGTATCATCTCCAAGGTGCGATTAAATCCATCTAAATTTATGTACTTTTCTCTCTACCAAGTCAGTTTAATTTATTCTTTTAATAATGTGGATTTATATTAATATAGACGATGAAATATCACTTCCAATTACGCGGCTATTCTATTTACATTGTTTTATATTGTATTCATAACTAAACTCTATTTTCCTAATTATCTGCAGTTCTCTAAAAAAAGTATTGAGCGATTTAAGATTTTAGTGTTAATATTTCAATGGTGGAATGGAATTCACAATACATTTGCGTTCCTGAAATGCCTATATACTTTCAAAATAGGACAATATATGAAAGTTCTAAATTGAAGATGAGTTACACTCAGAGTAAAGAAACACACTTACAAACTCAAGTTTACGTCAATCCGTCTTCAGAAGAAACGTGAAAGGGTGACCAAGTCTGTTGTAGATGCAGTGGCAAGTAACCCAGACAAGGGTTACTTTTCGATTGTCTAAAAATTTGAGTTTGTAGGAATGCTTCTTTACTCCGTGTGTTACTCTTCTTCGATTTTGAACTCGTATTGTATTCAGTTTGGATTGTCTTTCCAATTTTATAGTAGTCTATATAAAAGACATGAAGACAGTTTTTTTTATAGAAATATAAAAGTCATATGTCATTGTGAAACTGTATTTCATAATAATATATACAAGCACTTCACAAACTCATAGATGGACACTATGACTTTGTATAAATGACGTCTTTCATTCTGTTAAGGGACATATTTTTTTCATTGAAATGAATGTGAATAGAAATTAATTTTTTAATAAATCTTTTAATCCATGCTAAGTATAACTCTGGTGACCAAAGCACTGTTGGTATAAGTGTGTTTAATATGAACTGCTGTTTATATGAAGAACGTTTTACTAACAAAGCATGTAATTGAAAGTAATTATTATTATTGTTTCTTATTATATAAACGAAGAAAACATCTTCAAATAGACTAGAAATAAATGAGTGTATTGATAAATATATATGGGTTTCCTACCGTTGTGTTTCCGGCGTGCTTGGTCACCCATTCTCTTTTCTCCTGAAGACGAACCATACAAAATTTTGAGTTTGTAAGTGTGTCTCATTCTCTTTGTGTTGCTTTCTTTCGTTTTTGAACTGACGCACCCAGTTTTGATCGTTTTTTCGAATTCTAAGTGATATATATATATACACTTTTTCGATGATAATATGACCCGAAATGGACAAATACATTTCAATGTACATAAAGAAACAAATTAAAAACACAAACTTACAGTCTCTAATTTTTGGTTGAACCGTCTTCAGGAGAGATAAGAGAGGGAAACCAATAATGTTGCCACATACGCGCCCGGTCATAGAGAATAAGGTAGATAAGAATCAATTTAAATTAAAATAGGAATATGAAGAATAATAGTAAACACAAAAACAAATAAAATAATAAAAAAATAAAAACTGAGGGATGAACAGAAGAAATGATACATAAATAAATAAAAATTAAAAATTACGGACTAAGCTTTAATAAATAATAGAGAATAAAACTTAAAATAAATTAAATAAATGAAAAATATATAAGATGAAAGCATAAAACCAGATGCAGAGACAAGAATATATATATATATATATATATATATATATATATATACATATATTAATATATATATGTTTTATTAAAAGTAGTGCCTAATTGGAGTTTTAGACTTATTAGTTTTTCTAGTCTTCTCATACTTGACTTCCATGGGTCTGGAACTAAAAACATAAGTTGACCATAATTTTTATTATTGTATACCAACATGTTTCGGTCATCGATGACCATTTTCAAGGTTAATAGATATATAAAGTTTCATACCATATATACATATATATATTAGGTGTGTTCTCTAATCGGGGTTCGGTCAATTTTCCAGGATAAAAAATTAAACTCTCGTTGCCGTTCATAAATTAATATGAACTGCAAGGAATATCACTGATGATGCCATTAAGGTCTACAATACAAAATCATCCACAGTGGTAGATGATGTGCGTCCCAGAATACTAATTGACAACTTGATCAAATAGATGGTTGAAAGGTCCTTCTATTCTTTGAAGTTTCCTTCAAAAACAAACAACAGATGATAACGACTGTCAACCAAATTAAGGTTGTGGAAGAACAAGTTGACTCAATTCTGAGAGGACCCCAATTATAACCATATCTAAACCTATTACAAAAGTTGAAGACCCTTCCTGCTGCAGCATGTATTGGATGTCCTTAATATTTGTACAGTACAATTTATGCTAACAATTCATTCGAACAATTAGTGGTCTTCTTCAGGTTTACATTTGCAATGTTGAGGCTGTTATGACAACAGAGATCTAGGATGGACTCTTCTTAGTTGCCACTATATACCACATTATAACAGATTGAACAAGTAATGAAATAAAACGAAATATTTTGTTGACCTTCTTACAAACCACAAGTTAAAAAATAAAATTAAATTGACATTTAGCATATCATCCACACAAGTATGTCATACTATAAGACTCAAGTAGATCTCTCCTACCACACATCCACTAAGTACACCTTGCACATATTATGAACTATATTTTTCCATAATGCTTTTGAAGAAATCTCGTGAAACAACAAAACAATTCCATGTAAATAAACTTCACTATGGCTTGCTCTGTAAAATCAAATACGAAAAAATCTAAGATACAAGTTAGTAAATATGAAGAACGTAAACAGTTTTGAAGTTATGAAGCCCTATAGGTATTCCAGTATTTTCCTTCCTCTCTTAAATATTGTGGCAACTGTTAAGTATTTGAATTTATTTCACTATAATATACATATAAGATACATTCAAAATGCTTTATAATGAGAAGGTGAGAAGGCCAACTGCAACTGTCTGGTTTTGGTCACCAGCATATATTGCTGGTTTGCGAGAAACATTGCGCTCGGAAGGATAGGAGTAACAACAAACGTATATGTGGAATCATATATGCAGTGGATTGAAATAAACAAGTTTTCTTCTGTTCAATGAGATAAGGCAAATATAATAGTGTACAGATTATGTTTATAGATATATAAATTTATTTTGTTGTAAAAACAATTGATTTTGAATTCATATATTGAGTGCGTTAATTACAACAACTCACAAATGAAGTCTAGCATATGTAAGTGCATTGTTTGTTTTACATTAAAAGAATCGACTGTTTATGAAAGTGCAAGGGTAATTTGGGCAGTAGAATTAATACTGCTAAATGGATTGCGAGGTTGGAGAGGAATTTGTTTAGGGGCGGTCGGTTGGCCCTGTTTGTGACCCTAATGCTATTTGGGCGGGTTGCTTTGTCTCTTACAACGCTCTAGGCCCTTTGTACCCCCTGCAATGCTCTCCTTCCCTCTCCATTCCTCCTCCTCCTTACTTACGAAAAATAGCATAATTAGTCCGCCAAATTACCTTGCTCTCAGTCTTGCCTGCCACCTCCCCTTCACTTCTAACTATTCCTCTCATTAGTGGAGCAACATTATAAAAACGTTTCAGTACTTACCTTCGCACAATGTATCATTTGATATATTAGAAAATAATTCTAAATAAACTTTATACATTTTCACAATAATAGTTGTTGTTAGGGTTAGTAACTGCCCTCTATCGAATAAGTATGTCATGTATACCATTACTTCATTTATATTATAACCTTACATATATTAAAATTTTGAGGCTTGCTTGGGCTCAATAGTAAGTATTGCTTGAAAAAGATCTCCAATGGAACTAAGAATCTTAAAATAAATGCCCTTATTTTCTTTAGAGATATTCCAGTTTTTTATTATCTTAAACTTTTTAAAAGTTGCTTCTAACCAAAGTTAGTTTCTAACCTTGAGATAACTTATATGAAATGAATTCATATAAATATAAATTATATTTAATTTATAACAATGTAAATCATATAAATTCATATAAAATGTGTGTTTTGCCAAAAAATTGTGGAAATTGTTTTGATTAAAATTTCTGTGATTTCAGCCTTTTAAATATAACATACAATAAATATATATATATAAAGTAAAATATACTGTGACGCATAGAATGAAACGTAACAAACGACTCAATTTTTAATATTTCGACCATGATGGCGGCCGTCCTCAGCAGAAGAAGTTAATTGTCAGAGGACGTCAAGTGAACTGAAGACCTCTCCGGTTAGAAGGCTAAAGAAGGAGAAAATAAAAAAAAAGAACTAAGGAGTGAAGATTGGAAGAAATTTAAAGAAGATTAAATGGGAAGGAAACAGTTAATATAAGAAGTATATATAAAAAAAAAGAATTAAATTATAAAATTCAAGATGATATAATGTAATAATAAAATTAAACAAAATATTTTGAAAAAAAAACTACCAGTTTACATTCAAGCCAGGTTGAGAGTGTGCTCTTAGGAGCAAAATGCGGGCTTTGTTAAAAGATTTTAGATTAACTTGTCTCTAATCACTACACTTGTTTTAGTACTAGGATTGTGACCCGTTAATTGAAGCTGAGGTGGTGGGAATTGTGAGGTGCCACAGGGAGGGTGCTGGGTTTACCAACCGAACGCCTGTGATTATTCATCAGAAGGAATCAGAAGCAAAACCAACGTAGAAAGTATCACATTGGGTGTATTTCAAGAGGTAAACACAATCAGTGGAGATACAGAAGAAGGGATTGTAAGAAGGATAAGAATTAAGATTAAAAGGAGACATGAAAGAAAACTCAGAATTAAAAATAAGACAGGTGAGACATCTCCGACATCCACAACGTTGCAGACCTCCGCAAATCTGGGAATTCTGAATATATTTACCGTCTCGGTGAGAGAATAAACTAGCAATATATGCGTATATATTGTGCCTGAATTGACAAGAAATATATGCCAGTGATTAAAATATAACTAAAGTCGATAAAAATTGAAAGAGGTATAATTAGTCAAAATATTTTTTGTATTATATTGTAGGAATTTACTTTATTGAAACCAACATGTGAAATATTAGTCAAAAATTATTATTTAATTATCTTTGTTATTTATAATTTTCATTACTACCATAATAATTACTATTATTATAAATATTACTATAATTTATATAATGACTTATTATATTACCATATTCGGTAGTTACATATATTCATTTCTATGAATAGAAGGTATCTATTTACGCACAACATGACATACATCAATTTAACAAGGAGATATCTATATAAATAGTACTATCTATTACTAACTAGGTGATTAGTTAAGTTACTTCAAGCAATTTTCGTATCATGCTCTCTATAAAGTCTTCCATAATAATTCTTCCTTTAATGATGGGTCTATAATTAGATATAAACGGCTGAAAACTTCTGGCTCTAAGGCAGTCTGCAGTGTTGTTTTTGTTAGATAACGCCCTTTGTGAATTACTAATGGCTAATTATCCTAATAGATTTTGTGGTTACAGAGCTTCACGAAATCTATTAGTAAGTGCTTGTTTTGTAATGTGTCCGATTAACTAAATCCTTAGTTATAGTGTAAATATCTTGATAAAATTATGCGGTTATGGAAATCAAACTACTATATAATTTGTATTTAAGTAAAATAGTGAAAAAAGAAATAGATGAATTCTTTTAACATTTTTTAATAGTATGGATCATTTATTAATAAAATGACTGTTAGTTAACCAATTGATCACATAGTCTTTCCTCAAATATGCTGCTCAAAAGTATGGAAGATAGATACTCAGCAGCATTTCCTTAAATCATATAGGCCAGGATAGCCCAGAAGCATGCGTTCTTGCCTCTAAACTGGTAGATCAGAAGTTTGATTCCCATCCGAGGTATATTTTACTCTTGATATATTCATACAGAAGGTAAGAAAAATCTGATATCGTCGTCCCTCGGAGAGCATGTTATGCCTTCTGCCTCGAGCCTGTTCAATACTAGATACTCGTTAAAGATGCCTGTCAACACTTGAGATATGCAAATATTTGGACTCCGAAAGTAGAATGTTCATTATCTAGTGAGAGAGGGCCACTCCTTTGGCTTATTTATGTTTTTCTATTAAGTTTATCCGTTTGGTTTATCTGTTCCACTTTAGGACTACTACTGTTACCTAACCTAACTTACCTTGTAACACTCTGTAGAAGCGCAAACAGTGTTCCACCTTTTTTTATCACAGAACTAGCCGAAACAGCTTAAGTTAGTATTTACTTCTTGGTTTTTATATCTGGTACCAAAAACTGAATTTCTATAATTTTGATTTAAAAATAGGTATGCTTTAAATTAAAATTACATTTATATTTAGAAACTGAATAGCCCATCGCAACCTATATACTAGTATTAGTGCTTCTTCGACGAGTTTTCAATGTTATTCACATTCAAGGGTTCCTCCTGAATAGCACTATACCTTATCTGAACGCTTGGATTGTACAATAACACTTTACTAGCTTTAAGACGTTTTCTTGAAAATGAAACAAAACCTATCAAACTACTACCAGGACCGGAACACGAAGTGAGATGGACTCCATCTCTTGATGGACTTAAAACGGTATGTATAGATCTACATGTTGTTTATTAAGAGAATTCTATTATCTCAATGCAGTAGTAGCAAAAAACAATAATCAGGTATGAAGATGTGTTCTCTTTTAATTAATATTATTAAATCTCTTTTTGTTTACATATTAGAATGAAATGATATCACTTGTGGACCCCTTATAAATGAAAGGACCTGATAGCATTTATCAGGTCTTGTATTCTAGCATTCATGTATCTCGGGTCATATGACGATAGTGTACTATTCTGGGAACTTAGTTATCTGCGGGGGTAATGTTTATTTTTGTCATCACGATTGTTTGTTACGCGATTTTATACAATGAGTTATATTAGTGAATAATCTTGTTCATATTACCCTAAGGGTTTTAAAGATCATAAAAGTAGTCTAAAATGAATATAGCACTCCTGTGTTTTTACTCAAGTAAATTATTATTAAACTGCCCTTACTTGTCTGTAAAATGTAATTATAAAGTATACAACGTAAAAGTAACACCATATTGTATTTGTCTGAAATATATATTTAGTGGAACTATAACAACCACTGATCCGTAATAGTTCACCTTTCAGATGAAAGTTTTTGATACAAACCCTTTTTAAATCCCTACTAAAAGGCAACATTAATTTAATGGCATGTGTGTTTCTATTATTTAGATATTACTTTAAAATATACGTACCATATAATACAATATCCCTATTAACAGCTCCAATTTACTTTACCTCAATCCATAACGTATTAATTACACTGCTGATAGATTTTGTTATACAGACTGTACATTTCCAAACAATTCTTCCTCGCTGATTATAAATAACAAATATTACACTAAATTCCAGCATGTTTTAATTAAAAGGGAAAAATGGATGGGATTTCACTGGATCTGTATAGAAGTTATTTCAATCAGCGACTCCCAAACCAAGTTTGTTAACGTTTCATTTTACATTTAATTAGACCTCAGTTGTTAATTGTTATTCTTTTATTTGTTATTCTATACTTCTCAAAGGGAAAACTCATTTCGTTATTGCAAATATAAATAGTATTTATGATATAAATCTCACTGATCGGACCTGCTGACCTGTTAAATATAAGATTTCAGTTATATCAATAATTCTCAATGTTCGTTACAGATCATTTATTACTGTTGCACAAAATCTATTTTACGACTGAGACAACAATTTTATAAACAAAACTGTATTTAGTTGTGATTTTAAAATTGAATTATATTTTATGAACTGTATTAATTGTACAAGTTCATAAAATAAATATATGAAATAAAATTTGGTTTAAATAAATACCTTTTTAGGAATAGTATTTAACATTAAACCTGCAACATTTACATGAAATAGATCATAGAGTTATTTAAATGTGATCATACAAGAGATATCAGAAGACAGAGGAAAAACCACTAATAATCTAAAATGTTTAATGGTATCCGATTTAATATCAAATAGTATTTCTTGCAATAATATGATTAAATAAATAAAAAACGATAATAAGAGAGATATAGGTGAACATTGAAATGAACTTTCTTCTTCCACTGAAATGGAAAAATCGCTCAACTAAATAGCTCTTACTTAAACTTACTGTGTTCAGGATTCTGATTTAATAATTTCACAAATTTTTTAGTTGAGAGTAACAATTGGAAAAATTATACTACTTAAGTTTGTTGATTTTTATCATATACAACAAACTGAGGAACTCAGTTTTAACAAGTGATAAATGTTATTGAGTCTATGACTGGAGATTGGAGGCTAAACAGTTAAGTAGTTCTTATCTGTTTTTAAAGTCAATCGTGATTCCTGATCAGAACGAGGATTTACTTGACTTAAGAATGTTTGAGTCAACGTGAAAGTGAAAAGTGGAAAATATTTGAGGTCCAGTTTTAGAATTTACGAACTGTCATAAACTGAAGACGCAAAAAGTTATATTCGTTGGAACTTGTATAAGTGTATTGCTATTATTCATCCGAGGATCGGAGTCCTTACGGACTAGTGCGAACTGCGCCAATTTGATATATTATAATTATAATTGATCTAATGCAAAAGCTGTATATTTTAATGTCATTAATGAATTGAATTATTATATCAGTAAAGTATCTCTCTCATCTCTTGCATATAAGTATTATTTGTAAAAATCATTGCTTAATGGCCAGTACCTGACACTCATACCAAATGTGATCAAGGGTTTCTCCCTTTACTGTATACAGCCTAAGTTCTATATTTTATGCTATTTCAGCTTTTCTATCTAAATTTTAGAAAACAATGGCCAGTTTAGTATTACACGTTCTTTTTAACATCGTTTCTATTTAGGTTTATTATTTTCTTTATAAACTGAAGTCACACCAAACAGGTGTTTTACAACTATATTTACATATCAAAATGTAATAGTTCTTTGCTTGATTTACCTGCACATTTAAAGGTGTTTAGGAAAAACTTCTTATTAAAGGTCACTAAATACCATTATTCAGTATTTACAGAAATTCAATCGCAGTTTTTAAGAGGACTCACAACCTATAAATGTACTATCCTGTAATATATACTGCAATTTACTTTCAGTGCTTTGCTTACATTAAATATTTTCTTACATCAAGTAAATAAGCTAAAATTGATGAAACGACCAAAACATACACATTGATATCTCATTGTGTGGTCAGGTTACTGAATGTGCTAATATAATTCTATCAATGATTCCTCTGTAATGTTAGAAAATGATTATCTCTAGAGGAACAATTCTGTTGAATGCAGAATTTCAGTTACACAGATATTTCAGTTATTTGAATTCGTGAAGATTACATCTGACATTAAAATTACTTATTCTAACAGAATCATAACGCGATACTATCTGGTACGAAATAATTATTATTCTGTTATACAAAATCAATTGGTACATAATTTTTAAATTTCAGATCAGGGGACCTTCATATGTCACGTCCATCCTAATACATGAAAACCCTTACATTAGATATGTAGGCTTTACAGCCTATCAAAAAGCTGTAAAAATATCTAAGTTATGATAAACAGCCACGTTTACCAATATATATGCAAGCAGTACTTGCACAGACTAGCTATCAAGACTGAGCGAAAATTCAAGGCTCTTGTGCCTCAATCGTTCTTATGTGTCGCTTAAACTCAATACAGGGAAGTTACTAAACTTGAATTAAAGTTAAAACTTGTATTAAATGTAAATTAAAATTTCACTTACTTGTACTAGTAAATTAAATAATTCATACAAGATTCATAATAAATGATCAATATTACAAAACACTAGTAATAAAATAATGTTAATACCTTCGGAACTGCACTCTAAATAACTCAATGCAAATCTAAATTCTGAAACATTTACTTAAAACTCGTGCCTATTTATATTTTTTTTTTAATTGTCTAGTTAAATATTATTTAAAAAATATATATTTTTAAACTAGAGAGTGAATTATGAAATATTACCCACAGCATCTGAAAGTTCATTGCTTATGCTGGTCACTTTTTCCCTATCCACCCTCCTTTACAAAAGTTCTTATCTTATCGCTTATAGTTGACTTAATTGTCTCTAAACTTCTCTATTTGAAATAATTTTATTGTGTTTTACTTAAACTTAAATCGATTATACCTTCAGAACAAAGTTTAACTGAAGAACTATAAAGACAAAGTATATTATGCTAAGAACATTGGTTCTTGAATAAGAATTTCTAAGAACACTGTAATTGACTAGCATTTATTAGTCAATTAGAGATTATTAATGCTTATTTCCAGATTTTTCGACTATGGTGCAGAGTAGTGGTTCTCAGTGTGGTATGCAAGGATTACTTGGGGAACACGGGAATAAATATTATTTTGAGGGTACATGGCAATCCATTAATGGGTCATTTAAGTTAATAAGCATATGTCAGGATAGCATAACCAAAAATATATCAAAGCATAGTGAGGAGAGCATAAGAATATTTAAACATAATAATTTAAACATAAAGCCTAATATTCTGGTCAGTTTGTTGTAGTGTTACATTGCCATAAAACGTTCTTTTACATTTTTTTTATGTTATTTCAAAACCTAATTTTATTAAAAATGTTTTTCAGTATACTTTTTAAAATGTTTGTTCAAAATATTTTGTTATTTTTCAAGAAAGATTTTTCTACTTCAACATTACGTTGTAAATGTACTGAAATTCCATACATTTTTACTCATTTCATTTGTGGGGTAAAAATCTAATGAAATGGTCTCCACATATAAAACTTTTAATGATATAAACAACGCGTTTCGAACACGTAGTGTTCTTCCTCAGGCATTAACTAAAAAATACAATGACACCAGAGAGTTATCTATAGTACAAAGTAAATAAGTACAAAAATTAATATAAAATAAAATAAGGCAGAAAGTACGAACTTAAGGATGAGTGCCTCTGAATAAGACTGACTGGAAGTCAGTCATTTCATTTGCCTAAAAACTAATACTGTTTCCATGTTTCTGATAATATTTTGTGTTCAATAACTCTGAAGAAATAATGAAAAACCCCAAATTCGGTTGCTTTAATCAAGGAGTTTTCAGAAATTCTAATCAACGGGTTAAATGACATCAGCTCTTTATAGAATAAGTAGCATCGCATTGCACTATCTGTATAGTCGTCGCTATTTAGGTTAGACAATAAATTTGCTTTATGTAATTATCAAGTTTCAAAATTGTTAATTGATTAGAAGAATTGAATAGAATAGAAGAATGTATACGATTGTCAGAATGATCAGAGAGGAATATAGTTGCTTCAGAGGTTTTACATAATCAATTATTTATTAAATATTAAATCATGAATGGACCTGAATTGAACTTAGAAATGCAAATTGTTTTTAATAATGGCGATGCAGGGAATAATAATCTTTTTAAATAAAATAACAAAAAGGCCTTTCCAAAGAGATGTAGGTTTAGACTAAAAGTCTGGATTGAGGGTCGGTTATTCTCCTTGCGTAAAGTGACTAGACATCTCCCCATTAGAAGGATTGTCCCCCATTTGAACTTATTGGTCTCCATTCATAAATGTCACTGCAAATGTCCCCATTGAAACTTGTTATCCCTCAAGCGCTCTATTCCTCAAACCAACCAACCAAAAACAAAACAAGCCAAGCATTCATTTAAAAAAAAACTAATTCATTATATAAAAATTTTAAAACAGTTTATTAGCTAAGTATTGTGCAAAACATAAATAATAGCTAATATCTGAATTATTAAACTACAATATACCAGTGATTTACAGTTCATAATTTTAATACAACAACGGATTTATGAACTGATTAATTTATTTACATAATTTTTAATAATTTTCAATTACTATGAATATGCTACAGCCATTAACAAAGGGATATCTACTTTACATAAAACCAGGTGCTATACGGTTAAACACACCACTATCACTTAGATAATAATCAATTTGATCTAAATTGTATATTACCAGGTAATATATTGTTTAACTAATTACTACCACTTATATAATTATGTTATCTACTTAATTTATTACCAGGTAGTATATGGTTTATATAATTACTCCTAATCAGGTAATAATCGTTTTTAACTACTTCATATACCTCCATGTAGTAGTTGGTTTAACTATTAACTGCAACTCAGATATTAATCAATCTAGCGTCTTGATCACTTTCATTTATCATAACTGTAAGTACTTATTCACTATTTTTCAGTTAAATTCACCCCCAATTTTCCTGTCGTTTAGCTTGACATTCCGTATATATAAAAAGATTTCACATAAACACGTGAAACAACAATCAATGATTAAACCACAATAAGAATGGGAAAACAAGACTAAGATCTTTCAACCGAAACAAGCGGTCTTCGTCAGAGTCAAAAACCCAACTGTTGGGTTTTTGACTCTGACGAAGACCGCTTGTTACGGTTGAAAGATCTTAGTCTTGTTTTCCCATTCTTATTGTGGTTTAATCATTGATATATATATATTATATATAAATACATATATATATATATATATATATATATATATATATATATATATATATATAATACATATTTTATATATATATATATATATATATGTTTTGTTGAACGACCTTTGTACTGTGGCATGAATCAATTTCATAGTCAATCTTTCAAGTTTTCTCACCTTTGATTTAAATCTTTCTGGTATTAAATACACCAGTTCTCCAAAAGATTTATTTTTCAATACTGACATGTTTCGGTCTCCTAGACCATCTTCAGAGTTAAACATATTTACAAAAACTTATTCCTACTAATCACAACTATATACATTATACTATACATTTCCTAAATTAACACAATAAAGGTCGTTCAACAAAACATGCATAAAATAAGGATTGCTCCCTAAATTTACAAATATATATATATATATATATGTATTGATGCAGTAAATTAACAATAAACAGTAATCAATGTTGCCAACAGTATACCACATCAAATTCTCTAATTCTTCTTTCGTCTTTTTAAATGGTTTTCACTTCAGAGTTCTGTAAATATATAAATTATATATTGACTTCCAAAATATTGTTAAAAATCAATAACTAATATATATATTGATCATATAAATATCAATATATATATATATATATATATAAACATAATATAATATAATTACATATAAATAAATAATATAAATATATATTACTAAAATAAGGTAGCCTTACATTGTTTTTGTAGCCCTGAGGATGATTTATAAATGCATCGAAACATTGGCAGAAAAAGAAGTATTTCAATTTAAAGACCTATCCCTCAAAAAACTTACTAAACACCGTATAAAGAGCCACCGTGTAGTGAGGTACGGGTAACATTATAAGTTGTATTTGGAGCTTTCTATATCTAAATTATATCATGCGATTTTTTAATAATTATTTTATTTATTTTATATATATCCTATGTATTCATTTCTATTCATCTGAAAATTAACTTAATTATCATTTATGTTATAAATTAACTGTCTAGTTAATTCTCTTTTAATAGATTAATTATGTTGTTTATTAAGATTTATTTTTTATAACAAGTCCTTTTTTTCTTATTCCTTTTACATTTTTTTTTACTTTTCAGCTATTTCTGGTATTTTAAATTGTGCTGAATAACTCTGAACATATGATGAAGAATAACTGAATTTGGGTGGTTTAATTCAGATTTTTTTCAAAGGTCCTAATCAAGAATAAAACTTGAAAAAACAAAGCAAGTAATATAATAATAACAATCAGAAATAATCATATATTTTCTCGAAAAAAGAATGCATCATTATAACGAAAAAAGTAATAAATAGGGAAGTACATACATGGAAGGCAACATTTGTTTCTCTGAAGTATTTTAGCGAAGACTCAATTTGCAGCCTAAAATTAAATTTATAAAATTTTATAAAATATTTATAAAATTTTAAAATTGATTTATATTTACCAGAGGCTATTAAATGAGATATTCCGATAATAATCAAGGGTACTAACTAATATCATTAATATTTTATTAAATTTTGAGATTTACATATGATAACTGTCAGTATCTCTTTGTGTTTTGACACCTTCTGTTAGCCCGAATCCAGAACATTTTGCACCTGCCTGTTATACTTTTACTATAGCCTCTTACTCCTAGACCTATCCCAAATACTTCTTACTGGTCAATAGACCATCTCTAGTTGTATGCGTTGATTATAATATCAAGTGTTCATTGGATAATAATAGATATACATCTTGGTTTTTTTTTCTTGACCACAATTACTAATAAATACTTTTCTTCTTCTCGCGATTTGGTCAGGGTTAGTTAGTAAAAACCACCTCATGCCAACGTTTCGTCTTTACTTCAGAATATCCTCAGTGCTAGATCTCAAATCCAACGAACAATAATCTTATAGACGCAACATTCTACCACATAATACAAAAAACTTACTTAAGGCTGGTTTCGTTGGTTCGCTTCTACAAGCTAGCAAACGATAAGTTTTTTGATATTGCATAAAGAATGTTGTGTAGGTGAGATAATTGTCCATTGTATTTGGTTTTTAGCCCTGAGTATATCTTGAAATAAAGACGAAACATTGGCAAGGAGGTGATTTTTACTACCTAACCCTGACCAAATCTCGAGAAGAAGAGAAGTTTATATTAGTAATTGTGGCCAAGAAAACAATACCGTGATGTATATAACATGTTAAAATGAACACTTGATATTATAATCAACTATAAAATTGGATATCTATTGACCAGTGAGAGGTTCTTGAGAAAGAATAAAGAGTAAGAGAGTAGATCAAAAGTGCAATAGACCGGAGCAAAATGTTTTGGATTCGGGCTAACAGAAGGTGTCAAAACACAACGAGATACTAAGTCTTCCACATTGTTCCATTTTAGCGGAAATTTAAGTGACGGTGGTCACTGCTTTAAAGCAGTGTAAAGGAAACCTGATGAGGTGAAGTTTATGTTGATAGTGAAATAGTAAAGGTTTAATGATGGGTTTAATGTATATTCCTAGTTTTTAGTGTTTAGTAAATGTTATTGATCTATAAATAATGTTAAGAAATTGTTATTTAAGTATTATTTATCCTTGAAAATGATCAATGTTGATCGAAACGTCGGAAACAGTGTAATTAATCTGAAAAATAAATCATTCCGTGAATTAGTGTATATTTTACCTGAAAGATAGAAAAAAGATATAAGAAAATTAGAA
This sequence comes from Hermatobates lingyangjiaoensis, assembly GCA_026182355.1. Classification (NCBI taxonomy): domain Eukaryota; kingdom Metazoa; phylum Arthropoda; class Insecta; order Hemiptera; family Hermatobatidae; genus Hermatobates; species Hermatobates lingyangjiaoensis. Next base: position 1,181,456 of record JAPFBL010000047.1, on the reverse strand, counting down.
AAACTAACAGAAAACGTACTAGATTAAAAATAAGCAAGGCATTTAATGAAACATGTATGATTGAAGGTCTGCTCCTAAAATATAAATATATACATATATAATTTTGAAATATAATCAAATAGATTGGATTGGATAGTGTTGACTGTTTTTCTGGCATTAATTGGGCTTCCGATTAATGGTGAACTGAATGTTTAAAATTATTCATTTTTAAGTATGTTCTACCTTTTTATAAGTAGTATACTATTAAAGTATATTCATTTTTCGTATATTTCTTCCTTTTATTGTTATAATACCTTTATTTGCATTCACATTAGGAGGCGTGATAAGTCGTAAGATGGCAGTTGGAGTGAATCACCGTCGCTGTGTTTCGGCGCACAGCTTTCATGCTCCATCTTGCAAGGGTTGTCTGCAGTCAATGTTCCCAGCATTCCTACGTGACTTGAATTCATTGATGCTACATTCAGTCCTCTATGTACCAGTCGGTTGAGGTTTTCTTTTCACAATTCAAGCTACATTAGGTTTTCTGAAGCTGAGTGTTCAAACAAATCGATTAGTGCTATTATATACCAGAACAATCTCAGTAGACTAAAACAAACTTCACTATCATATTAAAAAAATTATTACTGATTTGACCTGAATAATATGTTAAAGTAACAGTATATTTTTTTATAACTGCCTTTTCTTTCCTTATAGTCAAAATTTATTATATTACTTTAGTAAAATATAATAATAAATGTTGATAATTTTAGTTGTTATATTTTTTTGTTCGAATACTGTTTTGACGAGCCCTCACATGCTAGCATCTTTACGTTACGTTATATTAATTCCTTACTTCCTTAAATTAATGAGGCAAAAATTTGCCATTTTGAATTTATTCTCAAGATAATGGTACAGAATTTGTGAGGATATTCAGAAATGGGATTTTCAGTGCCGATTTAGTTGTAACAACATACATTTGTTAGAATATTAAAGTGATTTTGCGTCGAAGACAGTCTTTTATAGGATTTACATTTGAAAAAATTTCTTAATTAGACTTAACTGACCTACTGGTTGTATGGTCACCAATAATACAATGAATTTCAAAACAGAGCATTCATATTTGCTGTCGGAATTCTGAACAGAGAAGAGGCTGTTAGCCCTTGAACTAATTAGAAGCGCTAGAGAAAGAGCTCTGTGAAGTGTATTGCCTGGTACTCTGCAGGCTAATCAACCATCCATCTGTAACTTCCTTAATTAAATAGAGCTACAATATTTTCTTAACTCAGTCACTTATAAATTCACTGAATAGTGAAAGCTAAACAAATAAAACAATGTAGTTCTGGTTTTATCTCCATGAATTTTTATTAGTATGAATTTTACAGTAATTTAATCCAAGACGCCAAATAATATATATATATGGTTAGACCAAGCACTCAATACAACATTTTTATTTGAAACTCCTTCAAAGGCCTACAAAATTAAGATTTATATATGTGTTATGTCAAAGTTCAAAACTTACTAGCTGTTTTCAATCATCACTTCAACAGGCATTCCATTTCTCTCAAACTCTCTCGGTATATACATATATATATATAACACAATTAAAAGAAACGGTCCAGCGGACTTTTTTACAATAAAATAAAAAACGAAGGAAACACACAGAAAGACACAGACATAACTCACATCGATATTTCGACAATCGTCGTCATCAGGAGGTGCGAAGAGCGAAGAGCGAAGAGTCCCGCAGGAAGACAGGGCGGTACTGAACTCGGAAACCGCAGCCAGTACCCCACCACTTACCACCAAGCGGGGGAAGGGAGGGAAGGAAATGAAGAGCCAAATTAAGACGTAAAAGGAACGAGTAAAAATTATAATTATAAAAAAGTAGATAAATCAAATTAAAATTAATAAAAATAATAAATAAAAAGTAAAATAAAAAATAATATATAAATAAATAAAAAATAATAAATAAATAAAAAATAATAAATAAATAAATAAATCATAAATAAATTATCGGTTGAGGTTGAGTCCGGGGAAGAGCGAGCATCAAGTAAGCATATGTATGCCTCCTCTGAAGCTCTTAGGGTAACTTTATTGTTGGATTCGGGGATCTGTTTCAGGATCTGAACCCTGAAACAGTCATTGAAACTGAGTCCATGCGAGTTCGCATGGATGGCTACAGGATAGTTACTGCGTTGACCGACTGAAGCCCTATGACCATTCATACGAAGGCTCAACTTATTAGAAGTTAAGCCAACGTAAAAGGAGTCACACTGAGTGCAATCCAGTCGGTAAACACAGTTGCTCGAGGTACAGGAGGAATTGACCTGAACCGGGTAGGAACTATGGTGGAGAGGGGAATCGAAGGAAGGATTAGGATTTACAATCAGACAAGTTTGACAGCCACGGCGTCCACATTGTTTCATTCCAGGAACAGGATTGGATATATTGGATATATTGGATATATATATATTGGATATATATATATATATATATATATATATATATATATATATATAATATATATAATTAAAGTTACAGCTAGAGAACACAAGAAAAAGGACGAACACTCACGAATCTCGATAATTTCGGCGTCTTGCCGTCTTCAGGAGAGTAGAAAGAAAGAAAATAAAAGGAGAAAGAATGAAGGAACGGAGACATATATATATATATAATATATATATATATATATACGTATATATATATATATATAGTTAACACATGAAAGAGAAAAAACAAATAAAGACACACACAAAAGACTCACAACGATATTTCGACAGTCGTCGTCATCGGGTAGAAGTAGTCCCTTTGAGTAGCTGAAGCTAACTCAATATATATATATATATATATATATATATATATATATATATATATATATATATATATATATATATATATATTGTTAAATAACGCCCCATATTTGGCTTGTATCTGTTTCTTACACAATTTCTCTAGTTTCCGGAATTCCTTCCTCATCTCTTCATTAAAACTATAAAGTTTATCACCAATAATGTTAGTCGACATGTTTCGAATGTACCACATTCATCATCAGGAGAATAATGAGAATAGTAGTAGGATTGTTAGTTTATATATATAGAGGTGGATTACTATTGGAATGTTCACAGGATATCGCCCTGGGTCACGGGGGCATTATGGGGGATTACGGCAGGGTGGTTGGACTCACCTCCTACCTGGCTAATCTGGTTTGGCCTGTTCGAAAATAGTTTTAAAATTCCACAAGAATTATTAAGTTTTATATTTATGGCTGGCTGCTTTTCTTGAATTATTAATGCTTCTAATATTTGTAATTAAACATAGTTTCTCTTTGGCGATAATTTTCGTGGACTTCCTTAATCCCCCTTAATTCCTTAATTCCTGCCTTAATCCCCCATAATGCCCCGTGATCCAGGGCGATATCCTGTGAACATTCAAATAGTAATCCACCTCTATATATAAACTAACAACCCTATTATTATTCTCATTATTGTCCTGATGATCAATGTAGTATATTCGAAACATGTCGACTAACAATATTGGTGATAAACTTAATAGTGTTAATGAAGAGACGAGGAAGGAATTCCGGAAACTAGGGAAATTGTGTAAGAAACAGATATAAGCCAAATATGGTGCGTTATTTAAAAATATATGTTTAAATGAAGGACTGTTTCCAACTTTTACATATTTATATATTCTTGAAGTGTACCGCAGGTGCAGCAATCACGACTTTAAAACTAAGCTGTTCCAGTCTCCTGACAGTCTTACGAATAGAGAGTAGTGATTCCCAAATAAGTTGTCCAAAGAACATTGAAGCATTTTAATTGAAAAGTGTTTCAATGTCCTTTGGACAACTTATTTGGGATTTACCATCTACCTTTCGCAAGACTGTCAGGAGACTGGAACAGCTTAGTTTTAAAATCGTGAATGCCGACGCTGCGGTACACTTTAACAAAATATGCCTTCAAAAAGATTTTCTGCCATCTTATATATATATATATATATATATATATATATATATATATATATATATATATATATATATATAGGTGTGTTCTCTAATCGGGGTTCGGTCAATTTTCCAGGATAAAAAATCAACGTTGCCTATTTCTGGCAACGAGAGTTTGATTTTTATCCTGGAAAATTGACCGAATAATTTATTCAGCAGTATATTTATCCAACAACCATTTTTCTTTTCAGCATTATTGCATAATCACTAAAAATTTTCTAACTTTATAAGTTATCAAAAGAAGAAGTTTTCTTAAAATTTGAGAAACGCTCACAAATCAATTAGTAAAAAAGTTAATAATTACGAGGTTTTTTTTCTATCGCTGAAGACATTTAGAGAATTTCAGTTCACCAATTAGGTAATCAACAAAAAAAGCTTTTGCTAATGTATACAGCTCCAAAAACATACCAACATGGTAAAAAGAGAGAATGTTCCACTGATTAAAATTTAATCATTAAAATTTAACCGGTCGAGCCTTAACCGTCCGTCATTTAGGTATGACGGATTGTATGGTATTATTACTAATTCTAAAAAAACCCAACTGTAGGGTTTTTGACTATGGCGAAGACCGCTTGTTACGGTTGAAAGGTCTTAGTCTTGTTTTCCCATTTCTTATTGTGGTTTGATCATCATATTTTATATATAATATATACATTTTTACACAATATATTTATTGTTTAAAATGATTATTACATAGTAATTACATAATTATAAATATAATTATTATTATTATATTAATAATTAATTAATATTATAATAATAATTATTTATTATAATTCTAATAATTATAATAATATTACATAATTTAATAATTTATTATCATAAAAGATATATTATATTAGAATAAGTTATTATATATAAAAATAATATTTAATTTTACAACTTATAATTTAGGATATATCTTGATTATTAGTTTATTCATAAAAAAAATTAAGAATCAACAGTTTCATATATACTTTTGTGTTAGCATATTTTATTTTTTATGTTTTCATTAATATTAGCTTAATTAAATTTCCTGTGTATGAGCATTTTTAGCAGTTTCATAAATATTTGAAAGTTACAAGCCAAAGGTAGAATAACTTTCTATTCCAACTGATTTGCTGATTTATTAGCTTTAGGTTAGTCATTTATTATCATCTTTGTTCATGTATTTTCATTTATTCTTCTTTAACTCCTTATTGTATTGTTGTTCTGTAATTTTTGAATTGCATTTTTTTATAATTGACAAAATTTTTTTATTACCAGCTTGCGCATTTATACAAGAGTTTTGACTAACAATTCTTGCAGTAATTGGAGTCGTTCCTTGTGAGTTTACCTTTCATAGAACTTGGTTTAGAGCAGTGGTTCTCAAACTGGGGTCCGTGAAGAGTCCATTCAGTACATGAAATTGTCGATTAGCCCATTTGGAATTGTTACAGTCATAATGACATCGTTGTTGCTGGGAAAGGATATCAAAGCGTTGCATCTCAAATTACACCTTTTTCCGTTTAAAGTTTCTGGATAGGGAGGGAGAGTCAAAGAAGTGTTTTGTTTGTGTGACTCATGTCAGCAAGCTTACGCGATTCCACTCGAGTTATATTGATTGGAGGTGAAGTGAATTGCGTGATTATATGTGAATTGTCAATTAGTGATTTTTGGATCCAAATGGTACAGTCCTATCCTGAAGTTGCAAAGCTGGCTCTAAAGGTACTGATTCCATTCGCAACCACCTATGAATGTGAGACAGCATTTTCTGCATTACTTGCCATCAAAACAAAATCCCGAAACAGGTTAGAAACCACAAATGATATGAGAGTTGCACTTGCCAAAACTAAGCCAAATATAGAAAAACTGGTTGAGGCAACGCAAAATGCACCCATCACATTGAATGAAGTTTTAATATATTTCAATGTTGCTATTTTCTGATTGAATAATTGATTAAATAAGATTTTTTTTGTTTTAATAGAAATCGGTTGCAATTTTTTGAAAAAATATTTTTGTGTTTGAATTAACGTTTGTTTCCCCAAAATGTTTTGTTCCAGTAACCTATATGTTAACTGGTTGTTATAAAAGGGTCCGTGAGCCATCTAAAATATCATAAAGAGACCGCCATGCAAAAAATCTCAAAATAGTTTGAGAACCACTGGTTTAGAGTGTGATCAGAGAAGATGTCACGCTGTTCGTAGATAATCAGTATAGCTTAATTAATATATCGGAATAACAATGGTATTGAACATATACAACTATATTCTAATATGACAATAGCTGCTGAGAATTATTTTTTTAATGACAATTTTTACCTAGTATGTTTATTTTATTTTTTTTCTTAATTCAGTGGAGAACAGCAATTTTCAGGAAGGTAGTAGGTTAGCTAATTTATTTCAACATTCAGTAAGTCAATGTTTTCTTCATGTTATGCAATATTTGATGTAACCTTAATTCCTTATATACTAGCCAGGTTAGTCCAGAGGCAATCAAATTATCTCTGAACGGGTTGATGGGAGTTCAATATCTACTGTGGATTTCAATTTATTCATGCGGAATGTGAATAAATCTACGCACGTCGTCCCTTGGAGAGGACGAGAGGACGTTGAACCGTTGGTCCCAACCCGTTTAAAGATCCCTCCTGTAAATACAATTCTTTTAGTCAAATTTTAGAACCTCGAATGTAGAATATCCATTGTGTGGTATCACCAAGGGCCAATGCTCGGACAATACTACTTCGGTTGTATTGCTACTGCAACCCAACATAACTCGGCATTTGAAATGGCTGATTAAATCATTTTCAAAGAAAATATACATTTGTAATCATGTCTAACCACTTTTTATAATATATGATAATAAAATGCAGTCAAATAGATGAAATAATATCAATAGAGTAAACCAAAAAATTTTGAATATTTCAACATTTCCTATTTGTTTATTATAGGAGCAGTAGTATGTATATTGATGAGGTTAAAAGCTGCCGACAATATTTCTTTAATTTAAATTATTTGGATATTTTAAAACCATATGTATCATAACATATGTAAAAGCTGATACATTGAACTTTCTATTTCATTTTCAGAATCCAAATATTTGACTTTAAATTAATATAATGTTATCAGTAAATAGAAGTAATATATTTGAATTAAGTAATTAACGCTGAGTTTGTTTTTGATAGTAACGTTGTGGAATGTGTTAAAATTCACATACTCAAGTAAACGAAAAGGGGTGAGTAAAGTTTGTATTAGGTGGGAGGAATGGCAATCTTAAAGTGGTGAGGAAGTTTAAATGAAGTCAGGGCGGGAATGTCAGTGCTACATATCCACCTTGAGGCGGCTTTCTGCTCGGCTCTCCGACACCGGCTCCAATGCCACAACCACAAAACTCAACTTCTTCTTGTCCCGCTCAGCAAAACAGTATTAGTGCGAATTTCAAACAAGAAAACATGTAAAATCTAAATTTTTGTTATTTTGTTTTTTTTATAGTTATATAATAGGTAAAATAGTCAGAATTAAGTGATCCCTACTGTTGATGGCGATAAACATTTTGCAAGCGCTAAAACTCACACCTAATTAGATTATGGAATTTCAATCATAATGAAATGTATTGCAAGACTTCAGAGAAGCGGTAGGACAGTTTTGTTTGATTATATGTTATATTCACTATGCTATTATACAGTTGAGTGTAAACAGTTATCCAACAGCAACATCTGGGTGAGCTGGTCAAGGGCCACCTCAGTCACCCAGAAATATTCAAACTCCTACTAATTCTACTCTCTTTGCCAAATATTGATGTTGGTTTTATATTTCATAAAGTTTCTTTCCTTGTCAGAGAATTTTAAATCTATTAATTTTAGTTTGCTTCCTCTATTTCTTTTCTCTAATATACGTTGTCACCGAGCCTTTTTAAAACTTAAAAAAAATTCGGTTTTTCCTGCATTCAATGTTACTACAAGTAAAACATAATAATAAATTCGTTGACAATCAATGAGTTTCGGTGAATGGATACCAAACATAATCGTGGTATCAAACTGTCTGACTGATAATATGGAGCACAGCACGTCCATGATCAGTTTAGTGATTTTATATGTTTCATAATCGCTATAACCATCTTATCAAATAATAAAAAACTTCATCATTTATTTAAAAGCATCATATATGCTACTATTATTATTGTTATTGTAATACCGAGAGCCTGAGTCAAATTTGAATTGTACACTTCACTCCCGTATCATTCCCATAATGTAACTTCTTCATGAAGCTATCTTGTGTAAAATATGACTTTGATATATGTCAAATGGTGTTGTTAGTAACGCACCCACAAACTTCTTGAGACAAACCCAGTTACACATACAGATACTCTCTCCCACTCACACATACAAACACACACATCGTCTTTGTCATTATCTCCATCACAACATCAAGAAAGTTTAAAAAAAAGCGTTTCAAAACCATAAAGGATATAGATTTGTGAACATTTCTTTACTTGCAGTTAAATATAAGATATATCTGGAAAAGAAAATTTTCTTTAATAATCCTGAAACAGTTTTTACTGTCGACTCTGATATGTCAGAATATTACCATAAAATTGACTTTTTTACAACAGTGTTAATCAACAGCATTGTTGTATGATCCTCTAAAATCCTTAGAGGAATGATGTTCTTCTACATAAGAAGAGGCATACGTTCTTGTGGAATCAATTTACATATGGTTGCTCTTCTGATTAGAAGATATATCTAATTTTTTATTTCTCTGGTTGTAGGAATATTATGAGATAACTTGGCTTAAACTGAAGTGCTTACATAGTAGATAATAATCAAGATGGTTGATTATACTAGTCTTTTAATTTGTTTATGCTTATAATTTATAATTTTGTTGTTACTATCAGATTCAGTCTTTTATGAAGTAAGTTCATTGAATTTTCTGAACTGTCAGATTCGTGTCAAAAGGTCACTAAGCAATTGCTAATCACTTAAACGATAAATTATTATTATGGTTGGTGTTTTTTGAAAGCATAAATATATTATTTGAGTGGTAGTGCCAAAATCGTTCCTGTTGAACTGATATAGTGCCATCGATAGTCTGTACTTTATTCTTTAAATTCTACATATAAGAATGCTGTTTACGAGGAAGGAAAAATAAACAAAAGAATGATTAACAATATTGATATAACTAAGGGTTTCAAATATCTTATTGACAATAATTCAACAAACAAATTGCAGAATAAACTATCCTCAATTGAAAAACATTCAATGATCACAGAGTTGTTACTCTATAAAAATGACACTATTACGGATTCATTGGACAGGTGAGGAAAACTACCTAGTATGATAGTTTATAATAAATTAAATTATTTTAACGACGCATGTGATACCAACGATACTAAAAATTAATTGAGAGTAACCATGTAATTAAATCTATTTATTTATAACACATAACAGAAAAAAAACTATATGTCGATTGTATTCATTCTGTACTTTTGTTTTCCAGTGGACCCATTTATCGCATTGGATTTGTTACAAATTTAACAAATTCAATAAATCAATTTGGGAAAAAAGGATTCATGCTGAATGTAATCCAATAAAGTTTCCATACTGAAGGTAATATAACTGATCATTGTTCCTGTTCATATGGTAAGTTTGTCTAAAATGAAATGTTGGCCATAAATGTGACTTCCTGAGTGAAGTGATTTGCACGATCCTCGAGGCAAGCGTGAAAACTACTGGGCTACCCTTGCCCTTTATTCATTCAGGATTTCATTTAAAATGTATTTAAAATTCAAATCATTTAAATGTATTTTTTATGGTTAAAAATACATTCAAAACAACTATATACTTTCAATTTGAGTTTTAATTACAACCATCATAAGTCAAAAATATTCTCCATATGGGATGAACACAGAAACGACGAAGTTAAAATACCTGCTTTTAGTAGAAGGACAAATAAATAATACTTGTTCAGAGAAGAAGGTGATGACTACTCAGTCGTGTTTAGAAAGGGTCGCACAAATATTTGAGAAGTACTAGGGCAACATCTGGGATGGGTTGCCTCTTGTGTTTGACCGTAATCAAGTCAGCAGACTGGGGATAGTTTTAGGTCCAATTAGCCTCCGCACCACCATCGATCTCGTCACCGCCCCTTCATTCCTTGTACATATTTCAGCCTCTCAATACTTGCTCCCCATCCCTCATTGCCGACATTCACCGCATTGCAACCCTTTTAATCGAAATCCATTTACAATTCCATCAATGTTTAGAGATCCTTATTCATTTGTTTGTTACCTACCGTCAAATTCAGGGTGTTAAGTAACTTATATCCTATATTACTATCAATTTCAAACACTAAAATACAATGTTAGTATTTATTTACTCAAAAAAGTACAGATATATTGCATAAATCTGTTGAATATAAAATTTACTGTTATATTGTTTCCTCCATTTGTTTAGATGCCTGTTGTCAAATTCATAACCCAAGAAGAATTACTTGATACAAATAAGGGAAAGAAGGAGGAATAATTTCAAAACATTTAATTTTTTGTTTGGTGTGAACGGAGAAAGAAGGTTCGAAAAATAGTGTATTTATTTGAACGATTTTTTTGTTCTTTTATGTGTTTTTCTTCTTTGAAATTATATATACTTCAACGTCTATTATTGCAGAGAGAATGCACAGAAAATGAACTGAGTTTCTTCGATTATAATAACTGGCCCCCTTTTGAGTCTAATTAGAATTCAATTAGAAGAATTATTTGGATTGGTTGAAAATTTGAGTTCCATTTCTAAAGTGCTTACTGTGCTTCAGGCTTTGATTTTTATTTGATATATAGATCATGCGATCTTGTTTAATGGTTTGCGTGTGTGTAAAAATGAACATAGTTAAGAAAATTACGAGAACATTATCTCTAGTGTTGAGTAGCTATTTATTTGCATTAACGGCCATTCAAAATTCTATACCTTTCAATAATATAACTACTTTATATAACGTTAAATGCGAAGAAAAGTAACACACGGTAAAGAAAAACACATACTAGTACTTATTTTCAAAAAAATTAGTGTGTCACTTTTCTTCGTATTTGAAGTTGTGTTGTCCGGTTTGGATCGTTTTTTCTGAATTTAAGTGAGTTTATACACATGATCATGTATAAAGACAAATGTAAACTTCTTATACACAAATGTAAACTTCTTAAATGTCTTTTATAATTATGAACTAAATGTACAATATTTCTCGTTAAATTTATTATAAATAATTTATTTGTGTAATTTTTTTATAAATATCTGTTTAGGCTTGTGGAGCATATTGTTTTGAAATTTATAGTTGTTTAGAAGTACTATATATTTATTTTCTACTTTATTTTGAGTTAATACTATCTTTTCATTCAACAGTCAATCCCTTAACGAGTTGTGAGATTGATTTGTATTCCTTCTTTAAACTTAACCAACAATAAGGAAATGCATCGTGACACTTGAGTACAGCACGTGATGGAGTACCAGTAGGGACTAGGAAAGTTGAAAGGGCGAAGCAGGTAAGGCCTAAGGGCTGCCCCACCCCTGATTAGCACCCTCTCCTTATCATACCTACCCTCTACATTACCCCACCACTTTCTTACATCGGTGATGAATGCAACTCCTATCTCTTCATCCCCTCTATCTACCTTTTCAATAGAAATAACCACAGAAAAACTTGTATCTTATATCCTCCTTTATAGAGTTATAAATTCTTCTCTTTCATCCTTCAACAATACTCATGTTTAAAAATGACCTCCTTAAATCACTCCCTTATCCAAGGAAAAAACTAAAATGAATAAAAGTCGTTCTCTTAAAATAAAGGATCATTACATACCTTTAGTTTCAACGAAACGGAAAAAATTGAATTACGTTGAATTTTAGAGAAGAAAAATGTTTGGATGCAAAAAATTTCACACTTTATTTTAATATTACAAAAAAAAATTAAATAACAATCTAGTATACAATTATCTACCCGTCCGATTATCCGTTGGAGGATTGAGATTTTGCATAAATGAGAGAAAACAAATATGAGGTCAACAACCCAGGAATAATATGAATCAACTTACGTTCCTTTACCTTGACCCATTATCAAAAGTAATGAAAAATCAATTTAATTAATTAATTAATTTATATCTATACTTTCTTGGTTGTAAGAAATTTTTTTAAACATTTTGTTTTGATGAATTGTTGAACACTTGAGGTGTATATTCCTAATTTACTGTGATGGAACAATAATGAAAAAGGTAACACCATGATTTAATTTAAACATTATGATATGGAATATACAATTTCTAATCGTATTACTAGACAAGATATCATAAATAAGAAGTTATTTTCACTATATACATTGAAATGTACTACTGCTGAAATTACTAAAAGTAATTCAAAAATATCGGGAGTGATCTAAACTCAATAAATAAACTTAATATCACACTAGTCTACAATAAGATTATTTTTGGTTTTATTTTAATGTGTTTGTTGTTTTGATGAAATATCACATACTCTGGTAAATTATTATCACTTTCTGAATACTTGTGTATTTTTTTTGGTATTTTTTAGCTTAATTTATTTTATCAGTTATGATAAACTTGAATCACTCATCTGGAGCAGACATTTTGTTATTAATGTAACTTATAACTGAGTAACGTCGTAAACCTAATAATTTTTGCCCTCAGCCAATATATCTGCTGCTTAGCTTTTACAATTATGAAAAAATTAGTCAGTCACCAACTTTGATATTTTGATAAATTGTCGTCATCAGGAAAAGACATTTGAAGTAGTAAAACAACTTTGATGTTTCCCTTTCTCGTAGTTGAAGTGAAACAGCTGAATCATACGCACGCAAGAAGGGGAAAGAAAACATAAATAGACTAAACATTAAAATCCCAAATATCAATAGAACAAATAAGAAAATCAAATCAAATAAAACAAAAACAAATTATAGGATATAGAAATAAATATTGCAGATTCGATTAAAAAAAGCTAAAAAATAGAGATATATAATAATTAAAAATAATAAAAAAGTAACTTTTAAGTTTGAGTTGGGTTGTTATTCTAGAACTTACAAGACTGATATGTGGCTCCTCAGAAACCTCTAGGTGACAATGTTCGAATTATGGATCAGTTGAATAATTTTTGCACAAAAGCCGTCATTGAAGCTAAGTCTGTTAGAATTTTCTATGTTTTGTATGTATAAAGTCATATAAAACGGTCCTTAAGACCTTTTGCATGCGTTATAACGAATGTAGCAGAGTGTTAGTCAGTCACAAAAGTCACTTCTATATTTCGATACTTGTCGTCATCAGGAGGTGAGATATCTTGCAGTGGGGTTATGTGGCGACTCGTTATAGAACAAAAAAAGGTACAATGTATATAATTATATTTAAAATTATTCTACAGAAGCAAGGTAATGCAGTTAAAGAAATAAAAAACTTTAAAAACGTTAGATATAAAATCTTGTCTATCAAAAAACTTAAAGAATCACCTTAAATGTTTGAAGTTTATAAATCTACATCATATTGCTTTTTAGAGTTTTATATAAGTCCCGTTATTTACATTTAAAATTTCTGCATTTCAGAAGGTTATTCAAATATTCTAGTGTTTAATAGATTTGTTTTGCTGGATTCAGATAAAATATTTTTAAGTTACTGCGAGAAAATTGAACAAGTAGGAGGGGTACATTATTAGAGTTGATTTTTTTGTTTCGCAATCTGTATTGACATTTCCAATAATCTGAAAGAATTGACATTTCTTTTAGTTTTTTTTTTATATCACTTCATCAATTTTAAACAAATGCTATATGTGAAACACAAATGTTGTTAATTTATGAGTTAAGCAAAATACAATAAAAATTATGGCATTGCAAAATGTATTATAATCCTCCTTATTTCCTTTAAAACATTTGCTATATATTTTTTATAAATACTTTTCTGTAATATCGACATTTTTTATTAAACAATATGACTGATATTATGTTTACAAGCCTGTAGATTCATCCAGAGGTCAAATTGTTTTTACGTAAAATGATTTTTTTTTCCGAAAAATGTCAAATTATTTGTTTTACTATGAGTAAAGTATAGCAATCATGAAAAAAGCTCAGTCTTAATTAATTGACGAGTTTAGATATTCTGAATCTCCAAAGCCCTTGATATATGGGGGGGGGGGCCTCAAATTGTTTTGGGCAGGCTGCAGGTATCACTATTTGATAGATCAAAATCATATTTTCACAAAAATTGGCTTTGATTACCCTATTGTTTTTGAGTAATATTGTATAGTGGGAAACTCACTTTTCTACCAATATATGTTTTGGGTATTTTCTTCCTCCTTACCTGCCAAGTCCAAAGTAACATGACTTTAAGATTATTATGACATTGACAGAAGTAATAAATGCAAAAACATAAGATTTTTTACAGCAACTGAGTAACTATTTTTGCAATAAAATTGTGTAAATTCACAACTATAACAGTATGTAATTATTATTATATTATTATTATTATTATTTGAGGGAGGCTACAGCACTGCGTCTTAAAAACTATTGTACTTCCCCTCATGTTGAGGTACGAAAGTACCTCAACGGTTAGCTTCAAAGCCTCCAAGATGTTTAGCACTTTTGCTGGGTCCAGCGGTAAAAGTTTTTCTATGCTTTTGTTGAGTGTCCCGAAGCACTTACCTCTGTGTAGGAAAGTTGCCTGGCAGTCAGCCAGGAGGTGGAAGGGTGTTTCCTCCTCTTCTTTACAGAATCTACACAAACCATCATTGATAATGCCCATTCAGGTTCTTATGTTTTGGGGGAAAGTGGATTTCTTTCTCATTCTTCGGGACAGTCTTATTCAGGTTCATAGGTGCACTTGCGGGAGGTTAGCACCAACTATTTAGCGCTTTTGGACTTTCTGCGCTTTCGGAGGATGGTCTCCGGACTTCCTTCTCCTTAGTATCATAGAGGCTAAAAATCTGTGAAACTCTATCGGTGGTATTTTGTTGCTCCGCCAGATCACCGCATACGAGAGTAAGGATATTTACTCAAGGTGGTCGCCTGATACCCTTGAAGCTCCGTTCGTAATACAGTAAGCTCTGTATCATCCATTCGCCTTGGATTGGGGCTGGGATAAGAGGAGAGGATTTGGGAAGTTGGAAGGATGTGAAAGAAAGATGGTCTGTCAAGCCCCTGGTCACCTTCTCCTCCTCTTCAGTTTTGTCCCTGCATATAAGAGGTTAACAGGGTAAACTCACGAAGACCGAAAGTCGGAGTTGAGTGCTAGAGGCTATTAGAGGCGAATAATCACTCCATTACTACTGCAACACTGTGTAATACTTACCATTTCAGTTCAAACATTATTCCGAATAACAGTCCCTTCAAAGTTTAGATGTACAGAAATTTAATTTAATAGTATGGGACTAATACATACACAGTCTGTAATGAACAGCGTAAATGAATAGTAACAATATTAAATGGGTTTAACTTTTATTCATCAGTTTTTTATAATATACTATTTTGCAATATTTCAATAGTTTGATCAATTATAGTGAAATTTACTACTCTAGATATTCGTTATTCCTTGTTAAAATGAATATTGATTATAAAATTTCATTTTACTATTTCAGTTTTTTTTTCGCCCTACTTAATACAAATATTACATTTTAGGAAAATAATAGCAGTATAATGAATTTTAAAATTGAATGATAAAAGATTAATAATAAAGCAATTAAGTTGATTGAACAATACAAACTTTCTGTAAACAATTATGTAAAGGAATTTAAAACAAGGCTTTGTGAGAAGGATCAATATAAAGAAGGGCAGTTGGCGCTATTAGCTTCGCTAATCTCGTCTAATGGCTGCTGAGGAATATGTCTCCAGCGGATTTGCATCTCTACTGCTTTTCCAAACGCTTTTCTCTCTTCCCACCCACAATCGAATACATTATTCAATACACTCATTATTTTTTTATTTCCAACACCATTGTCTCTAAAATACTTGTCTTATATTTTTCTTTTATATATTAACAAAGCAACTCAACAAAATGTTCTTACTGGACTAGACAGTGAAAATCGTTTTGAAAGTAGAAAGGATTAACGTCGTTAGGGAAGATTTTATTTTGATATGAAAGAGGTTGTTGCTCATTTCAATATAAATAATTAAACCAATTTTTGCAGAAATCTATTCTATTTTTTCTCTAACATGATTATATAAAAAATATATTATGTGCTAGCACGAAACATGTACAACACATGTAATACTGAGACATGTCAATACATAGATTAAACTTCTGTCCCTTGAAATAAAAATGTATGGCGCGTTCTCATTACCAATATTTTTCTTAGTTGATGAAATATGTGACGTACTGCTTCGCAAGAATCTGTTTTTTTACATGTAGACCAAATATTTTAAGAGACTATCGGAAATGTCATCATATACCTGCAACTATTTAAAAAAAAAAACGAAGACACTTAACGGAACAAATAACTACTGCATGTAGTATTTTGTATCTTTCTCAATATCAGGAAAATATATATATAGATAAATGGATAGATGGAGAGAGAGAGAGAGAGAGAGAGAAAGGAAGAAGACAACATCACTTTAAAGAAATGTCTTCAGCCTTGTGCAATAGAACTTAATACGTTTGTACCTGTTTGTCTCATTATATAACATATGACCAAATAAATATTTAGTAACCAATAAGGTTGGAAACTTCATTACTGATAATTAGATTTTACCGATTAGTCATAGATTTAGGTTTCATTTGAAGAAGTATTCTTCCCATAGGAACTGTCATAGTCATGGATTCAAATTCCATTCAATGAAAGTAAAGTTGATCTTTTATAAAACATATTTAGGCTTTTCCAGCATCATATTATACTCATATATAAAGCAACGGTAATTCTATAATTATAAGAATATATTATATTCTATATATTACAAAATATGAAACTGTCCGTTAGAACAACATAATAAACAATTACAAGAAAAGAACACATAGAAACTGGTGCAGAATGTCACCGCACAGCTGGTTATTACAAAATGATAACAATTAATTACAATATAAAAAAATGACCATATTCTTACATCCTTTAGAGTTGAGGTCTCTCATTTCGTATCTTATAAATTAAATTCTTAATTATTTTATGTCACTAACAAATATAACATTGTATATTTATTTGAAAAAAAATAACAGAATGACTGTTTCATATTAAAATAAGATCTATGTAGTCTATAGTAATGGGGTTTATGATTTTTTTTTCTTTGATAAATGGTTTAATAAAATTTTTTTGAAGACTTCTACGTCCTGTCTGATGGTTATCGGTACATGAGAAAACTATTCATTTTTTCTAAACTAGATAAATGATTGCTTTTTACTTATGTGTGATCATTTTAGCAAAATATATTCCAAAGATATGTTTACCATATTTTCACTAATACTATTTCAGATAGAAATCATATGCTTTTATTGAAATTTCCATCAACTTTATGAAAGTTATCTTCATGAAGTGCGTATTGGTGATGGAACAGATAAATGTAATATATTATTAATTGGACTCTGTGTCAAGAAGGTATAAGTTTATGGCTATCACAGGCATATTAATAAAATAACCTTTATAATAGAACTTCAAATATAAATTTACAGTAATAAAGAAATAATAATGTTGAATAGTTCAGTTGTCACAAATTATATGTTATCAGAGAATGGTGTAAAAATAAACTCAAGATAAACATAAATCTCGTATGTAGCCCTAAACGACTATTATTTTGCCTGATTCTGATCTATTTCTTACCTCTACATTGATTCTTGCCTGAAAAAGGTAACAATAAATCTGAGAGGAATTTTTGTTTTATTATATGTACTGTTATATTTCATAGTTAATGCATTATAAAATATCTGTACTAAGTTTCCAGTTAATTACAATTTACCTTCATGAGAATATTTACATCTGTAGAAAAAATACAGACATAATCGTAGGACCAACAGTAATTTTACACTTCCTGTACATTTGAGATTTCGTGGCTTCAGAAAGCGCCTCTGAGCAAAAAAGTTCAAATAGAATTTTTAACTGACTATGGTTTACTTTTTTTCACTTATTTGTGTCTCTCAGAAGTAGCCGTAATGCTAAGACAAGATGGTTTTAGGAATTTACTAAATACATCGTAAATATTAATTTTAATTTTTCAGTCTCAATCTAATCAATTTGGTTCACCGTATTTAATAACTGCATTAAAGTGAACGACATATCTTGAAAAGTTTGTCCATCACATTTTCAAACCATAACCCGGAAGGAATACTTCTGTGGCTATCGTATCATATGCATATCAAATGACAACTAGAAAGTAAAATAACAGCGCGGTCGATGGGAACCATGTAGACAGATTTTTACAAACAAACCATTTGTTCTTCATACGAAATACACTCGAAAAGATTGCAATGTTGGTGCCACGCTTGTTATTTAACTATGACAAAGCTATTATAAACTTAGATATGAAACTTAGTGAGCATAAGTACTTTAGCATTTCAAATATCTTGCTCCATCACACACAAATACTTGCTCGCAGACAAGTACTTGAAGTCACGCTCACAGATCAACTTGCAATTCAATAATCCATTTTATTTAACCCTGGTGTCCAGAAAACGTGTATTTTTAATGAAAAAACGATATGATATGATGCAAATGACAAACTTGCATCAACTTAAATTCAATCAAAAAGGTAAATGAAAGTAAAAATACAGAACTTTGGTAACACTATGAAGAATCAATATCACCTATAACGATTAATATAACATGGCAAGCAATATATACCAGAATTATATTATGAAACATTTCTGTAATTTGTAATCAGAGAGGAAAAGGCCTTTTTTCCTCCTACGGAATAGACGTAAGGATTCAATTACATTAATGTTACATTTTTTCTGTAATTGGCGTATTCTTTATAAACCGTTTATTATTTTTTCTCATTTTAATGATTTTCTTTTAGTTGTGAGGTTCAGGAACGATAAAAATGCTTTACGAGATTGTATTGATGAGTATCCAAGAATCCATCAATAGTGGTTACTTTTTTGGCCAGCGCCCACCCTTGTTATTTCTGACATTTGTTGATGTTCTGACCAAAGTAGATATGCTGTCATGTCCCTGCAAGGTGGGGCCTGTCTCTTCCCTTAGTACCAACTCAGCGTCTGTGTAAACAGTTTCATCTCTTCAGATCTGAACACACAGTATGTGCGATGAAAATCCAATGTATCTTGTGCAGCTGGAACAAGTGAACACCAGTAAAGAATATAATTATTATAACTTATGGTAGTCTTATTATGACATTAAGAATAACTGATGTTGATCGCGCAGCTTGATTAATAGCTATGGTCTACGACTACCGTGATTAAAATTTGTACATACATTAGAAAAATCATAGCTAGACTGTAATAGTTATTATTATATAATAAATATAATAATTATTATTATTTCAAAACAATTATTGGAATAATTATACATTTTCCAATATTTCAGAAATCAACTGTTGGTGTCTTATTGTTTTTAGTGTGGCTGTAATCATTTTATTAGTTATAAGAAACTTCAAATTATTGATGAATCAAACATGTTATTAAATTGATCAAACTGAAAGCCTTAATCTCATGAGATTTGTACGTTCCACGGACTTTGTTACGCATCCTGTATAGTTTATTCCATTGTTGTTGCGGAATTCAATGTCAGATTGTAAGCAGTTTAGTTGCTCTCATAACATCATGAAGCATCCATGTTTTCTATTAGTTGCAAGTATGATTTGACAAAAATCATTATTATCTCCAAGGCTTCATAGCTTTCTTCCTCTTTAAGACAGAGAATCTGCATTCTTCGTTTGATGTCAAATACGTTTTAGTTAATCAAGCTGCGCGATCAACATCAGTTATTCTTAATGTCATAATAAGACTACCATAAGTTATAATAATATATTCTTTACTGGAGTTCACTTGTTCCAGCTGCACAAGATACATTGGATTTCCATCGCACATACTGTGTGTTCAGATCTTTCACCCAGAGTAGTTAAGCAGGCCAATTTCTAATAGGTGTTAAAATGTATTTTGAAATACTTCATTTGTAGATGTAATGAGTTATCATTTTTGAATAGGTGAAAGCATATAGCTCTATTTCATTATTTCTCTTAAAGCTCATTTCAAAGGAGATATATAGAAAAGTTTTACCTTTTATGATTGGTACAAAAAGTTATTACAAAAACTTCAGAATTTATTTTTTTTTAAGTTTCATTAAATTGAAAATTTTCGTACATTTCAACAATTTAAAATGGATTTTTTTTTATGGAAAATTACCATTATATTATCTTATAATACATGCGCAATCATAAAAATGTATTTTTACACATAAAGTAAGCATTATTTATTAGAAAAGAGAGATTTATCTTGTAAAACCATCTTGAAAAAACATGTAATTTTGATAAAACATAGAAACATACAAACAACATGTATACAAACTGTATTATACGAGTACATTATATTATTTGGCTAATATGATATATCAAACAGGATTAATAGCCTCGCCATTATGATTGCAACTAAGTTCTGAAAAACCTTTAGGAAATGATATCTTACAGAATAACATTGAAGGACTATCTTAATTCTGAGCCAACTTATTTTTCATAAATTGCAAAGTAGAATATTTGCGCTCCGATTTTGATTAATGGCGTCTAAGTGTTATCAGAAAAGTTGCATACATAAAGAGATATTTAAGTACTGTTTCTTTTAGAAACATCTGCATATATTTATTTGATCTTTTCTGGGCGAGAGGAAGTTTATGTAGAAAGTTTTGGAATGAGATGTGTCCTGTTTTGGCAGAAATGGAAGCAGGTTGGAAGAAGTTTGGGGTTACGTTTATCATTTCGCTTCTCGGTCCAGACTGGTATTTTTTGGTCGAGTGGTCTTCTCCCCTCCTCTTCGCACAGCAGTGGGTTAGAAGAAGTGCAAAGTCTCTCACTCTTTCAACCGCAGACGATATTGAAAAAGTTTGGCTTCTCTCTATGAGGCAAGATATAAGTCTATCTAAGAAGGAATACTTTTACTTTCAACTTTGTGATATACCTTGACACTGTTCCGCTCTGTCAATCTCTCAAAACTTGCGAAAAGAAGTGAAACCACTCGAGCCAGACTACCATTAAAGAATAATGCGATCAAATAACTTTGGATTTGATGAAATTCAGCACTGACTCAGTCAAAAACCAAAAGTCATATATTCACTGATGCTTTTTTTTAGATGACCAAAACCGAGTGCATATCGAACACTTGCGCACGCACGCATATTTGCATGCGTGTGTGCATGTGTTTAATTATCTACTTATTTATTGTCAAACAAAATATATCATTACAAAAAATTAATTTCATGATTATAATCAACATGTGTTATTAATTTTTATAATAAAATTTTATCCAGGGCTTTCATTTATGAGAGTATGTTTAAAAATATTTGTGATGGAGGTAGATTTGTAAGATATCCCAACTACCTGTAGCGAGACAGGGTGGAGTAGCCACCCCAATGTGAAGCAGTATTTCATCCCCTGACCGGCTACAAGCCTACCCCATCCGCCACCCTTCCACTTACCGTATTAACAACTGAATTAAGCTCTAAAAGCTTTTTGTACTTGGGACACGCTTCATGCTTCCATGAAACAATATGTCCTTCCATGAAAATGCAGTATAACCATAAATATCACTTTACTTCTCGAGACTCCCATTGCTTGTGACGGCTACTATGAAAATATTGTCAGAATAATAACCCTGTATTCAAAACGTATGCTACATATAAATGGAATAATTAGCTGGTTTTTTTTTTTAATCAGGCTTACGAGTATATGTACACTAATTAAACAAAACTATTCCACGAACTAAACACACTAGCTTCACAAAAAGAACACATGCAAAAAATAAATCATAAGAACATAACAAAAACTCACTTTTTAATATTTCGACCGTTATGGCGGTCGCCCTCAGGAGAAGAAGTGAATTGACGGATGGACTGTGGTCAAATCAATATAAATACTATATATACTTATAAAAAGATTTCACATAAACACGTGAAATAACAATGAATTATCAAACCACAATATGAAATGGGAAATAAAGACTAAGATCTTTCAACCGTAACAAGTTGTCTTCGTCAGAGTCAAAAACCCAACATTGTGAGTTGGGTTTTTGACTCTGACGAAGACCTATTGTTAGAGTTGAAAGATCTTAGTCTTTATTTCCCATTTCATATTGTGGTTTGATCATGTATACTTATAAATTATTGTATACTTATAATACAATCCTCTGTTCTAGTTACCTTTCCTGTGAGTCTTACCAGTTTAATAAACTAAATATAATTACTCAAAAGAAAATGCTCTATCAACTTCCTCACTCGTTGTTGTAGTGTTGTTAGTGTTCTTTTGTCAAAAAGTTCGTTACTCTGATAGAAACTTCTCTTAGCACAATATATTAGCTTTTTTATGGATAGCTATAAACATATTTGTAATGCCGTTACAAAACAAGTTGAGATATCGATGAAAGACTTAACTCTGTAATTTAAATTCATCCTTGAAATGTTAGTGTGTATTTATGGAATTTTATTTATATTTGATGACTAAGTACCTTTTAATGGCTTTAGGCATTACATAATCATTTTGGGTTAATAATAATATTTTTACTCTAATAATAATTGAATTCCCTCTTGAAGGAATATTGTCAAGGAATATCAAGTATTTGGAAAATGATGTGAAAGCAATCCTACAACTGATAAGTGTTTTTTCTGATAGAAAGGTAATATAAGCTAACAGAGAATCAAATAACAAATAAATCAATTTCATAGAAAGACTTATAAATATTCTAAATCAAAATATATAAGAATCAACTACGATTAATATAACATTCCTTAAATCTTCAATTCATCTTCCACATTGGAAAATATCATCCCCTTATATAATCAATTTGACTACTAAAAATACCACAATAATAATAATGTAAATTTTAAACTAAGTACAATAAACACTAATATAGTTTCTTGATGTTTAAGTCCAAATTAATGACTTCTGATTTAAGGTTTCACAGTAACTTTTCATCATTCTTTAAGCTTATTGACGGAACTATTCAACGCACTACCCACATATTTCCTTTTTGTAATATATTTTATAAAAAAAATGAACTGAATTCACATGGAAATTTGTTTTATCATCTATCATACATGATATGATAGAACATTATTATGATAATAAACACCATAACTGACAGGAAACACAGGTGTATTAATTTAGGCCTAATCCTAAATAACTATATTAGTATTTTAACAATCATTTGTCGAGAAACTATATCAATATAACTATTGTACAATAAAACATGGCTATTATAAACGATTTAATTCAGCCTTATTGTCCAAATACTAAAAAATAGAATGAATTATAACAAAAACTATAATAATATTAAGTATATGCTATGTTTTAAGCATACATAGAAGTTTGCTGAAAGTTTAAGACTGACAAAACCAAAAATATTAAATGGTAGATTTCTAGGTTAAAAAAATTTTTAAACAAATAAAGGTAAAACAGGGGGTTATGAAACTAAGGTATATGAAAAGAACATAGTACATACATTAAAATATAAGGATTTGAAACAAGTAATATATATTATAAAGATGGTCTTGATCTAAAATTTATAAAAATTTAATGGATTTACTACAAACAGCGTATAATAGATAACCATTTAATATAAAATTGGAACTTGAAATATCTTTGAAAACAGAAAAAAAAATTATAATGAGAAAAAAGTGGGTTCTATTTAAAGCAGTAATGAAATTGAAGAGATAACTGTATGGACCTGACAATGATGATTTAAATTAAAAAAAAAAAAATAGTAAATAATAAAAATAAAATGAATTTTAATAATAGAGAGTTTAGGCATTTATTGGCAGCACTTGTTGGATAGTTATTTGACATAGAAGCAATGATTCTATGTCTAGGATGAGTTTGTTTTTAATAATGGACTACGTACCAAATTAAACGGACGACTGCAATGCATATTTACGAACTAAGACATATTTATCAAATTATATGAAGTTCAATAATTATTTCAGTTATAAAATATGAAACAATTGAAACAAAATGTCTCGTGTGAAGACATTCTAGAAAAGGATTTATGGTACTAATTCAATCAGATAAATGTTTGACTGTCATATGGTAGATAAAAAAGATAAATTAGTACGTATAGATCATCAAAAGCACCAGACTCATAGGAAACCATTAGTTTGTACCGACAATTTTTTGTATAATTCACTCTGTGTGTGTGTATTGTTCTCCATTATTGCAGCCAAGGAATCACATGGTTACAGAATTATCCAACCTCCTCTGGTAGTAGGAAATCTTTTGTTATAATAATTCGAAAAGATCATAGAATCATTTCTTTAAGATTTTTGGTCTAGACAGTTTCTCTCATATAAGTGACTGGGAGATAAGGATATGTTGACTCTGGCAAAGAATACTGGTTTTGGATGAAAAATCACAGTCACATTTCTGAATTTCACATTTATAACTATATTTACAATAAACAGTATGTAATATCCACATTATAAGAATTGTCAATCACTACAGTCCTAAAACTTGTTGTTTAAATAGGAAGCTAAACCCTTCCTAGACTGACAAAACTTTTACGAACCAATGGCATGTAACTAAAAGACCAAACAACCACGAAATAATGTAAACTGATAAACATAGCAATACTCTACAGAAATTTACTTATTTGATTACATAACCACAGTATTATATTAATTCAATATTACTCGGTCCTTGAACTAGACCTTCTAATTACAAAGTGCAATACATTACGCCAAATGATTTCTTGGTTTTTGTTCATTGGTATGAAGTATAAATTATTTTACAAACGTAACGAAAAATTAAAATCTTATTTAATATAGACAAAATCAAAGAACTTACCGTTCAAGAAGCAATATTGTCGACGAAAAATGATAATAACTTCCATTTAGTAATTTTAGTGGTAAAACATATAGAATTAGTAATTTATTTTTGCAAAAAATTCTGTTTAATATTTTCATATTATGAGCAAAAATAACAGAAATTAAATATTCGTTCTGTAGGAGAATTACAATTTTTATTCCTTCTATCAGAAAGATATAAATAATAAAAATACTTGTGATATTGAAGAGAATAATATCATAAGATTTATATTATTATATGATAAAAATGAGATATAAGATCACGTTATTTTATTATGAACAACAATTATTATATTTGAAATATTTTACAATATCTTATTTATACTAATCATTGAGTAATGTTTTGTTTTGTAAATAACCTCTTTAATGGTTAGGATAAGATACAGTAGCTGTCCCATATATGAACAGACATAGGCCAAACATTAGCCCTTTGTGATTCCACAAAATGAAGATTGATTCTACGTTGGGAGTCTAAAACCTAACTCAAGTGTATTTAGAGTAGGGGTCTTTAATGAGCACCTGACATCGTACAAACTCGAAACTCATGAATTAACGTCCTCTACGAGGGATGACTTTACTCAGATTTACTCAGAGGGATGTGCTCAGATTTCTTTACTATGATTGAGTAATTGAATTTGAAACTTATAAAATATCAAAGCACTGAGTTAAGAAAAATGAATATTAATTTTGCAAATATATATTTGTGCCTTTTAAAGAAATGACTTTTTAGTCCTTGACTGTACATTCATTAAAGTGCTTAAAGAAGTATTTTATTAT
This sequence comes from Hermatobates lingyangjiaoensis, assembly GCA_026182355.1. NCBI lineage: Eukaryota > Metazoa > Arthropoda > Insecta > Hemiptera > Hermatobatidae > Hermatobates > Hermatobates lingyangjiaoensis. Next base: position 1,155,771 of record JAPFBL010000047.1, on the reverse strand, counting down.
TTGACGATGGTAATCTAGCTCTTTAGGTTGTGTTATATAAGAAAAAGAAATACATTTAGGAAGTTGAAGATGTATCGGAGTGAGAGGTGAATTCTGTTATCGCTATAAGAAATAAGTGTGAGGAAGAAAGAAGTATGTAATGTATGGATTGTGGAATGGGGAGGTGATGGTTGGACGTCACAGGGTCCATATATCTAGCTCAATATTAAGTCAACCCCCGGCAAGCCTTATTAAATCTCAAATATATATTCAACCAACACTCGGCTCTCTTCTTTACTCGCCCGACAAAACTGTCGACTGATTCGAGCAACGCGCTTTTACATTCATATCTCACACTCAAACCTTTCTGTCCTTTAGTCACACATAAATATTTAGAACCACTATCCATTTGACCAGTTATTCAATTCATAAACTATTATAAAATAATTTCGTTTATCAGATAATTGTTTTATTCAAAGCATCACGAATGCACAGATTTTTCTATCTGTATGTTGCCAGAGTAACTATTTAAATAAAATACAGTCTTGGTTGAATTATTTATCGGCAACTCCAAATCATATAGTAGTGGTTCTGTAAATCTAAACTATTTTACAGGGTGAGTTATAATATTAAAAAATACCATATTTTCTAAACTATTTCTGGTATGTTACTTAGTTATGCTTGCTTTGCTTTGCTCTCTGCTCCAGGAATGATAAATGGTTGTTGGACTATTATAAGTTAAACTATGACTTTCAGTCTTTATAGTTAATAAGAGAAGCTCACCACGCTAAATCACCAGATGATGTAATTAAATAACATTTTATGTTCAGTTATGTATTACAGAACTTGTTATTTTTGTCAACATGTACGACTTTATTGCATAATATGCAATATATACAATCATACAATGATGTTAGATATACACAATATTGGTGGGATAAGTATTTACGTTAATTTATAAGTTAATATAATAGCAAAGTAAATTAACTCGGAATATAAATAATAATTACTAATAATCAGTTAAATTACACTAATTTTACAAAATTTCTATAACATCTGAGTACATTCAGTATAGTGTTTATATATTTACAATGAGTCAAATCCAATTTGATTTATCAACTTAATAGAAGTTTCACGAATATCATTTAGAAAAATCTCCTGTTTTGTTGGTGATCATACCTTACCAATTGCAATTATTCGTTGAATGATCTTCTGTCTGCTTCTTTCTACTATCCTGATTATCTTGTCCACAGGGGCATCTCAGGGAGGTACCTATATTCATTTTATACAGATATTTACGGAATTTTCCATGGCCAGTAATAAACTGAGAGGTCCTGTATCCTACACTGAAATCCATAAGTCTGCTTACATCTTCAATGCGAGATTGAACTGTTGGGGAAAACTACTTAGTTAAGGAAGCAACGACACTATTTATCCATTGTCCATTCCATTTATTTAAACTATACATATGGAGGTTTCTTTTGTGGAATGACGAAGGATGTAGGAAGTAGTTTATTTCTTTCAATATGTCTGTCGTAATTTGAACTTCTTATTTGTCTAATAGTTAATATCATTTAACTATTTAATAAGTTAACATCATGAATAGTTAATATGTGGTAAAATTTGGTTGGCGCAGTTTTAATATTTGTATTCTTAAATAAGGGAAATGAACATAGATTTTTCATGTGGTAACAATGTGCAACCAATTTCTGTGGAGAGGAGAAAATATTTGATCCCAGCCTCTTTGAATTGACAGTCAAACTAATCCTAGTAACGTCCACAAGGAAGTTAAAGAAATTCATTGAATGTTTTTTTTTTGCTATACTTTCACCTTGGTAACACGTATTTATGTTTTCAACGCTTCGCTTGTGTGGAAGGTATTAGTACACTCCCCAGCTTATGTTAACTGATTTCCATTTGTGCTAATTCTGAAACAAGTTCTGCAAAATTTCAAAACTAAAATATGATCCTAATTTACCTGCCTAAAGATTTGATCTGCTGAATGTTAGAGAAAATTTTTTCTATGGGATATGGTTAATAGTATTTGACCACACTATTCCCTAAATTCAATCGTGGTTCTTAGGACCATCAGTCAATCAGACGTATGATTCTGATAATTGTATAGTAACAAAACACATCACTAACTGGTTTCAAAAGACAAATAGCTAATTGTTGAGATCAAGCAATGTTTAATAGGTTTGGATGTGTATTACGACGCGATGTATCGTTTTCTGTTCAGGTTTGACACCGGATTCTATGGCTTCTAGCGGATTACTCTCTCGTCCTCGGCATTCTACCATACACACAACACACACACACACACACACACACACACACACACACACACACTCATAGTGAAAAAGGAATTAGTAAAGGTGATCAGCTAGCAGTGAACCTTTATAGAAATAGCTTTTATTCTCAATAACACTAATCTTAACTTGAATAAGCCAGTAATAATATTAAGAGTATTGCGTTTATTTAATTCAATTAATAAGAACTCGACAATAATTCATGGCAACATCCATCATTTATACATCATTATTTTATCTTCTGTCTAATTTATATCACGATGATCATTATTTACATGCAAAAATAAGGCAGTACTTTACTGTCTACAATTTCGTTTTACTGGCCTTTTCTGAAACGTATTTCTAGTTAGTTGCAGTTTTATCTAGCTATATCTCATGACAAGTTCTTAATCATCAAACTATCTAGGTCGATATTATCAGAAATTACTATATCAAAGTCAGATTACGAGCAGGCCTGGGAAGTCAAATGACTCATGATAAGATAAAACTAGACATGTGGCATCAAAAAGGGTTTCTCTGACGGCAACGTGGGAAGTTTTTTTTAGCACCCTTTAAAGACGTCCATAGGAAAGGCGTGCAAACAGAAATAAGCGAACGGAAACATTATATTATTAATTTCATCATTAAGGAATTTAGGAGAACTAACTTTTAACATCCTCAAGAATATATGTCCAAAAACAGATATTTTTGGATAGGCAGAATAAAAATTTACATAAACAAGTATAACTATACACTCTATACACTATAACGTAACACTTCAGGTAATGATTGGATAAGGATATTTCAGTACAGCAATTCACAATTCACTTCCTCTTCCATTGTGAATAGGATTGTCAACACTAATGAATTTATTATTGCTAGAAAGGCACATTTGTTCAAATATGCCGTACATGGGAATATTAAACCGTCAATATATCTGAACAACTTTACCATTTTTAATTTTACAAATAAAAAATAACTCTTACAAACAAAATATTGGTCTTGCAAATGGTAGTTCTTTATTTTTGTATTTTTAATTTTACAAATAAAAATAACTTTTACAAACTAAATATTGGTCTTGCAAATGGTAGTTCTTTATTATTTTCTTGAGCAGTTTATAAATGGAATATTGGAAACTAAATTTGTATCATCGATTCGGCCTTTTCTAGTTAAGTGCTTTACTATTTACATTACCTTAGCTCGCTATTGAAGACAGAATAGAATTATAAATTTAAATGCACTATTTATATTGATACTATAATATGTAGAATTCATAATTACATCAGTTTTTCACATTATGCACTATATATGTTTCTATATAATTTTGGCTGCATATGTTACATATTCTTTAACTCCAACACAGACAGTAAGATATTATTAACTAGTAGTTACTATAATATAAAACAACATGCAAAACATGTTTAAGAAATGAAGGAAACTAGATGTTTTAATATTCCAATAGTATTTCTAATAATAACAAACTATCTAGCTCAATAAGAATACGGAAGACTGCGTGTTTTGTAATAACTATAATCTCTTTAATATTTAAGACTTAATATTTTATCTGTAATCTATAATTTATTTCACTTATTTTTATATTCAATTATTTTGGAAAGCGTTAAAAAAAATTATACATAAGTTGCTAAACATAGATTTTGTGGAAATAAATAATTTGGCCTGACTTGAGGGATTCGTTAATGAGAAATCACAATTACTACTGGACACTTTTGCCAAAACGTGCCTCTTACTTATTGAGCTTATCTTCTGTTGCATTCATGTCTAAGATATCCTATTTCATAAGATTTTGTATAAATGATGCTTTAACTACTTTACTTAATCCAACGAACAAAACTATTAAGTTCATAAGACATTTTAGTGAGCTCACAGTTTTTTATTAATTTACTTGGAAAAATTATTAAACATAAATAGGAATGTAAACGTCTCAGATTGGTAGATCTCTCTCTCTCTCTCTCTCTCTCTCTCTCTCTCTCTCTCTCTCTCTCTCTTCTCTCTCTCACTATATATATATATATATATAAACTAGAATTTAAAAAAGAACACATAGAAAGGAAACCACTGAACTCACTACTATATTTCGATGTCCTCGTCTTCAGGAAAAGAAGTGAATCGCTCCAAAGGCTGATAACGACTATATATATATGATCAAACCACAATAAGAAAATGGGGAAACAAGACTAAGATCTTTCAACCGTAACAAGCGGTCTTCGTCAGTGTCAAAAACCCAACTGAAACTGAGTGGTATTTTAAAAGGGTGAAAGCGCTGGAAAGGACTAATGTCCAGAAAGGGATGTTTCGGGAAACAAAGGAGTACAGTAAGAAAGAGTAAAAAACTATCCGCTAGCAGTCAACCCTCTTAGAAGAGGTTATTGCCCTCGTAACGAAAGTATCCAGTTTGAAAAGAACGTTACTAATGTTTAAAATATTTGATCTATTAAATTTAATTAGAGACGATTCAATAATATTTCTTAACAACTTTGATTTTTCATAGGTAATAAATTTAGCTCCTGTCCAATCAATATGATGATTTTCATTTTTTATATGCAAGAATAAGGCACTACTTTTTTCCTGTCTACTTACGTTGTATTGGTGTTGTTTTACACGTCTGTAACGTTTTATACGTTGTTGTTTTGAAAGATCTTAGTCTTGTTTTCCCAGTTTCTTATTGTGGTTTGATCTTGTGAAATCTTTATATATATTATATATATATATATATATATTGTATGTATACATATATATAATATATATATTATATATTATTACAAAGGACAAACGTTTTGTCCAGGTTTGGTTATTGAGGGCTAGGTCGTATAAAAGAAAATAAACTCTTTCCTAGACCAAATTTGGTGTCATTTTCAATAATGTGTGTCAAGGAAGGACTGCTACCAAAATTTACCAATATATATAATATATATATATATATATATATATAAACTGTGGGGAAAATATTGGCTTCATTTCTTGTTTTCTTTCTTGATGACGGTTCATACTGTAAATTACGCACTCTCTGGTTTCCCTCTTTTTTCTCCCATGATATATATCAAACAGAAGAAAGGAACTGTGAATGTATGATATTTATTTATCAATGAATGATTCAATTAATTCATCTTCAATAGCCCTTATCGGATATTTTTTTATTATTAATGTATATATATTAACATGTTTTTACAATAAATACTTAGAACAAAAATTCAACATCCAAGCTAAAACCAATGCTGTTCGTCAGTATCAGTGAGACTCTGACGAAGGCTACATCATTTAGTTGAACTACCTTAGTCATTTTTCATATTTTCATAGTCTATTTAGACATTGATACATTATATATGTATATATGTGTATAACTCCAATATGTGCTTCTATTTTGTCCAGAGTCTTTATAGTCTTCTTTTAAACAGAAGGCAATAAAATTAACAATATTATTGTCTTTTATTGACTTGTAAAACATAATTAATATATTCATTTGGAATGTTAATTTAAATGTTTGAAGGTAACATCTTCATGGATTGGAGTAATATTCTCATTTAATTTACCAAAATCTCTTCACAGGCATATCATATAGTCAGAATATTGGGCCTTGTGTTCTGTATTGACAATATTCTTGGGGTCCAGGTTAGCTCAGTGGTTAACGTTTTTGCCTCTGAACTAGTAGGTTAGGGGTTTCATACCCACCTTACCCTCGATTTATTCACGTGGGAGGTGAATAAATCTGAGCACGTCGTCCCTCGGAGAGGATGTTAAACCGTCGGTCCCGAGCATGTATTACGTCAGGTACTCGTTAATGGTCCTTTCTAAATACACTTCAGTTAGGAAAAATTTAGGTCTCCTAATTTAGAATCAATCTTCATTGTGTCGTATTACAAAGGGCCCAATGTTCGGCCTAGAGTGATCCCTTGTGGGACAGCCACGTCAACCTTTTAGGTTGCTTCTACTGCTACTACTACTACTAATGGTAATAATATTCTTGACACGTGAAGAGAGCTTAAATCATGAAACATACAGCTTCATGAGCTATTGTTTTACTTTGATATATCTATGTTTGAACGCTAAAGTGACATTATATACATTATATCACCCTTTAAATTCTAACTTGAATTAAATAATTCAGTACAATGAATAACAGTGATGATAACTAATTGGTTAGGACTGTATTTTCAGATCCGAACTTCAGTTTTTTCGTGTAAAGTTTGTTTTAATTGTGAAAATATTTATAGTAGTAACTAAATTTTTCTTCGAACTTAAAAAATTAATAGAGGTTAATAATTAATATTATTATGTATAAATAACGTGCTGGTAGTTTTGCATAATCACTCTGAATGTCAAAACAATTGTTTTTGAGTTAATTTCAAATAGAGTTGAAAGCATATTACAAATACTAATGTTGACCATAAGACAATGCTCGCCTGAGAGAAAATGATTTACAGAAATATACCGTATGAATTAGTTACAAGTGAACCAGACGGCAGTAAAGAATTAAGCGCATTTGTCGGCAAGCCTGAGAGGGCTCTGTGTGAATACTGGGCGGGGATTAGTGTGGATACCCGAACTGGAGGGTGAGGGATGAAAACCAAAAAACAAAAGGGTGGTTTGTAGTAGATGTTTTTCTCCAGGGGTGGCTAGTTAGATGGTTTAGTCCTCCCCTACCTCCCTTAACTAAGCACAAACCGCACAGAATTAAACTTGCCTGTTACATTCCTCCAACTCCCTCTCAGTCCTTCTCATTCTCTTCCGACTTCGTCTATTTTTTGCCCAGATATAAATTTGACTCTGTCTTTCTAAAACTATTCCTCTTAACTAAACACAATTAATTTATTTAGTCTGAAACTCTCCATTGCATTGTCCCCACGGACTAGTACTACAATTTAAAATAAGTCTTAAAAGTATTATTAAATTAGAATTAATAATTACATAAAGGTATATTTTGATAGGTTAGGAATAAAAGAATGCTCAAGAGCTATAGATTCCTTCTGAGTTGTCACTTTATTAACAAGACATTTTTTTTCCTTTAAGTTCTTTCACTATGTGTGAGAAATTTATACACTGACCAAAATATTATCTCAAATATTATGCTTGCACCTACGTATATATACGTCACGGTTGAATGGTCTTACCATAGTCTATTTTTCATTTTCTTATTCTATCCAAAGTATATTATCCAAACCAGAATAAGAAAATTAAAAATAGACTATGGTAAGACCATTCAACCATGACCACATTGCTCCTTCACTCTTCTGTGTTGCTCATGTCTCCTGAAGACTACGTGCTGGTGAAATATTTAAAAATTCTGAGTGTTTTATTCTAGTCCAAACGGTCGCTGTCGCTACATGAGGCGGATCCGCTTGGCTTTGTGTTGTTTCAAATAAAATGTTATCAGTAATTTGTAACTGTACATTGATATGTGATAAATATGAATACGGCATATGTACATTGATATAATTTACTGTATTTAGTAGTTTGGCAGAATGTATCGGGTTCGAAACTCCTATCTGTCTCGGCAGTTCTCAACAACTGGAACGTTATAGCATTTGTTAAAAATAAATAAGCTTGAAATTACAGGAAATTCAGGGGTTGACAAAAAGGATTAATTTTAATCGCTATTCTTTTTGGATAAAAAAATAAATTCTGACGAATAAATTTGACAATAACTGTCATTGGTTGTGTTCTTTTCAAATATATAACCCCAGACAAGGAGAAATTGAAAAATATGTACCAATGCATCATAAAAATTGTAGATTAGTGTGATTGTTCCTTAAAATGAAATATTAATATCCAATTTGATAGCTTCAATTTCGTTTCCATTACTTCCCAAACCAATGAATATCTAAAAAATAAAAACAAGTGTTACATTACTAGTGGGCTAAAAATATGTTACCCGTCCCACTGAATCTGAAAATTTCAGGTAAATGTAATTTGTTCCAGTCAAAGAAGTAGAATATATTTTTTTAAAAGCTTCAGATAAGATTTCTTATTGAACATAAACTAACAGTTTGTAAATATACATATGTATTTCGTATACTGATAATACGAGTAGAACATATCTGTGTTTACTAATCGTTTTAGTAGCATATTTATACATAGTGGCTTTTAAAAGTACTACCTTTTGTTCTTCTATAATATAAATAAATACAATTGAATGAGAGAAACTTTTTTTTCTCTTTTCCGCTAATTAGTACGTCAGAATTCGTAAAAGAAATGTACTTTTATCTTTTTTTCTTGTAAAAAGGTTTTCTCTTAGCTTCTATTAATTGTAGAAGTCCGTTCACTTTCATTTTTCACCAGTTTCCTACCTAATTATACTGATAAATTGTTTGGTTCTTTTTTTACTTCTTTTTCAAAACGATGTTTTTTTTTTGTTCATTTTTTTGTTTAATTTTCCAAATTTTGATTAATAGACATACTTACTTTTGTAAAATAATGAAACAACGTTGACTCTCCAATGATGATTATGGCTTTTGATTTGTGTTTCCATGTTTGGTATAAATTTATAAATCATTGTTTCCGAAACTTGCTCTCTTTTAAGGCTCCTCCCTCACTCCTCCATCGCACTCTTTCACATGAGAGTAAACATTTGCCTACAAGCCTTTTATTTTTTTTAAAAAAATAAATGACTACTTTTATCAGAGACAGACGTCGAAAAAGTATATTTTTTGAGAAAATAAAATACATGAAAAGGTTGTTTCCCTGTCACTGATAGAAGGATTTTTGAATTATTTAAAATAAATGTTTATCTTCACTTATTGCTCTAATCCATTGGTCACTTTTGGAAAAAACTGAATTTAAACCTTTCTTTTCATTTTCATTTACTAGGGAACTTTACATTACTAAAGTTAAAAGTGAATTTCTCAGAGTATAATTGTGTACTTACCAGAAGTAGTACTGTTTTATTTTTTAGACAATCATAGAAACAAGATTTCACTATAAACATGTGAAACAAAAATCAATATCCAAACCACAGTAAGAAGTCAGAAAAATGAATAATGACTAAAATATCAGTCATTTTTCTGATTCCTTACTGTAGTTTAGGTTGAGTTTTGTTTAGATATAAGAAGTTCGATATAAGAGTGTGTAGATATAAGAAATACCATTTATTCACTGTGCTGAACTAGGCAGCAGATTGTTGTTGCTGATTGTGAATGTATTTTATTGGTAACGTTTAACATTTTTGTTGCTAAGACCGAAAAGTATACATTTAACTAGAAATGTGAAGAAGGTTTGTAAACATAGTATTCCTTTGGACAAGTAGAAATATTGAAAATAAATGTCTACTCAAGAAGTGGGAGGCTTTTCTCTGAGTCTCAGATGTGAATGTTTAAGAAGGAAAGTCTGCAATTGACGAAAAGAGCCAAGTGCATTATTGAAGCAGGCCCCGGGTGCGTATCTACTGCAGGCCGCCTGCATTCCTTATTCAGCTGCCCGCCATACATCCTCCTCCCTCAATTATTCACTACTCCACCAACAGTGGAGGTTTCTTTGTCTCTTCATGAATAACTGAGTTACTGTTGGCCCATGCATCACTCTGTCACTCCTCTCTTAGCACCATTACCTCAATCAACTGCCTTGCAATCTATTTCACTGTATTCAATTATATCCCTCCTTTGTACAAATTAGCTTAGTTAGATCTACGATCTTACACATTTCAACCTTCCTACAACCTTTCAGTAAAAGGTAATTACAACCATGCAGTCAGCCTTCCATATACCTAGGACCTCCTTCTCTGAGAGAAAGCTGTATAGAGTTTTATTGGAGAAAACTTAAAGCAGACACGTTTAGAGTAAAGTTAGGGCTTCAAAACAGCATCTGTTCTAAAACTGAGATATGGAAATGTCAAAAATATATAACCCACTTTTCAATATATTATAAAAATAAAATTGTTGTCATTTCTTTTTTTTATAAATTCTGCTAATAGTGACTTTTACATGAATGCTAATAAAGTGTATAACATGAAAAATATAAATATGTGACAATTATATCTATAATTCCAACAAGTTAGACATTTTCTTCAAGTTGGAGCAATTTTTGAACATCCATTGAAAGGGTCAATCAAATATTTGTTAACATCGGCATTACATTAAAAACATTACTGATTTTATGAAGAAATATACTGACAATAAGAAAAACAAATATGAAATCATGCCACAGTGACTCGCGTAACACTTATGTAGAGCTATGAACAAAGATTTTAAATAACCATCGAAACTTTAGCCTTTTAAGTTTAATTTCATATTGAAGAAAGCGGCCTCATCGTGATGTAGCAATTCTCCTTATATTTATCACTCCGGTAATCAATTATGTTTGTATACGAGTGAATTCAAGCAAACTGTGGGAACTATCGCGAGTGCAAAGGTTTTGGAGTATTAGTTATGTAAATTCATAAGCTGATTGAAAAATCTGAGTCTGTCTATGAAACAAAAAATGCTATATACTGAATATACTATTCATGTATGCTATATACTGGGTATAAGTGTTTGATAACAAGAAGTTTATGGCAAATTGGCTGTATTAATTTCTTGTTATTTCTTTGCAAGTTGCAATCATTGAACAAAATAATAAATATATAGCAACTCTTCAATTTCTATGTAATTCAAATTTAATATCTACACTATTCTCTGAAAAGTATGATGGATACAGAATGTTTACTAAATTTAATAATATTTTTTGAACACGTGTTAAATTTCAAATTTCATAATATTTTCAGTTTACACTTTAATTCAGTTTTTCCAGAAAATAAATGATATTATTAATATTATTGCAACGCTACTGTCGATTAACTTGAAAGTTATTAGTAATGGTTATTTTGATTAATTATAAAGGGAGTGGTGATTATATAAATTGGCACGGATGGCACAAAAGCTTATCTGACTATATTTATAGAGGTGGTTTGCAAGGGACATCCTTCCTGCCACTATCGATACTCTCCTAGATAAACCAGTCCTATCAGGATATTACGACCCTATATTATTATAAGGCAGCATAAGCAAACACGCTCTCCACACAACCCTGTTCGGACTTTCAATTTACTACCCTCTCCAGATGGCATTCATTAAAATCCCATTCGCATTTCCACCCTTTGCCTTGCCCTCCTCTCCAAACACATCCAGCCTACATTCATAATCAATCACCTCTTCCAGCTTTCTTTTCTTAAAACATACAGAAAATTCAGAACCTTTTTTCTTGTTGCACATTACATTTCTCCATATTGGGGCTGATCTTCGTGTGTTTCAACTTCCTCTATGCGCTCCACTGCCTAAATATAAATGATAATCCTACTAGAAGTACCTAACTCTTATGCATTAGATCATTCTGAAATTGAAAAAAATAATTATTTATTTTTATAATATCTCTCCTGCTTGATCCACTAACCCAGGATTGGGCAATTATTTTGGATGGAGAGCCGCATTGTCGGGGCAGAGGGTAGTGGCGGACTGCATTGATAGCATGCATCGATAAACATGAAATTTATTGTTTGAAAAATTTAATAAAAGTATTTAATTTAATAGAAACAACTAAAAAAATCAAGTTACTATAGCTTTATTCTGGAATGTATAAATCTAATTTTTCTATTCAATGAGAGCTATGTGTCCTATCACAGTTCTTAACTATTCTATTGAAGACTGGATTGAGGTTGGTTGTCAGATTCTTATTACTGCCTACACTTTTTTTCTGTTATAGAACATCTGTTTTTATTGTGGTTTATCTCCATTCATAAAATGCTTTGTTCATAGATGTATATGGAATCAAAAATACAGAACATTTTTGCAGCAAAATATTTTATGAATGAAAATTTCTCCGGGCTCCAGCATATTACTTTTGTTGGCAGCCCTCTTGTGGCTACTGAAGTCTGGAGTGAGGTTGCTTGTTCAGATCCTTATAACTGCCTACAAATTGTTTCTATAGACATAAAAAGTTGTGGAGTCAAAAGAGATTGTGGGCGGCCACAACGTCTCGACGGCCGCAGGCAGCCCGCAGGTCACAGATTGCCCAAGCCTGTACTAACTACTAACCCAATATAGTAACACTACTACTACTAACACTGACTTTAATATAGATCGCAAATAATGGTCCTCCGATTATTGAAATATCATTACATAAACATTTATTAAGTACCTTTACTATGTTAATTTTATTTATCTTTTCTCAAATGCATATTATATATTAACAAAAGTTTAAACACTTTTTTATTCTTTTGATTACATTGTGGGATATTGACATTTCTCACCTCAGTTATACAGAGTAAATGGTGTTTGCATATACCGAGACATATCCGATATCTAATCTAACGTTATCTTATAGGAATAAAGTTTATTAGTTCGGTATTTATATTTCTATTTTTATTACATTTTATCCCGCAAGTAACTTTCATACATGTTTCTTACACAAACGTAAAAATATCTTGTTATAGTTATTAACGTCATTAAAATTCGCATTCAATATCAGGACATCACAAATACCTAAAAATAAAAGAACAGTTATATATGAATATATAATAAAGGGATATTTATTTATACTAGCCTTTGTATATTTGGTCCAGTCAAATGAACTGCCCCTCAAAGCCACATTAGTGCTGCTGTATCTCTTTCATTATTAATTTATTTATTATAATTTGCGTAATTTTCTCATCAATAAATAAAATGCTTGTTCAAATGAGCCATTATTTTGTATTTAATAGAGTTTATTAGATTAGAAGAAACGAGAAAAAAACCATATGTTCTAGTCTATCTAAATGGTTGTGAGTCAAGTCAAGAGCTTTTTAGCAAAGATATCTGTTTAGTAATGAGGTGTGAGGGGATCTCGGTTTATGTAGCATAGACCTCCAGATAGCTAATCACCTTCTGTTAGCTTATTGGTTAGTGTGGTTTTGAAGCGAAGTTCGCTTAGATGTATTGGGCTGGAAAGCTCTTCATATCGTTCTGTGGAGAGCTCTCTAAGCCTTCATGCAGTTATTCTGATTAACTACAACTGACCACATGCATTTCAGAATAATTTGTACACTTGAGTAATAGTCTAACTGTAGAGGCAATTCTATATAACTAGACATCTCTTCAAGTGACACTCCTGGAAACAGAAAATATAATATTGAGCATGGGAAGGTTGAATTGACCAGAACATATATGGTAGTCTAGAAAAGCTGTAGAATAAGAGTTTCTGGTCAGGATAAAATTCAACATATGATCACAAGAAAAATGGAGTATCTGCCTATGTGACTGGAGAATGCTCTCTCCTGGCATGATAATAAGGTTGTATTATAAAATACTGAAATGTGAAAAATATTATAAAAACTATAAGGTATATGAAGGAATGGGAAAGTTGGAACGTGAATAAGAAATAGATGACGGTGATAAGAGAAATAAAAAGACTAACCCCGAGTTAATATTACGAAAAAAAAACGAAATAGTTCTTTTTTTTTTTTGCTTACACCAAAGGAAGAACTTTGAAACTTGCTTTTTAGTCAACTCCCAGCCTTGTTTTTGGGACCATCAGTAACGCGCTCACCGGTAAAGATGAGGTATTCGGGTAATTAATTATCATGTTGAGAGGGAGTCAAAACTGAGAAGGCGTTCAATTTTTGATCATCCATTGCCTCGTCATGGCAGAGAGGACACTCTGGGGTTGGTCCAGCGGCCAATGGGTGCAGATGTTTCGTTAGGTTTGACTCCTTGCAGATTTGAGTCGACGAGTTTCTCTTGTAGACAGCGTGTTTAAGGCGCACTTTCATAAATCGTTTAGATTGCGCAGGGGGCACCATGAACAAGAGATTTATATCCCCCAGTGAATTTTGAACCCACGCAATAAAAGTTCTCTACCAAAAATAACAAAAAGGGAGAAACGTTTAAATTCTACCAAAAATAGTATAGAAGGTACCATGAACTCATGATTTCAACTAAAATGTGGTCTAATAGATTTACCACGTGACTTCTGAATGTGATTGCCTATTTACGAAAGAAAAGTTTGTTTGTAATGTTGATCTTCATAGTTCACTAAAAAATGATGAACATATTGAGCAGGTAAAATGTTTTCCATAATCATAATAACTTAAATAATTAGAAGTCATTTAATGAATTAATGAAAAAAAAATTATTCTGTTACGAATAAATAGTTTTGCTACTGTAAACTGACAGAAAATCTCAAGTGAAAGTATAGTACTGGATTATCCTGTTTCAGAATTGGTTAAGATTTCAATAGACAAAAATTCAGCATTTATAAGTCGGTAAAACTTCAAAAGATTGTAAATGAGAATAAGATGAGCTAACAAGAGTTTTTTAGAATTGTTGAATAAAACTTTTGATAAAAATGGGTTGATAAGATAAGGAAATTTATTAATAAGAGGAAAGGAGAACATTGCTCTCTTCACAGAACCGCGATTGTTCTTTCCCTTGCAGTACAGCGTAGAAACTGTAACTGTAAGAAGTCAATTTAGATTGGCTGTTTCAAATTACCTTAAAGAAGCTAACGTGCTATATGAAGCAGTCAGAATTGATTTAATAGAGTTGTTTGGTAGAAAAATAAAACATTATTTGAAATCCAGGCAGAGAGGATTGAGAAATGATGATTTTTAATTTAATTCTTGGAAATTCTTGGTGCTTGGAGATAGGACAATAGTTCATTTAGTCAGAAATAGATGGATTAAGTACAATCATGAGAGAGTAAAATAAACACCCGACTTCTAAGTATATGGAAAGAACAAAGCCATGTGATTCTTAATTGTAAGATTCCGTACAATTTTCATTCCAATGAACATCTTGAAAAGAACATTGATCTGTAACTACTATTCACCAGATGAGTGGTAGTTGGCGTAAACAATTGTTCTTCAATATATCGATAGGTAAGATCTCCTACCACCAAAGAAATTTAAAAGTGATGCAGATAAGTTAATTGCTTAATACAATTTCAACAAACAGTAGATTAAATAATTTTATGGAAATGTATATTATATTTATTACTAAAAGTAAACTCTGATTCTGCAAGAACAGAAAATAAAATCCAAACTATGAATATTATTTTTCTAAAATGGCATCATAATTATATCTATCAAATTAGGATATATAAATTAAATTTAAAGTAGTTTCATAATCTAATTAATTTGAATAAAAAAGTGGAATAATGGAAGAAACAAGAAGGTTTGTTATCTTAACTTCTTTTTCAGACATCATTAATAAGTTCTACTTTATGGATGCTACTTTCCTTATGTTGGTTAATTAAAATTTTCATGCAAAATATACAGAAGAGACAACAACATTGTTTTCTTAAAAAATATATAGTAGAAACTTAAAAGTTGTCTTTAAATGTCAACTTTAAATGTAGTATGTATTCTACAGTTTCTGGACAATTCTACTCAGTAGGATTTCAATGCAATTACAGTTTGATATCATGTAATTGTAACAGTTTTTTCAATCACTATTTCATTCATACGTCAAGCCTTTGTTTTAATGAATGAATTGTTACTGATACAGTTTGCAAACTGATGGCATTACTACAGGTAATTTTCTGATAAAAAAAGTATATTTTCTTTTCTGAAATAATATTGTCAGAAATATTATCACAGCGGACATTGGGATATTAAACAGCCCTCTGAAACACTGAGGATAAAATGACATCAACACTTTGTAAAATGTAAGTAACGCAAATGGGCATAATAGATTTACAAATAGGGTGAGGACAGGATAAGAGCAAATGTTTTATGGTCATCGACGTCTCTTACAATTTTATTATAGATTTCCAAAAAGAAGATCTGCTGCCAAATTATACATATATATATATATATATATATATATATGTATATATAACAAGATTTCACATAAACACGTGAAATAACAATCAACGATCAAACCACAATAAGAACTGGGGAAAAAAAAAGACTAAAGATCTTTTAACCGTAACAAGCAGTCTTCGTCAGAGTCAACACTAAACTGATGGGTTTTGGCTCTCATGTTTTTTTTTGTAGTCTTTTATTTATAACTTCATATTGTGGTTTAATCATTGATATGTATGATTAAACAAGATGATTAAATATGAAACAATATTTCAAATAAAGACGTGAAATAACAGTCAGTGATCAAACCAAAATATGAAATGGGAAGAAAAAGACTAAAGATCTTTCAACCACTCTTGACGAAGACCGCTTGTTACGGTTGAAAGATCTTAGTAGTATTTTCCCATTTCATATTGTGGTTAGATAATTGATATATACATGGATATATATATATATATATATATATATATATATAAAGTTGAAAGCAGCCCTTCATTTAAACACATATTGTTAAATAACACCACATATTTGGCTTGTATTTGTTTTTTCCCATTTGAATTTTTTTCTCGTCTCCTCTTTAAAACTGTAATGCTTATCACCAATATTCTATTCGACATACTTCGACAGTATCACATTCTTCATTAGGACTATAACGAGAATGATAGTGAGTTAGTATATATTTAGAAGGAGGATTGGTACAGGAATGTTTACAGGACATCGTCCTTGAATCAGGGAGCATTTTGGGGGATTATGTTAGGGTGGTTAGACTCATCTACCTGGCTAATCCGGGTCGTTCTGTTTGAAAACAATTTAAAAATTCTACAAGAATTACTAAGTTGGATATTTATGGCTCACTGTTTTTCTTGAATTATTATTGCTTCCATTAATTGTAATTTAAAATGGTTCCCTTCTCTGGCATTAATTTTCATTGCATTGACCATCATTTCTCTTGTAAGTTTTGTCTTATGGACTGATGCTCTATGACATTTTTAGGCAACTCTGAAAAGGTGCATTGTTATTCTTCTAGACAACGAACTTGAAGTCATTCATATATATCAGCTTTTCTGGGCCTCTGATTTTCCAATAATTTGTTTTTTTTTTTTGGACTATTTGACTCTTGGACTATTTTACGTTATCAAACCGCCTATTACAGGGCTTTGGTAATAAGTTATCAGGGTCACACTATCCTAAGGTTTAATGCATTTAAAATTGCTTTTCATGCATTTATAAGTTCAACAATCTTATATTCATCTGTATACTGGTTTTTGTAGAATAGTTTGTCGTTTGTGCCTTTTTTAGGCTCTCATTGTCTGAGGTGAAGGTTAATTTGAGTTGAAGAGGTTAATTTGACATTTGCAAATATTCTTCTATACAGGGTTAAGAAAGTTAAGAAAAAGATTAATATTTGTATAACAAATATAAGAAACAAGTAACAATTGATTTTACCAGTATAATAGTTGAGTAATATTTCTATTGAAAGATAAAAAGTTTGAACTCGATTCATCAGTGTCAGAGTGTCAGCTACTTGCAAGCTATAAATCAGGCTAGATCTGACTTGCTGATAAGACAATCTGCCTGCACCTTGCAAACTAAAAAATATGTTCCTGCATAGCTTTATGACCTCGCTTTGGTGGAGAGATGAAATGCTGCCACTCCAGGAATCCACTCAGATAGATGTCCCTCCAAAACGAGTCGATTTATGCCTCTCTATATTTCATTCTCTCCGCCGCTTGATAAATACGGTTATCAGAATGACATTGTGGTAAAGGTATTTTTCTACATGAAATAATGCCTAACTGGGTTCAATTCAATGAAGAGTGTGGCTGAAATTTATAACACATGTTAAAAAAATAACTCTGATACAGAAAATGATGACAATCTACATTTGAAAAACAACTTTCTTAACGATGTTTCCTCCTTCATTTAGATTTGGAACAAACACTTTTATATTACGCACCATCACAAATTATGAGAAACAATTTTCGATTATATAACCATCTAAACATAAAAAACAAATAACTATTTAAAGGAATTAATTATTTCTAAAATTATGCATGAAAATAATTCTCAAACTCATTCCTCTCAATCCCTTACTATGATGTTTCTGCATCTTGTGTTTACTCACAGTTGGGTTTTGACTCTGATGAAGACCTTAGTCTTGTTTTTCCATTTCATATTGTAGTTTCATGATTGATATATATATATATAAAATAAAATAAATTCAAAACGAAGGAAACACACGGAAAGACACAGACATAACTCACATCGATATTTCGACCATCGTCGTCATCAGGAGGTGTGAAGAGCGAAGAGTCCCGCAGGAAGACAGGGCGGGACTCTTCGCTCTTCACACCTCCTGATGACGACGATGGTCGAAATATCGATGTGAGTTATGTCTGTGTCTTTCTGTGTGTTTCCTTCGTTTTGAATTTATTTTATTTTAAAAAAGTCTGCTGGACCGTTTCTTTTAATTGTATATATATATATATATATATATATATATATATATATATATATATATATATATTATATATTTGGGGAGCAGGCCTTCATTTATACACGTTTTATTAAAAGTAATGCCCAATTTAACTTTTACACTTTTTCTTATCCGTTTTTCAAGTGTTCTCATACTTGACTTCCATGGTTCTGGAACTAAAAACATAAGTTCACCAAAATTTTTATTACTATACACCGACATGTTTCGGTCATAGTTTATTTTAATTGTTATTCACTTTTCGATCATTAATAATTTTATATATTCTTTAACCTTGAAAATGGTCAACGATGACCGAAACATGTCGGTGTATAGTAATAAAAATTTTGGTGAACTTATGTTTTTAGTTCCAGAACCATGGAAGTCAAGTATGAGAACACTTGAAAAACGGATAAGAAAAAGTGTAAAAGTTAAATTGGGCATTACTTTTAATAAAACATATATATATATATATTGATAAAAGTATCGACTGTAGAACAGAAATAAAACTAAAGTTTATCGAGAATCGGTCAGTTCTTCAGGTTCAAATTAAACTCTCATTGCCAACGTTTCGGTTTTCCTTTAAAACTTTTTTCTTAGGCTTACAGAACAGACGAAATAGTAAGAAATAATTCAATCATTCAAAAATCCAACGTACATAAAAAGTGCAATTAGTAACAATTAGGAAATTACAATAGACATTTTGATAATAGGTTAGTGAGAGAACTTACAGATGTATACATTTTGAAACAGAAGAACTAAGTATTAAATTACAAATTATTTTACAAAGAAATATAGTCTGTGAATTTCAACAACTGTAGTTTGAACAAACACGTGAGACTGAACTGAAATAAACAAGCAAGGTAACCAAATTTCACCAGAAACCAAAAAGTCACTAACACAACTTTTTTGTTTCATCTATCAACAATGTTTAACTTAACTCACCCGAATAAATACTATTTAAATCAATGAAAAAAAAAATGGTGTTAGTGACTTTTTGGTTGTCTGGTGTAAGTTGGTTACCTTACTTGATTATTAGGACTCGGTCAGTTCTTCAGGTTCAAATTAGACTTTCATTGTCAAGGTTTCGGTTATTATTTAAAACTATTTGAATGGGCAGAAGTATAAAATTTTGAAACAGAAAAACTAAGGAATACATGAGAGATTATTTTCAAAGAAAACACTTGTGGATTGCAGCAAACAACTGCCTAGTGAGAATGAACACTAAACACTAACTTTTTAGTGCCACGTCTTCATTCAAACCTAGACAGAAGTTTGCTGAAATCCACAAAAGCCGAGTGCAACTAGTGTGAAATCTATGTCGGTTTCACTTCCATCATGCTAAGCTTGCATATGAATAATCACAGGTCGGCCGTTGGTAAACGCAGTGACCATCCCGTTGCTACTCATGCCAGTTCTCAGAGATTCAGATTCAATTACTGTTTACAGAAATTAATTTGAAAGTTACCCGGAGAGCTTCAGAAGAGGCACTTATTAGTCTTCTGGGTGGTAGATATGCTCCTGCGCTTAACCTCAATCGTTAATTGTTCCTTTAATTTATTTTAGGCTTTTAACTTACGCAGTTTCATTTTTATTTTTAGTTTGGTGTTTTTACAATTTGCTAATAGTTTGTAATTTTATTTTAATTTAGATTATATATATAGATTATTCATTTAATCTTTATTTAGGTTTTATTTATTTATTTTCCTTGTCTTCTTCCCTCCGAAAGTTTGCTAAACTGTTTGAGTGCTTCTTTTTGAACGCAAGCCAGTCGTTATCAGCCTTTGGAGCGATTCACATCTATCTTCCTGATGTTTGTTATAGCTAAATAGCCATCACAAAATAGAAGTGAGTTTCAGTGATTTCATTTCTGTGTGTTCTTTTGAAAATCAATATTTCGAACTGAAGTTTGTCATCAGGAAAAGAGTAGAAGTGAAGAAGGAGGGGTACGTGCGTTCAAGAATGGCGGGAAGAGAAGGCGACATCTTCTATTTTGAATTGTGTATTAATAGTTCACCATTTTAATGTAATATCAATAATTTTAAAGTAACTTGATTTGTATAAGTTCCAAAATATTAAAGGCAAAATGAAATTGTTATTTGACTGACTTTTATCAATGAACTGTACAACTAAATATAAAACTGTTGGTGGTTCAATTAACCTCCCTTTTCAATTTAGTAAAATACCAATCCTGCCAAAATATAAGCTGAGTCCGTCATGATTTTCCAAAAGATTCTATGCAATTTTCTGCATCACATTTTGGGCCTCTCAAACAACTTAACTTTTATAGTTGATAAAAACCAAGCGTTGAATCAAAAACTCGTTTTGTAAAAAAAGAAAAAAAATAGAAAACAAAAAAGTTTTTAAACATAACTTTTTCTAAAAACCAAGTACTTCACACTTTTTTAATTAAAAAATGAAGAAGCAACGGTTGCAGTAACGTATTCGTTTTCATTTAATTATCAAGCACTGATTATGAGAGTTTGCTATAGCTAAACTCAGACACCGTCTAATCAATTTCGGTCTGTTTTGGACTTCTACTTGCAGTCTTTTTAATTGAAACCGCTTGCTTAGCCCCTGCCTATTTGAATAGAAACTTTTAACACTTAAATAATGAATCGCCAACCCCTTTTTACCTCCCTTTCACCCCCGCATAATTACTACTTCATCCTCTTTTTTTAAAAAAAAAAAAAAGAGAATGTAATCAATAGAAAGAGGAGTTATCATTCATTTTAACAGAATCTACTTGCATAAATTCTACTCACTTTATAGTGTTTTAGTGTGATATAATTAAGAAAAAACAATTCGAATTATATAATTTATTTAATTTATTCAATTAAATTAAGTTTATTGTTTAATAACTTTTTTGTGATTTATTTTCATAAATACTAGTTTTTCAAATGGTAAATGAATAACATGTGTACACAGTCATTAATTTATGTTGTTGGATTTAAGGTGTTATATAATAACTTTAGAATGTTACAGTTGCAATACATATTTTCTCGTAATTGTGCTAATTACTTACCATGGTGCATCCTTATACTGAGTTTTACTTGGTAGTTATTATGCTTTTACCAATATGAAGTACTAAAATTGAGTCCACTGTTCCAAATGATATGTAATAATTTAATGGATAATTGTTTCTGATTAAATTATGATTAAAACTAAAAAATTGTATTTATCTAATCTATGATGTTTAAAGACTTGTAAGAATGATCCATTTTTTCACCTATTTGTACAGTGAATGATAGGTAGGTTGCAGCTGTAAGGCTAGGTTGCAGCTGTAATCCCAAAAGTGATAGCACATAGACCGAACATTGACTGTTGGTGAAACAACAACAATGAGCAATGAATATTCTATATTGGGATGTCTACATTTTGCCTGACTAAAGTGTATGCTGAGAAGGCATATTCTCAGTTAGATCTCTAACGAGTAGCTGACATCTTACAGGCTGAGGACTGACGGTTTAACGCCCTTTCTTGGGCACTTCACTAGGACTGTCTCGCTTTCTCATTTTTTAGGAAGCGGTTAGTTTCTCTTGACATGGTGCGTTCTTGGAAAGGGCTGTGCGTTAAAAAAGATCCAACTATTCTGCTTTATCATGGTGTAGTCTAAAGGCTAAGAGGTACATGAATAAAATAAAATACGTATAATACCTTCTCCGAGAGGCGATGTACTTAGATTTTTCATCTCCATCGGAGAGAAAATCGATGGCCAGATTAGGTATTGAACTCAGGATCTACCAGTCTATAGATGACCACGTTACCACCAAGCTATCCAGCCACCCCAGTTAATGATAATCGCACATTGCTTATCCAGCTAATTTGAAAATTGAAATTTTATTGTATAATTCCATTGTTTATTATCTTAATAAATAACTACTATAATTGAAGGCTAAATTAGGTATATACATCTGGTTATATTACTTATTAATTACATTTTATTAGAATGTGCCCAATTATGTTCTCTGATGGCGTGGAAATAACATTAGAAACCTATAAAACTGTTATTTAACTGACGTTTTATAAGAATACTGTAATCTGTTCACAGAGTGAGGCAAGAGCTGAACGGTGGTGCCTGGTGCCCCAAGACTCAAATATCCAGCGAGGTGAGGGAGTTCTTAGAGATCGATCTATCTAGGAACCATCTCATCACGTGGACAGAGACGCAGGGTCGGTTTGGTAATGGCCAGGGCCAGGAGTACGCCGAATCCTTCCTCGTGGAGTACTGGCGCGATTCTCTGCAGCATTGGGTCGTGTACAAAAACTCCAGAGGGGAAAAGGTATATTTAAAAAAGCAACTTTGAATTCATTAGAAATTTAACTAGAATTACTGAATTAAATCACCACCATTATTTCCTCTTACTTACTTATTATCTGTTTTGTGTATTGCCCCAACCATATTGAATACATCGATGTTCATTATAGCAGAATATCTACGATGTTAGGCATGTTTAGTCCAACAATGAGTGACTGTCCTAAATTAGTGTAAACTGTGTAAACCACGTGCCATTGTCTCTCCCAGTAGTATAGATTGACCAGGATGGTGAATCATAAATAACAGCTTTTTGACACCCACAAAGGCCATATAGCCTATTAGTGTAGTAATTGGCAAAATATGTGGTCAAATATAAATATTAAATTTACACTGATCTTAATAATAATTTGTCATGTTGTCATTCTAATTGAACGGATTGATGCACCACTGTAACTTAAACGTCCAGGATTCACAAATAGCTACTAGTTTAGTACTTTACAACAGAACAATGACAAGTGATATTTACTGACGAAATCATTTGTCCAATAGTACAAATTGATATACTTGGATATAATTTCACTAGATATATCCTTAGTTTTTTTTTATTTTACCATTCCTTGTTTTTATGTCCCACATTGTTTACACTTTATTGTAATTACGGAATTGAAATCATAGGAAAATTCCATTCCGATATATAGATGTATTTGCATGTTTGGAGGTCTCTAATGTCCTTTTTTTCGATTTATATATATATATATATATTGTGTGTGTGTGTGTGTGTGTATGTGTGGGTGTGTTTATAAAATGTTTTAGGTACATTAGGTACATTCTACATAAGGTCACATTGTTTAATGATTCACATTCATATTTTCTTCAAAAATAGGTTTTGCAGTGTAAATGTATTTCATGCTTTTTAGTAATATTAAATCACAGGATAGTCACTTTTGTCATCAAAATGTTATTTTAGAACATTTTTTTTTCTAAACTACTACATATAGAGTATTGATTTTTTTTAAAGTTACATCTAAGTGACAACTGCATTAACTGAAAGAAAGTTCAGAATTTTCAAATAAACTAAACCGTTACATTTTTCAATTAAGTATGTCATTTTTATTTATGATCCTCCGAAATCTTAAAGACACAGAGAAAGTCAGATCATTTGATGAAGTACAATATAATTGGACGTAAAAATAAAATTTTTTTCATAGAATAGAATTAATAGTTTTTTGTTGATTACATCGACAGATAGTGGTGTAATGGTACATTTTATGATTTCAATTAAAAAATTTTTTTTTACATTAAACTCCTTACTATAGCGCAATAAAAATTTCATCACAAGTCAAACTGTAATGAGTAAGTTTTTAAAACAACGTCATCATGTTCTGATTATCGAAAGATAATAAAACAACAAAACCTGGAAACTAATCTTGGAATAATGAATAATTTGCTATACTCGTTGGTTTTGTGTACAATGCCCGAAAC
Source organism: Hermatobates lingyangjiaoensis (assembly GCA_026182355.1). NCBI lineage: Eukaryota > Metazoa > Arthropoda > Insecta > Hemiptera > Hermatobatidae > Hermatobates > Hermatobates lingyangjiaoensis. Next base: position 1,131,529 of record JAPFBL010000047.1, on the reverse strand, counting down.
ATTTTTAGTCGAATCCAATACAGTTATTTATTGGTTTGACAAAAAAATTCGATGTTTTTCTAAATATTCACTATGCATATAGGAATAATAACATTCTTAAACTGTAAAAGCGAACATAAATTAACCATTGACGTTTTCCAGCATGTGATGGTTGGTTGAAGAAAGAAAGTTTTGAAACCGTTTTACATATTTTACTGTTGTGAAAATCTAGAATATGTAATTATGGTTTGTTTAGAAACTTACTGTTTTAGTAAGCTAGGGAAATGTAATTTTCGTTCTTGATTACCTAATGGCAGCTAAATTTAAGCCTCCCAACAGGGAATTCAATCAGTTTAAAATTTTGTTCTAGGTATTCTCTGACTACAAATATTTTCTGTGCTTATAATATGAGAAGAGTAGCATTAAACTAAATATGGAAAGTATTAAGTTCTATTTTTATCAATATGAGAAATTTTTGAGAAATAACTATCTTCAAAAGGATAACATACCCATCAAAAAGACAAATCAACAGAACCGGATTCAAAATTTAATAAAATGTTTTAATTTTGGTAAATTTTTGTCAGATTCACTGCCACTCGTATAATTGTTGAAGTGGTCTGAAGAAGTCATCAGGAACGATCACTTAGATAGAATCTTGCTGATTTTAAGAAAGATTTTAATGAACCTGTACCTTTTTTAGGGCTTTAATCGACGAACAAATGAGATGAAAGCTGATGAAATCAATACGAAATGGCTACTCGAACTGAATTTAATTTTTTAATTGAAGTAATAAATCTTTAAATGGAGGACTTAATAATATATGTAGAATACTTGACTGAACATTGCCCTCTTATCTCACACTTATGTAAGCTGCAGTCAACCTCATATGAAAAATGAAGTCCCTCTATAAGTGGCGAAAATCATTGACCATATATGAATGGCAGGAAATCCTTTAAGAGGTTAAAAATTTTAGTCAAATCATACAAGGGAGATAATTCTAAAGAACAATTAGAAAATTGAATAAAAATAAATTAAAATGTAATGGTAATTTTAAAAATTACAAATTGACGTACATTAAAGTAGATATAATTCCAGTGGGCACACGTCCAACGAAACTCAGGCTACCAACTTAAAAATTATTAAAATTATAACGAGTTATACAGTATTAGATCAATCTGTTAAATTCAAGTTTTTTAAAGCTGATATAATGTTTAAACCGACAATAAAACAAATGAACTAGTTAAATTCATTATATATAAGTTTAATAATACATTAACAGTGAGTTTATCATCAGTTCAACAGGACATATAAATTAAAATAAAAGAATATTTACTGAACTGTTAACGAGTTGGAATAATTTTAAATTATAGTACAGTTGAGTGTAGGCCACTTCAGATATTCATTAATAATCCAGTAATAAATAATGGTCATCTTCAATTTCTAATACAAAGCTACAGGTTGGTTACGCTTCCCAATGTCACATTGTTTGTTTTTAAATCTACTTTAACTGCTTTAATTTTTTTTTTTTTGGACGAGCAGAAATTGACATTACTCTGATTTACCGTATGAATTATTATAACTGCCGAATTATTAAGTTATGACTTATTAGTAAAAGAAAGTATAACTAATATTATTACTACAACACAGCAATTTCTCTTACATTCTTGCATGAAGTCAACCTTTATATGTTAGTCAGTACGGTTATTTAGTTAGTAGAGGTAATACAGAGGTAAAAGCCTAAACCAAAAGCGGAATGGGCAGACACCGAAGGCCAATTTATGATTACTCCATCACTGTCCCCCACTTGTCACTACATAAATCAGAGTGCACCTCATTACTTCAATAGCTATCATCCGATACGTCAAACCATTTAATTTAAAATCGTACTGTCTATGAAACAAATATATGTCATAAAAATAATTCAGCTTTACTATTTTAGTAAACAAGTAAACACTATTTTACTATTTTAGTCATTCAGATATAATATTCTTGATGTGCTTGAAAAAAATTCCAAATTACCTTTTGTAACCGTAATCCATAGTAATTCATTGTAAACTAGTTGTATCAGTTTCGTTCGGATAGATGAGTTTTATTACTTATTTTCTTACATCAACCACAACATAAAAAGTTTTTCGATGATGGGTTTATTGAAATTGTTTCAGACGGATTATCCAAAAATTTGAGTTAGTAAGTGTGTCTCTTTCTCTGTGTGTTACTATTCTTCGTTCTTGAACTTGTTAAATATATATATATATATATATATATATATATATATATATATATATATATATATATATATATATATATATAAAACAAGATTTCACATAAACACGTGAAATAACCATCCATGATCAAACTACAATATGAAATGGGGAAAAATGAACAAAATCTTTCAAACGTAACAAGCAGTCTTCGTCAGGGTCAGTTGGACTCTGACGAAGACCGTTTGTTACGATTGAAAGGTCTTAATCTTTTTTCCCAATTTCATATTGTGGTTTGATCATTTATATATATATCAGTTGGGTTTTTTACTCTAACGAAGACCGCTTGTTACGGTTGAAAGATCTTAGTCTTGTTTTCCCATTTTTTTTGTGGTTTGATCATTGATTGTTATATCACCTGTTTATGTGAAATCTTTATACATATATATATATATATATATATATATATAAATGGAATTACTAAACAGTCCAAACCGTACAGATAAATAAATGAAAAAGAGAACACATAAAATAAATGAGAACACTTACTTGATCAATATGTCGAACCGAAGTTAGTCATGAGGAAGAGAGTAGAAAGGAAGAAGAATAAGTGCGTGCGTTCAAGAGTGGCGGTGGAAGGCGACTTATATAATTATATACGCCCGCACTTATTCTTCTTCCTTTCTACTCTCTTCCTCATGACTAACTTTGGTTCGAAATATTGATCCAGTAAGTGTTCTCATTTATTTTATGTGTTCTCAGTTTGGTTTTTGACTCTGACGAAGACAGCTTGTTATGGTTGAAAGATCGTAGTCTTGTTTTCTCATTTCATATTGTGGTTTGATAATTGATTTATATATATTCTTGCTCCCTCCTTCGACATGGGGAGATCTCTATTACTTCTTCCTCTATTCTAGTCTACTTCTGATGATGAACAACTGTTCGAAATATTGAGAATTCAGTAAGTGTGGTTTTTATTCCATTTTCTGTGTAATGCTTTGTGTAATTTAAAGTTATATATATATATATATTATATATATATATATATATATATATATATCTCCCAACAACTAAATTACTGCAAGAAATTTAGAAAAATGACTAATATCATTCAACCAATGAAACTGGTATTTATCGGAACCACACTTGAACTATTCAAATCTTAGACTAATGCATACCAATTGTGTTTGTTAGAAGATATTAATCCCACTTATTAATATCTTACCATGGTTTAACGTAATATTTTTATGAAGGCACAACGTATCTCATATAGAAAACAACCTAACTTCGGTTAGCCTCTTCTGTCAGTGCATTGAACGGAGGTCATTGTAATCCCCTTTTTGGTGGACTCAACCAATGTGGAAGACTTAATCACCTTCCTAAATTTCCCTTTTATTTTACATCCCGTAAAACCAACCCGCAACCTTCTAAAGTTTTAGTTTGCACAATGTATTAATTATAGTTCGGATTACAATAGATGTCATTTATTTCAACCTAGGTCTGACAACCACATTATTTGACCTCCTAATGAATAGTGGCTAGTCGTTAGCAGTATAGTAACGTGCCTGTTACTATTTATGCAAGTTCCTTTTAATGAGGGTTATAAGATAAAAATGTTGAGACTAAGTACCAACTACCTTACCAATAAATACTATTTTCTTTGTGAATCGACTGAAAAAGAATATCGACAAGTTTTCTTTATCTGTTAATTGCAATTGAGTGACTAACTTTGAAATATTCAGCGCATACACAAATAATGCTTTAATATCCATGTGACAATAAGAATATGCCTAAACAACACTCCACAATTGTCAAGCATCATATATCTTTGCATTTCAAATGAATGATTTTTTTTTTAAAAAAATATGAATTATTTTTTCAACCAAACACTTTATTGTAAAAGTCTAGCGATAAAAGTTAAACAATTAAGTGCAAACCAATGATTGGATTTATTTATTTAACCAATTAGAAGATTTAGAAATTCAATTAACTCAGCATGGCTTTCTCTCTAACTTCGAAAATTAAAATTACTTTCCTTTTTAATTCAAATATTTTTGATACTAACTTGACTAATAAGGATTAAGATTGCAATTTAACCCCTATCATTAAAAAAAATTTTTTTATTCATTTTTTTTATAAAATTTTGACATATATATTCAAAATTAATGAATTATTTGGACATATATATTCCAATAAATGCGAACTTTGAAAACAATTATGTGGGTTTTGAATGTTGTAATTTATTAGTGAATGAACTTCATATTGGAATTAACAATGTAATGCATCTTTTTAAACAATGGTACCCATTTAATTTTTTATTACAAATAATTATAACAGTTATAACTGCTCTGATAATTTTATGATAATGAAAGAGTTGCTATGACGGTATACGAGATGAAAACAAAATTATTGATAACTAAAACAATTTTTTTTTTGCAAGTGGAACATTAGTGAAACTTGAGCTCTTCATTGCAGTTTAATTTAGTTTATATAAACAGGACGTATGAGAATAGTGTTGACTCTCTCAATTCAAGTTCAGCGCATAATCACTGTAAGGCATAGAAATTATGTAGTATTAAACATTTGCAGTCCCTGATTGCCAATTTGTGATTAAACCCCTTTTATTGAGTTCTACTTATTGATCCCAACAATGAAATGTATTCTAAAACTACTCGATCTAGGCTCCTTGAAAGAATATCTTTCTTTATTTATTTTAAATATAATTCATGTAATTACGTCACATGCAGGAAAATATTATATATTGATACTATTTTATGTATCACTTATATTCACGCTTCTAAAGAACCAATTTATAAAGGCTACGAAATGTAAGGCTAAAACTGCAATATGACCCAATGGCTCGCCTCAGGACTGTAGGTCCAGGGTTCAATACCCATTCAATGAAATTATTATTTTTATTCTTAATTAAAAAATTATTATTTTCAGTTATTTTTATGAAATGTTAATATCTAATTTTATATCGCTAATATGGTAGTAATAAATAGTGTAAATGTCACGAATTAAATTTACGGATGTTACAAACTAGTAGACGTGCAAATTAAAAACGATTGAAATGATAATTATTATTTTAATCAAAACACAACAAATAATGTAGCAATATGGAAGCAAGCATTTTTTCACCAAATATACTCAAAAGACTTTACACCAGCAAAAACTGATATTCTGGAATAAGTAGAGAGTGATGGTCTTTTTTAAATATGTCCTCTCCTGAAATCATCCAGTCAAAAAAATTTAAATAAATGGGTAAATTATTGATAAAGAAAATCATATTTTCAGCATATTTGATAATTTAGTCGTAACCGCCATGTAAATATTTCTGTATGTGATTTGTGGATTGCATAAAAAATGAAACAATTTGTTTTCTTTGACTTCTGTCATATTTTTTTACCATATTCAATAATATTTGTTTATACAGCCTGATTTGATCCACTGCTATTTCTGCAAAGATTTTTATCGTAGTTTATTTAAGCAAATACTGTTCAGTGCAATATAAATCCCTTCATGGCCTTAAAGTACGGTCGTGTACTCGGTTATCTCCATATTTTTTGAAATATTTTTTGATATACTGTTGATTTCTTTAAAAATAAACTTTATCAAAATAACAAATTATTGTAATAAGATATTTACTATTTTAATGGAACTCATTACTCTTTCCAAATTTACTTCATTTGACAATTGAATTAATTAAATTGAAATACATTAGTTTTACTTTATCTATATTTAGAACACGTTAACTTTGCTATTTACAAGATAACAGTTTTTTTTTGGGTCTCACTTATCAAGTGATAAGCTTATCAGACCTTTACACTGCACAATGGAGTCCAGGTAAGCCTAGTGGCAACGTCCTCGCCACTGGACTGATAGGTACGGGTTCAATATCAACTCTGACCCTCAATTTATTCACGTGGGAGTTGAAATAATCCGAGTATGTCGTCCCATAGAGAGGGCGTTAAGCCCTTGGTTCCGAGCCTATACCTATATGTCAGGTACTCACTGAAGGTCCCAACTATATATACACTTGAGTTAGGAAAAATTTAGGACTCTCGATGTAGAATCAACGTTCATTGTGGAGTATCACAAAGGGACAATGTTCGGCCTATCTGTAACTGTCACTGCAACCTAACCTACAAGACCCAGTAGCAATAAACCATACACGAAATATAGATTATTTTTGAGAGTTTCAAGCATTTGAGGCCTCTTCAATACTACTTCTTTGCAAGCTTTATGATTATCTATGGGTGGATAGGTGGGCGGGTGTATCTAATATTATCTTATCACTCGACAAGGCCACTGTTGGATATATAATAATGAAATTTGGCATATATATATATATATATATATAGCTCGTAGAGCGGATTATATTGCTTCATAAAAAGGTGCCGAATTGTATTTACATACAACATGTTGTTTTTGATATTGTCTTGTCTGTAAAACTATAAAAAAGCTGTCGGTACTGTTCGTAAACAACTGGAGGAGTTAGTTCTGTCTGGTACTTTGACCAGGTTATTTTCATTTTCAGCATGAAAGGAAATGAGTCATAAACTGTTAATACCAATCTTAAAAGGAATCACTCTAACACATGTTTGCTTTTAGAAATCAACTAACCGTTTTACGAAGTATGCTGGGGGAGATTCGTTCCAAACCGAACGATTCCAATGCCAGTATACGAGGGAAGTCCCTTAAGTCAATTGTTATTGTAAATGATACAAATATTGATAGTACTCACACTATACTTGTATGTAGCACACTCACTTTCAAGTATCACATTTAATATTTGTGAAAAATGCCTAGGTATATATAATGATTTTTTGATGAAAATTGATTATTTTACTATAATTATTAGGTTTGCCCGGGGAAAACATACTTCTCCTTCTTGCTCTATGTACAAATCAATGTTACCTTAAATAACAGCTACTTACTTTCTATGATTTAAATAAACAGAACACCAATATACTTTAAAGGAAAAAAAACTGTTTTTTTTTTTGACTTCAGTGGAAAATTACTTTGTTTGGATTATGTACTTATTTCTTCAACTGAATTTTAGTTTTCCTTCATTACTTTAACCATAGCCAAAGAATAATTTAATTATTAACGATATTCCTTTAGACTAACTTAACGACATTTCTGAAATCCATGTGCTCATTTTGTTCACGTACACCTCATAAGTTAGGCCTTACACTGATTACACATGCGTTAACTATCACCAAATTCTACTATCAACTTGAATCATTATTTTATTATCTCTCTCTCTCTCTCTCTCTCTCTCTCTCTCTCTCTCTCTCTCTCTCTCTCCTCTCTCGATATTTTACCATACACTATGTTTTCTCTTAGATTTTCCTTGGTATTAGATGATATTATCTTATGACTTATTTTTATTATTTATTTTATTTTTATTGTTTGTGTACCATTGTATCGAATACACAATTGTGTAATTCTACAATAATACATGTTTTCCTTTCCTATTGCTAATCCTGGCTCAATAGTTTCTTATATTAGAAAAGAAAGCAAACACATTTTTTAATAGAATGACTTGTTTTCATCACTAAATGTACATAACATTTAAAATCTATATCTTAATATGGTTCTACATAGGTTTGTATCACTTAATCTGACAAGACAGAATTAATATTTAGTATCACATATCGGGCCATTATTGTTAATTAGTAATTGCCAATTTGGCATTGATCAAATTATAGTAACTTCTCATTTTGCAGTTATCGATTAGTCATGGATTAAATTTCGCTGAATTGAAGTATTTTTTTCCCTTTCTAAAAATGTTTTAAATTTTTCCAACATATTATATTCAGATATAAAGCAACCGTAATGCTAAATATGATAATTTCATCCCAAGTCTCCTTAGCAAGGTCATCGCTATTATTATATTATTAATATGCGGAAGTTCTTAGCCCATTAATATGTTACATGCCTTTTCCAGATTAATCTTTCATTCAGAAAGATTCCAAGGGTTTTGAATACATCTAAGTGTTATAGTAGTTATTATAGTAGGAATGTAGTTGCCTAAATATTGAATCGGCTCATCAATTTTTTCTAATCTTGTACTAATAACTACCTTAAAAAATAAACCAAAAATGATCCATTTTCTTTAAAACTGGTGTAAGTCCATTTTGACAAAAAATTGGGCAACGATAAAGATGAATACAATTTACTATGAACTTTTTATTTATAAAATGTTTCCAAAATCAGTTTGTTAAATTTCAATAAAATTGTTAAAAGATTTTTTGAAAAAAAGTTGATAATTATAAAGTAAATTGTATTCATCTTTATCGTTACCTCATTTTTTGTCAAAATTGACTTACACCACTTTCAAAGAAAACGACTCATTTTACTTCAAAATCCTTCAGCGAATTTATTAACAATTCCTAAAATTTTTAAATAGTAACATATTTTTTAAATATATATATATACTATTACATTGTGATTATTAATATTTATATTTTTAAATTACTTATATTTAACTTACAACAAATATTGTTGTAGTATACTAAATATTAGTAAAAATATTACAAATATGTAATTTAATTTGTAAGGTAATTAACTGACCTTTTTAAAGGATTGTAGCAATTGAATTTTATATCGATTACTATTTCTAAGGAAATCTAAACTACTATAAAAGAAGTCATGTAAATGAAAAAGATAGTGAATATTATAGTAATCAACTATCATCAGTTTTCATAAGTGCTGAAAATAAGATAGCATGGTTGGTATCATATTCAAACAGTTATTACCGAGAGCTTCTAATTTTCAATTACACAGTAAAATGGTAGTGTTAAATTCGAATACTTTTATAAATAGAAAATTAATTTATTTCTTAGCAGCATTCGTTAAAACTTTATTATAATAACCAATTATTACTTAGACCTCTCAAATTTCAATTACACAGTAAAAAGGTAATGTTTAATTAAAAAATCTTTTATAATAGAAAGTTTATAAATAGAAACAGCTTATTATAAAACTCTTTCTTTAAATATAAAAATATCCAAAAAAAATTTACGGTATCTCGTTTATGATAACGACCAATATTATAGATTAGTTTGTTCTGTAGAGGAAAAACTAAATAAAATAGAATACCATTTTATTGTATCAGTCTTGGAAACTTCCACATTTTAACTAGCATCATTAACAATGGAAAACCAAGTATACCATTGAAGCAGCAAGAATTCTTCATCTGGAAAGAACGAAAAAACTTTGCAGTGTAAAATACCAAGATATACGAAGGTGAAACATCGAACTTTAGAACACTTGCCAGATAGGGGAAATACAAGAGATGTGTGATTATATAACAGAACAAAATACTGAACAGCACAGAAATGTTAGAGAAGCTTTACCACAGGAATGACGCAATGATGAATAAGAGAAGAGAACACAATGATTAACAGCACAAAAATGCTAGAAAAGCTTTATCGCAAGAAAGACCCAATGATTAATAACAGAACACAATGCTTAACAGCACGGAAATGCTAAAGAAGCTTTATCGCAAGAAGACCCAATGATGAATAACAGAACACAATGCTTAACAGCACGGAAATGCTAGAAAAGCATTATCGCAAGAAGACCCAATGATGAATAACAGAACACAATGCTTAACAGCACAGAAATGCTAGAGAAGCTTTATCGCAAGAAAGACCCAATGATGAATAACAGAACACAATGCTTAACAGCACGGAAATGCTAGAAAAGCTATATCGCAAGAAAGACCCAATGATTAATAACAGAACAAAATGCTTAACAGCACCGAAATGCTAAAGAAGCTTTATCGCAAGAAGACCCAATGATGAATAACAGAACACAATGCTTAACAGCACGGAAATGCTAGAAAAGCATTATCGCAGGAATGACACAATGATGAATAACAGAACACAATGCTTATCAGCACAGAAATGCTAGAGAAGCTTTATCGCAAGAAAGACCCAATGATGAATAACAGAACACAATGCTTAACGGCACAGAAATGCTAGAGAAGCATTATCGCAGGAATGACACAATGATGAATAACAGAACACAATGCTTATCAGCACAGAAATGCTAGAGAAGCTTTATCGCAAGAAGACCCAATGATGAATAACAGAACACAATCCTTAACAGCACAGAAATGCTAGAGATGCTTTATCGCAAGAAGACCCAATGATGAATAACAGAACACAATCCTTAACGGCACAGAAATGCTAGAGAAGCTTTATCGCAAGAAGACCCAATGATGAATAACAGAACACAATGCTTAACAGCACAGAAATGCTAGAGAAGCTTTATCGCAAGAAGACCCAATGATGAATAACAGAACACAATGCTTAACAGCACGGAAATGCTAGAGAAGCATTATCGCAGGAATGACACAATGATGAATAACAGAACACAATGCTTAACAGCACAGAAATGCTAGAGAAGCTTTATCGCAAGAAAGACCCAATGATGAATAACAGAACACAATGCTTAACGGCACAGAAATGCTAGAGAAGCATTATCGCAAGAAGACCCAATGATGAATAACAGAACACAATCCTTAACAGCACAGAAATGCTAGAGAAGCTTTATCGCAAGAAGACCCAATGATGAATAACAGAACACAATGCTTAACAGCACGGAAATGCTAGAGAAGCATTATCGCAAGAAGACCCAATGATGAATAACAGAACACAATGCTTAACAGCACAGAAATGCTAGAGAAGCTTTATCGCAAGAAAGACCCAATGATGAATAACAGAACACAATGCTTAACAGCACAGAAATGCTAGAGAAGCATTATCGCAGGAATGACACAATGATGAATAACAGAACACAATGCTTATCAGCACAGAAATGCTAGAGAAGCTTTATCGCAAGAAGACCCAATGATGAATAACAGAACACAATGCTTAACAGCACGGAAATGCTAGAGAAGCATTATCGCAGGAATGACACAATGATGAATAAGAGAACACAATCCTTAACAGCGCAGAAATTCTAGAGAAGCTTTATCGCAGGAATGACACAATGATGAATAAGAGAACACAATCTTTAACAGCACAGAAATGCTAGAGAAGCATTATCGAAAGAAAGACCCAATGATGAATAACAGAACACAATGCTTAACAGCACGGAAATGCTAGAGAAGCATTATCGCAGGAATGACACAATGATGAATAAGAGAACACAATCCTTAACAGCACAGAAATGCTAGAGAAGCTTTATCGCAAGAATGACCCAATGATGAATAACAGAACACAATGCTTAACAGCACGGAAATCCTAGAGAAGCATTATCGCAGGAATGACACAATGATGAATAAGAGAACACAATCCTCAACAGCACAGAAATGCTAGAGATGCTTTATCGCAGGAAAAACAAATAAAGCAATTAAAGAAAGATATATTTATTATTCTTATTTATTTATTTACATTTCAAAATTTCATACTTCTGGTTATTAAAAAGGCTTAAAGTACGAATTTTAAATCAGAATGTTAGCTTAGAAATTTTAATTTGAACTTAGAAATCTGACCCATTCCTGATAAATACAACTTGTTATACACTCGTACATGCAGTACACACATGAAATAAGAAACTTGTTTAAATCACAATAAGAAATTCAAATAATTTAACTAAAATCCTACGCGAATAAAAACTGGTGAAATAATTTTTTATCAGGGAGAGATTTTCAATTTAAAGTCATTAATTATATTTACTGATGTTGACAAAATTTGTTTTTAATTTTTCTTTTTCTTAATGTGATTTTTTGCAAAGATATAAAAAAATCACTGTTTTCTATTAATATTGATTGAATAATTTGGCATAAACTGGAATTAACATAACACAAAGGTAAGCACAACACAAAGTTAAATCTCTTACTTCCTTCTTACATTGCTACCTCTGAGGGTAAATACAGATAGTAGGTACTTAACTTCGCTGTGCGCAGTAAATCATACAAGTAAGCTTGCAGAGTTGTGTAATAATATTAGTATTTGTTTCTTTATCGCTGATACAAAAACCTAAAAGTTAAAAACATTAGGAAATATCAATATATCTTAAACATCAAGTTTGTTACTTATTCAGGAGAATAATAAACCGCGATCACAAACATTTTTAAAGTGATGCACTATACAAATCAATATTACATTTGAGGATCTGCATTATGTTTCAATGTATTTAAATTTTAGGAAAACATATTTCAGGGAACTTTGGGTGTTATTTCAGCAATACAAATGATATTACTGTTATATTTCCTTCAATCTTGATTAAGTTTTCGAATATCCGTACTATCCATACGGCTTTAATATTGTTCCTGTTATACTCAATTCAAGTGTTTCATGCTGTTTGACACCCGAAGATTTCGTTTGTATGATAATAGCCCAATTTTTCAGTTTTAATTTTCTTTGTTAACGGCGAGTAAGTGGTTAACGGACTCGCCTATGAACTGGTAGGTCCAGAGTTTGATACCCACCTGGACCTTGATTTACTCATGTGGGAGGTAATAAATCTGAGCCCGTTATCCCTCGTGGAGGACATTAAAAGTCACTCCGAGCCTGTTCGATGTCAGGTACTCGTTAAAGATCCCTAATCTAAATATATTTAATTTAGGCAAAATTTAGGACTCCCAATGCAGAATCAACAGGTAATGTGACTCGCTCGTTATTAAAATAATAAATGAGACACAATTTCCGCCCCTAGAACAGCACTAAAAGTAAAAGTCTGATAGCTGTGGGTGTTATAAAAGTAACCAAAATAGAAACCAAAAGGTGACATTAATATTCACTTTTTACAAAATTAAATAAAAAATCAGTTTAACAGTGTAAAAGAAAAATATTATTGGTGTTTTATGCAGCAAGTAATAAATCAATGCAATCTAATTTCTTCTTTATGAGAGCTTTAGTTGTGATGCTAATTATTTGTCATTTTACTGGAGCAGGAATTGGTATGGAAGTGAGCAGTTAAAAACAGGAAGATATGGAAAGAGGTGCATTGATGTGCCTGGAGGCAGGTAATGCGAGGTTATGTGGCGGATATTGCACATGAATGCATGTGGCAGCGAGGATGGCCCGTGGGGTGACACGTCCCCACAGGGCTCTCCCTTCTGCCCAGATCGCTTCTACTACAATCAATAGCAGTGAATACAAATTGGCTCTGACAAGGCCTAGAACCAACAATCCACCTCCACGTTGATTAAAATGCGTCCGATCGGCAGTAATTTAATTAATTCATAACGGCATCACAGAGCGGGCTGCCTTTGGGGAAATTATACTGACAACCAAGTCCCTTCGCGAACTCTCTCTACACAGCCCGTAAAAAGGACTACTCTTTTACTATCACAGCTTCACTATATATAATACCATCTGAAACTATGTAGCATGCAGTCTTCAGTTTGAACGCTACATCTAGTTTACAAACTTTGTTTTGTATTCTAATGCCACACAAATATACTTTCACCATTAGAGCTTTTTAAGGGCAGAATATGTGGCTCATTTATTAATTTACACCCATTTTAGTAATGCTTGAGCCACATTACCTGGTTGATTATACATTGGGAGTTCGAAATTTTACCCAACTCGACTGTATTTGGAGCACCGATTTTAACTATAACCTGCTCCGGAGTTTAACGTCCTCTCCGAAGAACAAAGTGCTCACTTGTATTTTGACCTCTTGAATGATGTATAAGGCCAGAGTAATCACCGAATCCGGAATATATTGATTTACAAGCCGCTGGACTATCTAGGCCTCAATTAACAAAGTGAATAAACAAGTCATAAACTGAGAATTCATAAAAAGAAAAAGTTGCACAGAAATAAAAATTATAAGTCAAAAAAACTAAAAGAATGTCACTGCAATTCGTTATTTCAATAAAATAATTATTTTCATGTGCAATACTTGTATAATAATTCTTTTTATGTGCAATAGTTGTAAAATAATTTTAATTATTAATAAATAATTAAAACCTTTAGTAACAAAATTATCAAGGAAAACTAAAACTTATTGACTCACAAAAATAATTTATAATCGGATATATTATATGAAAAGTTGAAGTTGTCAAATCCATAAATAAAATTTCGTAAAATTAAATAAGTTCTTATCAATGAAAAGAAGTGAGTGTAGCTCACTTCGAATTGTGACTCCTATTATATAAATTTGGTCTCATGTATTAGAGTTACATTATTAGTATTAGAAACCGTTGTACCTCTTAAGTTGATGCTGGATAAGTAAGTCCATTTATTCGACTTCCAGTTCCTTAGGAAGATACAATCAATTAAATCATCAGTAGTGAAATTTTTAAAAGAAGTGTATATTGAACAAGAAAAGAGAACGCGTAAGAAGTCTTTTCACTGAAGATCCAGAAGATGTTTGCGCCTGAACAGTCATGTATGCTAAAGGATTATTTCTAAAATATCAGCAGAAATAAATATAGTCACCTCCGCGTTAAAAACAAAAACCCTCTAAATTAGTGAAGTAGACATTTATTTAAAAAAATATACTTCAATAAAAAAGAATAAAATAACAGTAGACATGTAACTTGCAAAATGGTGTAATTATACGTTACATTGTAAGCCATACATATTTCAAATAAGTTATAGCCATACTTGTGTGAACCATTGGGTATACACTTTATACTGTGTATGAAAATGTGAATGAAAAAAATATAATCCATGGAGCAGATGTAGGAAAGTGTTGGCGAGTGATAAGGACTTTTTATCACTTCCGAAGTTCTGAAAACAAACCTCACCTTTACCAAAGTGTGTTCTAGCATCAAAGAATTCTCCAAAAAACGCCTTCAAGACATTTTGAATTATATATATATATATATATATATATATATATATATATATACTATTTCGTTGGAAACACGATCCCAAACGGGATCGTATAGTTCAATGTACAAAAAGAAACATAGAGAAATTAAAAGCACACACTTACAGTCTCTAATCTAACACAATCCTACATTGGACTCCTCTTCCTCTCCCTCTAGGTCTCCCTAACTTATCACCACCAACTTCACAGGTATCCACAGGCTGGGTACCATCATCACTGAACTTTTCGCAATCTTAACTTCTTCCCCCGCCACCTCCAGAACCTTTCCTAATCCCCCACGGCTATCCTTCAGACGCCCGCCTACCCTTAGCAATTTTCTCTCACAGAGGAATCTAACCTCCACGAGGGCAAACCGTTTGCCCCGACGTCGAGGTTGCCTCACCTGTTTTATTCGCCAAATGTTTTATTGTTCATATCCATTTTTTTTTTACAAACTCACAATAAATAATAAATATTCTGAAGGATTCCAACGTTTCGGTCAGCTTTGACTATCATCAGGGAAGGGAGTCTTTAGAGAGTTTTTAACTAGATAATAACTTAACTCAAATACTAATGAAAACTATCTAAATTGTTGAACATACTATCTGAATAAGAAATGTTTACATAAATTGAGTGGGAGTTTTACACAGGTTATGATAGGTTCTTGTGTCCATGGATGTTATTAACTAAAAGCACTAACACTTTGAACTTAATCAGGGCTTGAACTTAACACCTTACGTCCCTGCGTGCAGTTTTAATATTCTTGTGAAGCTCGTGGTCTGATTGTTCAGGTTCGGCTTCTTCTCTCTTATGAAGAGTGCTTCCAAAATTTTGTAGTCTTCTCTGGTCATTCTCTTGATAAAGTACAAGAATATTTTGATTCACTTTTTCCCTGGTTAGTTTGAGACTATGAGTGCTCTGAGTGTGGTCTTTCGGGGCACCTGCAGTCAGGTGCAATGTTAATCTCCTGGATAATGTTGTTGCTGTAGAACATTGTCCTTGCAAAACGACAAGAATACAAATTGGCATAATTTTTAACAAAACATATATATATATATATATATATATATTAAAAACTTTAACTACAGAACTCACTTCGATATTTCGACATCCGTCGTCATCGGGGAGAAGTGTGAAGTACTCGGGTTGACGCGCAAACTGCTACTGTGCAAACTTCTTCCCGATGACGACAGATGTCGAAATATCGAATTGAGTTCTGTAGTAACTTTCTGTGTTGTTTCCTATTTGTTAAAGTTTTCTATGTCCACACGGACCTTTCATTTTATTTGAAGTATATGTATATTAAAGCATAAGCCACAAAGATATATAAAAAAACACAAAGAATGAGTGTGTTTTATTTATATAAAATCTAGTTTTTACATAAACTAGATTTAATTAAGAGCACACATAAAATAAATCACAGAAATTCACTACTGCTGGTTGAGGGTGCGCATTAAAAGGGCCAACATTTTGAAATGAATCCTCGTGTCAGGTTCCATTCATGTTTTTGTTTCTATTCAATGCATACATATATATTTATGAATAATATTCTCATAAATAACTGTATTACAAATGTTTTAACTATAATTAATTATACAAGCGTATAATTAAAATGTACATTTACATGCTATAAATATAAACCATTACCTTTTAATTGTGTAGGGTTTGTTAACCCAGTGCTTCTGTCGATGATCCTACCAGATAGTGGGTGACTGTAGATAGTGAGAAAATTAAAATTTATTAGCAAAAAAGCAGAAATGTTTTTATAACAATTGGTATTGCTATGTAATATATACCTGAAGAACTGACCTTGTTCTGATACAATTTAAGTTTGTTTTATGTAAGTTATATATATATATATAAAAAACAAAATATATGTATTGGAATTCCTAAGTAATTTACTGAAACATTCAATAAGTGAATAAAGATAAGGCAAGTGTATGTAAGAGAAGTGGTTATCGAAACAAATGATAGAAAGGGGATTGAGAAGTTGGTAGTTTTGGGTGATGTTAAGCTACACTAACGATCTGCTTCCCGAATAAAACACCCTTGAGAGCGGCACATCAACTTTTGACGAGTTAAAAACTACATTACCCAATTCAACTTAAATAAGACAAACTTGTATTACTTTTCTCTTTCTTGTTTCAAACGGACGTCACATTCATATTAATAATGCAGTTATATTAAACTTTAGCTAAATGTTACAATATGTAATTTATACATATATTTTTTGTAAATGTAATGTATATAATGAGATTTTACCGCAAAACCGTTCAAAGGAAAACTAAAACTTATGCAATAAATTAAACATAGAAGTAAGATCTTACAAAAAAATAATTTCTCGTCGTAATCAAACTATGTAATTCAAAATCAATTAATCATTTGACCATGACAAGGACCATAACTTTCATCAAAAGGTTATAATCTCATTACTAAATTTCTCACTGTGGTTTAAACTTTGATGTTACCTGATATATGTTAAATATATAGAAAAAATAATATTTAGTTTGAAATGCAAAATTTTCAGTATTATAATCCTAAATGTTCGTGATGCAAAGAAGTTAACAGTCCTAGTATAATTCCATCCATCCCAGTGTAGTTGATGGTCCGGCAACCCCCTGCAGACGGCAAGAGTGGTGGTGTGTGTCAATCCCCTTTCGTTTGGATCTATCGCCGCTTCTGTGCTGTGAAGGTGTTCGGCAGACAGTCGAACCGGTTATCAATCAAAATTATGCCACACTCTGGTGTCTATAGAAGTTTTTTGAGTTTCCTGACTGCGTCAGTCCTTTGGGCTGCTGTTCACTTCGCCTAGTAAGATTCCCGATATGCCTCTTACACTCAGTTAGAGTCAATGGGATAGGGTTATTGTCCATGGTAGCTTCTATTTTTTCCAGGTTATCCGTTTCCTCATTAACATAGATATCATCGCTTCCAGGGATCTATTGCAATACGATGGAATTTTATACAATGAATAATTTTCAAATTTTCGCAGAATTTGTAGATATCCATCAACAATATTGCAGCCCTGGAATCAAAAAAGAGTGCAATCTTTCCCAATGTTCAACACTTTCTCATAATTTTGGTAAATGCCCGGAATATAGCCTGCATTTCACCATTAATGTCTGAAGCCAGCTTCCAAACGATTATCTGCAAGGATAAAGATTTTTGTGTACATACCATCTCCAATATTCAACTTATGAATATTTATACTTATTGATTTTTCTATTTGCCCTGGTAGTTTAGGTATATATATATATATATATATATTTACATTGGTACATTTACCTAGAAATTTTTTGAGTGATATATATATAGTTGTTTAATTGTTTTAAGAATGTTTATTAAACCTCTAAAAGTCAATTTTATTTCAGTAGGTTCACTCAAAAAATTTCTAGGTAAATGTACCAACGTAAATAAACTTAAACAGATAAAATAACAGCAATTAAAATCTAGGATCAATATTCACCAAAATAAATAAACCAGACCAGAAATAAACTACAGAAAGTAAACCAGAAATATGACTATGATCTTTCAACGAAACAAGTGGTCTTCATATAATGATTTTATTACTGTGGGTTAGATGTTAATATATATATAAGATTTCACATAAACACTTGAAATAACAATCAATGATCAAACCACAATATGAAATTGGAAAACAAGATTAAGATCTTTCGACTGTAACAAGCGGTCTTCGTCTGAGTCAAATCATTTGGGTTTTTGACTCTGATGAAGACCGCTTGTTACGGTTGGAAGATCTTAGTCTTGTTTTCAACTTTTCGTATTGTGGTTTGATCATATATATATATATATATATATATATATATATATATATAATAAAATAAAAAACGAAGGAAACACACAGAAAGACACAGACATAACTCACATCGAAATATCGATGTGAGTTATGTCTGTGTCTTTCTGTGTGTTTCCTTCGTTTTTTATTTTATTGTAAAAAAGTCCGCTGGACCGTTTCTTTTAATTGTGTATATATATATATATATATATATACAAAACTATAGTTTATCAGGACTCGGCCAGTTCTTCAGGTTCAAATTGAACTCTCACCTTTTTCATAGACCTACAAAAACAGAGGAAATATAAGAAATAGTACAATAATTCAAAAATCAAACATATATAAAAGTGCAATTAGTTGCAATTAAGAAATTACAAAAGAAATTTTGACTAAAGGTTACTGAGAAAACTTACAGAAGTATAAATTTTGAAACAGAAAAACTAAGTATTACACTACAAATTCTTTTACAAAGAAAAACAGTATGTGGATTTTAACAACAACTGTAGTCTGAATGAACACGTGACACTGAACTGAAATAACCAAACAAGGTAACCAAATTTCACCAGACAACCAAAAAGACATTAACACAATTTTTCATCTATCAACAATGTTTAACATAACACACCCGAATAAATACTATTTAAAATTGAAATGTCACTTCTACAATTAGAAATGAATATATATATAATTAGAATATTAGAATATAATTAGATTATTCTATATATATATATATATATATATATATATAACTATAATCACATAATATACACATATAATATAAATTATAGAAATTGACTACCATATTTTGACTACCTCATCATCAGATAGATGTATATTAATTGTTGTTGTGTTCTCATTAATGTGTGTACTTTCTGTGAATTTAGGTTACATAATTCTTGGTATTGTTTTATTTAATTTCTTTATATATATATATATATATATATATATATATATATAATATATATATATATTATATATACTGTTTAATATCATCTGTAAATCAAATAGAATTATTCACCCACCATGATTTATCATATTTTCCAAGCAAAGCCCTGCTATTGTTTAAATTATATTTGTTTATTAGTATAGCGAGAGGGTCTGCTAAGTCATTATTAAGGGGGATGTTTAAAGCAGGGTTCAGGTAAGTCGCCAGTTTGAAGCATTCAAGCCACAACCCTTCCCCCCATCATTCTTATTTTATAAGTTTCTTGAGAGAGTTCAACATTCCTCACCCTCCACTCCCTCTAACTTATCTCACCCCCCCCCTCCCAACCCCTTCTCTAAAACTTTTTAATAAAACTCGTTATCATAATCATCCTGTTAATCCCGCAACATAGTTGGCAACAATCCCGTCTAAACCCAGTTTTCCATTTTCTTTTTTTCTTTTTCCTTCATATTTTTCCAACCCTAAAATGGACTCTGAGAAAGAAGATTGACATGGTTTTGGTTAAAACAGTTGGGTCTAGTTAATGCTTCTCAACAAATTTATGCCAGCTACATTTTAATTAAGGGTGATTCTTTGAAAACTTCGTTCCATCTTAGAATTGGTTTTGTTACTAAACCAACAACAAATTAGTTTAGTTTAATACTTTAAACATTAACCTAATTATTTTATAAATTAAATGATAAAAAATCCCTTGTGATTAAATATGAGTCAACTCAGATTCAGTCTACTGTCAAATCTATTAAAATGGAGGATGAATTTAAGTGGTTTAGGTTCAGAATCATAGTAGGCCTTCATTTAACTTTTTCACTATAGCTATCCCTTGTGTCTATTGCATACAGTAGAACATTGTAGTACGAGTGCTTCATTTTACGAGTAACTCACTTTACCAGCATCCATTTGTGAGAATTTTTTCCTCGTACGACGAGTAAAATTTCACCGTTCAAGCGACCGTCTTCCTCTCACCTAGATTGTCTCCGATTTAAATTTAGTAGATTAATTAAACGTGATTACTTCTTGCATGCATTTTTATTATTAATATAACATCTACAGTATTGTTTATATTTTCAATTTGTCCTTTTCTGATTAAAAAATAAACAAAAAAACAGGCATTTTTGGGGGTGGAACTCATTTTTTATATTCATATTAATTTAAATGCAGAAAATTGCATTGTTATACGTTAAATCACAAGAAAAGCTCGTTCTAGAAGCGAATTAAACTTACATTACGAAATTCCACTGTATTGTAAGAGGATTTCGTTCAACATGTAAATAAAAAAAAAAGGTGACTTTCCCGTTATGTATAATTCTCCCCAAACAATAGGGATCATCTACACTATGGGCCAATTTTTGTGTTAAATATCAACTTGATCCATGAAAGATTCTGGACCGTAGCGTGGTAACAAGCAATGCTAACACACTTACCCACCCACCCACCCACGCACAACCCTCGCAAAAACATCATAAAACGACTTCTAGGACCTCAAAACATGTAATTCCGTCAAAATATCGAGATCGATTTTTTTCACAATCACTATACTTTAGTTAAAGTAAAAAATAATAGGTAGTGGGCAAATTCTTCAATTTTATTTTAAAATTTCAGGGTTTTGTAAACACATGACATAGTGTTAATGCAGTCTATTTGGCAGACGCAAACTAATAAAGTGCTGTGTGATTGCAGGTACTTAACGGGAACACTAACACTTACCTGGTGGCTCGACAGGAACTTGAACTACCTTTCATATCCAGCAGAGTACGCTTCATTCCCTACAGCGAGCATCCCCGTACTGTTTGTATGAGAGTGGAGATATACGGCTGTGCTTGGACTCGTAAGTTGAAAATCATTTTTGAAATAGATTCAACTAAATTATTAAAGATAAATTGTTATTATATCGACTATACTAGCTTCGTTATTATTATTATAAAAGAAGAATATACATAATTACAATGTACTTGCCTCAAACATTTTTTTGATCAAATAATTATTTTTATTGATAATATTTATTTTTCTGTAATTTTAAAATTTGAATGGTATCATCAATCTTAAAATGTCACTTTAAATTGGTATTTTATCCTAGAGGATTCTAAAAGAAATTTATATTTCCAATAATGTGGCAAGACAGTAATAAATTTGTTTTGTAGCAAAAAGCCGTTTATTAAAACGAGTGTAACAGTAATATTTATACACCATAAGGATGAATAACAATAATGCTATAGCATTATTGGCAGTGCATAACATTAGTCAAGGTCATAATGTCGATTTACTGTAGCAAAAATTATCTATCTAGGTGAGTAAACAAGAAAAACGTTAAAATTGCTTTATAATAAAAATGAGTTATTAACCATAAATAGCTCGTCAATTGTCAAAGTGTTCGTATTTTTACTCTGTGTGTATAGTTTAAAGTCGAATGTTTGTTGTCCTTTGTGGATGGTTTTCCTGTTGACAATGTATATACATATATTCCTATAAAAAAATTTGTAAAATAACCAAAACATCAACCCAAAATGGGTAAGAAAAGTAAAAAATAAATAACCTAAAAGACAACATGGAATACAAAAGTACTCTGATAGTTTACCATTTTGGTAATATACCTCAGGTGCAAGAGTGGGATGATACAGTGCGCAAGCAAGCAGGATGGTGTGGTAGTTATTAACATTCGTTATATCGGGTGAATCTGTTCTAAAAAAAAAAAAATTAAAACTCACACTAAATCATTCTAAAAAAGGACTAAGAGCCTACAGTCAATTGGCTATCTTTTTCAAAGTCATATTCTACTTGATATGATACGAAATTTTCAGTTTCCGCATTGTCAACTCAACATATTAGTGATATTTTAAAAATTCTTACAGTGTCTTACAATTTAACATATATATATATATATATATATATATATATATATATATATATATACCTCATTAAAGATCTTGCCAACATTAAGTTTAGTATTTCTACTATAGAAAAAAAAATTTCTATTTTTAGTGTTTCCTACATACCTTTTCAAGGTTTCGAATGCTACCTTTCCATCTCTGTGGTACCATATAAATTAACTCACCGATTTTTTTATCTTTCATTGTATTTTTCATATTACATTTCCGACGTTTCGGTCTACGTTGACCATTTTCAAGGATTCTATATACAAGGTTTTTTTAAACAATTCTAATAAATACTTATTTACAATGACAATTACCTCACTTCTATCAAACATAACTAATAATAAAATATTCTTTTAAAAAACACTACCTTAATAAACATGAGTAACAGGTTTGCTACAAAATTCCCTACATGAACATTTACACAACATTATTTAAATCACTATATAGTTATTTTTCACGAATGTAACTTTAAAATTCTGGAAAAACAACAAGACTGATCATTAATGTTCGGCTTCTTTTCCTTTATGCATAATGATTCAATTATATGCAGCCTCGTGTGATTATTTTCTGCATATAATACTTCAATGTTGTCTTCCAGCATTTTTCTACTTAGCCTGCTTTTATGTATGTTCATTGTGTGTTCTTTCGGTCCTCCAGCTGCGAGATGCATCGTAAGTCTGCGTGAAAGTGTTGTCGTCGTAGAACCAATGTAGCTCGATTTTAGGAGCTCACAGTCTCCTATAGTGCAATTATATCTGTACACTACATTGGTTTTTTGTAGTTGTGTTTTTTGTTGTAGGTTGTTCCTAATTATCATATTTGCTGTGCAGAAACTCTTGTAGTAAATACTAATATTTAGCTTGTCTGCCGAGTTAACACATGTTGTATTTCTTTTAATTATGGCCTTCAAAATTCTTTCATCCTTTTTATATTCATTAGAGAATTGATTCTTATAATACACCGTTTGTATTCTTCCTTCTTCACCCAGCTGATGCTCTTGATTATTGTTTGAATTTATATTCTTCATATATTTCCTTAAAATATTGTCGAAGTGTTGGTTACTATAACCATTGTTGACCAATACTTGTTTAATCCTTTCTACTGCTTGGTCGAAGAGAAGCCAGTCAGACGATGTCTTGAATGCTCTATGTATAAGTGCCTTAATTGAAGAATACAAACGGTGTATTATAAGAATCAATTCTCTAATGAATATAAAAAGGATGAAAGAATTTTAAAGGCCATAATTAAAAGAAATACAACATGTGTTAACTCGGCAGACAAGCTAAATATTAGTATTTACTACAAGAGTTCCTGCACAGCAAATATGATAATTAGGAACAACCTACAACAAAAAACACAACTACAAAAAACCAATGTAGTGTACAGATATAATTGCACTATAGGAGACTGTGAGCTCCTAAAATCGAGCTACATTGGTTCTACGACGACAACACTTTCACGCAGACTTACGATGCATCTCGCAGCTGGAGGACCAAAAGAACACACAATGAACATACATAAAAGCAGGCTAAGTAGAAAAATGCTGGAAGACAACATTGAAGTATTATATGCAGAAAATAATCACACGAGGCTGCATATAATTGAATCATTATGCATAAAGGAAAAGAAGCCGAACATTAATGATCAGTCCTGTTGTTTTTCCAGAATTTTAAAGTTACATTCGTGAAAAATAACTATATAGTGATTTAAATAATGTTGTGTAAATGTTCATGTAGGGAATTTTGTAGCAAACCTGTTACTCATGTTTATTAAGGTAGTGTTTTTTAAAAGAATATTTTATTATTAGTTATGTTTGATAGAAGTGAGGTAATTGTCATTGTAAATAAGTATTTATTAGAATTGTTTAAAAAAACCTTGTATATAGAATCCTTGAAAATGGTCAACGTAGACCGAAACGTCGGAAATGTAATATGAAAAATACAATGAAAGATAAAAAAATCGGTGAGTTAATTTATATGGTACCACAGAGATGGAAAGGTAGCATTCGAAACCTTGAAAAGGTATGTAGGAAACATACTAAACTTAATGTTGGCAAGATCTTTAATGAGGTATGTTTAAAAGAAGGTCTGCTCCCAAAGTATACCAATATATATATATATATAATATATAACGAAAAAATACTTTTCTTCTTCTCGGAATTTAGTCAGGGTTGCTTATTTGAAATCATCTTTTTTTTGTCAACGTTTCGTTTTATTTTTTATGACATCCTCAGGGATGTCATAATACCTTTAAATATCATAAAAATGTAAAAATTAAAGTAAACAAAAAAATCTATAAAAGACAAGAAAAATCTACATTTTCTTGGATATATAGCAGTCATTCACGTATTATTTGTTACATTACCGAAACCTTGATAGAAAAAACACTTTTTTAAAATGGAAGAGTGATGAGTATTTTTTTTAAAGCTGTATCCAAAGCAGTAAATGATGAATTGTAAAATGTTTAGTTTTATTTTTAAATTTCGGTTTAGTCGTCACTAAATCAGATCAATGTCATTGTAAATGAATAGTCTTAAGTGGCATTGTACTAAATTAATTATCTTGTGACTCTAGGTGTAACCATTTTTTTTTGCAAACTACATAAAAAAGTGTAATATTATTTAAAGTATTAGGTACTTTATTTAATTAGCATTGAGTTTGAAAGGTTGCTGCTAATGTTAGTGCTGTAGTGGTTTAATTTTGCATGAGTGGTTTAGCAGGAGTCGGTGGTTAGAAGAAAGGGCCAGTTGGCAGAAGTGGCGAGTGTAGTGGTAATGAGACTGCGGATAAGGGCCAAGGGCTGCCACTCAACCCAATATATTGGAAAGAACCCGCCGCCTCCCCTCTAAACCTGTTTCCTTCCTTAAATCTCTCCCCCACCATCCATTAGTCCGCACAATACTAACACTTTCTCCAACCTCTACTCACACTTGTCCCCAATATAATTGTTTCTTCCAATCTTTATGTTTTATTCAATCGACTAAAGTTGAAATTAATCTCAGTCCACAGTATACAATTAAATTAGGCTAGCCGCTCAACGCTGACCAGTCCATTGACAATGTCAATCTTTGCAATTTAACTCATGGCCATATTCAATTTTAAAAATAATCTCCTGCAAATATTTGTCTACGAATTTATAAAGCCAAACATTTATCAAGTTTCTTAATAAACAACAAATTATTATGTATCAATAGCGTGATTCCTACCCTATTTCTCAGGTATGAGATGACTCCTACCAAAGAAGGATAGATATAACATACTTCTGCACACAATTTTATTCTATTCTATAAAACATACTAAAAAATAAATAAAATGAACATTCAACCTACAGAATTATCTACAGGCGTCAATATAGAAAAAATTAGCATGATGGTAATTATCACAGTAAAAGATTTGACACCCTAATTGATGTATTCAAAATTCAGCATGATGCTGCTTATCGCAGTAAAAGACTTGAAACCCCAATTGATGTCTTCAAAATTGAGTATGATGCTAATTATCGCAGTAAAAGATATGACACCCTAATTGATGTATTCAAAATTCAGCATGATGCTGCTTATCACAGTAAAAGACTTGACACTCCAATTGATGTCTCCAACAAGAACAAATATACTAACGTAACGACAATTGCTTTATTTAAATTCTATTTATGGATAATATCACAAATATTAGAAGTAGTAGTCGCAGTAGCAAGTAAGAAGTAAGTAATTAAAAGTAAGAACCACTATTGACAGTAGTAAGCAAACAATTTTAGTTGTTCCTTGTTATGATGGTTTGGCAGGAATCACTGTATAGTAGATGGGAATCCCCATATTGAGGTAGGAACAGAAAATAAGGGGAAGAATAAAGCAATAGTAACACCAAAATAAATTTCCAACTTTATTAAAATAAAAAAATTAAATAAAGAAATATTAAAATTCATGAATTATTCAAAAAAATAATTTAAAAAAAATCGTTGCTGATTTTCTATATTGGAACTATTTTAAAGGATTATTTACAAGTTTTATTATACAAGTATTTGTACTCTTGAAAAAACTATCAAAAAATTACTATTATTTTTTTTATAATTACTTGTAACACCATTTTCTTTTCACAAATACATCACAATTTAAAATGCTTTGGAATTTATTTTTGCTCTGCTAGTAATTTCTACTAATCCATTAATGGTTAAAATTTTTTTTTTAGTTTTTTTTTTTAAATCAAGAAATGGAACTGTTGAATTATTTATTCCCTGCATACCAACATCCATTTAATCATGAGTTTTAGAGTTAATGATTTCTTCATAATTGTGAGTTTTTAAGATTCTTTACTGGCTTGTCGTTCAGATTGTAAATAAATTAAGTTGTACACTTAGGTATTTCATTTCTAAATGAACATTAAAACAATCCCTCTTGTACATTATTGTGATAAATTTGAAATTAATTTCAATTTCAATGGAAACATAAGCAGTTAATGTTTTGAAAAAGAAATTTAAAAAAAAAATTTGGTGTTAGTAAATTTTGGAACCTTGACAACTGTAAGATTACCATATTAGAGATCAGCAAATATCAACTATGTAGTTCGGCAGAAAATTATAGAGTTAATCCTATAAGGATTTTTTTTTTAACTTTACTATATACCACCACTTAGTACAAGAGGCTGTCGTAATAGCGAGGTTGGAAACTACTAAAAATAATGCAGATTTTTGCAAAAGTTAGAGGACATTGTGGTTGTTGACTCCAGTTCATTAATCGGTCAAGATTGGAACGTACCATCATGATGATGGTAAAACAAACATATGCACTAATGTTGAAGTTTAATGTGAATTCAGTTAGTGAATAGTAATACGGTGACAATAGTAAAAGCAAACAATCAATTCTCACTATTACACTATAATGGCAAAGACAAAGTGATAAGATAAATGAGATATCGGTCGAGAGGTCTGCGCCAACCTCCCCGACATGGTTCTCCAAGAAGTGGGCCAACACTGCCGATTGGCTGTAAGATTAGGTGCTCGGCTGGCTTCTCTCACGACCCTTATATTAATCATGCTCCTATCTAACTTCCCCTGCTCTTTGTCTCTTTGCTGCCGATTTTGGATTCATTACCCATTCATAATGGAAGCCCACCCTTTTCCAATCATATCCCTTGCTGTTTACCCAGTATTCTATTAATTAAATATTCCATCCTAATGCAACCCTTGTGTGTAGGCTCTTCCATTAGAAAGTCTTGAATATTTCATGCACTGAGCTCGCGTTCGTCAACAATGCTTCAATTTCAAACTCATTGTATTATACAACAACCGCTAACATTTTTCCATTACTCGTCATGTATTCTTACTTGTCAATTTACCATAAATATAGATATAACGCAATTTTGCTCAACCAGCAAATTTATAATTTAATGACTAAATGATTAAGGTTTATGAGTGTATTTTTTATCTTCATTAAAAAAAACGCTAATAACGATCACCGTTTTTCTCATCTTCAAGTTTTATTAATAATATATAATTAGCTTAGTTGATTGTAGACTTATTCAAGAAAACAGTTAAAACTAAATATATTTCATAATTAATTACTAAGTTTTAGATTGTTAAAAGATTGAACAATTTGATATCAGTTTGATGGAACAGTTAATTATAAAGTTGTCTCTCTTATGTCCAGTTATTTAGGCACATTTTTGATAATTTTCAGATATCATCAGCTTGATATCTTATCAAAATGATTAACACAAATCTTGTAATTGAAATAGAAATGTTGACAAAGAATGAGAAAAAATATATATTTCAACCGAGTGGTATATGTTACTCATATTCCAACAAGATGAAAAGGCAAAACCTGAATACGGAAACTTTTTATCTTTATTAAAAGGACTAATTAATTAAAAATATATATATAAATGAAATGATGATTCATTTCATTTATATATCTTTCATTTACATAGAAAAGAACACAGAAAGACACTACAGAACTCACTTCGATATTTCGACATCCGTCGTCATCGGGAAGAAGTGCGAAGTACTCGCGTATAAGTTTTGTCAATTCCAATCCAGTTTTAGTTATGATTGATTATGGTGTTATGATCAGCACTATTAAGGGTTGAATTACTAGGTAACCATTATTTGCACAAACTGTTTTCCTATCATTCTACTTTCAATGACATCAAACATTTGTTGATATTCCAGACTCCTATACTCATATTGATAGTCACAGTCGAGAAGTTGTGATACCATTCGACCTTGCATGTTGTGTTCTATTTAAAAAAATCTTAAACTCTTTGAAATACCTGGCAATCCCATTACTAGTTGTCTACTTCTGGTTACCTAGTAAATAGATCTCTGCTTTCATAGAGCTTGATTTCCTATGCATTCCTTATTTGTCTCCAGCCTACATTTTACAGAGATCCTTTCTGTCCTTTCTGATTTCTCAACTGAACTCAGTTATTCTTCTACTTAAGAATAACTTAAGTTAAGCTCCTCTCCAAACTTTTAAATGTGCACCACTACATCAGTTGCGATCCTGCATACACTAATAAAACTATTCTTAGTTCCCTTTGTGAAAACCCCTTTTCATCAAATTTGCTATTAACCCAAAATACAACCAAAATATGTCTGCATGGTCTACCCTTTTGTTAGAGACATTTATCCAACTTCGTAATCTCATTCCTCACAGATACAGAAAAATTGTCTCCAAGAGTGATACTTGTCATCTGTGAGAACAAAAATCCAATGATAATGATTTTGTTTTATCTCAGCCACATAAAAAACTCTTTCTAGAACAATCTTTATCAAGTTTCGAAGTATTAAATTCATAGAACAATCCTTAGCGATTGATAGTGGTTGGATGTGATTCAACGCTGACTTTACTCCACTGTGCTCAGGTCTTACATGACTCAGATAGAACATTATTTTTAAAAAAATACCTCAGTTCATTCGTTAGCATCCACATTATTTATTATACATTTGTTTGAATTTTTCTTCAGAATCTCGGACATAGTCTTTTTGAATAAAAGAACCCTACTTTGTAAAACACTAGAGCAGCACACATTTAGCTTCTGAAAAGATAAAAAATGTTTTCCTCTTTTCCCTCCCTACATACTGTTTGTTTATTTCTTTAATTGTTTTTAGCAGTTTATGTTTTAATTGGTATTTTTTAATTTATAGGCTAAAAAATCACCCAAGTTTCTTAGGAATGAATTGAATAATAAAGATTTCATAAAGCGTGTGATATCAATATTTTTTATATTACACTGAAAGAAAAAAAAACCTATTATGACTGAATATTGTATTTTCAATATATTTGAGACAATGCTCTGCCAATGTTTCACCGTCAAAGGTAAAACTTGTGAAGAATATAAGCTCAAAGGTCATGAAACTGCCATGAGCTTCAATCAAGAATGTTAAATGTAAATCTCGTTGACAATCAACACCAATATATATCATAAATATGAGCATCCAATGCAATGTGGTTTATCAGAACTACACAGAATAAAAAACAAACAAAAATGAAGAAAATCACCAGCTAAACTGAAATCAACTTAGATCTGAGTACAGTTTCCTCGCACATCACTAGACACTGCTTATGATACCCTCTGTGATAGTCGTAACCATAAGGAATGCATTCCATCTGTACTGTTCATTAATGTTGCTACTTTACTTTTTTGCAATATGCATATATATATATATATATATATTTGAATGTTTTCCTTCTTTTTTGAATGTTCCTGGTTCTTTTTTGATATAGTTTTAATGAGTTTTTACGGTAGTTTTGAGTTACCAAATCTGATATAGAAGGTTTAAAAAAGGTCACTAGTGTAGCACACGAACTGATTTGAACAAAAACCGTTATCTAGTTGCTTCCTCACAATAGAAAAATAGCAAGGTAATTATGTATATTAATTAAATAACGAATATAATTATTTTTTATGTAATTGTAATTAAATTCTGTATTTATGTATACCTGAAGATATCTACAAATATAGACGGAACGTCGGCTTAAAGGTATTGTATTATTGAAGATAGACCAAAAACATATATATATATATATATATATATATATATATTATATTGTGTGTGTGTGTGTGTGTGTGTGTGTGTGTGTGTATGTATGTGTATGTGTCTGTGAATGTCTATCTGATAGCAGATATATATATCTTGATCTACTTAATGAGAAATATAAGTGTAAATTATTTAACGTTTTAAAAAGTAATGAGAGCTAGAAAAGCTCAAATTGTTCAATATTCATTTACTAGTGCTGTGAATACAGAGCTGTTTATGGTTTCAGAGGGAATGCTTAGTTACCGAGCGCCTCGGGGTGACCAGGAGTTCGAAGATCTTAGTTACGATGGATATGTAGAGGGTGATATGATGGTCGGTGGTTTGGGACAATTGGTTGATGGCATTTTTGGAACTCAGGATTTTATACAGGAGGCCAGAAGACAACCCTCAGGTATGTTTTTTTATACATGTTTTTTTTTTTTTTTTGAAAAATAATGAGCAAAATGATAATTTGAATAATGTTTTATAGACATTATTTTTGATTGCTTTTAACTATAAAATAGTCATTTTGAATTGATCAACATCATTTAGAGTTCAAAATCTTTTGCGTTTAGATGACGGCATAACATTATTTTTATC
This sequence comes from Hermatobates lingyangjiaoensis, assembly GCA_026182355.1. Taxonomy (NCBI): domain Eukaryota; kingdom Metazoa; phylum Arthropoda; class Insecta; order Hemiptera; family Hermatobatidae; genus Hermatobates; species Hermatobates lingyangjiaoensis. The sequence goes on along the minus strand of JAPFBL010000047.1, from coordinate 1,100,335 downwards.
ATTTTTTTGATGATGCTTGATTTAGAAGTGGAATTTGTAAGAATAGTTTCTGAAATGAAAGTATTACTTAAGGCTAAGTAAGAAATGTTTATTGTTCTGTTCGTATTGGCATTCAACAGGTGGTTATCATGCTGACACTAAGCCACGCCCCTTGTTACAGCTACTTTCGTGATCTGGATGCGATGATTTATAGCTTGATGTCGCATGGGCAGTTGTATTTGCCCATGTCAGTGGATTAATAAAGCCGAGATGCTAAATGGTAGCTCGATTTGTATTCATGCGGCTCTGGTGAGTCCTGTTGTCGTGTATATCACAGTGTCTGTTTGAGATCCACTCGTAGCCTCAACCCAGAGTGCGCATTCCCAGGCAGCCTCTCTTCGACACAATCAATACTAACCACTCTTCTATATCACGAGCAATTACCATCTATTCAATATGCATACATATGTCCACTGCCCAGCTACATCTCTCCTCCACTAGATACAAAAACAAATCATTACTCAATATTCCTCTTAAAGGTGAAACTTATAAGGTAGATTTATTTTCTTTAATATACGGCACAAATTTTAAACCTTTATGATAACTTTCAGAAATGACTACCAACTAATCTCTTCTTAGTTCGATCTTCTAAGTAGTGGTGAGCAACGTTTCCAGTACTATTAAAGTTTCAGACAAATTTAGTCATTAGGTTGCTTTTTTTTGTATGTATGGTTTAAAAATGATTTCAAACTCTCAAAAATGATCATAAACTATTGCTTAAAACCTATTCATTTACCATTCAACTTGAAAAAAGGAAAGTTTAGGATTAGTAGGTACAATTTAGACGGTAATGTGAATGACTCACAGTTATATCTATAATACATGTAATTTATTATAAAAATGGCACTTACAAGATGAAATGAACTGGTAAAAAGCAAGCTTAGTTCCTGAGATTATAAAAAACTATTTAGAATAGTAGAATCTAAAAATAGTAATAAAGCATAGAAAAATAGTTTTCACGGGGATAATTAGCATAATTTGTATTGTTATTACATAACTGCAATTCCCAGAACATCACTGTTGCAATATTGTCTCAGACTCAAACTTGTTATGTTACGCTTGATTACAGGTATTATTTGTAAATTAATACCGTAATATCGTTACTGATGACTATGATATCAATCTACTCTGTAAGAACAAAGTACAAGTAAACATCAACAAAAGCTCTCTTAAATATTTTCTCATCAGTCGTAATCAGTAGATATGATAGATCCATTTGTAGAGAAAGCTTGATCACAAGTACTGTAAAAAAAATTGAAGAGAGTTTTGCCAATGTTTAACTGGAGAATTCTTCTGTGATTCATTAATAAACTATATAAGCTCTTCAATTTTTATAATGCTGTTATAAAGGTGACACTGAAAGTTTTCAGAAAGGAGAGCATCATGATTAATATAAACTCACCTAATGTCATTATTGTTTTCAAATTAATCGCCCTTTGTAATAAATACAATTTTTATTGACTCATATCAATTTCAAATCATGAATGCCACTCAATGTTAGCTATCTCCTCTTTCTTCAGTTAAGGAACGACAGACTTTCGGTTTAGGAAATGCTGTCCACGCAAGTGATCTCTCACGCTTCAAAAAGACAAGATTAAGCGTTCTGTAGTGGTCTGGAGGTGTACTATGGTGCATCAGACCAAGGATTTGACTGCTTCAAACAAATAGTTTTTCGTATTATAATATTTTCTACATTATTTTGTATAATTTTATTTAAGTCAAACAAATTATTTGATAACATGGGTATCATGTTAAAAAATGTAGACGACTTCAAAATTGATCAATAATTCTTGTCAGTTTCTACTAATTATTTATTACCTTAATGCGAGATAATCATTTAGTTTCAGGGTACTTCGAAACACTCACAGTATTGTCACCAATAACAATTCTCTGCATAGCACTTTATAAAATTTGGTTTCATTTTCTTAAATTCTGTTGACACTATATCACTTATACTATCTTATGACTGATTAATCTGTGAGGAACACAATGTAGTCATAATTTTACAGCGTGGGAGGCTAAAATGTAAGTCTATGTTTGTCTGGATCAAGCAATTCCCAATCCATAGGAATGAAAAATCACGACACAGGATTCATCACGATTTCCTTCATCTAAATGACTTTATCTCGTGTCGTAGCAAAGCTTGGCATTATCAATATGCCAGAGTGCTCAAGATCATTATCATCTCCTCAATATATCACCCCTTTTCTCAATGATGACCACTAAAATAATTTAATTTCGAAGTGTAAATTCAAATTTTAGTGATATTTTTTTTTTTTTTTTCGTCACTAGCCCTTTTGAACTGCTATTCATAGGTCCTCAACCTATACCATGTCCTCAATGTCAGGTACTAGTTAAAGAACCCTAATCTAAATACACTTGAGTTAAACAAAATTTAGGATTATCAATATATATATCAATGCGGCAATATCGGTCACCCATTTCTAGGGTGCCAAATTGGTGACAATTTCTGCCCCTATAGCAGCCTTCAAAAGTAAATTCCTACAACAAACATTTTTCTTAGTTGCTGAATCACTAGAGACTAAATTTGCGCAGAATAAAATAATTACTGATATGATTGAAAAAAAAATCTGTTGAAGTTTTTATTCAGCAAAGGAATGATTCTGCTGAACTTCTCGCTCATTTCAAGATTTTATTCTTCTGTTTCTTCAAATATTCACTCATACTTCTCGTAGTTTATAAAGACCCATATTTACTGTTTTGGTATTGGATAAAATACAAATGTTTTAAAATTACATGAATCCTATGGTAGAATAAAAAATGAAGTTAAACGAATCAGTTATTAGGACAGTAATTTAAAATTTAATTACCTCTCAATGCCCATGTTTGGATTTATATTTATAATATTTCTGATAGTACTAAAAAACATACAAAAATATAAGACTGCAAAATATTCAAACAAATATTAGAAAAGTAGTTCATCTGCAATGGGATATAGTATGTCGAAGGAATTTAAAAACAGCTAAGTAAGCATTTGGGAGAAGTAATTTATAAAAATAAAAACTATTCAAACTACATTAGAGGGAGAGTATGTCGAAAACTTAAGATTAACAATGTGAATAATTGAAAATCATAAAACAGAATAACATCATCATTTTCCAAATATAACACACATTGTACACCAAGAAACAAGAGAGACATTTTAGTCAGTACATGCAAACTCAATAAATGTACCATATATACTATTTAAATTTGTTATATTACTTCTATGATTAAAAAAAGTTTGGTATATTTGAGTAACTGACATTTCAAGAGTTTTCCTTCGTTGTTGATTTGATATTCAGTTGTAGTAAACTGTTCCTTCAAAAACTAACATGTGACTTTCCTTAATGTATGGAATGCTAATGCCATTGCATTAATATTGTCTATACTCAATACCTATGTTTTTCATTCTTTCAACATGTAACTCTTTTATCTCTTTTTTTCTCCATATTTGTTTTTCACCTTTTTAACATTTAACAGAATAAATAAGACTACGCTGCAACTTCTTTGATATTATCTCCTTTAAATTAGAAAACAATGTTTCACTATCACTTTGATACAAAACTCTGAAGTAAATTCATTGATATTTCTTGATGTAAGAAGGTCGTCAACGCTTCATTAATAATATTATTGTTATTTGTATGGTCGTAATAAATATTATGTAATGATAATAACAGAATGAAAGTAATATTAGTAATGCTATTTCTTTACAAAAAGATGAAATATCATCCTATATTTAGAAGAGTAGTTCCTGTATTCCTTAGTGTAGTATATATATATATTATATTAGTGTTTCATTTAGGTATATTTCACAATTTTTTTTCCCGATTTATTTAAAAGTGCAGCGAGGAAAGTTTAGAAGAACGCTTGGCATAATACGAGTATCTAAGAGAGGAAGTAGATCATTTTAATGAAGTGTTCTTTATAATAAGACAGATTTCAAAGTCAACGTTGGCCTTACTTACCTTGAGGCAGCTCGTTAAATTTGGCCTATTGATCTGAGGAGGTAGCAGATCTACTAAGTGAATGCGATTCACCCCCTCTCATTAGTTAACTGCCTTCCCATTGACTTATAGCATTACTTATAACCACTATGTCAACACTATGACATGTGCATCAACTAGGATTATCATAATTCAAGAAAATAATTTTTTTTCACAAATTATATATCAATAAATTTTATGAAATTTATACTTTACATATACAGTCATACCTCAGTTCTCGACTATAATCCGTTACAGAAGGCTGTTTGAAAACCGAATTGTACGAGATCCGAAACTAGTTTTTTCATCAAAAATAATGTATATAAATTTAATCCGTTCCAAGACTAGAAAGCGATTATTTTAAAAATATTTTAATATGAATTTACAAAAAAATATATTAAGAAAGCAGTTTATATTTAAAATACACGTAGTTTTTCGTAAATACATGAATATTCTTACCTTGCTGGTGATTTGTGGATGGCATTATGAACGTGTTTGTCCAGGACATTGAGGGCGGAAGGTTATTGCCTAAAGGAGAAAAGTTATTGCCTTTTTGAGAAAAGATTATCTAATTTGACTTGTTTCTATCTTCTTACCAGATCTTTGAGGAAGTGACAGATGATAATGTCATTAATAGAATGCAAAACTTGTTCGAGTATCGAAATATGTACCAATCAAAACGAAAAAATCTGGAAATTTTAGTTCTAATTCCGAATTGTATGAATTCTGAATCGTTCAAGAACCGAGATTTCACTGTATATTGTTTTTTTTATCTCGACCACATATATTCAACACTATTTTTCTTTATTGAGGTTTGGTCCAACGTCAGACAGTAAAACACCACAATGCTAACATTTTATCTATATTTATAGACAGCATAAGGACTACATCAATATAGAAATTAATTACAGTAGCATAAAGAAACAATAATAATTTATATTTATATAAATAATGTAATTTATATATCATTTCATGTTACTGCAATTACTTTCTGTATATATATAGCCCTGAAGATGTCTACAAATATGGACGAAACTTTTGCTTAGTAGTGTTTTACTGTTTGACGCTGGACGAAACCTCAATAAAGAAAAAAAGTTATTTTTCAAATTTAAACCAAAAGAAACATGATTTGAAATATTTCCTACAAGAGGCTTGTTGGAAAAAAAAGAAAAGAAACTGATAACTAGTTGCCTTTCTTTGAACTTATCGCAGCTGTACAGCTTGTGGATGGACGGGGGGTGTTATCGATGCCTCCCACCTCCTTTCATCCCTATTCCTTCCTTCGGTGATCTAAGACCAGAAAAACTATCCTACTGCAAGACTTCAGGAATATAACCTAACATATTGTAACCTCCACAAATAAATATACATCTGTAAATTCGTAATCGCTGTACAGCATTGAAAAGGAGGTAACATATATCATGAATGTATGTATAATCAATTCAGTTTACCTAGAAACTGTAAAACATTTATAGCAATACAAATGTTCTAAATTCGTTAATATACCTTGTTTTTGTTTTATGTCATTATCTTGAAATCTGTTATATATTCATTATAATCTAAGACTTTAAAATATTGCAAATAATATGCAATAATAAATTTGATATTTCCAGCTGGCAACGTTTATTCAAGTAATGCAACATTTATGATGTTTGTGAAGGCAGAAAAATTGTAAATAGCTCTCTTATCAGAACGTTAACGGTACTGTTGTCAAAATAAATTTTTATAGAAATAATATTTGTGGTTGTGAAATATTTTTAAAATTCAAACATTTTATTTGAACATTTTTATTTGCCTCTTTTTCTACAATTGTAGAGAAACTCCAGTGTTTTATCCATAATTTTATTTTCCGTCTTGTGGCCATTCAGTTACAATGTTCTTTATTCTTTAATGAGTTAACAAGTAATAAGTTGTGAATGCCAGCAATAAACTAGTTGTCATATTGTATGCGTATTGCAAAGATTGTTAGAAGTTAATTTGTACATTTGATTTTGAATTCAAGTGAACGGGAGTAGAATGTCCTCCAGTGAGAATAACAATGCATCTATGTAATGTGATCGTGTCTTCCTGTTTTTCATGGAAGCACAGTGGACAGAGATTACTGGAGGCCATTGTCAAATGTTAATGAGCTAATCATGAACCTTATACCTTATTATATCAGCAATCAGATCGATAAGAAAAAAAGCTTAGTTTAATGCGCCAGTAGACGCATTAAAGATGGTAGAGGCTCTATTGAGTCTCTCAATGGCTAAGAGATATTATGTCCGCCATAATATTTATATTTAAATACTGAACCACTGCAGAGTGTTTTTATACAAATAATAGGAATTTCATTTTGGAATGTTATAAAAATATGATAGAAAATAGTGCTTAGGATGTACAAATCAGACCATTTTTTTAACATAGAACGCCGACAAGGGCTGGATATGTGGCCCGACTAGGTACTTGTATGGGTTTAGATGTATTTTCTAGATAAAATCGTTAGTAAGATACTGTTAATATTTGTAAACTGGATAGATTATTTACAACATCATTATTCATATTTGACGTGAGATAATTGTGTGATTAGGATCAGAGTATTAAAGCTTCGACCTATTCCTAACTGCACCACATTAATCAAATCTTTCTTTGGAAGCAATGTACTTCATTGTAGACTAGTTAATAGTTGTTATTCTACCAAAGCAACGCTATTAAATAATAATCCATTTTAGTCAGTTTACTGAGTAGCTATTCATAAAAACTATCCATTTTAACTTGGCAATGATACTCACATGTAACTCATCGAATTCCTTTTTCACTAAACGATTTCTTCAATGTTATCGATATTTCATTAATATAGAATTTTAGAACGCATTAAGTTTAGTGTGCTCTGACATAATAAGAGATTACACAAGTTAAAGTCCTGAACATAACTGTTAATACATCTAACCGTAGAAAATAATTGTATTTGGAATAGCAATTTCTTCATTGTAAATTACGGCTTATACCGAATCATAAATTATTAGGAATAATCAGAAAAATTATTATCACAAAAATCATCTTAGGAAAAAAAAGATACATTTTCTTCAACATTAATAATTTGGCCAGCAGTCAATCATCAGTTTTTTTAATCATAAGATCTGGGGCACTAAACATTTATTTCAGCACTGGCTGTTTTATCTGTAACGAGAATCACTGTTGTCATAGCAGATAATGACCTTGCTCTTTGATCCTGTTTTCCTAAAAAACAATACTAAATATCAAAAGGCACCATTAACTTTCCTCTGTAAAAGGATATTGCTAATAAATCCACGTAGATGTATATAAAAAAAAAGAGTGGTTACTATTGTGAGGGTAAAAGAAGAGGAAATGGGGCTGAAAATAGACTGGAGTGTGGAAGAGTATGAGTGGGATGAAATACGAGTGTGGTCAGGACAAATGAGCTGCGGAGGAGTCGAGATAAGGCAGAGACTCCGTGAACAGAGCGTCCTCAGGCGTGTGAATTACTGGCCTGATAAAAATACCACTGGCCTGCATCAAAGCACGCAGTGGCAACCTGTTACCATCGCAATCACCACATGTCGGCCAATTTATTTTCATTTTGAATACATTAGCAAAAATTTTAGCATGAAATGCACATTGTGCAAAAAACAACTGTGATTAACACTCAACAATAACTAAATAAGCAATATCATATATTCAACTTTATATAAAATGCAAATATTTGAGACATTCGTTAAAAAACAACAAATGTAGTCATAATAATTCTAATAATGTAAAATATCAAAATTACGTAATTCACTGTGGACTCTAAAAAAACGATGCAGTATCAAAAAAAAATTATGAATAATCAATTTTATGTATTCATAATTCCTTAACTTAAAATATAATTTTGCATTATCATTTCCCAGATAATTTTTAAATGTAATAATCTGTCCTGTTAAAATAAATACAGTTTCTTTGAAAAACATATACAGCTGAATTTTTATTTTATTAAAAAATTAAAACTGTTCTTAAACTGACTTTTTTCGTTTAATATTCTAGAAAGCTGTAAACTATCCGTTTAAACATTTATCCTAAAACATTTATAGGTCAAATAAGTCATAAAATCGCGAACTTACTAAAGCAATATAGTATAAATGTAGGGTTTAAAACAAATAACTCAATAAACCATAGATTAGATAACTCAACGGAAGATAAAACTAATAAATATGAAAAAAGCGGAGTATATAAAATAAAATGTAAAAATTGTAATCATATATATATATAGGACAAACGGGAAGGACCCTAAAACTAAGATGTAAGGAACACATTAAAGATTATCTAAATAATACAAACAAATCTAATTACGCGAACCACTTAACAGAACAGGGTCATGAACCGGACAGTTTAGAAAATTCAATGACCTTAATAAAAACAGTACAGAAAGGAAAAAGACTAAACGTAAATGAAGAATTAAAGATATATAAACATAAAGAATCGGGAAATCTACTAAACGAACAAGTAAATCATCGAAGCGACACACTATTTAAACCCTTTATGAAAATAAAACGACGACTTGACAGACATGACAAAGACGAAAATAATAGGAAAAGAATTAGACTAAGTAATAATAACTAATATAATAATAAAATAAATAAAAATAAAGTGGTGGTAAATTAAGTAACTAATAAAATCTAGGCAGCATTGGGGTAGTAGGTAGGTTATATAAACAGATAGGTAGGATTCAGTAGATCAGTTCGTGTTGAAGATGGGTGACACCCGAAACCGGTCCGACAGCTACGGCAGTAATGTACGAGGTATGACGGTAGATTATATGTTTAATAATTATCAGTGGTTAACTTTCTCGCCTCTGAGCTGGTAAACAGGGGTTCGATCACCATCTGGTCCTCGATTTATTGACGCGGGAGCTAAATAAATGTGAGTACGTCGTCCCTCAGAGAGGACATTAAGCCGTCGGTCCGAAGCCTATACGATGTCAGGAATTCGTTAAAGGTTCCTACTTGAAATGCACTTGAGTTAGGCAAAATTTAGGAATTCCAATGTAGAATCTGTAGAATCACTGATCAAACAAAAAGCCGGTAAACGGCTGACGTCATCATCCACTAGAGAATCGGTTTAAACAATAAAAAAAAAAAGAAAAAAAAAGAAGAGTAATTCATCTTCTTATTTATACTCAAACTAAACGATATTCATTATACATTGTAACTCACAAATAATATACACGAGGTTTACTGAGTTCAAAAGGATATTTGATAGTGATATATGAAGAACCTCAGAAAATGTTGACTCCCTGGTTATAATCTCTGTTCTTCAGAAAGCATATCTCTTATGATTTCAATTTATACCTAAAGATCTTCCAGGGTTTTGGTATTGAAGTATTAATCCCCAGCTATAAACTTCGTAACACCAACTCTAAACAATTTTGTCAACTTTTCATCATAGAGTACCCATCATTTTTTTTTTTATTTAAGGATTAAAAATTAATTAAACTTTCCACGGAAGGATCATGAAGTAGATTTATTAAAAGAAGTTCAGGATTTCTTTTTCAAAGTAAGTGTTCATGTTTATCTTCTTTATGAATTCCATCAATAGGTGTGGAACTGTCTGTGGGAATATACATCAACACTGCTACTGAAGTTTGTTTATACTCCCTAAGAATTCAAAGAGCAGTCCTAAACACGCTAATTTACTGTTCACGCAACATACAAACCCAATGCCATGACTACAGAGATATTAACCCTCTACTCAGAATCGCCGAAAATTCAGAGAGAAGAACACTCAAAATGTTGAGTATAACATAAATGTGATGTAATATCCTAAACTAAGAATAGGGTAGTTTACAAACATTTAATTTATGTACTATACAGTGTAAGGTAATAGAAAAGTTCATTTCCATAAACTTTTTGAATTAATTTACTAGTAAAGGTAAATTAGTGACATAATTAAAAAAGAATACTACTATTTATTTATATCATTTTTTTATAATATTAATAAGGATGAAATTATGAATTTAATTAAAATAATATTTGCTTTCAGAATTCTCATAATCAAAATTTTTTTTTATTACTTTATTAGTTATCCATAATGGAGTGGATAGATAAAAAAAATACCTGCACAAAAGAAATTTTTTTTTAATTCAAACTATGCGTTTCGACCACTTTGTGTTCATCATCAGGTAAACATCAAATACAAATTACAAATTAAAAGTTATAAAAATAAACCGGAATAATAAAATTAAAAAAATGAAATTCTGGTTTATCTTTACAACTTTTAATTGGTACTTTGTATTGTAGATGTTTACTTGATTATGCACACGTGTTTGAAACGGGTAGTTTGAACTAGGAAAAACCCCTTTTGTGTGAAGACCATTTACCCCAGTGTGATTAGATATCACACTATACGGATATGTAATTAATAAATTTATTAGTTACATTGTTTTATTTGTTTTCTTTTTTTATTAAAACCAAAATGAATTACTGCTAGTGTCCGCCAGAATTTTTCCATTTTTTTTGTAAATAAATTCCTTCTTAATTAAAAAGTTCAATAATTTTTCTATTAATTGTTTCTTTTTATTTTAGATCTAAAATATTTACTCTGTTTTCTAATTCTAAACATTTGTTAAATCTTATAATCCCCATCATATATTTCATTGGTAATACCCATGCGTACTCATCATGCACTTTTTTGATATTCAGAAAAATGGGGAAAAAAGTGATTAACATGGTTTTAACATAAAAGCATTCAACAAGCAATGCATTTTTTCAGGGGAAATATTCTAGAAGAAATAAACTTGTTTTTCTGTGAGAATTAGACACATGTTTTTCTTGTGAAAAGGCTAATTTTATATTATAATAAATATTAATTGGTACTTATGACTTTGGTACAAAGTCTGAAAGTAATGCCATTTTTATTTGTAATATATTTTAAAAGCTTGAGAAGTCTATAATTTATTGCCAACAGCATTTGAAATAATTTTGTGTCTTAAGAGGACTGTTAAAATTTAAATGTAGTTTTTTAGTGTTATTTATATTTCCTAAAAAAACCTATTACAAACTCGAAATAATTGGATAGAGTCAGTGTTTAAAGTTTAGACAAAAGAAGAATGATAAACGTTATTAAACAGCATGGACAGAAGACATGTCGCTTGTCTCTTTCTTCTTTTTTTTTTTCAAATGATTTCCCGTGAGCTTGACGGTAGAACACTCTGACATGAGAGGCTTAAGGGAGAACAAGAGAAGAGAAATAGAGAACAGTCTTCAACAGGTCTCCTCTCTGTCTAACCCGCTTTGTTACCCCCTTGCTCTTCACAAAACTACCATTCTCTTCCTCACTCTAATACCTACCAATTACTCCTGTCCTATGCTCTATTCCATTATCTCTCCTTTTGATCATTCCCCCCAACTTTTAACAATAAATGGATTTTTATTATTAAAGGTACAATGAAATTATTAACTTCATTTTAAAAAATATAAATTAATAAAAAAAATGTTCTTTCATATTGCAAATAATTGTAAGAACTATTTACTCATTCGTGCCAGAAAAAAAATGAAGTAACAATAACGTTCTGCATTTATGTAAATGTTTCTAATATTTAAGGTATTGGAATTTATAACTATGAAATTATTTTTCGTTCATTTTTTTCTTATTGCTTCAAGAAACAGTACTGTTAATTTGTTTAAACACTCAGAAGGCTAAGACAAAGAGTAAATTCAATACTCAGTCATTGGAATGTACGTATTATCAACGTCGTCAGCGTCTCAACATCTCCCCATTAGCTTGTTTATATTAAATAAACAGGTCTACTTCATGGTGGCAAACCATTTCGTATTAAAGAAAATTATTCTGGATCAAGTTATCACCCAAAAATTACAATTACAATTTTTTTATTACGCAATATACGTGTACTATAACAGTTTGTAATTTGTGGTTGCGGGTGTTTGTGTACGTTTGTGTGTGTTTTTCTGCCGAACCCTGCTGGTTGGTAGTTAATTATCTACAATAATAATATTATTTACAATACGAAACATGTATAAGACTTGGTATATTATACTATAAATTTTTAATTTTATACGATGTGTGTGTGTGTGTGTGTGTGTGTGTGTGTGTGTGTGTGTGTGTGTGTGTGTGTGTGTGTGTGTGTGTGTGTGTGTGTGTTGGATATTGTGTATAAAACACTGTTACAGCCCAGACCTCATATACAGATTTATTGCTTCAAAACTGCATGTATAGTGTATACGTGTGTCAGTATAGTATATACGTGGGTAGTATATAGACATACTTCCAATAATTTAGTACTGAAAAAAATTAGTTTTACCAAATATATCAGATTACATTTGTTGATTTGTTATATAATTATATTCAATTAATGAAGACTAAATCCTACTAAACCTCTCATTCGACAGTCTTCCAATCTTAATCATCTTCCAGCTTGAGTGATTTACACTCTGGAACATGGAGACTGTCTAAAACCAATCCATGATGGAAGGAAACTTGATATTGTTATTATTTTTGTACCGACAATTTCCATCCATAGTACTAAAAACATCGGTTTTTAATCTTTCATGACAATTAGATATTTTAATTTGAACTATTTAATAGCAGTTTTTTTTCCCAAGTTTCATCATTTCTGACACTGATGTTATGTCATTGGGTGCGTACTTATTTGAAGAGTATAAACTTCTATAACTCCTCTAAGGAGGTTGTAAACGTTTATTTTCTGAATAAAAAAGCCATTAATTGTATAGTATTCCCGACTTGTTAGACCTTATTTAGTAGTGCATGGGAAAATGTCTAGGAACCTGTATGAATTAAATTAAATGTTTGGCATCTAGTAGTATGAAAGATAGCATTTCTATAGTAAAAAATTCATATAAGTAAAAAATATTCATATAAAAATTCAAAATAAAATAAATACTTTTGAGAACACTATGCAGTAATAGTGTAGTTCGAAAACTAACACCATAATTTTATTTCCAAATAATACGCAGAAAGGAAAAAAGTTCAATTGTTTTCTATTTATTGAAAAGTTTTATCGTTCCATATAAATTGAATAATGCATATTAAAATAAAGAAATTCTTTAAAATATAATAGAGTTTTATGTAATGGTAATTTGCTTCTCAGATAACGTTGTTCTTTACTTAACAAAACGATTGAACAAACTAAAGTTAACAGCAGTCAGTTATTTTTATAATGTTTGGACCGTGGAGATACAAGTTCTTCTGAACATAGTAAAGTATCACGTATGTATATTAATATTAAATTCAATGAATAGGTACATTAACCAGCATTTGTTACACAATATTCAAAAACAATGCAGAAATGATCAAAAAAATTTAAATTTCAAATTAGCATATGCCATTTAAATGTTTAGATTATCTATACTGATTGTTAGAAACAGCATCAAGGTATGAATAAGTTTGCAGTCTAAGGTAAGATATATGATAAACAGTATTGATGAAAAATAACTACTGCTTATTATTTCAGGTAATAGGTGGGTTGGCTGGGACCGAGAGTCAAGAAACTCAGACCATCTCGAGTTGGATTTTGATTTTGAATCAGTGAGAAACTTCAGTTCGATGCACATACACACCACACACTTCCCATCTAGAGAGGTCCAGGTATTGTACATAGCCAATATTATATTTTAATTTCCCATCAATATGAGTTTTTGAATTCATTGTATAAGTGGAACTTACTAATGGATATTTATTTTACTACAAATCCTAAAAGTTGTATAATTCATCTTATCTTTGTTTTATTGTACGAGGGCCATTTTTTTGATGCTTTCAGAGATATTGTGTAGAGATATCTTGTTGTATTTATCCATATATTTTTTTATCAACTAGCAAATGTATAGAAGAAAATAATCACATTTTACCTCGATACTATAACCTTCATTGCCTTTGGCAATGATAATTTATCTTATCATATATATATATATATATATATATATATATCAGTTGGGTTTTTGACTCTGACGAAGACCGCTTGTTACGGTTGAAAGATCTTAGTCTTCTTTTCCCATTTCTTATTGTGGTTTGATCATTGATTGTTGTTTCACATGTTTATGTGAAATCTTTATATATATATATATATATATATATATATATTATATAAAGTTTGTTAGTTCGTTTGTTTGTTTGTTTGTTCACCCATTTACCGTGGAGAGAGAGGGAGAGCTGATATTAAATATATATTTTTTATTACCTGAATAATGTTAAATAAAAAAAATTATCACTATATTCCCAAAATTGGAAGCAGGGTAGCAAGTGTCTTGCGTGCTCGCCGATAACAGTAGTGCAAATGTATTATATATAAATGTAACAAAAATTTTTTTTTAATTTAAAATTTGCTTAATATGAACACTGGTAATAAACTAAAGACATGAAGCTAGGGTAGCCCACTGGCTTGCATGCTCGACGAAAAGAGCAGAAATATATTAAAAATGAATGTAGCAAAAACTTTTTGAATTTAAAATTTGAATAATATAAACAATGGTAATAAAGTAAAGGCATGGACCCAGGGTAGCCAGTCGCTTGCGTCCTCGCCGATGACAGCAGTTCAAATGTATTATATATAAATAAAACAAAAAAAAAGAATTTTAATTTAAAATTTGCGAAATATAAACACCGGTAATAAAATAAAGGCATGGAGACAGATTAGCCCAGAGGCTTGCGTGCTCGCTGATGACAGTAGTTCAAATGTATTATAAATAAATGTAATAAATATGTAATAAACTACTATTTAGAGGTTAAAAATGAATAATTTTAGAAACAAACTTGAACACAACTGTCAGATAAAATACGAATGCTCTAAGATAATATTATAAAGACAAATTCTTTCATTAATGTTATTTTATGTTAGGTAAATAAATGAAATATTTCAATTTACAAGTTTTGTTTGTTTTAAAAATATTTCATTGTGTATATAACTTCAATTCATGTTTATTTATTTATATGATAAAATAAATTAGTTTCTTTTACTTTCAAATGATTTTCATTTTGGGAAATATACTTACTGTGTATTTATCTTGAATCATATCAAATGATATAACAATACTATATCAATAGCTTGGGCCATATAAGAATCTGTTTCTGTGCCTTAATAACAAGAAAGAACAATTAAAATTATCCCTGTCAATCATGTTCGGTGAATTAAGGACAATACTTAATGTTATAATTTCTGAGTGACACAAAGGGTCACGGGTAGTCTAGTAAATAATAAATATTACTCTCAGGTAAGAAGAGATGCTGTAAATGCGATTACTAAGGATGGAATGTAAGAACAAGGTTTTACTTTTTCAGAGAAAATGAACTAGGGGGTAAAAGTACAGCATCTGTTACACAACACGGGAAGGATATTTGTTTTTGTTTACTTTACGCGAAGATTTAAAGCAGCTCGGCTTCTGGTTGTTATTGCTGAAGCAAAGAAATTGTTTTCTCTGAGGGTAGAGTTGAGTTGTCAGGGTTCGGAGGGCATGTTCAGTGGAGGGTAGCCACCTCAGACACGTGTCTTTTAGTTGTGTTTTCCAACCCTCCATTTCATCTTATGTGTATCAACTTATTCATGAGTTAGTCTGAGTTAAACTCGTTAATACTCAAGTATTCTGTTATAGAGGTAAAGAAATCAAGAACTTTATTTATATTGTTTTTAGAAATAACTCCATGTACATTTAAACTTTTATAATCTCAACAGCAATATCTCAGCGATATATGACTTATATATTGGTTAATATGAAATCATTAATTCAGTATTAATTATTAGCATTTCAAATAATTGGGTCAATTTCAAAATATAAAGAGTGTAATATTTGTAACAAATTTTACTATATAATAAAATATCCCTCCTGGATTGTTATCCGTTATTATATTATAGTTTACTTAATTGCTACTGACATAACCTTCTTTGGATTAATTATTACTAGGAATTATATGATATATGAATATTGTATTATTATAACTAAATAATTAAAAGTAAATAATAAATAATAATAATAATATAATATAATATAAATAATAATAACATAATAATGAAAAAAAGACATTACCAAAAAAACCTTGAATAAAGAGCATATGTGTGTGTGTGTGTGTGTGTGTGTGTGTGTGTGTGTGTGTGTGTGTGTGTGTGTGTGTGTGTGTGCGTGTGCGTGTGTGTGTGTGTATGTGTGAGTGTGTGCGTATGTACGTGTAAAGGAATTTTGGTCCGTATATAAATGAACAAATATATAAGAGTAATGGTTAGTGAGATGAAAAAAGCAGCACGACGAGTCGTTGATATTATTACTGATGTTTCGATAACGCAGTAGTTATGAATTTGTACCAAACACATATAGGGCAAAAAAAAACATGGGGGGGTGAAATCTATGAGTATGTTTATCCTGGCATTAGTTAAGTGATGCATAGTGAGCATAGTAAAAAGTCGTTCAAAATATGTATGCCTGCTGTTAAATTTGTTTCCACTTTACCAAAGATATTGTATGAGAATAAAAGAAATGGTAATTTACAGAGTAAGTAGGTACAATTTAAACTGTTCTTTTGATTCAACAGTAAAGCGATCTGCTGACACTAATTTCTTTTTACCTTTAACTAATCAGTGAAGTATACTTTCAATAAATCAAGTCAGTTATCAAGCCCTGAAGTCTTGTCAATTGTTTATTTTCCAGTCGAGATTATTTTTCAAAGTAAAGCAGGGATTGATTAACCTCTTCAATACAAGGGTTCCAGCGATTAATCCCAATTGTTATCGTTTAATATCGTTACATTTGGTGTTGTTAAAACATCTAATCAATGATGCTAAATCATAACTTGCAAATATATCTCAATTAAATTAAATATAAAAGCATTTATTTATGAAATATTTTAATGAGATAAAAATTACTGTAAATAAAATTTTTCACTCGCATTCAAAATGATTGTGAAAAATGAGATCAGATTTTAATGGAAATATCAGATACGTTTTGCCAAAATGTCTGCTTGGTATCACTTCGGTGAATTAATGATTTTGATATGATGTGGATAAGATTTCTGTTTTTCTATGACCAGTTAACCCAATTTTTGTTTGAAATATACGTTTGAGGTTAACCTGTTGCCTTATTCTAACATTGCCAGTAAATATTTTCGTATCATCTCTTTCGTTAGATTTAATTCAATTAGCAATTAATTAGTTTATGTTTTGAGTTTTTTTTTGTTTTCTAATGCAATAGAGTGACACGCTAGTGTTTGCTCTTACCACTGCTGTTATACTTTTTTTGCTATTATATATCCTCTTTCCTTCCTTTTTGTGTGGTATGTGCTTTGGGTCATACTGTCAAAATCTTCCATCCCTGTATTTTCCTTGGCTTTTTCAAATTTATCGAATGCTGTTAATGATATGGGTATAATTTCATCAATTTTTTCCTAAAATATTGGTGAGGTTTCATTTTTGCTGTCTGTAAAAATGAAATTCTATTTTTTTTTAATTATATAATTAAAGTTGTTTCTAAAAAAAGTGTATCATTATTTTCTTCAAATGGTAATTATCAACCCGAATTATATGAAATGGTTTATAACTTAATTGCAGGAATCAGTGGTATGGCCTTTAATAATAATATGATATACCAGAGTGAGGTTTTGAATTCCACCGTCTTTAGTCAATAAACGAGAAATATGATCCTACCAAGTGAATTCTACTTTTATTACTTTTAATTTCCTTTTTTTTTTTCTTTAATTTACGCCATCGCATTATTAGGCTTCCGTCATCAGCTTTTTGACAGCGTAATACAAAAAATCATCAGGTGGACCTCTGTTGATGACTAGAGCAGGCCACTTCTTAAGGTTCATACATATTATTAATACCTCTGAGGAAAGTATGATCATTAGTAAGTATGATTATTAGTAAAATATACAGGGACTTACCTGTAGCTCTCTGACCGGTGTTACTGGTGTCACACAGTGGGTAGTATGGTTCTGCCACGATACCGATACAATATAGATGCTCCTGTAAATAGCCGTGAATTGATTTAAAAAAAAATGAAGACACGCAACATTTAAAAGATAAACATTTTTTTTCTTAGAAATATAAATACCACACAACATGGCTCTCTGAAATGGTTTTATTTATCTTAATCTAACTTCAGATGATATATAACAAAGAAATTTTTGCTGAATTCCACTTGTGATATTAGGACCTGTAATTTCATTATTATCTTTTGTCAAAATCATACTTTTTAAAATTAATTCTATATAATTTCAAAACATTGAGTACAGAATCGTTCCAATATAATTATTTGTAAAATAAATTAAGCGGGTTTTAATTCAATGAGTCCAATGTTTCTACTTCAAAATTTGTTACATTTGAAAACTAATTAAATAATTTATTCTAATTATAAATAACTTTCTCCTTTTTTATTTGAAAACCCATATTTAAAACGTTTGAAATACTCGTATCATATAACTATTCTAATAATGTCTGTAATAAGATTATACGAGTAGGTTTTATAGTTTATTAGAAGTAAATAGAAAAAAAAACTTAATAAACTGTATGAAAAAAATTTATTTAAAAATATATACTTTTAGAAAAAAATTATTTTTAACTGAATACATTGACTGCAAAAGATTTTTTTCCAATATTTTTTTTCCATTATATTATATACATTTTTCAATATTATGAAAAGGGAAAGAAGATGAATTTTGTATGCAGACTTAGAGGTAGAGCTGTATTATTGTTTATAAAAGTAGGAGTGGTCATCAGGGTAAAATTAATCCTTAAGAAATACTTTGATAGGATGAGAGGACAGCCAGTAATGGACGGAGGGACTAATCCCAGCCAACTTTTAAGACGGATCAGTCGGCTGAGTCTGAGGTAATTTTTGAATTACTCACAGGTAAAGTTCTCACATCAATTCAACCAAAAACAAACATTTTCAAAATTTCTCTAGAATCCTCTGTTAATCTTTTTTCTTTTTCTTTTTTTTTAAAAAAAACTAACAAACAAATTAATAAAACCTAATGCTTACTATTTGGTCATACGAGTATAGTGATCGTATGAATGGTATATATATATATATATATATATATATATATATATATATATATATATATACATATATGAATGGTATGACCACTATATATATAATTTATATATATATATATATATATATATATACTAAAAAATTGTTATTGACCTCTTCTATTCTATTCAATGTTTTGTTATTGAGGGCTAGGTCAAGTAAAAGAAAATAAACTCCTTTCTAGGCCGACGTTTCGATGTATTTGTACATCATCTTCAGGGCTAAAATTAGAGTAAATACTCTAATTTTAGCCCTGAAGATGATGTACAAATACATCGAAACGTCGGCCTAGAAAGGAGTTTATTTTCTTTTACTTGACCTAGCCCTCAATAACAAAACATTGAATATATATATATATATATGTACGAGTATATATATTATAAAAGTAATCGAATATTATGGTCTAGGCATACAAACAAATTATCTAATCAGGATTTGGTCAATTTTCCAGGTTAAAAAATCAAACTCTCATTGCCGACGTTTTGGTTTTATTTTAAAACCTTTTTCATAGGCCTACAAACAAAGGATAATAAGACATCACACATCAACATCCAACATACAAGCAATATGAAAATGGATTGTTACAGCTTATGAATATTATAAGCAGAAGTATTACAGAGATACATAAAACAATATAACGTAGACAAGTAAGAATTTTTTGACTAAGAAAATGAAATTTACATTATTTAAAGGAACAACAGTCTTAACCTTAAAAAACTATCGACTAGACTAATAAGCGAAAAAAAGTCTTATGTTGAGTTATCTTTTGTGGTGAATTATTTCAATGTTTACACCACGAGCTATTGTGATAATTTTGTCATACAGATATGTATAAAAACTAAATTGACAAAACGAACACACAGAAATGAAACAGAAACTCTCTGCTATATTTCGATTATATTGTCATCAGGAAGATAGATGTGAATCGCTCAGAATACTAGCAACGACTGGCTGGTGGACTTGAAGAAGCACTCAAACAGTGTAGACCACTTACAAAGGGAGGGTGGACAAGGATAGATGAAGTAATAAAAGCAAAATAAATAATAAACGAATGAAAACATTTAAATAAAAACTATTAACACATTATAATTAAAACCCAACTAAACATAAAAATAAGTAAACAAAAGATTAATCAACAGCCTAAAATAAATCAAAGGAATAATCAACGATTGAGTTTAAGACAAGGAGCAGATATAGCTCTCAGAAGACTGATAAGTGCTTCTTCTGAAGCTCTCAGAGTGACTTTTCAATTGAAACCATTTCCAATGGTTATGTGTTTACAATTTAACGTGTTTATGTTAAATCTTGTTATATATATATTTATAAATAAATGCCCCTCTTATTTCTACTTTCATTTGTTTTTTGGAAAGATTTTCCAGTTTTATTATTGCTTCTTTTGTAGTCTGAGGTAGCAAATGCAGCAACTGTCAATAATTCATTCTATTAAACTTATATAGTATTCATACACAAACTTCTTTCCTTATCTTATAATTTCTGATTTAACATAACTATGTAAATCCACAGATTTGGTCCTTCAAAAGACCATTATCAGGTTGATGTACACTATTGGTTTTGTGAGAGTAGCTGACAGCATGCGTGGTGGAAGGATGTTCAAATACTCCCTCGTTGCTGGGAGTGAGTTCTACCTAAATTCTGCTTCTTTTTTTTTTTTTTTTTTTAATCTATTGGTGGCTGGACATATGCGAAAAGTTTTACAACTCTATTCAATTTCGATGTTTGGCTATTATCTGTGGAGATTTTTCTAAAATGAATAGGAATTCTGGGCCATTTTTCATAATTTTGGTGAGCAAAAACTTTTGTGCTTTTTACCAGAGTTTCCCTGTGGAATTGTTTCATGTAATCTTTAGAAAGGCGCTCCTTTAGTGGCTCCCGCAGAAAGGTGCATAATCAGGCGTCTAGAATGGGTTATTATTGTGGACCGAATGTATAAGGGAATTAGGAACTCGCAGTTTCCAGTAGGACAAGTAAACACTTATATTAGGTTAGTTTTGCTGGAGAAGTGGCTGCACTCTATTTGTAATGATTTGCTGAGCTGTGGTCATACTTTCATAACACACACATATTTTTAGTTAATCTGCTGGTCGGTTGCACTTGACATTTCTTGTTATTATTCGCTTTAACACTCTTTCATAAATTTTATAATTGTTTCAAAATTGATTTTTATAATAAATCCTGTAACTGCTGCTTTCAGTATCTTCTTCTTTACCCTGATGATTTCTTTGGTTGATAAAATAATCTCTCAATTTTTTACAGGAACCATTATATATAAAGAGCTGTTTGAGTTTGTTTATTGTTCTATTAAAAATTTCCAATCTCAATCATTCTTCAGGAGCTAATAAATGTTATACTGATGTTTATCACGGGAAATAAACTGACAACTGCTGACAGGAGGGAGTATTGTGCTACAGTATTTAAATATTTTGACACTAAAAGACAATCAATTTTAGAGGGTCTGTATATTAAAGACCAGAACCTGAACTCTAACATCTGGAGTAGTAATTTCTATAGAGTGCCTAGCTGTAAGAATTTTACCAGTGACTTAAGGATTATTAGATAATTAGAATTATGTTGGCTAGTTCAGAGAGGCGAATAGCCGAGAGGTCGTAGCTTATGGCACCCCCTGCCTCCCTTCTCCGACCTTCCCACCTCCATTTAAGTTTGCCATCATATTGCTTGCATTATGCATTATTGTTTTTATTTTAGATTTACACCATTAATTAAATTCAAATCTTGTGGTGTTCTATGTGTAACCAAAAGTCTGTTTTAAATTAATTACAATAATAAAAATGCAATAATGAAGATAACAGCAAACCCAAAGACAAGTATTACGTAAATTGTAAGTCATCAGCAAAAAGCTAGTCAATGCAGAAGTCACAGGAAAAAATAACTTATATATAAATATATGATTAAATAATACACCTACAAATATATAAATTTATATTTATAATTTATACATATATAAAGATATATCTATACGGAAAATGAAAGAAATTTATCAAGACTCGGTCAGTTCTTCAAACAGGTCTTGTGAGGTTGCCTGTTTCTCTCTGATTTCAACCTAATTCCTACCTGAAAAACTGACTGAGCAACGGTAAATCTTATTTGGTTTTTAATTTACAGTTGATACTATTATCAAGATATATATACATGCATAAAGCCAAACCACTGGGAAAATAAAAAAAGAAGAAATTAAGGCTCTGAGGCATATCACTTTATGTCATCAGAGAGCACATAAAGAAGTCTTCTTCTTATTTTGTTTACTCTCTGATGGCATAAAGTGAAAGGCATCAGAGAAAGGATCCGGCCCGCCTTGGCCGTCGACCGGCCCGGGGGATAAATCTGCATTATTATAAAAAAAAAACACTTTACTCTAATTTCCTGAAAAACCTGCAGTTCTTATATTATCGACCATTGTTCTAGTACGCGTTGTATTATCCTTTTTTCCTTTGACCTCGCACCTTGACCAGCGAAATATCTGTGTCAAAATGGATAATAGTGGATACAGAGTGTCGGATTTTAATAAAGATTTTTATGATTGACTTATTTTTCTCTGCACAAATTATTAGTATTACTGACTGATACAATAAAAAAGGTAGACTTATTGTTAGCTCAATGTAACTTTCCAATTAGCTTGTTGGCACGGACCGCTTGAGATCAAACTAAGTTGTATTCGGCCCCCAGACCAAAATGAGTTTGACACCCCTGATCTAGACCTTGTCATCTTTAGGAGAAGAAGGGGTGTTCTCCTCGGTTGGACAACAGCAACAGTTGAGAGCAAAACCCTTATTTGTAAAGTTTTATAGTATTCCTTCCAAAAGACATATATTATTTAACATATAATTTATTGTTGTATAATTGATATATTTTTATATAATATTAATAATATTTATATAATTACATAATTATGTTATATAATTTGTTATGTAACACAAAACATACCTGATACCAGAAGAAATATATATGTCCTTCCTTAGAGCATTTTTTAAATTCTTTTGAAGATATTTTATGCCTTACAGGAGCAATTCAGTGCTTGGAGTGGTTTGCTATTGTATATACGAGAAAAAAAATCATAAACTTCCTCATTAAATAGCTCTTGATGTTGTGGTAACATAAATTAATCTCTACTATTTTTTTTATAATTAAATATAATTACTGAATAAAATTATTGTAAATAAATTATATATTAGCCCATTGTTATTATATTTTTTTATTTAAATTTTTTTATATATCCATGTTTTTTGATCCTTTGTAGTCATTTCTGATAAGCTGAACATTTTTCCCTTTTTAATTTGGCTTTTGTAGTGATTATAGAAAGAAAAGGTCTCTGTTCAGGGTATCTAATTGGACGGGAATTCCAGTTGTGAAACACAATTCCCCTTCCGTCGGCATTGTGCAAAAACAAACAATTCGTCAGCTTCCCTTGTAGCTCCAATCTTTAATTAGTTCGAAAAATTCATCAATTCGGTTTCAGTTTACATTATCAGCTATTGTTAAAAATTAAGCTTTTGCTTTCACGTTGTATCATTTTTTTTTGTTTTTATTGAAACATGTTTTTATGTTCATATCTGTTCTATAATAGTATGTTCATTCGTATTAGCTCAATCAATCGCTGGAGTCTGATAATAGGCCTCTGTCCAAAAAAAAAAAAAAAAAAAAAATATAAATAATGGCTTCAATGAGAAATGTTTTTAAACCTGTCTGAACAATGACTTTTACGGAAATTGGTATTGTTTCAATCCCTGCTGTACAAATTGGATTAGCGATGTGTAATTGACTGAAGTGTCATGGGCCTAGTGATCTTAATAGATGAAATAGTGAAGCTAAAAGTTTCACATTCTGGGGCATCAAACATAAAGGAATTCCAACACAAACATGGTATTTGTTGTACCCTTCTGTGTCTTCTTCCTTCAAATTGAACGTATATAATAATAGTAATAATAATTATGATTATTATTAATATTATTTTGTCATTATTACATACTTACTCACATTCTATCAGTTGTTATTTATCAGATCCCAAGGAGTCATTCAGAAACAATTACAGATATGCCCATTAATGGAAATATCTCTCCCACTAGGTCCCCTCCATTTATTTTCTTAAAAGAGAACTACGGATCAATATATTTATTTCATGAATATTCTTTCTTCCTTACATGACCGAGACGTATAAATGTGATTTGTTTATATATATAAAGATTTCACTTAAACACGTATGGTATAATAACAATCAATGATCAAACCACAATATTAAATGGGAAAACAAGGTTAAGATCTTTCAACCGTAATAAGCGGTTGAAACTGAGTCATCAGTTGGGTTTTTGACTCTGACGAAGAGCACTTCTTACGGTTGAAAGATCTTAGTCTTGTTTTCCTTTTCATATTGTGGTTTGATCATTGATTTATATATATACTAGCAAATGTACCCGTCTTTGACGGAATCAAAAATTCTATTATACTTGGTATTCCAAAATATCAATTATAGTATTATACTAATACTATAATAAGAAATTGTAGAATAGTAGAAAACACCATTATTAGTACAGTGTTAAACAAATGCCTCTGTATACACTACATTAGCTGTCTGTCCTTCAGGTTCATGGAAGAACAATCAGTTGAAACTTCTGACTATTGAGCAAGTAAACTACAGTTGACCACGTGAGAAAAACTTGGTTTTGCTAACTTGAATTCCTGCGTTAGATAAAGTCTCCCTTTGCGACTTAGTTAACGTCATTGCGAAATAGACTCTGACCGGACTTTGCAATAATTTCAACGTAAACAGACAGTGGCTCGGAATCAATGGTATGTGAAGTATACACACAGACTCCCCAATACCACATCCAGTCATTATGTCCGCCTCTATGGCATACCTGTGTAGAGCACAAACTCAGAGTCGTGTCCCGTTGCACAGTTTTGGGGCACTCATGTTTCGTAACATGAAATTTGTTACTGCTACTAAATTGCAGCATGATTGGTTCTCCTACTTTAAGTTTTTACTCATGAGCAGGCAGTCCAGGAGAAATAAATTCAGAGTCAAGAAATTCAATTAGATAATGAACTGCTTCTTCATCACTAATCCAATTTCTTTACTGACTTGTAAGTTCTTTCCTCGGTTTCATATAGCGTAAGAACTTGTTTGTTGATTTCTCATGCCTGTTCATATTAAGGGTTGAGAATTGCTCGTTTACAAAAGATTTATTCTCAATAGATAGTACATCCTTAACTCTGTGAAACACCATTTCAATGATGTCAAATACGCAATCTTTATAAATAAAATAATGATTTTGTCTGTACATTGCTTAGAACTGACTCATTTCAAGTTTTCTTTACGTTTCATACATTGGAGAAACCGAATCCACCCTTAGAAAAATTTCTGTCGGTTTGTCGGTTTGTCGGTTTGTCGTTGTTTTGTCGGTTTGTCGGTTTGTCGGTTTGTCGGTTTGTCGGTTTGTCCGCAAAACTTTGTCACAGGTAAACTCAGCTACCATAAGACATATAAAGCTGAAACTTTTACAGTAGATTTGTGTAGGTCTAACTTAAAATATAGGCTATGAATTGATTGGAAATTCAACGTAGAAGTGAAGTTATGGACGTTTAACGCAAAAATGTTTGTCACAAGTAAACTCAGCCACCATAAGACATAGCGAGCTGAAACATTGACACTGGATTTGTGTGTGCCTAACTTAAAATATGGGCTCTAAATAGATTATTAATTCAGTACAGAAGCGAAGTTATGGGGCTTTTAGCTGTATTTTCCTAACTTCACAGACAAGTTTGTTTTGAAAATACACAGGTGTGGCAAGTAGGTATTGTTAGTTGATTTTAATTTCAATTGAGCATATGAATATATTGCGTATTTGACATCATTCAAATGGTGTTTCACAGAGTTGAGGATGTACTATCTATTGAGAATAAATGTTTTTGTAAACGAGCAATTCTGAGCCCTTAATATGAACAGGCAGGAGAAATCAACAAACAAGTTCTTACGCTATATCATACCGAGGAAAGAACTTACAAGTCAGTAAAGAGATTGGATAGTGATGAAGAAGCAGTTCTTTATCTAATTGAATTTCTTGACTCTGAAATTATTTCTCCTGGACTGCCTGCTCATGAGTAAAAACTTAAAGTAGGAGCACCAATGATGCTGCAATTTATAGCAGTAACAAATTTCATGTTACGAAACATGAGTGCTCCAAAAACTGTGCAACGGGACATGACTCTGAGTTCGTGCTCTACACAGATATGCCATAGAGGCGGACATAATGACTGGATGTGTATTGGGGAGTCTGTGTGTATACCACACATAGCATTTATTCCGAGCCACTGTCTGTTTCCGTTGAAATGATTGCAAAGTCCTGTCAGAGTCTATTTCGCAATGACGTTAACTAAGTCGCAAACGGAGACTTCATCTAACGCAGGAATACAAGGTAGCGAAACCAAGTTTTTCTCACATGGTCAAATGTAATTTACATGCTCAACGGTCAGAGGTTTCAACTCTTTCTTCTACCATGAACCTGAAGGACAGACAGCTAATGTAGTGTATAAGCTGGAGGCATTTGTTTAACACTGTAGTAATAAATGGTATTTTCTACTATTCTATAATTTCTAATGACATTTTGAAATACCAAAAATGACGGAACTTCTGATTCCTCCGTGGTATAGCCGAAAGGCAATAGGCACACGGCAATAAACCAAAACAGGAACTTCTGATTCCGTCAAAGACGGGTACGTTTGCTATGTATTATATATAACTGTCAACTTTTTTTTAAATTTAATATTTGCTTAATAAATACACTGGTAATAATGTAAGGTATGGGACCAGAGTAGCCCAGTGGCTTGCGTGATCGCCGATGACAGTAGTGCAAATGTATTATAAATAAATGTAACAAACAAATATTTTTTTGAATTTAAAATGTGGATAATATAAAAGATGGTAATAAAGTAAAGGGATCTAGCCAGGGTTGCCAGTAGCTTGCTTGCTCGCCGATGACAGTAGTGCAAATGTATTATAAATAAACACAACAAAAATATTTTTTTTTAATTTAATATTTGCGTAATATAAACACTGGTAATAAAGTAAGGTATGGAACCAGAGTAGCCCAGTGGCTTGCGTGCTAGCTTTTGACTGGGAGCACGTTAATTAGAACTAACTCATTTCAAGTTTTCTTTACGTTTCATACTTCAGAGTAGCCACATGTACCCTTAGAATAATTTCTGTCTGTAGGTTTGTCCACAAAAATTGCTACCATAAGACATATAAAGCTGAAACATTGATTGTAGATTTGTGTATGTCTAACTTAAAATCTAATCTTTGTATACAGAGGCTTTTTTTTAGCACTGTACTAATAATGGTATTTTCTACTATTCTATAACTTCTAATTGTAGTATTAGTATAATACTATAATTGATATTTTGGAATACCAAGTATAATAGAATTTTTGATTCCGTCAAAGACGGGTACGTTTGCTAGTATATTCATATGCTCAATTGAAATTAAAATCAACTAACAATACCTACTTGCCACACCTGTGTATTTTCAAAACAAACTTGTCTGTGAAGTTAGGAAAATACAGCTAAAAGCCCCATAACTTCGCTTCTGTATTGAATTAATAATCTAGTTAGAGCCCATATTTTAAGTTAGGCACACACAAATCCAGTGTCAATGTTTCAGCTTGCTATGTCTTATGGTGGCTGAGTTGACTTGTGACAAACATTTTTCCGTTAAACGTCCATAACTTCACTTCTACGTTGAATTTCCAATCAATTCATAGCCTATATTTTAAGTTAGACCTACACAAATCTACTGTAAAAGTTTCAGCTTTATATGTCTTATGGTAGCTGAGTTTACCTGTGACAAAGTTTTGCGGACAAACCGACAAACCGACAAACCGACAAACCGACAGAAATTTTTCTAAGGGTGGATTCGGTTTCTCCAATGTATGAAACGTAAAGAACACTTGAAATGAGTCAGTTCTGAGCAATGTACAGACAAAATCATTATTTTATTTATAAAGATATATATATATATATATACCTCTTAAAATATATAGTGACACACAGACTGAAACATAACAAAGACATACTTTTCAATATTTCGACCGTAATGGCGGTCGTCCTCCGCCATATTATATATATATATATATATATATATATATATATATATATATGTATGTGTGTGTGTATATAAATAACATATATATATTTATTTATTTATATATATTTATAAATAAATAAATAATATAATATAAATAAATATTATATATATTTATATAATCAATGATCAAACCACAATATGAAATGGGAAAACAAGACTAAGATCTTTCAACCGTAACAAGCGGTCTTCGTCAGAGTCAAAAACCCAACTGACGACTCAGTTGGGTCGTCAGTTGATACCCAATTTGATATATTGGTTTGATCATTGTTATATATATATATATACAATTAAATGAAACAATTTCGCTAACTAAATAAACAAGATTTAAAAAAACAAAACACAGAAAAGAAATCGCAGATATTCACTACTATATTACTACGGCCTCGTCATCAGAAAGATATATGGTGCACCCGGAGAGAGGTAGCGACTGAGGCTGGTCTCCTTGAAGAGGTACTCGGTCAGTGTAACCAACTTACAGAGGGATGGGAGACAAGTATATTTAATGTAGATAACAACCAAAATAAATAAAAGATAATGAGAAAGTTTAATTAAAAACTATTAACAATATGTAAAAAACCAAACTGAAAATTATAATAAGTAAGTAAACTAATTAAGAGACTAAAATAAATAAAAAATTATACGCACAGTTACCAGAGGTACAAGTCGTAATACAATTTGTTAGATGTGTACTCCCCTATTACTAATGAGCCATATTATTTCATATATATACTTCAGTACTTTATTAGAATAGTTAATGTAATTTGTACCAATATTGGATGCAGATAACTTCCATTGTTTTAATAATACCAGAAATAGTAACATTTCTAGTACCTAGAATGTCGAATTTTGTACATGACATTATCCTACTATATTCATTATGAATATTTCAAGAGTTTTGCAAATAAATGAACCTAATAACATAGTAACTTTTATAAGTTACTTTTTATAAACAAAATTTGAAACATTCACAATTCAATTCTGAATTTATAACTTTCAAAATGTTTCAATTTTCCCCAAAAAACTAGTACTTAATGAGTATTTTGGTACCTAAACATGCTTTATATAAAACTAGACTACCCGTGACTCGATGGGTCATCCAACACGTTCCTTTTTAATGCAATTATGTTCATATAAATGCAGATAAACTCTAAATTAATTAATTTTTAATAATAAAAATATAATGACACGTATTTTAAACTTTAAAGAGAAAGTGTCTTCTTTCTGTTTAACACTACAGAGAGCAACATGTAATTCGTCATGTTGAAATGCTGTTTCACATAAACGAACTAAAACTTTCTGTAGAGTCGCTAAGACTTATGAATAGTCATGGCAAATGCTAACAGAATTGGAAATTGAATCCTTGAAAAAGGAATGTTGTTCTCTTGAGATAAAACAATTTTCAATCATGGAATTAAAATTATTTATCATTTAAACCGATATGCGATAATTTTAAAAACAATTACTTCATCATAAAGCTCCACATTAGTCTTGTTCCATTAAATAAGCTCGGTGGATCAGTATTTCTCATAATGACATAAGTTTCCTTATGTAATAATCTCTTTATTTTCATTCTTTTCAACTCTGTCTTCACCAATATTTATGAGAAAGTTAGAGTATTCTTCATTTTCTTCCTGAACCTTCATATTGCTAGTTAAATGTAATTTAGTAAATTTGCGCCACAATTAAGACTGATGCAAGCATTATAGATATCAGCATCCGGTCCTCTCTTGACTACTGGAAGAAGTTGTCAATTCCTGACATTCTACAGGCAATTCAGTTAGTCCTGAACTCCTAAATTTAGAGAGAATTGGTTTTATTTAAAACTTTCCTGTACCTTTCGATGCATCGGGAGTCTTACTCTATCTTTTTTATTGAAATAGATATATCAAAAGAATGAAATATAGGCTTTATGACTATGAATTCACATAATTCATATTACACAGAAATTTGTTGTATATATAACTGTACTGTAGTTTTATTTTTCGTATTTTTATGTTCAAGGAAAAGATAAAGAACACTGGAAGAATTGCGAAATATATGCGTTTATGCATTTTTTTCCAAAGTAGTTTAAGAAAAATCAAAATTATCACGAATAAAACTAATATAAAATATTTTCATACTAAATAAAGAAATAATATTTCACACAGTTTTATACTGTGCCGCACGCTGTTTGAAACAGAAAAAAAAATAATTCCTATGTTTGTTGTTGAAGACGGGAGAGGGTATACCAGTGGCCTATGTGTTCTCGCCTCCCGACTGGTAGATTCAAAGTTTGATTCCCACTGTGACCTTTGATTTATTCATGACAATGATAAAAACAAATCTTAACACATCGTCTATCAGAGAGGACCTTAAACAGTCGTTTCCGAGGCTGTACGATATCAAATATTCATTATAAAACCATACTCTAAATACACTTGAGTTAGGAAAATTTAGAATTCCCGATATAAGAATGTTCACTGTGCAATTTCAAAAAGAACCAATTTGTCCAGCCTGTGTGTGTTCTTTCTGGAAATAAGGACTGTAATGTAACGATAGGATTTCCTAGTTACAGGCCTCACTGTTAACTAGTCGTACTCACTTTACTGTTACTGGTCTCACAGCTCTGCGATGTCAAGAACTCCTTAAAGATTCCTATTCTAAATACACTTAAGTCAGACAAAATGTAGGACTCCCAACGCAATAATGATATCAGAAATGATTAATCGTTGGTCAATGTATGTTTTCTATTGGAGAGGGCAGTGTAACCTAACCTAAACTAGCATCAACTCGAAAATAATACAAGGTCTTGGTAATGGATGTGCCAGATTAAACCGTCGATCCCAAACCTGTAAGATGTTAAGAACAGGTAAAACGTTTAGGTTTAGTACCTAAACTTAAAGATCCTTACTCTAAATGCACTTGATTTAGACAAAATTAAAAACTCGAAATATCAGTGGGAATATTCATATTGTGGTATCACAAAGGACCAATTTTTGACCTGTTTGTTTCCCTCGTAGGACGGCCACTACAACCTAATCCAACTTAGACTATTATCATTGAATGATTTTTCTTCATCAATACAAAGGGAAGATTAATGAACTTGTTGAAAGTCCTTTAATTCAGAGTTTTTTCCCCTTCATAATTGGTTTAATCTATACGGCCGATTAAGGTAGCTCTCAATCATTGGGCTACAACAAGGCCCTCTTACAAATTTCAAGAGTCTTGAACATCTCTAGAGATGTTTAAAAAAAAATGGAAAATTATAAGTGGGAATCGAAAAAATGCTTTTATGCGATATCCAATTAAAATGTCAAAAGATTCAAGTAAAAAGGAAGGATAATTTAAAAGATGGAATGGAATTCATCAAATCACAGACTTGACTTGTTAATATTTTGTTTACCATGAGAGTTTAATTTGAACCTGAAGAACTGGCCTAGTCCCGATAAACTTTAGTTTTATATATATATATATACTAAAAATGGGAAAAAATGTTTCATAGTAAACCCTTCAAACTACTAAATTGAGGCATTTTTACGCTTCATATGTGTAAATGAAATTATATATCTTTTACACATACTGTGTAAAACATGTTTACACATTTATGTACACGTTTAGGTCACGTTTTCTCGTTCAAAAGATATATCACGATCTTGATATCGACAGAAAATCTCTAAGAAATGCTTATTAATTGTTATTTTAATATTTTATTATAATTAATTTATACTGTTAATTATTTTTTTTTATTATTACTGCCAGAACTTATGAGTAAGCCATATCCTGTTTATCTTATTTATCTCCTCGAAATGTAGTAAATTAGTTATAGTAAACACGTATATTATAGTAATATAGTAATTATAGTAAAGAAATGTTACATTTACTTTTTATATTTGACACATCTAATAATTCACTAGTTACTACTCATATATAATACATTACTACTCATAAATCATAAGACTGGTATGTTCAGTCCGATTGGATACGAGTATAACTGATTTAATCTTGTCAGAAAAATGCTTTAATACTTTTGCTTACGATGAAAAATGTCACTGAAAAATAGCAAGTCATAATTAATTTTGATTGCCTATTATACACTAAAACTTATTTAAAATGTGAAAAATAAATTTTTATTAAAAAAAAGAATTAAATAAGTTAACACTTCTGCTTAATTGATTAGTATTATAAAAGCTTTGAGACAATTGCAACAGAGAGAAAGGCACTCTGGGCTTCATATGTTTAGCCAGCTGTAGTATAATAGCACAGTATTGCATAGCCCTTTAATGTTTACATTAACCTTCCAATATGTCCCTTCGAAATTGAGTATTCATTTTTAATGATGTGGGTTTAATGAAAGGGGATTTGGGCGTGCGCAGTATTTGGATCGTTGTGAATTTTCGTTTATGTCAAGAGAAACTTGATCAATAAGTGGCTAATATAAAGGGATTATTGTTCGTTTTGTTATGTTCACAGAAATTTGTATACGCAATTGAATGTAAATGGCGTGAAATATCATTAGACTGATACTTTATGTCATTTATACGTATCTAATCAATGATGCAACATGTTAGGATGGATTTGATTAATCATGGATGTTTAATTAGCATTCTGAAAAGTTATATTAGATCCTAATGATAAACAGTTTATAATCTAAATATTCTTTAGACTTCACATTGAGACAGTAGCCAATTCTTTGTAGAGGTGTAAGTAATAACTAATTATGGAAATTTTTAAAACAAAATACGTCTCCACACATAGAGCTTTATGTTCAAACAAACAACGCTTTTCGAACACTTAGTGTTCTTCTTCAGGTTTTCATCCAAAAAACATAACGTTCTATGGGCTATAATAACATAATAATGAATTACTTGAAAATTGAATTGAATCAATGGAATTGTGAATAGTACTATTGATGTTTTGAACAAGGGGAAATAGTATGAAATGGTATTTCAGAGAAATGTAATCCTGGAGAAGAACACTAAGTGTTTGAAACGCGTTGTTAGATTTAACATAAAACTCGTTTGTGTGGGGCCGTATTATTTTTAAATTCCCAATCATAGTAAATATCACATTATAACAAATTAGCATTAATGTTAATTTCAGTGGAATAACAAGAGCTCTGACGGCCTCATCAAGTATCACGGTTTTTAATTTTTCTGAAACAAACTAACAAAACTGAAATAATCCTGTATAAAAATATATTTTAGACATTGAGCGAAAACTAAAGGAAATAATTTATAAACCTGGGATAACAATCGAATTATTACATAACAGCCTTAAAAAGTTGGTTGTTTTGCTATTACAACGGTATTACCATGTTAATGCCCACAGTAATTCATGAAAAAAATAATTTGTGAGCTATAAATAGCTCACCTGAAATACATGATTATAGCTTCTATGAGATTTTTAAATTTCGCCTAAAATTTGGAAATTTTTCATCAAAAACACAGACAGTTTCATGATTTCACATATTTGTTCGTAATATTTCAATTTAGGTACCTATTTTTGATTTTTTAAATTAATAAAATATATTTAAGTTTGAGATTTGAAATTGTTTTTTCTCATAAATTAAAAACAGTCAACGGAAATGACTCTTTCACTCATTAAAGTTAAATATTCTAAATCATCAAGGAACTTTAAATTTTCTTTAATGTAAAAGAAATTGCGATTAAAAAATCTAGTTATTTATATGAACTGGTAAGTTAGCTTAAATTGAATTAAGTGAGTAACATTGAATTAATGTTACTCAGGCCATCCTTCCAGTCAAACTCAAGCCAACAAGAGATTGCAATGTATAAACATGTTATTTCTTACTATTAAATCATTTAAAAAAAATCATGTATATACCGAAATGTAGACTCAATATGATTTCCTAACACAATCGGTATTTGAATAAATACTATGAAATAATAACCTATTATTAACTGTATACTAGATACTGTTGACTTTTTGAATAAAAACTAATATAAATAAGGTACAATTCAATATAATATTTTGTTAATAATAAAATATTATAGAATATAAAATGCTATAAGGACAAGGCGAGCATATATAAATAAATAATATATATATATATATATATATATATATATATATATATATATATTGAAACTATTAGATGTCGATAACAAGATTTCCCATACACACGCAAAATAACAATCAATGATCAAACCACAATATGAAATGGGAAAAAAGACTAAGGTCTTTCAAACGTAACAAGTGGTCTTCGTCAGTTGGGTTTTTGACTCTAACGAAGACTGCTTGTTGCGGTTGAAAGATCTTAGTCTTTTTTTCCCATTTCATATTGTTGTTTTATTATTATTACAATTAATTAGGTCTATTGTTGGCTGTTTTGTACACTAATGATAATCTATTGATTTACATATTTAGGTATGATTATCTTTTACAATGTTTATAACTACACTAATCTAAATTTTCTTACCTGGGAAGTCTGTTTTGTGTCCATGTTTTGTTTTTTTCTTCTGAATTGTTGACGCTACGTCTTTAAAAACTGTGGGGAAGTTACTTTACACAGTGTCTAGTAGGTTACATTTTTGTTATCTTTCCTATTCTGAGTTTTGAAGTATCGACCGTGCAGTAGAAACAAAAATTTTTTAACAGGACTCAGTCAGTTCTTGAGGTGTAAATTAAACTCTCATTGCCTACGTTTCGAAGCATTTTTTAGAGGTAGAAGTATAAAATTTTGAAACAGAAAAACTAAGTATTACATTGGAGATTTTTTTACAAAGAAAACACTTTATGAATCTTAATGAACACGTTTCACGAATTAAGTAAACATACTAAAAAAAACATACAGTATTAAAAGGTACCTCTCCGTTAGTTGACTATATTTTATATATTTCAAAATTACTTTACAAACAAAATGTTTTAACATTTTATATGTTTTTAGCCTATGTTAAGTAGGTTTAAAAACATTTATTACAACAGTTGTGATTTTCTAAGAAATGTTACAAAACGTGCGAGTAAATAAAAAGGATAAACCGTTAAGTGAAATGACAAGCTGTATATATTACAAATATCTATGCCTTGATGTATACATCCCTTGATGTAGAACTGGATACCCGTGGAAAATTGGTTTAAATTTAATCTTCTTTGTAACGGAATGTCAACACTCACTGAGTGATCATGGGATGTACACTCTGGGTAAAATAACTTCCTTCCTTTAGATAAACATAATAAAACAATAAACTTAATGCTGCTGCATTTGCAAAAATTATTATCAATGGCAATAATCATTTAGATTTTAATGCAGTAAAAAAAAATATTCAGATGGACAAAAATTAATTGCATGTAGTGAAGCTCGCTTTGTCCAACGACAATGGTATTCAACTATTTTTGTGGCATTTTAAAATCAAGAACAATTTATGTGAAAGGGCTCAAAGTACCAGAATTAAGACAAAAACAAACAAAGTGAAGATGACAGAAATATTTGAGCACCAGAAATTACCCTACCTACGTTTCTATTGATAGAAATTGTTATGTCAGACTCAGAATTATTCCCAGCCTCACAGTCTTCCTTACACCTAGATGGTCTCTGTTTAAGTAGATTAATAAAACATGATTATTTTTTTATGCATTTTTATTACATGTAAGGGACTACTGCTTTTTGCTAATTGCACCTTTTCTGTTTAAATAATTGAACCATTATTTTGGGGATGGAAGGGATTATTTATTTTCATATGAATTTCAATGCAAAAAATTGCTTCCTAATACGAGTAAATCGCAATAGGAGCTCAGTCTGGGGACGAATTAAACTCGTACTGCAAGGTTCTACAGTAATTTCATTTGTTTTTTCTTGGTTTAATCAATGTTATATTTGATCCCCCAAGAAAAAGTCCTGAGTACTGTGGTGTCACATAATATTGAAGTTATGTGAGATTTTCTAGGCATAGAATATCAGTCAAGACAGGTAGAAAGGTGTTAAAATAAAGAAGTAAGAGCGGAATGCTTGTTAACCTCAGTGGCACTCTGTCTCTCTCAAACGTGAATGTCACTTTTGGCACGTCATTCATCACGGACAAGAAATCGCTTTCCTTTATTTCTTCTCACTTTTCTTTTCTCTCTCATATAAACTTTTAGATTGTTTGATGTTTATACTGTGTTTCAACATATAATCATTGCC
The DNA here is from genome assembly GCA_026182355.1 of Hermatobates lingyangjiaoensis. Lineage (NCBI taxonomy): Eukaryota > Metazoa > Arthropoda > Insecta > Hemiptera > Hermatobatidae > Hermatobates > Hermatobates lingyangjiaoensis. The sequence goes on along the minus strand of JAPFBL010000047.1, from coordinate 1,063,990 downwards.
TTTCTTTTGTCTGAAGAGGTATGGATACAACCGTTACTTTACATAACTACATCGATAGCCATAGCTCATATATTAATAAACACTTTCCATTAAATATGAAATTCCAATATAGAATACACTTCAGAAACTCTTTAGTATTCTATGAATGAACATGACTTGAACTGTCTCGCAAAATTCCAACATTTTCAGCACTCCTTTTATATTATGTATGAAAAGTTAAATTGCAACAATTATTCAAATTTCAAATAGTTTACAGTGTAATCGTTAGGTTCAGAGAAATCGTGTCTATCATGAGAGATAGACTTCGGAAATCAGTTTACCTAGTACTATACCATATCGTAGGTAATTACTAAACAAATTTAAGAATACTTAATTATATAGTTGGTTATAATGTTTTTAAATAGCTCAATTTAAAAAGGTAGAAATTACTTATATGTTGTATGAGATATTATTTCAGATAAAGCTGTACAGGAAGTTGCCAGCGAAGAGTAATTCTGTCTTGCATTTGTTAAGTTTGCAATTATACTTAACGCTTATGTTCAGTGTACTATATGCTAGTAGTTAAGTCGTTCTGACAGTGTGTATAGAATGGAAGGGTCATTTTCAGTAGAAGTTTGAGTTATTTCAGCCGGAAGAATCATCTAAACAGTCTTGAGTCTTGACTGCAATCGGTAAAGGGTGATGAAATCCCACAACAAGGTTTGATCGTAATGACTACAAGCAGACCATACTTGTTTATCCCTTGACTACCTGCTATACTAAGAAAAAATCATGGTCGGGCTAATATTTGCAGTTGTTTCTGAACTTGAGGATTGCTTTTGATATGTTAAAGAGATGACTCCCATGCCTATATCATCAAGGCAGAGGCCATGGTAGGCCAGCAGCTTCCTTACTCCCCTCTGGACTGGTAGATCTGACTTTTGTTACTGACTCTATCCCTCGATTTACTCACGCGAAGGGTGAACATATATGAGCACTTCGTGTCTGGGAACAGAAGGACCGTGTCTGTGTCGTGTCTGGGAACCTTTAAGCACGCAGGACACCCGGTACTCGTTAAGTAGTCCTACTTTTAATTCCCTTGAGTTAGGCAAAATGTAGGACTCCCAAAATAGAGTATTCATTCAGTATCAAAAGGGCTAATGTTCGACCTCTGGGTTTTCTCTCTTGAGGTGACCACTACAACCTAACAGAACCTATCATAAAGGACATTACACCAGCCCTTGATAAAGAGCTGTCCAGTCATCTAAGAAAACAAATCTATACAATGATATCTTATTGAATCATTCAATGCAATTATAGTCTTACTCAATTGACAGACTCTGTAGAGAACATAAAAATAACTGATAACATAATTGAATTTTAATGCTCAAATAGTAATGTACTTTTTAAACAAAATAATAATTTAAGAAAGGATATAACTTACTATATTACAAAAATATTAATAATCCTTTAATTATTAATAATATTAATTGAATAAATTAACGGTAGTTTCACATAACTGAAATTTATAGGGAAATATAGTTATAGTGTTAGCAGAATGTTGTTATGGATACTGCACAGAGGGTAGAGGGTGGCTGGTGCAGTAAGTCACACCGTTCTGTTTTCACATCTGTGCCTTCCCTCACTAGCCCCGTGCATTTCACATCATTAATTTTATTAATTCTTTTAGGCAAAAGAAATAGTTTGTTCATTTATTTTAATGGTAGATATAAAAACTATTGCATTTCATTTATACCATACAATTTGTTGAAATTGGATTACAACAAAATAAAAAATGAGCTCCGATCTGGTGAGAATTACTGGCAGCTGTTTTATTCATTGATACTCACAGCCACATTTAAAAATGGAGAGTGCTACCATGTAAAATGACGATTGTATTTGATAATTATTTCAGGTTTCCTTAAATAGAAAATACAAATATACTGGTCAAAGCGTATTATGCCATAATTAAACTTAAGGTTGGTATATCACTAATTTTGTTTCCCAATTAAATCAATCGATTTGACAAACTAAATAAACTAGATTTACAGAGGAACACGAATAAAATAAATTGCAGAAACTCACTACTATATTTCGACCACATCGTCATTAGCTAAAGAGATAAAGAAGTGACTATTAGGCAACCACTAATGGGTGACTCACTTCTTCATCCCTCTACCTGATGACGACTTCGAAATATAGTGGTGAGTTTCTGTGATCTGTTTTATATACGAGGGTCGTCCAGAAAATAAGTTCCGTTTTGGTCTGAAGGGCGGTAGGAGTGGTTTTTGCCAAATCCGGCAACACCGCTCGAAAGAGGAGAGGTGGGGGAATAGAATGAGAGGTGGGGGACCTCAGTCGGTCAATTACCAACGTCAGGGCAGGTAGTTGAAATGGAGCCCTCCATGTCACGTCCCGCCACCTCGATCCCGCGTTTTGCGCGCAGTGATTCAATTTCTTTATGCACAGGGTTTCAAATCAGTTCAAATTCACGAACAGCTCATTTCTGTTTATGGAGAAGGTGTAATGAGTGAATCAATGGTGAGGAGATGGGTACGTGAATTTAAGGCGGGAAGACATTCAGCTCTCTAGGGACCCACCGGGCGGAAACTTTCCGAAAGTCAAGTTTTTCCGAGACGATCTCATGGATGAGGGATCGTGAGATGTCTGGGAAACTCAGGTGGAGTTCATCCAGGGTTGAACGACGATCTTTGCGAATTGCATTGTCGATTTCTGCGACAATTTCGTCCGTCACAACTGAGGGTCTGCCTCTCCCACTTTCATCCTCAAGTGAATGTCTTCCCGCCTTAAATTCACGTACCCATCTCCTCACCATTGATTCACTCATTACACCTTCTCCATAAACAGAAATGAGCTGTTCGTGAATTTGAACTGATTTGAAACCCTGTGCATAAAGAAATTGAATCACTGCGCGCAAAACGCGGGATCGAGGTGGCGGGACGTGACATGGAGGGCTCCATTTCAACTACCTGCCCTGACGTTGGTAATTGACCGACTGAGGTCCCCCACCTCTCATTCTATTCCCCCACCTCTCCTCTTTCGAGCGGTGTTGCCGGATTTGGGAAAAACCACTCCTACCGCCCTACAGACCAAAACGGAACTTATTTTCTGGACGACCCTCGTATGTTCTTTCTGTTAATACAGTTCATTAATTTTGTTTGCAAACTTTTGACTTTACTACATAATGAAAACGTACTTCTAACCAATTCAAAACACATATTGAGTTTTGGTTCAAATTAAACATTAAATTTTAGTGTTTTTGAAATCGTCTTTGTATAGGATTTACAAAACAAATTAATATAGTAAATCAGAGAGCAATCAACTAATAAATACATTACAGGAAAACAACATGTGTATAACATGTAATAAAAGCATAAGTAAGCAAATTTAAAAGGAAAATCTATTGACAGTGAGGATGTGAAATAATGTTAACAGAACAGAGCTTTTTGATTGGATATTAATACCTGCATAATTACTATCATCGTACCTTGAACAGTCGCAAATGTGTTGGACACACATTGATTGTTATTGTAGTATGGTCGTCTTTCCAGAAACTTTGAAGGTGTGTTGGATATCGCATCACGATAAACATTATGATGATAAATTTTAACAAAATAAGAACAATAGTCCTCTATATATAGCTTTTATAATTCCATTATCAACAATAATAAGACTGGTATTTTTTTTCTTTCGATAATTTGAGTTCAATATGTAGCTTAAGAAATCCTTTATGGTTTAGACAATAATATACTCATTTCATTATGACAGAGGCAATTTCAATTGTCTGTGTATAAACTGATTTTGTACAACATCATGAGTAGAGTTTTAAAGGAAAATTGAAATAAACAAATGAGAATAAAGGTCGACATTACTTCATGATTGCTAGTATAGCTAGATCGAAGGTTCTAGTTAAATCCAGTTTCTACTAACAAAACATGTCACAAATCACAAATTCACAAATGTAAACTTTTTTCATGAAAATGTTATTTTTTATTCAAATTATAAAATGTCAATTATAAAAAATACTGGGTGGAATCTAAATCGTATTTACCAAGTACGTAAAACGCGGTACAAGTAATATTCAGCTCATGAGCATTTCAGAGCTAATAACGCAGTGCGAAGAAATATAAATGAGGCAGAAATAAATTATTTTGGATCAAATGCTGATATTGTGTTTACCCATTAAATTGAGAAAAAATTTCGTCTTGCTTTAAAGAAAACAGCAATCTTTCTCGAGTTGAAAGAACTCGAGATCTAATTTCTTAGGAAAAAGAACAAAATATGAATTTGATAGCCCTCAAGTTCATTTAGGACATGAAGTCCTAAATAAAGTAGTTGAGAACAATGGTGGCATCAATCTGCGATTTACCCATTCAAAATGGATTGACTGCCTGATGTATTGACAAATCGAATTTCATTATGTCGGGCGAGGTAATCGTTAATGATCCTGACCCTCCATGGATATGATTTAGTCAACATTTTGGACTCCCAATATTCATTGTCCAATGTTACAAAGGGTCAATCTTTGGTTTATGTGTAATTTCTCGTTTGGGTGGCCCAACTTATCCTAAACACCTTCTTATATGGAGATGAGCCCATATGATTTAACCCAATGATATTTTCAGGTGTTCTCTTCTGCGATGGTTGTGTTCAGCATGGATGGAGAAAAGTACCAAAGCCTTCCAGTGAAGTTCGTACCGCTCATGGAACACCCAAAGCAAGCCGCCTACAACATCACCATTCCACTGCACGACAGACTTGCCCGGTATGTCAGGATCAGACTCCACTTCTCATCTCGTTGGCTCCTTCTCTCTGAAGTAACTTTTGATTCAGGTAAACACTAGATATAATTTTCATCTGTAGACTTAAACAGTGATTTACAAGATCATTTACACTAATCAGGTGACTATTTAACTACATTTCAATGTTTCTAGTATTTCCAAGACATAACTAAATTAAAATTCAACTGAATGAATCTTCTTTCCATCAAAGGTTACCAGTATTTTGTCAAATTAATATATCGTTTACTCTTTAAACAATAATTATAATATAATTATTTACCCTCTAAATTTTATTTTAACTATTATGTATTTATTTGTATTTATTCTTATCTCAACCACCTATATTCAACAGTGTTTTCCTTTTTTAGCCAACAGTAAAACGCCTTTAATCCAACGTTTCATCTATATTTGTAAACATCTTCAGGGCTGCATCAATACAAAAAGTAATTAAAATAACATGAAAAAATATGTTATAAGTTACATTATTTACAACAATAAACATAATTAATAATAATAGGGAAATCCCAAGATTATTACCTATATTAATATATAATTGATGTAATTTATAACATTCCTTATTTTCTGTAGTGATGTAGATGTAGATTCTGTATTGACGTAGTCCTGAAGATAACCATAAATACATACGAAACGTTGATTTAAACACGTTGTACTGTTTGACGCTAGACCAAACCTCGATGAAAAAGAAATATATTATTTATTTATGTATCACAAGACTTCCTAATTGACATGAATAAATATATTAAATAGCTTGGAATAAATTTCGTTGCAATATAATACTTATTTTGGCTTTTGACATACAAAAAGCAATAAGGTTAGGATCTCCGATGCGTAACTACTGGTGAAAAATAATAGAATTTACATCAAATATTATCTTGTCATTTGCAAAGATTCAATCATTACCAATTTCACACTAAGAAATATTAGTACCAAATAGTACCAAAAATGACATGATGCATTTTCATATACTTTCCTGATGATTCAATATGTACCAAAAACCAAATAATTCTTTTTCTCGATAAGTACTGTTTTGATTCAGAGTACTGATAACCTTACAAATCTTTTAAAACATCTTGAGGACGACCACCATTATAGTCGAAATATTGAAAAGTGAGTCTTCGTTATGTTTCTGTCTATGTGTCAAAGTTTTTTTTAAGTATATATATATATATATATATATATATATATATATATATAAAAACAGTTCAAAATTGAAGGTAGGTAGCACACAAAGTAAAGAAACACACTCACAAACTCAAATTTTCTGTACGTATTTATTTATTTCATTCTTATTCATTACTTCCAGTTTGTGCTATACATTATACATTATATTTTATTTTACTTTTTAAAACACTCATTCTTCACTATTTTCCCTTTTACATCTTTTTATCTAACCTTACCTTTTATTGATTATTGCAGATATATTTTGTTGCATTGTATTTATTTTTTTAAATTTTATTAAAATTTTCTCAATTCTCTCTGAATCATTTATATTTTCCCAACTTGTATTGCTTATCTGTTTATATTTTCTCTTAATTCTATTACTTCAAGACCGGGAACGGGGGGCCGCAGTGGCGGTTGCCGTGTCGGTTACAAGCCACTGCGTCTACAACGTGCTTGGTCTCCCTTTCTCTTTTTTCCTGAAGACGAATTGCCCGAAACTTTGAGTTTGTAAGTGTGTTTCTTTACTTTGTGTGCTACCTATCTTCAATTTTTAACTGTTATTGCGTCTAGTTTGGATCATCTTTCCGTTTATCAAGTGAATATATATATATATATATATATATATATATATATTATTATATTATTAAAATAAGCAGCAGCTTCTGCATTGACCAGTTTCTTGTTGACACTCTCTAGTTTTCGTATCACTTTGCGGTGAGACTCTGGTAGCTTCCAAAGAAGGTTAGCAAAAGACATTAACACACACAATATAAATACATACAAAGTAACCGTTGGGTTACTTGCCGTTGCGTCTACAACGTGCTTGGTCTCCCATTCTCTTTTCTCCTGAAGACGGATTACCCGAAAATTTGAGTCTGTAAGTGTGTTTCCCTACTTTGTGTGTTGCTCTTTGTTAATCTCGAACTCGTATTGTGTCCAGTTTGGATCGTATTTCGTTTCATTAGTGAATATATATATATATATATATATATTTCTGAATTTAAAATTTATCAATCATTTTAAGTCGGTTTATTTTTTAATAAACTATGTTGTAATAAAATGTATTCTAAAACTAGTGATGCCACTGATGGAGATAAGCGTTTCATGCATTATTCATTAAATAGGATGAAGTTCAGATAAAATTTTATGTTTCTAAATGAATTTTAAATAAAGGTGACTAGAATTGTTTTTTTTTTTATTTCTTCCAGTTAACTAGCTGTGATGTAAATAAGTTTATAATGAGTACTGCTGAGATAAGGTGGCTTTCAAACGTTGGCACAAGCAATGAAATGAGTTGAAGCTCTAAACATAAAATTGTCTGCTTTCTCAGAGCATATTTAATTAAAGTGTGTCGAGAAAAAGAGCAGTAGGCAAAGGTAGGTTGTCGATTCTCATTTTATTGTCTTCTTGAGGAATGCCTGTGCGAAGCAAAGTTTAGATATAACCTCTTGTAACTCACCAACGTGACCCGACCAACAATTTCTCTCTTGAATAACTTACATGCCTCATTCCAATCCTTCTCTCTCCTCTTTCAGTTTTAACTCTATAATTCTTGCTTACTGTTGGCGTATTAAAACTGTCGAGGGTGTTTTACACTTGGCTGTACTAAAGCAAATAACACGGAATGAATACAGAGTGTTTTATGCCACAAACGTGTGAATTCCTTTGTATAAAGTTGTACAAAGCCGTTTCTTAAACTGTTGATAATAGTAAAAGTTATTAAATTACCAAAAAAAAAACTAGCATCCCTTATAAAATATGGTATTAGATATATTTTGTCATTTACTATATCAAGATTGAGAGTACTTTAGTACATTGTGGGTGACTTTACTTTTAAATTTTAGTTTCGGTGTACCTACGAGTGTCTTCAGTTTCGCAGATCCTGCACTGTGTTGTACTTTCAAAATGCAGATTATATATATTTACCATTATTATTCAAATTTGTAGAAAGTGCTTATTTATTTTTTTATTTAAATGATGAGCGAAATTTTTTTACAATACAGTAGAATCTAGCAGTGTAAGTTTGATTCGTTTCCAAACCGAGCTTGTTTTGCGGCTTACAAACTCGTAAATGAAAACTTGTAATACGAGTTACTCGTATTACAAAGCAATTTTTTCGCATTGAAATCAATATGACAATAAATAACCCATTTCATCCCAAAAATGCTTGATTTTAGTATATTTTTTAAACATATAAATTGCTGCTATTAGAAAAAAAAATAATTCTAAAGATGTAATATGAATAACAAAAATTCATGAAGGAAACAATCATGTTTTATTAGTCTACAGATACAGACTAATATGTATTAACGTAATACAGAGACCATCTAGGTGTATGGAAGATAGTCGCTCGTACTACGAGGTTTTACTCGTCGTACATCGACAAAGATAGCTCATAAAGCCTATTGCTTGTACCATGAGGCATTTGTACTATGTGGTTCTACTGTACTAGGTCTGTTTTTACGTTAGCATTAATTAATGATTACTAAACTAACAAATGAAAATTACACATAATAATGATAACTAAATCCTTTCTCGTCTTGTTATTCAAAAAATGTTATTTTTTATTAAATACAGTATAAAAATAATAGTGTATGACAAAATTGTGGATTATTGGCAAAGGAAATATTACAAATAAAAGATAACTATTATGTTTCATATGCAGGAACTATCAGACTGTGGTATAATCGTCAAGGTTTCGTTATTATTGATCAATTGAAATAGCTACATTAAAATAAATTAGTCATAAAATTCATTCTCAAGAATTTTGATAATTTTTTTACCTAAGAATATGATATCTACTTCATGGTGAAATTAAAATAAATCGCAGAACAGCATTTACTGTCTTACATCTTTATATTTTCTGTTCTGTTATCAGGCTGCATATATCATTTGTTTCAACATACTTCAATTAATCGACCCTAAACAAGTAATAAAAATCATTAGTTTTTTTGGTGACTTGAGATAGCATATCTAATAATGAAATTGACAGTTGAAATAAAATAACCTTATGACATAGCCATTCATTCGCTGTAAATAACCCTATTATCAAATTATAGCAAACCAAGTTAGTGATTTATTGAATCTTATGTTGTGAACAAAATTGTATCAGGTATGAAAAATAATCCATTGAATAAGTTAGTATAATAAGAAACTTATTCTGAAAAAGTCCAATTTGATTATTTGATGTTCAAAGAGTTTGATAAGGTTACTGATGGTAAAATTGAGTGTAAACATATGCAAATATTTATTACTGAAATAATTATTAATGATTCTGTTTTATAAAAATTTAAAAAGAAAATGATTTCATTGATAAAAACTAAAATAAAATTTCATCAAATGCGAGAGGTAATAATGGAATTTGGTGTGATACATGGAATTGACCCAATAGAAATCGAATTGGTGATAAAGTGCGAGTTGGTGCAGAGCCGTATGTTAGGAATGGGCTAATTTAACTTGCAGCCCGCCTGGGCTCTCACTCATCGCGCTCCGGCCAATTCCAAACCAATAGCTTGATTCATTCCACCCCGCCATCTCGCTCCCATCAACACTTACTTGTCATCGCTCAAACTACTATTTCTTTAAATATATCAAATTTAAAGAAATCATATTGATATAACTTGTTTATACCAACCTGATGTTTTATGTTTGGTTTATAATTGTGATAGTATACAATATAATTAATCCTGAAGATAGTGATTGAAATCACTGAAAAATATTAAGATATACAAATATACCAATTTAAAAGAACTTTAGTGAATTGCTTTTTGGGTTAAGAAGTCCTGATCTGAAAAAAAATTCTTTCGAAAACTTGAAAAACCTCGAAAGAACCAGTTAAGAACAAAGCAGACCTATCCTTTTTTAAATATCTGTATTCTAGAAGGACTGCTCCCATATTTTACAAATATATAGAATTGTAAATATGAGTTCATAATAAATTTTAATTAAATAAAAGAATGACTCCATGATATAAAAGATTGAATATATGGACTTCATGGCATGATCTCTCACTATCTATTTCACATCCTCTCCATCTGTGTGTGTGTTTGCATCCGTATCAATTGTTTTTTTTTAATTTTTATCAATAATTTCTCGTGACATTCTTCATTTTACTTTTCTGACGTTGTTATAATTTTGCAACCCTCATTCATAAGGAGTTGTGATTTTATAGTAATAAACGTATAATTATAGCTCTTTTACCATCTACATATTATATTAAGAGGAATATTCAAGAGCATGCGTATTGTTTACAGAGTTTACTAAACGTCATATTATGATAATAATAATAATCATCATTTTTGTACACTCAGACCGGTTTTGCGCGTACTCTTACTTGAAGTTGCATTACGTGAAAACCCGCCAGGCGTCTAGGACCTTATTTCACAGTTTAAACGATTTTTTATAGTAATGCAAAAACATGTATAACCATATGTTAATATGCAAATAGTACTTCACTTCTTTTAGTCATAATGTATTAATAAACATTAATTTAATAAAGAAAAAACTTATCACACATCCCTGGTTTTAAACATAACCTCTTGAACGTGTTCTCCAGTTTTCACATTCCATGCTTTTACTGTATTTAATTTACATATTTTACGTTTTCTTATCATTTTGTTATGTTTATTTGCATATTTGTATTTTGTTGTAACTTATTTGAATTCATCTACAGTAAGGAATTCATAAAATCATAGTTCTTCTGCTTAGATAAAGATTGCATTATCTAATAACCAAATTGGAAGTTTAAACAAAGTAATCTGAAGATATTTTATTCAACTTTTCTAAAATAATATTAAATAACTTTATTATTAATTCATAATAAATCAATGTAATTCATTTATTCATTCTTGTATTGTTAATAAGCTTGTATCAGATATAAAAAATGATCTATTGAATAATTCATAATTTTAATTTATTTTCAAATTAAAATTATGATATTATTTCAATAATATCAAATTTGTTGACATGTATAGTAACTGAGTTTGAGTTCAATTTATCAGGCTATCAAGCAGAGGTAATGTAAATTATAATTCATATATATATATATTAAATATATAAATTTAGTATATATACTAAATACAATAAATATGTGATGGAAACTAATGTACGTATAAGCCACAAGGAAAAATAAAAATCAGAAAATATATGCTCTGAAGCCTTATAAATTTAAGTCTTCAAAGAGTAACTAGAGATTGAAAAACAAATGAGGTTACAGCTTTTTTACAAAACAATATATGAGAAGGTAATATAACAGGTGTTAAAGTACACAAAGATTTAAAATAATAAGAGAAAAAAATAATACCAATAAAGAAAAAGAATTAACAAACAAAACATAATGGATAACAGAAGAACCTAGGCTACAGGAGGAGAATCACTAGTTAGAGGTCATATTTGAACTCTAATCAAACTAGTGATTCTCCTGCTGTGCCCTAGGTTTTTCATTTTCCTTTATGTTTTGTTTGTTAATTATTTTTCTATATTGTCATTATTTTTTTGCTTGTTATTTTAAAACTTTGTATATTTTAACACGTGTTTATATTCTTCTCAAATTTTTTTTTGTAAAAAAGCTGTAACTTCTTTTGTTTTTCAATATCTTGCTACTCTCTGATGACTTAAATTTGAAAGGCTTCACCACACATACACAAGAACACAGATCATCGAAAGATGATCAAACATACTGGTAAAAAAAAATATAATTTTTCTATAGAGTATGAAAAAAATTTTCAATGTAAAATTATGTTAAGAAGTTTTACTGTTTTTATATAGATTTTTGAAAATTTATATTTTTTAATTTTATTCTATTATATAAAACAATTCAACTTTGTGAGATTTCTCAAATATTGATAACGGAAACGGACACACACACAGATGAGAAGAAAGTGAAAGAAGTGAGTGAGAGGTCATGAAGTCCATGTATCCTTAATTCTACTAAGCCGTGAGGGGTGGCTGTGAAGTTTAAGAGATGTGATACTGATATAGTTGAAGAGATGTGATGAAGTTATAGGTCATAAAATTATCTATATTTGTTTAGACTGTGCATAAAATTAAATACTATACCTTAGTCTAAGACAAGGAAGAAAAGCTGTAGAATGTGTGATTAAAGTGAATAAAATAAGATAGATAGTAAAGGAATGGATAAGATCAATATCTGAATTGACATCTGTCAAATACGACTTTGCTACTTCTTCAAAATGACGGCTGACTTGAAAAATACATCATAAACCTGAGATGTATGGTACCATGAACTCTTAATAGTGATGTCTTTTACACTAAATAAGCATTTAGAAGAATATTCAAATAAAAATGTATGATAATGCTAGATTTTATTGCATAAAGGGCTATCTATTCGGATAAATTTTATTCACAACATACTTTCTTTTATATACAATTTAAAAGTAATGAAGAAAAATTGGAATAGGAGAAGGACATTTAACTGCAGGAAGAATGGGTTGAAATGACGAAGTGATTTGTTAGAGGGGCGGTGGAGGACAGAGCGCTGACGAGGCGCTGGCAGAAAGGAATTCGCCGCCAAATGGACGGCCTCCAGTTAGAGCCCAAGTCGGCCTGCCCACAGCACCGTGTCCAATATATTTCGCTAAACTGCCTTGCTCGCAACTCGCTCGCCTCACTGTCCCTTTTTCAATTAATCAACCCAGTCAGCGCTCCGACTGGAAGCCACGAAAAGCGTCCTCCTCAACTGACATTACTAACTGCTAATGCAAACGACAATTTAGCTAGAAAATAACTGCGTGTCAACAGGAAAGTCATAAAGTTTTGAACTGCTGTTTTAGATGAAGCATTCCTTAATGGTTTTAGAACACCCAGGCATTAGTGGAATTTCAATAACTGAAGCAAACAAAATATATATTTCCCACAATATTTGAAATTTAAAGCAAGGTAACATAAACGATCAATATTATATTATATCCAAGAAGCAATATTACAATTATTTTATTTACTTAATATTCAGAAAATCATTAAACTAGTGCAGGGTTGATGATACTAAATCAATCTACATAAATAGATTGAATTCTGCTCAGTGAAATTTTGAAGACTGTTGCAAAATAAATACACATCTCATCATCTTTTTGTAAGCCGTGAAGGTATATATAAGGTATTAAGTATCAGCATATTTCTTGAAAAAAATATATACAGGTAACTCTATTAAATCTTGACACTTTCTTGACAAATATGTAGAACATAATCAAAGAGTTATGCTAAGATCATAACTGCTAGCGAGTTGCACTTGAAACATTTATTCTTGTAAAAAAAAAAGTATGAATTATAATTTTATAAACATTATTATATGCAGATAATTCTATTGGAGTGACTCAGAAAAACCTTTTCTGAGAAATCTTGCAAACATCTACATTCTAATCTAATATCTAATATCTTTAGAAAATATAGTGGATATTCAGTATTCTATTAGATTAGATAATATCTAATTCCTTTATTAAAAAAAACAATTGAAATTCCCATAAAAGCCTATACAAAAAAAAATTCAGATAAGTGAACAAACAGTTTCATTTCTTCATTTGTATTTATATGTGAATTAGGGTCTTATAAGAGAGAAGCTTTCTGTAGCATTCATTATATTTATTGCAATTCATGGATATTTTGAAATATTTTTTTTTAGAATAATGACCAATATTTGTAATTAAGAAAGTTTCTGATTTTGTTTTCATTTATACAACTGAAAATGTAAATGATTTTCTTTTCACAAATTAAAGGTTAAACTGACATAATTATATCAAGAACCAACACAATGAAAATGGAAGGGCTGAAAAGGTTAACTCGTAAACAGACTTCTAAAATGAAATTTAATCAAACCAATGTTCTGTTTAAGTTGAAGAATGCAGCACTGTTTTGATAAGTTCACGATGATTCCTTTATAGTGCCCGTCAATTATTGTAAGAGACATGCGAAAATGATTGTTGTCTGTTGGCGAATAGTAAAAGTTAAACACACTGTTGTTAATAAAGGCAAATGTTTTGGTTCTTAACTTGAGGTAGGTATATAGTGAAGGGGCCACGATGTGCCTCGGCTTAATCAGCAGAGCTTGCTTTTATTTGGTCCCTCAATGGACAGAGTTGGGAGCGAAAAGTGGCATTGCCAACAGGGGATTAAGTAATTAGGCAAGTGGAGAGATATTGAATAGATGACTGCCACGTCTCTCCAAGCCTTGTACTAACCTTCTTTGTCCTCATTCAATTTACAGATTTATTGTAGCTAAACCATCACTCCTTTTGAATTTACACCTCTATCTCTTCTATTATAGAAACTTCTTTACCACTCATTAATTAGCCCTCAAAATGACATCGGAAGATTGCATATAATTAAACTGAATGTGCTTAGCTCAGTTAAGTATAAAGGCTTCATCTGTTGCATGCATACTTTATACGTAGCTCATTTCCAGGAAAAGCATTTTATATCAATCCCATGTTTTCAATTATTCTATAACATATATCTTCCTCCACTTCACCTACACTAGGTTACTCAATTTTTAATGTAATAAATAAAATCCAAGATTGTGTCAACCACTCGCAGAACTAGTACTTCTATTTATACATCCTGTGATAAAGTTAACACAGAAAAATCTATTTTGATAAAATTATTTTGTTATATCATTTAAAAATATAAACGTACTTTAATTTAAATACATATTTTAAATGTTCAAATGATACTTAAAGTTATAATAAATCTACATTTTTATTATCACTCTTGTTGTTAAATAAACTAGCCAACAAATTAATGCATATATTATATTTATATATTTGTTCTATTAATAGAGAAAAACAATATAAAATAGCAATAAACAACGTGGACATCAACAAACAACGAACAAAAGTTCAATAAAACGAAGGCGCACAAATAAATGAACAACCTCAATTACAATCTCACGTTTTTAGTATGAAACATCATTAGCAGAAAAAAAAATTAGACCAAGAGGAACTGCTGAGCGGCGGTTGGGGCCCCATTTATATATATTTTATATAAAGAAAATTCTTTATGTATTTTTTGTACATATAAAAATAAGTGGATATTAAAGTTACAGACAAGTCTCAGTGACATTTTGACATCTGTCCACACAAGTAGACTGCTGTGCTCAGCATGAGTGGCACTGGTCGCGGTCTGTTTAAGTGGCACTCAAGCTGAGCACGTCATCTACCCTAGGACGACAGATGTCAAAATATCGTGAGTCATGTCTGTAGCATTGGCATTCCTGTCTTTATGTTAAAATTGCATACACTTGAATCGGACTATCTATTATTAAAATTATATATATATATATATATATATATATATATATATATATATATATATATACATTTACAATTGTGACATTTTTCGGATGATAAGAAATTTCTTTTATTAGAAATACGTTTTTAAGAGAGTTAAGAGTGTGCTCCCCTGGATTCCTTAATGATGATATTAATTACATTAGATTAATTGCCTATTTATAAACACAGAAATGAAACAAAATCTCATTACTATATTTCATATAGCCTATGAAAAAGGTTTAGTAAACTTTGGCAATGAGAGTTTAATTTGAACCTGAAGAACTGACCAAGTCCTGATAAACTTCAGTTATATATATATAAATATATATCTATATATATAAAACAGATTTAATAATATATCGACCGTTTGATAGAATAGGTGTTTCTCTAATCGGGGTTCGGTCAATTTTCCATTTTTCCTGTCTACTCTAGTCGAAGGTTTTGTCAGGTTAACATTGTTGTTCCTTTAAATAATGTAAATTTCATTTTTTAGTTAAAAAATTCTTACTTCTGCCTATGAAAAAGGTTTTAAATAAAACCGAAACGTTGGCAACGAGAGTTTAATTTTTTATCCTGGAAAATTGACCGAACCCCGATTAGAGAACACACCTATATATATATATATATATATATATATATATATATAAAGCTTTCACATAAACACGTGAAATAACAATCAATGATCAAACCACAATAAGAAATGGGAAAACAAGACTAAGATCTTTCAACCGTAACAAGCGGTCTTCGTCAGAGTCAAAAACCCAAGTTGGGTTTTTGACTCTGACGAAGACCGCTTGTTACGGTTGAAAGATCTTAGTCTTGTTTTCCCATTTTTTATTGTGGTTTGATCATTGATATATATATATATATATATATTACATTTACAATTTTGACATTTCTCGGATGATGATTTAGAGTGAAACAATTAAGAAAGAAAAAAATTTCTTTGTGTGGAGGAAAACATTTTTCTTTATTAATATGAAATATATATACATATAACATTTGCATTAATGTGTTTGCTGTTTTATGTCTTTAACAATATAATAATAATAATAATAAAAAACGCATAGAATGTTCTTAAATCTCATAGATTGGTTTTCTTTAGATGCAAACCTGAAGAACAACACTAATGCTCGAAACGCGTTATTAATTTTG
Organism: Hermatobates lingyangjiaoensis; assembly: GCA_026182355.1. NCBI lineage: Eukaryota > Metazoa > Arthropoda > Insecta > Hemiptera > Hermatobatidae > Hermatobates > Hermatobates lingyangjiaoensis. Next base: position 1,047,591 of record JAPFBL010000047.1, on the reverse strand, counting down.
ATATTAGAATCTTTTTTACGTAGAGCCGTAAGTGGAGATGCGTAATTTTTTAAATTCCCCATCATGACGAAATACCACACTATAACAGATTGCACAAGTAATGAATCAATTACTTCAATTCGTAAGCGATATGGATTATCTTAATTTTAAATAAACTTATTACAAAAAAAATTTGGTTTAACTCTGAAGTTACGTATAATATATTTAAAAGCCTATAATGGACTCGGATCAGAAATTGTTAGACCTTATGGTTATAGCACAATATTAGAGGGAGTTAATAGTATAGCAACAAAGAAATGATGTTCATGAAAATGCAAAAAGTTTTTCAATTCATAAAGCGTAAGTGCTTTGATTTCAAGAGGAGTAATCTATGCGTACAATATTATCAGAAAACAATGAGGTTCATTGCAAAACTAAGAACTGTATAACTATCCAATTTTATAAACGAATTAAACTATTCATTTTAAACCTAAAGCTTTTGGATACCCATCTAGGAAGCACATACACCATTCACATGTACACACAAAACAACCACACATATCAATAAGAAGTAGCATAGAAATTGATGATTCATTCCAATAACCGAGATTTTAAGGTCATGTCATACATTTCCAATACTGTAAAAATTATGGATTAAAACAGTAAAATCATGGATTAATAAATTATTACATTAATTATATTAATTATTTTCGGAAAGTTTGCCACATTTTACATGCACAGTAAATCTTTTTTAAATTCACGGTTGTTCTGCAGCTAGCTGATAACCTTTTTGACAGTAAGCTGATATAAATAGCTTGTATTTTAAGTAAATATTGTATCCACGTTATTCCTGTGGATAGTCAGCTATATATTCTCTGTATGGTCTTGAAAATCGAAGTTGAAATTAATTGTTAATTGATGAATCACTCATGATTTTGATTACATCAATAAATAAATATCATTATTAAACTGATTCTTCATCCACCAGCTCCTATATCCCTCAACATGACGGAAGATGCTCTGGACCAGTTCTATTTACCTCCACCGGACAATGAAATAGACGCCAGACCTGTACCAGGAGGAGAAACCACGCATGCGCGAAAGGAAATCACTCCAGGTATTGCTCTATATCATTCAGTTTTTATTTTAACAAGTTATTTGTAAACCAAAATAAGATCTGCTTATACTAGTTGAAAACTAAATAATTAATTATCATACAGTTCTGAAATATAAAATAAAAAAGTATTATTTCTTAGTTTTTTAATGTTCGTTATGTCACAAATTATATGATATGATAAAAACTTTTCATATTCCCCATTAGTGTAAAGATAATATGACACTATTCATAATATTTTATGTATAAACACTGTTATGAAGTGATATTTATAAGTGTCTAAGTAGTACAAAACTGACAGTAAAGCATGAAAATTCAATTTTAAGGAAAAAAGTAAATCATTGCAGATCAGCTATCATTTAAAAATTGAGGAAAATTTGTAACTATTATTCACTTGTGATTACTAGACTAATAAAGCTGTGGAATCAATGATCCACAGCTTTATTGAGCCAAGGGCCAATTTTAAACGGCCTTAGTGTAAAGTACGGCCTTGATTTCAAGAAGTACGGAACAAAAAAAAACCCTTAATAATAGAATGGGAAAGGGAACATTTTATTTGAGTTTTCGTTGTACAACTCAACACCTAAATATAATTGCGTAAAAATAGAACACATAATTTTTTGCAAGTTTTAGGGGTTTAATTTTTACTCATTAGTTTACTATTAGTCTACTGTGTACAATATATGAAAAATTGAATGGCACAAGCAGTGGAAATGGTTCAAGGACTAGTTGCGGGAACTAGTGTTATGAAATATTACTTTGTAATACGATGTAATTTATACAGCACCAGCAGGCGGGAATTGTACAACAATTCGGAGATGATACGTATATATTCAATATATTATTAGACATCATAGAATAGCAAAAAATATCATTATTAGTAGTGTTAACACCATAAGTGCCTCTGTATATACATTATCTGTCTAGCCATCAGGTTCATGGAAGAACAGATTCTTGAAACCCCTGACTTGAGCAACCAACATACAGTTCACCATGTCAGAATCATTTGGTCTCACTCACTTCAATTTCTGCCGTAGATAGAATATCCCCTTGTGACTTATTTAACATCATTACGAGACAGAAGTTGACGGAAATTGCAACTGTTTGAATTGAAACGGTTAGTTGCTCGGAATGAATAGTATGCGTGGTATAAACCCAGACTCCCCAGTAGCACACCCAGTTATGATGTCCACCTCTATGACAACATATTCGGAGTCTTGTCCCGAAGTACATTTTTGGGGCACTCAAGTTTCCTGATAGCATGATAAGTGCTCCTACATTAAGTTTTAACTCTTAGGCAGGCAGTCTAGGATCAGCCACAAGAACTGCTTCCTCATCACTAAACACTAGTTCACTGACTTGTAAGCTCCTTCTATTGCTTGATATAGCTTAAGAACTTGTTTATTGATTTTTCTGCTTGTTCATTAGAAGGAATTAGATTGCTCGATCACAGAACAAGTTATTCTGAATAGACAGCACATCTTTAACTCTGGAAAACACCTTAACAATAAGCTCTTGCTGGGGGCTTAAACGCAAACGAAATTAAAATCAACTAACAATCCTACTTGCTGCCGTATCATGCATCTGAAAATACCTGTATATTTTTAAAATAAGAATGTCTGTGCAGCTAACCAAACATGGCTTAGAAGTTCATACTTCTCTTCTACATTGAATTACCAATTTATTCAAATATTAGCATTTAACTTAGCAATACACAAATTAATTTCAAAGTTTCAGCTCGCTATGACTTATGGTACGAGTACCTAATTTGCTTGTGACAATATTTTTGGACAAACAGACAAAGAGAAAGAAATTTTTCTAAGGGTGGATTCGGTTTCTCTAATGTATAAAGCATAAAGATAACTTTAAATGAGTCAGTTCTAATCAATGTACAGAGAAAAGATTTTCTTTATTTATATATATTCGAAATTAACAATACAATAAAATTCATACGTATTTGTCATAGCAGATAGAACTTAAGGCGCATCGTAACATACTGTGTATACATATATATAAATGAGTTCGCTCTAATTATTAATAAAATTATAACATTAAGGAAAATAACCTTACTTATTATACAACATACATACACACTTGCCACAGTCAGAATACACGTACGTATATATCAAACTTGATAAAGCTGTCAGCAATTGACAGATAAAATCATACTTTACTAAGGACAGGTAGTAAAAAAAAAAGTAATAATAAAGCGGATGTTTCAGTATTATTAAGATTTTTTTTTAATTTATTACACAAATAAAGTGTAATAAATCCTATAATAATCAATAATAAAAAAATTGTTAAAAGTCTCAAAGTTATAGGATATAAAATATTACAAGTGCATATACTACAGTCTAAAGAGTGGGACAATTTACAGATGTACATTTTAGAAGAGAAAAAAATGAATTATTACATTGGATGTTGCAGTGGATTTGTACAGGAAAGGGAATTTTAACTCAGCTGTCCTGATTGAACAAACACACTGCAGTGAGACTGCCTAATGAAAAATGAAATGTTTAATAAATAATACAAAATCACACTAACAAAAACAGTCACCGAAGAATTTCCTTACCTACTATATTTGAATAAATATTATTTTAATTAGTGATATCACTTCATTTCAATAGTTAGGGGATGGATGATTGAATGTTACAAACATATAGATATTACTTTGTAATTCTTTCTTTGCTCATCTAATTCTTTAATAGGGATTCTTGTTTTATTAAATTGAAAAACGTAAAGTTAATTAATCTTGAGTTCTGATATTACTGTATCGTTCAATGCCCTCTCTTTATGAACAATGAATGTTGACACAATTGTTGTTTTAGGAATCAGGTTGTTGCTCAGTGATATATTTAAAATCGAATGGAATGTTGCTGTTGTTTATTTCATGTCATAGTTGATAGTACTTTGTCATTCTTTTAGAATGTCTTTCATATGACAAAATGATAATTATATTTTTAGTCATTATACAAAAAAAAAAACAATATAAATGTTACAAAATTCCAAAACATTGAACTTCCAGGACATTATCTTTATACTTTTCTTCAATCCTGTGTTTTATAATAAAACGAAAGTAAAGACTTTGTTTTCAGATTTTAAAGAATAGATTTAGAAAGTATTAAATATAATTCTCATTGTTTGATTAAGTAAAAAGACTGTAACAAATAAACTTTTTCTTAGTTCATAAGATTCATTATTATAATAAACAAATACGATTTAGCCACGGCTTTATCATAACTTAGCTTAGCTTCATCGTTTTAAAATTACTGGTGTAAAAATTACAGATAAAATACAAGATATGTAATCAAGGAAAGAACGTAGAAATTTCAAAGTTTTAAAAAACATTCAGAAATCCATTCCATAACTCAAGAAGTTATAGCGCTAATTAAAATCATAGTTATTCAAGTATGTTCGGTAAAGAAATTATTTTTGTCTGCTTATATTAGTTTTGCATAAATTTAATTTTGCACTGATGCCATTGATCACTGCAACGTGTTTGTCCAAGCCAGACAGGTTGAGTTAAAATCCCATTTACTGAACATATCGACTATTGTTTATTGTTCTTGTTTTCTAGTTTAAAATTTTGTGCTTTGGTTGATACTCCTTCGTTTTCATCTTAATATTCACTGTTTTTTTTTTTTTTTATAATTGGTGCACCCTAACATTGCTTTCTTAATGTATTCATAATTTGTTATTGTGCCTTGGTACATTTTTGTTAGTACATTAGGACAATAGAAGTGGTTTTAAGTTATACAAAAATAACAACTTATATTTTTTGAAATAATAATAATAATGGTCTACTCATTGTCTGTCTGAAATCTACAAATCTACTCTACAAAATCTGCATTCAAAGTCTGAATACAGAATAAATAAAATAAAAAACAATAAACAAAAGACCTACAGAATTCATAAACACACTTGTAGTATCTTATATTACTACAATAATATCAATGGGCCAAAGTTTACTCATACCCTAAGTCTAACATCACATTTTTCTTCTGGTGACGAATTAAATGAATACTGTACGATATATTTAGTTTTCTAAGCGCATTTATAGACTATATACGTCTCGTTAATTTTTATTGAGTTTTACACAATAAGGTTTGTACTTGAATTTTGAATAACATTTTTTATCATGTAACGAGGTTTTAATTTTTCTAAAGTAGTCTTTTTTATTTATTTTCATATACCTTTCTCAGGTGATCTAAAACTACTTTCCACAAATGATTCGATGACCCTAATTAGAAGATTTTTGATTCAGTCACTTCATTCAGACATGAATTTATATGTTTCTAATAGTTTTCTACCGTATTTACTAAAAAACTAATTTTAGTACAACTATTACTAAGTTGCACTTAAAATATGTAGAATAAATTACTAGAGTGTAAAACTACTTCAAAGAAATGGAAACAATGTTGAATGAAAATATGTTTATTATAATTTAACGTCCAATCCTTCTAATAACGTCAACAGTTTTTTTAATAAAACTATTTTTAAAAAATCACTCCTGATTCATTTAACACTTTCTCTCTAAAACTCTTCAATACCATAAAAGTACTAAATACAAAGAACAATTTAGTCTTGCAATGAGCAATTCCTTATCCTCCGCCCTGAGTAATTTATATATGCAATTTTTTAAAACTAAACTGTTAACTTCACTCCTGCTTATTCCAGTAATTTGGTTCAGAATAATGTTGATATATCATGCCCCTGACCTAAATATATGAATTAAAGTGCTTTTAAAACAAAATTGACTTTTTAGTGCTGAAAAACTATGTGACTAAGGCAAAAGAATGGATTGCATAATCCTCTTCATAGATATACGTTTCTATAGATTTACAAACGAGTTGCATTTTAGTGTATATAGGGAATTAATCATTTTACTTTGTTTCTATCCTTTATTTTTCTCATCATCCTAAAAATGCTATGCATTTTTTTTGGACAGATAATTTTGAGATAGGGAGGGAGAATTGCTCACTGAATTCATTAATGATGATATTAGTAATAATACATCTATTGCTCACTGAATAAAATATTAAAACTACATCCATGGAAGTGTACAGCAATTTTATATATTTATTAGTTCAATTAATTGAAGTTTATTTAGTTCATTTTAACTTACCTTGTGTAAGGTGGTAATTCCGCGGAGTGCATTCCTATCAAATGATACTGATACGTCTGTGTCATTTGGCCGCGGCAACTCGAGCAGAGCTGACCAACCTGAGAACAAGTAGTGTCAAATTACCGCAAAGAGTTTTATGTATAATTTTCTCTGTTCTTAACTTTCTGTTATTGCATTTGTAGACAACCAGACCATTTTATTTTGATTTTAATATATATATATTTATATATACTTTTTCTATGAAAATACAATCCCAAATAGACAAATACAGTTCAAAGTATATAAAGAAACATAGAGAAATTAAAAACACACACACAGTCTCTAATTTTCGGTTGAACCGTCTCTTCGTTGGTTCAATTTTTGCTTGGTTTCCCTCTCTTATCTCTCCTGAAGACGGTTCAACCGAAAATTAGAGACTGTAAGTGTGTGTTTTTAATTTCTCTATGTATCTTTATGTACATTGAACTCTATACATTTATATATACATATATTTCAATGTACAAAAAGAGACATAGAGAAATTAAAACCACACATTTACAGTATCCAATTTTCGGTTTGAACTGTCTTCAGGAGAGATAAGAGAGGGAAACCAAGCGCACTGGTTCAGAGACGGTTGGAGACCCAACTGGTTTCCTTCTCTTATCTCTCCTGAAGACGGTTCAAACCAAAAATTAGAGACTGTAAGTGTGTGCATTTCATTTCTCTATTTTTCGTTTTGTTCATTGAACTATATTTGTCCGTATTGGATCCTATTTTCAAGGAAAAAGTAATATATATATATATATATATATATATATATATATATATATATGATCAAACCACAATATAAAATGGTGGACTAAGTTCTTTCAACCGTAACAAGCGGTCTTCATCAGAGCCAAAAACCTAACTAATATTTTCGTCAGAGTCCAAAACCCAACTGATGACGAAGACCGCTTGTTACGGTTGAAAGATCTTAGTCCCTTTTTTCTAATTTCATATTGTGGTTTGATCATTGATTGTTATTTCACGTTTTATGTGAAATCTTGTATATATATATTTTACAAACATGGCACTTTTTCAGTGCTTCAGCTGGTTACTAATAACACTATATACTATATACTGTTCTGTTTTTTTTCCTACATGTCTATGTTTGACTCATTTTTTTCACTATGTCATTCATGAGAAGAAGTTGACTTACCGACTGGTAGGTCGGAATTTGCTCGCCAGTGTCTGTGGTTCAAAAATTTTTCAACTACCCTAACCTTTTTTTAAAAATATTAGCAGTTGATGCACAGTAAAGACACAATAAAGTTATTCAAGAAAAAATGTTAGTCTATCTGCTACCATTAGAAAGAATAAAAGTATCAATTAACGTTGTTAATTGAGAACTTCGTGCAGACATGCCATTGCTAAATGTAATATTGAAGTCATAAGCAAAACAATTTCTATCTGTCAGCTGTTTTCGGCTCATCCCACTACGTCAATCCTAATGTGACACCTATAATATGACTCCTACTAAAACACAGTTGACATGGGATGCTGTAAATATTAATTCAGACACCCGAACTAATTTTAAAATACAGATTATATTCGTTTACATTGTATTCCACTTTCTATATATTGCTGACTGAATTGTATATTATTTATATCCGCTTTCAATTATAATTATTGTTTTGCATTATTAATATAAGTTAGTTAAGTTGTAATTGGAGTTAGATATTTTGAAGTTTTCGATAACGTTGATTGATGCGATATTGATTTCTGGAATGGAAAAATCGACGTTACCTATGATATGTAATGATGGAATATCACTGTTAACAGGCACTCGCCCCGCCAGTCAGACGCAAGCCTACATAGGACTGATAACCGGTGTGCTGGCTGTAGTCGTTCTTCTCCTGGGCTGCACAGCCCTTGTAATGGTCCGTCGAGGCCGCAAGAAAGTCGCCCTTCTTCACAAGCATTCTGCTCTAGCCTCAACCAAGCCAGGAGTCACCATAAACATGAAAGACCTCAAGATGACCACTCCGATAATCAACAATGGTCGTGTCAAGAACGGCGGTCCAAGGAAGGCCCAGTATGGTCACATGGGCGAAGAGTCGGAGGACTCCGAAAATTCATCTGTTTACCATGAACCATACAAGCTACTCCCCCCGGCAAAGCAAGAATATGGCTGCCTCATTAAGAAAGAACCCCTCACCACCAGTAAATCCGCAGAGTACAGCTCGGGTAAAACCAATATGTATATATAATAAACTTTTCATAAATGATGAAATAACAAATGTTGTATTCAGTTCATTGAATCATAACATATTAGTATAATAACTTAAATAAAAACTGTTCTAAAATAATAATACAGATATAAAAATTAAATTGTCACTATTATATACAATATTTAAGTTACCCTCAGGAATTAAAATCTACGATTAATACCGAATAGATATAGATTTATCAATGTTTTCTTATCTCGATCCCATATGCAACACTATTTTTTTTTTATCGAGCTTTGGTCCAGCGTAAAGGTGTATTACTTTTTGAAGCTCTCCCAAACCTCGTTATAAAAGAAAAATAGTATAGATTTATCTATATAACCTAATTTATACATTTACTGGTAGGTATCTATAACATACAAGAGGTCTAATCTATTTAACAAAAAGCAAAGTGTTAATATTTTGAAAAAAACATGTTTACAATTAAAATAGTGATTACTTCACAATTTTTCATTTTTTTCGAATTTTTGAGAATACATTTCATTTTTGTGTCTTTGTTTGTAATGCAGTCATCAAAACCTTCGACGCTGAATAACTCTGGAATCGCTAACTAAGTTAATTTTAATCAATTATTAAAATAGAACAAGTTAGTATAATGTAATTAATTATACATTCACTATATGCTTGGGTTAACTCCATATTTGTCGAGTTAGACAGAAACGATTACTAAGCTGGTACTGTGAGGAGAATAAATATCATCCTACAAATATATTATACCTCAAATATTATTTCACTTTCTACTTCAGTGAATCATATATCAGCGAATATTTTTTTTTATTTATTTAAACCTGTAGTCCCAATGATTTATGTTTTAATGTTTATATGATTACCCTAGGAAGTTTGTTAGCAGGACTGTGCAGATCGCTGGACTTCAGTAATGTCAACACTTTCCAAGAGGACGTCAAGTTCTCCTCACCCTCCTTGTACACACTGACGCCTCCACTGCCTCCATCGACAAGACCGCCGCCCTACCAGGAGACGGCTGTCTACACTTCTCTAACCAAGTCCCTTTCAAATAACAACAAAATTGAAAACTATTATGCTGCTACAGACATCGTCAAGGTGACTAATGTCCTAATCTAATGCTATCTAACCTTATGTCGTCCCACAATAGTCCCAGAAGTGTTTCACAAATATCACGAGAATGTTTACATATTAAATAGAAATAAATAATTAGTTGGTTATTTTTATTAAAAAAAAGAAATATTACAACTGATTTCGCGCTTATAAAATTAGACCAGCAGGAGCTCTTTGATTTAATAAGACGGTATTTTCTCAACACTGATAGGTTAACAGATATTAAATTATATTTTTTCCATCCTATTTTCTGATGCCAGGAACCAATTTTTTCCGACTTAAGTGAATCCCTAATTTAAATACTTTGGAAATATTGTCACATTGAAAACGAATTCAGTTTTATGTAAAATGCAATAATAATTCTTCATTTATCTTTCATCTTCTCAAAATCTTTAAGTATTTATGAATATATATCAATGGTGTTAATTTCTTTCACAGCTGCTTCTTATGTAATAAATTATTAAGTCGAGGAATATTATCTAAAATTCATGCAGACTGAATTATATTTAGGTGATTCATCTGACTCCTTAAGATGATTCTTAATCTACATTTTCAATTCTATATAAACATTAAAAGAAAGAAAGCAAATCAGTAAATTTCTTAAACATCATTAACTTCTTATATATTATGAAATATTATTATTGGTACTGATATGCGTAATGAAATATTCAAACAAAATAAGATTTCAATATTTGGGAGGTACATTCAAATGTTTAGACACATTTACATATGGGTATTATTTAGTAACGCTTGTCAGAAATTACCAAGTAAACGCAATTTCTGTCAGAATTTATAACATATACCACCTATTCATTGATGTTTTCTTGTTTCGTATAAATAATTGAGTATTTTTCGGGGGTTATAAAATAAGAAGACTTCAAAAAAAAATTAAAAATATTAAATCTGGAATGTTAACTTGTTAATTAATTAAACTGCTAACTAATCCTATTTTAAAGGAATATTAAAAACAAAGGATGAAAGAATGTGACTACCATGTTGGGACGCTTCTGTAAAAATAATATCTCCACACTGCTGGTTATATGTTACTTACTTTTTCTTTAATTGCAAACTAAACATTTATTAGCACATATAAATAATAATATTAAATTTATGCACCATTTAAAAAAAAATGATAAAAATCGTTTTATATTTACTTTTTAATTAAAAATATATGAATAATGGCAAAATATGTCAGCCCTTAGAATACAGGTGTGTTTACAAGAGTTTTGTGTTCACAGACTGAAAGAAGAGAGCAGCACCTAACTCCAGGCAGAATTACTCCCTTCAAACTACCAGACGGGAATCCAGAAGAAAGACCCAATCTCATGGAGTTTTCAAGGCATCGCCTTAGAGTCGTTGAAAAGATGGGAGAAGGCAATTTCGGCATGGTATAAATAGATATATGCTAATATACAAATTTCATTAATTGAAATATTATATCAATAATAAAATGCCTTTCATTTCTTTTCAGGTTCATTTATGTGAAACAGAAGGTATTCCAGAGTACAGTGGAGTTACGTCATATCAAAAGAAACATGTTATTGTTAAGTCACTTTGGAGGGGATGCTCAGAAAGTATCAAGTAAGTGTTCCTTTTTTGCTTATGACACGTGTATCAATGTATTGTGTCGTTTCACAACGTTTCATGAATATAGAAGTCGAGAATGAAAAGGAAAAACTGTTGAGGAAATCAGTAACGAAAATTTATTGCAATACATCATTTGCTACTATTAAAAAAAAAAATGTAATTATGTTTTCATCAACACAGTGTTGATTGATCAATTGCACCAGTAATTGCAGTTATCAAACATAAACTAAACTGGTAAAGATAAAAGAAAAATTTTTCACACTTTCCGGAAAAACGTATGCACGAACAGAAATATAATAATGCAGACATATGTAATAATGGATAGTTCCAAAAAAAAAGAGAATTGAGTACGAACATTAAAATAAGTCAGTGCAGTTGACTTTATTGCATAAATAGAAAAATATATATTAACATATGAAAAGATTCATGGTACTAAAATAATTCACAGAAATAAAATATGAGAGGAAAAACGTAAATTCAATCCGATGTTTCGACAACTGTCGCCATCATGACGAAATGAGCACACTGAGGATCATCAATTCACAGAACCACGTATACAGAGTTATGGAGCAACTAGATATAAAGAAGATAGGAGAAACTAAAAAAAATTATAAAATTAAAAATATTAGAATTACAAAAACTATACAAGAAGAAAAATAGCTAACATTTAAAGTTGAGTCTGGTAAACAACCATTCCCAGAAGACGAGGTAGACATTTGCCTTATGGGGATACACTTATTTAAGAAAACATAAAAATGTGCCTCATATAATTTTTTTTTTTTCGTCGTAGGATGTGGAAAAATCTGTTCATCAGATCCCTTAGCAAGACGTCTTGCTCAGGGTATGTGGGGTTGGGGGTCCCGACCCACTAAAAAACCACATCCTATTTCCTGGCAATACCCGACACGGAAACCGTTTGCACATTACTGTCTCATATAATATAATTATTTATTTTCTAAATATTAAGAGAATAGTTGTAAAATATTGGTGTGAGGTCACTTAGTGAAGAAAGTCGTGCATAAAATTGTACAGTTGGAAACCGGGTTAGAATTTATGACTTACACAAAAAAATTCAGTTGTTTGATGAAAAATGCCAAATTCTTCATATCAAAGTATCCCTTATCAGACCTTACTAATTTCTGTTTTGTTTTTTTTTTTAGCAATGTCATTTGTGCTTCTCATATAGTGTAGCCGTCTTTGTTTAACATCGTGATTAAATCACCTGTTCATTGGTTTCAGATGCTACAGAGCATGATTAAAGTTTTCATGTGATATGTTTAACAGGAAAGAATTCGCCCGAGAGACAGGTTGGTTAGGCAGCCTTCGGGATATCAATCTAGCCAGAGTGGTAGGCATCTGTAGTCAAGAGGAGCCTCTGTGCGTGCTCCAGGAGTATTCAGAGTTTGGTGATCTTCCCAGTTTCATCCAGCTCCGTGAGAGCTCCGAGCAGCAACAAGACGCAGTCAGGTAATAATATTCATGTTATATTACAGTTATTTTTAAAATAATTTTAATTTAAATTTTATTATGAGTTTTATTTTTTTTTCTCTTTTTTATATTGAAAACATAAAGAAACACAAATAAAACAGATTCGAGGATCAAATTCAATATTTTGACCCTTTTAATAGTGGCCCTTAAGAAAAGAAGTTAAGCGGCGAGAATACGAAAGCCAGACTGGACAACTTCAAAGAATATGTGCAAGCTTATCACAACGAAAACAAAAAAAGTATGGTAATAGTAATAGAGGAATAGCTGAAGAAGAACAACATTGGGAAAATCATTATTAATATAATTATTAATTGAACTGGTAATTGATAAATTAATAAAATAAAATATAACAAAAAATTTTAAAAATATAAATTAAAGTAATAACTAAATGAATAATTCAGTTGGATTTTTGACTCTGACGAAGATCATATGTTGCGGTGGGAATATCTTAGTCTTTTTTTCTCTTTGCATATTGTGGTTAAGATCATATAAAGATTGTTGTAATTATTTTTTACCTTATTATAGGCCTTAGATAAATTACATCGTCATACTTGGACATTAGCACTGTCATTCATTATTGTTCAGTTCTTTAGTTCCTCATATTTTATTATATAAATTGTATTTCCTTCAGGAATGATGGACTATACGTTGGAATATTATAATATCAGGGCTTAGTGAATATTATTAATTATTGATGGTATGCCTGCAGACATCCAATAAATTACAAATTGTAAATCTAATTAGTGGACATTACTTCAATTAAGTGAGCCACCGTCATGATTTCCTTACATTTTGGAATTACATTTGGTGGATACTAGCTTGTTTTCACGTGTTTATGTTGAATCTTGTTTATTATATATTATTATTAATATATTTATATATATATAAACATTAGCACACAGAAAAGAACAGACAACGTCAATAAAGAACACGAAACAAAGCAGTTAAAATAAAAGAGTTGAAAGGTCAATAGTACAAATAGATCAATAAAGATTAAAAAAAAAATAAAATATAATTAAAGAACAAGAAACAAACAGAATAAAAGAGCTGAAAGATCAAGAGCACAAATAGATTATTATGTTATAAATATTAATAAAGATAAAGTAAGTTAGTTCTTAGAATCGAATCTCTCAGTCTGAAAATCATGAATGCCGAGACTGCGGTTCACTTTATATAATATATATTTATTAAATATATATATAATATATATATATATATATATATATATATATATAGATTTGTATAAACTGGCAGCAGGTCTTCATCTAAGCATGTACTGTTAATAGTAGAGCAGATTCTGCATTCACGATTTTTTTGGCAATTGTTCATTTTTTCTAATCACTTTTCTATGCTTCAAAGTCAATGAAGATAATAAATTTCCTAGGGACATACTGGAGGCAATAACACAGTCCAATAACTGATAACATATATTAAGGACTAACACCATAACGCACCTAGAGCTAACATTGCCCCTTTTGTGATACCACTCAAAAAAAGACTGATTTCTATATTGGGAGTCCTAAATTTTGCATACCGACAGCTTATCATCCTCTTCAAAGGTCAATGTACTTAGATTTATACACCGCCCGCGTGAATAAACAAGGGTCAGAGAGTGTATTGAATGTGTATTGTCCTACCAGTTCAGACAGAAGCATGTTGCACTGAGCTACCTGACCCCCGTGTTAATTTAAGAGTTTCACAAAAATCATATATTAACTTCCTTGGTAGTTGAACAGTTTAGGAACCAATCATCGTTCAAATTTTCCCTCAAATGTATTACTTAATTTAACTGTTTAATTGTTTCTATTAAGGAATTTACTATTAATTTTACTTTCAAGGAATCACAAATTATTGTAAAAATTTGGAACTAATGTTGCAGATATATTTTTTTTATTCATAAAAGGATGTAGAGGAGCAAACATTTACTATTATAGATATTTTCAACAGCATTTTTAATTCATAGAAAAGTACAAGAGAAAATTGATATGTACAAATATATTTCAGGAGAGTAATTTTGTGTAAAGCGGGTAGTTATATGAGAAACTTTAGCCTCCGCCTAGAATACTCCCTTGTTACACGTGAGTCCAAACACCGTCACGTTTGAGACACAACCGAGAATGAAAAAAAATAATGAATATATAAATCAGTGACACGAATACTTCGAAAACTACTAATACTATGAAAAATAACTGTTAATTAAAATTATTAATGAAATTCAATATCAAATCAAATTTTGTATAACAATATAAATGTATATGAAATAGAGAAATTCATACTTAAAGATGATGCAATAAGGACTTTAATTAACTAAATACATTTTAGATATTTTCAGGGTTAAACAACTTTTATTAACGCCAGTTTAATCAACGGTATTTAATTTAAAGCAGGGCATGAAAGAATGATCAGAATTGTCGTAGTGGATGGTAATAAGCGCAGAGGAATGTTTGTAGCCAATCATGCAAAATTTAAGCTTCGCAAAGGAGAGTAGAACATAAATAGCTCCATTATACCTCATTGAACAGATTATTCACAGAAACGCAATTCCAGGAAGTACCAGGAAATTAGAAGAGGGTTTAAACTTTACTAGTGAATAAAAGATCAAAATTGATATAAAGAAAGTCATAAAAAGCGAAGGCTGTATTTCTCGTAGTTATTATATCATTCAACGGGCTTTCTTTATTTTCAGAAAAATAGGTTCATAATGGGGTAGTTTTATGAAAGAAGGGATGTGGGCGTTGCTGAAAACAGTGGAAGTGAAAGGGTGGAGGAGAGAAGAGGTAAATTAATTTACGGTTAATATAATTTTAATAACTCCAAGAAACAATGTTACTAGATATTAAAAAATAATGGATGAAATTTAGTTTAAAGGTGGAAATTGTTAGTGGCTGGGTAACATTGCTGAATTTGACTCTCCATGAATACATACAGGCATTTCTGGGTTTGCGGAACAGATCTAAACAGCTGACTGTCTACCCTAGGAAATGCGGGAAAGAACAATAACATATTTAGACAATGATGATGGTAAGTTATGAATGGCTGTAGGCTTGAATAAAAACATACATTACATGCTTGATGTGCAGTTAAACAAATGAAATGCCTGGATGACCCCTAGTGTAGAGAGAGTCTATAAGTAGTAGTAAGTAAGTATAAGTAGTAGTAGTAAGATCCTATGAAACTATGTTCTGTCTGGTAATACAGATGATTAGCAAAATGAAAACGGATTACTCTACAAATTTATATAAAGGATGTAAATTAAATAACGCAGCCGCTTTTATTGATATCTACAGTAGGTATAAATAAATATAGAAAGAAATATTTTTTGTTCAGTTAGGCAGAAAGGCAGATCAATAGCTAACTAGCTGTTAACGTTCCCTGTAACAAAGAATTTCTGCTGAAGGAGGGACGAATTTCAAACCCATTGGATCAATTATCAATAGACTGATGACCAATTATCTTTAAGAATTCTCTAATCATTTCTATATCAAAAGCAGTTGCTTAAGTACAAAATCAAACCCTTTCTGGACCAGCATCTCATTTACGACTCGATGAGACGTATTTAAGACGAAACGACACAAAATAATGTACACTGGTAAACTAAACTAAGCGCTACAAACTTTTACTTTTTGACTCTCTAGAATAACAGATAGTATAGAAATTCAGGAGTAGTATGCCCTGAATCTGGAACTGCTCACCACAACGGTCTCTACGCTCTGCAGAAAGAGTCGTTGGTCGCTGATTGGATTACTCAAAACTCTAACCTCAAATAAAGGCAAATGATAATCTAAAATAGCATAGTCAGGACTATCACTATTACTATAAATAACAGAAACTTTGTTATAAACAGAACGGGGCAAAGGTCGCTACAGACGTTAACCATAAAAAGTAGTTGCTCGACTAAATCAAACTCACTTTAACTTTTATACTACACACCTCTGTTACACGTTATTCCTGTTAATCATAACTTATCTGTATTTTTTTTGAAATGTACTTTTAATTAATCTCGTATTACACCATTTATAAAAAAAGCAATTAATTTTATAAACTCAACTGCAAACAATTGTATGGTTTTGTGTAGGACATTGCCAGTAAATTATGAGAAACTAGAGGATTGTTTCATCACTGGGCTCATACATCAAGATGTATTTGAAATACAATTTTAATCCTGTTTTAAACGTAATAAGGAAATAAATATACAATAAGGAAATAAAGTGTAGTGATTATGACAAAATTCAATGTAGAGATTTTGACGTATTTACATATCTTAAGGTCCCCAAAGGCGTTTTATGATTTTTTTTCGATGCTGTCTGTGTGTTTTGGGTTGGTGCGTGGGTGGATGTGTATCCAAAAACTTGTGTACACGCTACAATCCACAATCATTGATATCGGATTGTTATCTCACACAAAAATAGATTAGGGGTATTAAACATAAGGCCGCGGGCCAGATCCGGCCCACCTGAGGGTTCGGTCCGGCCTGGGAGATAAATCTGCATTATTATATAACAAAAAGAATCAGTTTACACTATTTTCCTTAAAAACCTGTCGTTCATATATTATTCGCTAGGGGCAAAGTGTTTTAGGGGCGCAGAGAACATGAAAGGAACGCTTAGACGAAACAAACTCAAGGATGTGGTAGCATCGAACGTCTGTTGGCGCATTATCCACTTTTCCCCTGTACTCGCACCTTAAACAGTGAAATATCCCTGTCAAAAAGAATAAAAGTGTCGGATTTTAATAAAGATTTTTATAACTGACTTATTCTTCTTTGTACTAATTTTTAGAATTATGACTAATACAAAGAAAAAGGTGGAATTATTGCTATTTTTTTAGTAATTTTGCAATTAGCTTACTGTTATGGCCCGCTTGAGATCATTTTAAGCTGTATTCGGCCCCCAGACCGAAATGAGTTTGACACCTCAGGTGTAGATGAACCCAATTGTTTAGGGGTAGTTATGTTTGATGGGAAAGTTACTTAATTTTTACTAAAATGTGTTTTTAGACATTTTTTTTCTCCTAAGTTACATTATCTTGGAATAATACGCATATTATCTTGGAAGCTATAAAAGCAATAATTGAAAGAATCCTGAAATGTTCAAACTGGTCCCGAGCCTGTATGATGTCAGGTACTCGTTAATGATCCCTACTGTAAACACACTTAAGTTACGCAAAATTTAAGACTACCAATGTAGAATGAAGTGTCCTTTGTGTGGTATCAGAAAGGGCCAATGTCCGACCTGTGTATGCCCACTTGTGCAGGACTGCCACTGTAACCTAACCTAACATAAATTTCAAAATACTGCCAGCAGCTTTCTTAGGAAGACAAATCACTGCTTATGAAAACATGTATTAAGTTATCAAAACATGTTCAATATGACAACACTTCTAGCTTTTATTTCGTTCTACGTGCTTGTTTAGAAATAAGAAACTTACTACTGAAGCATAAGTCTGGTAACGATTTATTAACCACTGGTGAAGCCTAATATATTATATTAATAATGTAATATATTAAACTTAATAATTATATTAGGTTTCTTTCGTTATTCATTCCACTCACTGTGTAATATTTTAAATAATACGTAATCATGTTTCCAAAACAAATAAAAATTATTTATTGAATACCTAACATATATAATTTACTGTAATACAAATGTATAATGTACAATACAGAGACAGAGATAATATTTTTTTTGAATGGGATGAAGTTTATTGCGAGATGTGCCGTTTAAAAAGTGAAGTCATTCAAATATAGTACTATTATTTAAAAGATAAATGAAAAGAAATATAATTATTATTTGGATAATAGGGTTGAAACTATAATTTAAATACGTCAACACGAACGAACCCTCTTATTGCTTATAATTTACTCACTCTGACCAGCACAAAACGACGCAATTGTATACACTTGAGTTGTTAAAAGCATTTGATTATTTTATCAATGGTGATATTACGAGATCTAACAGCATTTTAAAAAAGAATTGCAGGTAAATTTTGATGAACAGGAATAATTTATTGTTGGGTTTGTACAAAAGGTGAGATGAGTTTTTCAATCAATCTAACAGGTCAAATAATGAACGTACACGGCTACAATTTTTTGTATAAACATTCCTTTAATATGCTTTTCCACTATGTTATAAGTAAAATGCAATATATTGTTAGTTGGCTGAGTCACCAGAGTCTCTGATACACAGTTCTCTGGAACTCTGAATAGAGTTGATTCAGTGTGATGAATCAAATAACGCGACTGGTGTCGTATTCAAACAAATATTACTGTGATCTCTCAAATTTCAATTACACAATAAAATGATCGTATTTAGTCAAAACTCTTTTATAAATAGAAAATTAAATTATTTTTTAACAGTACCAGGTTCATCACAATCACTCGATACTCTCAAATTTCAATTACATAGTAAAATGATAATGTTTGATCCGGAACACTTTTATAAATACAAAATTAAATTATTTTTTAACAGCACCAGATTTATGATAATCATTGGGAGCTCTCAAATTTCAATTACACAGTAAAATGGTTATGTTTGATCCAAAACCCTTTTATGAATAGAAAATTGAATTATCTTTTACAGTATCAGGTTTGCAATTTACCAATACTATATTGCAATTGGTTTTTGTATGGAGGAAAACTAAATAAAATAGAATGGTATTTGTTTGTATCAGTGTTGGAAAGTAGCAAATTTCAACTGTCATTCTTAATAATAGAAAAAAAATACACCGTGAAGCATCAAGAGAGAATGCTCCGTCATCAGGAGAAGATAGAAAGACTTAACAGTACACAGGAGCAAGGAATAGGAAGGAGAAACTCCTAACCGTTAAAGACATTCCAGACAACTCAAACACAAGAGAGGCATGATAATACAAGAGAACAAAATGCTCAACAGCACAGGAATGTAGAAGAATTAACGCAAGAAAGGCGTTATGGTTAGGGAGGTCAAGGTACACCGGGATCTAAATGCCTATTTGAACAAAAATGCAAGAAAACAAGCAACACAAGACGACTTATAAAATAAGAGAAAGAAATTCACAAAATCAGAGAAATGTCAGAGCTATTACACATAGAAGCCATTCAATGTTAAATCAACTAAAACAGTTTGAAATTGATGCTTTTTATTCAGTTGACTGACAATAGTTACTCACATTTGTGGAGTTATAGAAATAAAATATCACTAATGTCCTTAAGAACAAATCGAGACTCTTAACGCCCTCAAAAACATATTTCTAAAAACAGAAATTTTAACATTTTTTGGATGGGAAGAATAAAAGTGAACTTATGCAAGTACATTGTTAGGTTTTCTATATACCTAAAAGTCTAACTCTTTAGGTAACCTAAGGTCAGGACATCTAAGAAGGGCAAATTACCAGTTACTTCTTCTTCAATTGGGAATTTGATTGTCGGCAGTAATGAATTTAATTTTATTAGGAAAGCATCTTTATTTATAGAATTAGGACAGATGAATAGTAAATCGTCAACATATATATCATTTAACATGTCTAGGCAATATTGAGCTTAACATTTTACTTTCAAAGAATTCCATGTATAAATTACTTTGGAGGAGGGATAAGCAGTTACCCATTGCAAGCCCAAATTATTGTATATAAAAATTATTTTCAAACTGAAAATGGCAATCTTCTACACATAACTTAATTAACTCTACTATTATACTGTTAGATGCAAGGGAAAGGGAATAATTAATTAATGCCTCCTGGAGTAAGCTCAAAAGATCAGTTACAGGTACATTGGTAAAAGGGGACTTCACATCGAAACTGATTAATCTATAATTTTTATTCATGATGACGCATTTTAATTTTCTAATTAAAATTTCATTCTCAACCCCTCACCATATGTTTTCTGCATCTAGTGTTTCAATTGGGTTTTTGACTCTGACGAAGACCGCTTGTTACGGTTGAAAGATCTTAGTCTTGTATTCCCTTTTAATATTGTGGTTTCATCATACAAATACATATACATATATTCACTTGATAAACGGAAACGTGCTTGAAAACTTACAACGTGCTTGGTCTCCCTTTCTCATGAAGACGGATTGCCCAAAGATTTGAGTTTGTGTGTTTCTTTACTTTGTGTGCTACCTATCTTCAATTTTGAACTGTTATATATACATGAGGTCAAAATCGAAGAAGAGTAACACACACAATAAAGAACGACAAAAACTCAAATACTTGGACAAACTGTCTTCAGGAGAAAATCGACGGGTGTTAATAGGAATAGTTTAAATTGTTTAATACCTCACAAAACGTTCTCTGAAAATATAGTGTAAGTAAGGATTAAATATGACATAAATAATATGATTAAATACTAAATTGGAGAAACGGTCCACAAGGACTGTAAAACTTTAAATTAAACAAAACACGACACAGAAAAAAGATAAAATATGCATTTACTAAATTCAATATTTCGAACTGTGTTCGTCATCAGGAGAAGGCTAGAAGAAATCTCTCTCACTTCGCCCTCTCTTCTTGTGTTCTTCTGATGACGAATAACAGTTTGAAATATTGAATTTAGTAAGTGTGTATTTTATCTTTTTTCTGTGTCGTGTTTTGTGCAATTTAGAATAATATGATGAATTTAGTATTTACTCTGAATAGTTTTTAAGAATACCATTTATATTATACGCACAATTAAAATATATTTCATATTATTATTTTTTTTGGAGATTCCTTTTAATGTTAATTTCCAAAATAACCTACATTTATTAAATTTATTGTAATAATTAATTAACATTAACATTCTGATTCATTTTTAATATCATTTCCAAGCAAATATCATGGAATACATTTGAAAATTCCAAAATTCATTTGTATAGCAATAAAAGAGTGAAAAGCTTTTCGAAGGCTTTCATTTCTTGCCTACCTTTTAGACAACTGACTGAAGGATGGGGAATGCATCTGCAGTTGGCAGGATATCTTCGCTTTGCCCCAAATTTCCAACATTCTTCAGACGTACCCGCATTCTTCTCTCAAACCAACTTCCCCAAATTCATGATATTGTTTATATTTATATCCCACTTACTACATACTAACAGCGGGTCAGATTCACCATTTTCTTTTCATAACTATTCTCTATTCGTTTGTTTACAGATTAATGTATATTATATGTAAATAGAGATAAAGCAAACATAAAAGACTAATTTAGTGTATAATAAATAATATAATTTTAAATTAAATGACAATCACCGCACTACTTTGGATATCTAAAGGTTTCTTATTGCTTATTAGCCGTCCAAAACTTTTCACAAATCTTGCATGCATGCAGTAGTGTACATAGGTCTGGTAAAACCCAACTATTTTTTGATATCTTAAGGTTTTTATAAAACCTTAATATACTGTGAAAAAGTAAGAAAAGATATATTTTTAAATAATGAACACTAATGCAACATATAATTAAGTTCTTTTAATATAGACTCATAGAACCCCTGTTGTGGCTGGTATCACAACTGGGGATGCTTGAGGGGTAGTTGTTGCTTGGTTGGAGAGTTGGCCTGTGATGACAGAGATGCTTGACTGATGGTGGAGAGAGTGGGCGCTTGGAGGTTGGGAAGTGAATGCTTGATGTCTTGCTTGTTTGGGGGTAGAGAATAGAATGCTTGAGGTGTTGACTGCTTGCTGGTTGGAAAGGGAATGAAAAGGCGAAGGGTCCGAGACTAGCAAGGAAACATTGGGCAAAGCTAGGAGGGCAGGTACTCCAAAGCCGCTCTAAGCCGACAAGTACCACTAGGCAGCCCTAGGAGGGCAGGTATGCTAAGTTACAATCTCAACAACCCCCGTACTAATATCAACACTTATTGATTCTTAAGTTATTATTCATAAATACCAGTAGAACATGTATTGCTTTTCAACTTGTAGAAGGAAAAAGGTTATTAACTAAATGCATTACTATTCCAATAAAAAAAATATTTAGTTCAATGATTTGAGAGGAAACACCGCACAATAACAGCTTACATAGCTCGTGAGTATTTAGTTCAATATCATTAACATTTCATTGCGTTGTTATGCTTCATATCAAATTCACAACACACTATATTATGCATTAACACCTAAAATATATACTGAAAACTAAACTGAATTATCACTATTGGCAATTATTTATCATTTAAAGCGAAAGCAATTATTTTAGTCAATTGCTTTCAATCGGTTGTGCTCAATTATTCCATTATACTCTTAAAATATATTGATCAATGACTGCACAATAGGTTCGATACTATTCGTTGAATTAATAGTTTCATTTTATTCTGTCCTTCTAACCCTACCCGTTATAGCACTGTCAACAATATTTATTGGGAAATTCAAATTACAATAAACTTTTCGAGTCTTTCAATTATGGTTTGTAAATTTCTGACTAAAATCGAATAGTTTATAAGAGTTTTTGCTTGCATTAAGGAATTTTATTTCCGTTAATGTAGTATTAATATATTCTCGTTTAATATATTACAACTCTGGGCTTAAGTATGCTAGGTGAAATTAAAAAAAAATTAACATAATATTGTACGTATGTTTACAATATGTATTCCTATTATAAGAAATTAATTTTTACATCGGGACTCGTTGAAATTCTATTACCTTCTCTAAGAGACTTATATAAAATTACATTACATTAAGAATTACAGTTGCTTTATGTATGAATACAATATGATGGACAAATCTAAAGCAACTTTTTTACAAATAAGGATTTGTAACCTGTTGTCTAACAGGTGTTCTTCCCAGGATCCTTCGACAATTATCAGTACCTCTTGAAGATTCACAACGTGCGAAATTGGTCGGCTGATTGTGTGGTCGCCAGATGGGACGGAATTTTATAATAGTATAATATCTTTTAATTAGATTAATTTTAGAAAATATAAAATTAATTATTTGTTTTTTAAATTTGGAAATAATAACATTTTTATTACCGTAGCTTCATCTATCATTGCAAATACTAAAGAAGTATTATAGAAAATTACGTTTGGATTCTTTTTGAACGAATGTGATATATTGAAGAAATCTCAAGCACTATTTTGAAAAAGGAGGAAATTGTTATAATTATTTAATTGTGAATAAAATTTGAATTCACCACTACCCAGTAATTACTAATTATCAATTACATTGATTGTTAAGGATATGTCCAAACCTGTCGGTTACCAAATACTCTAATTTTTTTTTTAAGAATAAAATTAAATAGTTCTTCTCATTTTATTCAGCGAATTGTTAGTAGCACGGAGTTTAGTAAACGTCATATTATTGTAGAAGTCCGTCCTACACTGTTGAATCGGCGCTTTATCCACCCGACTGGTTTCGTGTGTTATAAGATGGTTAGAGGTAGTTAAAGTGGAACTGATAACTGTTGATACGGGTCGGGTGGATATAACGCCGATTTGACGGGTTTTTGACGGAATTTTATAATAGTATGATGCCTTTAATTTAGATTGATAATCTATGAGGAGAATATCTATAGAATAAATAAAGAAACTATCTATGTAATCTCTTCCTCCCTCTCCCTCCCTCTTCCATCTCTTCCTCCCTCTCCATCCCGTCCTCTATTTCTCCCTACCTTGCCTTTATATATAACACTTATAGTATTCCCCCACTCATCCTCATTACACTATTTGATTCTTTTTCTCTAATTTTGAACTATTGAAACGAATCATTTAAAGTCCGAGTCATTTGAATAAATTATTTAAAATGAACTGCATCTTCAAAATCTATTTCATTGCATTTAGAATAATTAATTATTATGAATTAGTCATACTCATTACATTTGATTAAATTATTGTTATTAGATAAAGCATTCCTGTTTTATAAAGAAGTTTTTATTAAAAAAAAAAAAGTTTTTGATATTTAATCTACAGCAGTATGGAAGTATTGAAATCATTTTTATATTAAAAGAATTTAAAATGTTTATACTAAGTTCTTACAGAAAGTTTCTGGAGGTATACCACTGGAGGTATAATAAAAAACGTATGATTGAATTATAATGTACTGGAATATTGAATTATTTACCATTATGATTAAAAACTTGGAAAAGAATTGATCAGATTTTAATCTTAGTTGTTCACCATACGGAGTTCGTCCTTAATGGATTACACAGGCTGTTGTTACTAATGCGTTTGGAAAGTTTTACATATAATTGTTCCATTTAACATGACTAAGGAGTCATTGGCAATTCTGAATTCCAAATTGTTCTGAAGCATACCCATTTCGTCAACCGTCATAGCCTGAGGCAATTGCTAAATGCTTAGCTGACACACAGTCTAAATGAGGTCCTAAAGTAAAGTAATTCTAATAATACAATTCCACATATTCTCAACCTTCTTATTAAAAAAATTAAATTAAAAATTTTAATAAATTAAATAAATAAATATTTCAATACCAAATATATCATAATTTACTATTATATAATTTGTTATTACTGTGCATTGGTTTAAATAAATATTCAGTTAATGAAAATCATATTTACACAATATTTTGTCAACGTGTGTACTAATAGTGGAATGTACAACAAAAAAAATCTTTCAGGCAAAATATTCCGGTAAGGAGATTGTTTATGAATATATAGATGTCAATTTCTCTATAATCATATTCTTAAAACAACTTTAAGCGTATCAAGAAATGATTGTTTTTATTGATTGATTTTATAATTGAATGCTTAAAGCTTCTTTTTCAAACAAAATAAGGAAGCGACTAAAAATAATAACTAAATTGACGGCTTAAAATACAGAAAATAGGATTTTCTGTTCATTCTATATTGCTGAGATATAAGCAATATTTTAAGTGAATTGCAATTTGATTAAACTAAATCATCAATGAATTGAAATTTATAACGATACTAAGAGGTACAACAGTATCGGTCAATTTATGGTTTCATTCATAAAGATGAAATGGTTAATCTATATATTAATATGTGTGTCTGCTTCACCTAATAAGAGTGTTTTATTCAAGTGTAATGAATAACACTAATTAATAATTACTAATTATTTAAAGTGCAATTAAATAGTGTTTAAAATATGCTGTTCATTTTAAATAATTTATTCAAAATACTCGGTGAATCGTCCACGTGGTTTACTTGAATCGTTTGAATGGTTCAAAATTAAACAAATGAATCAAAAAGTGTAAAGAAGGGAGATAGGGGGTTATAGAGTGATAGATACAGGGTGGTGGGGGAATAGAGGGAGTGATGGAGAGAGGAGGAAGAGATGCAGAGAGACAAATCACAAAAGAGCATTAGAAACTGAGTTATTTATTCTAATTCTAAAGGGCCAGCTTACCTCAGTGGTAAACGTACTCGCCTCTGGGCTGGTAGTCCGGGGTTCTATCCCCACCCGGCCCTCGATTTATTCATGGGGGATGTGAATAAATCTGAGTACGTCGTCCCTCGGAGACGTTAAACTGTTGGTCACCTGAGGCTGTACGATGTCTGGTACTCGTTAAATATCCCTACTCAAAATGCACTTGAGGTAGGCAAAATTTAGGACTCCAATGTAGAATCTGTAGAATCACCAATGAAACAAAAAGCCGGTAAACGGCTGACGTCATCACTTGCTAAGGGATTGGTTTAAACAATAAAAAAAAATTATAATTCCAAGAAATATGTCATTATTTCTAACTTTAAACTCAATTAATTTATTTAAAGAGTTACTATAATCAATCTAAATAAATGGCGTCATACTATTATAAAATTTCGTCATAACTCGAGAATTGGAGTTATATCCGCCCGACCGACATCAACAGTTATCATTTCCACTTGAAGATGCATAACATATGAAACCAGTCGGGTGGATACAGCACCGATTCACCAGGTAGGACGAACTTTTACAATATGACGTTTACTAAACTCCGTGCTAGTACAATTCCCATTTATCTAAATAAAATGGTAAGAATAACTATTTAATTTAATTTGTAAAAAGAAAATTAGTATACTTAGTAACCGATATGTTTGAACATTTCATTATCAAATTAATTGATAATTAGTAATTATCGAGTAGTTATGAATTCAAAATTCATGTAATTAAAGCAATTTCCTCTTTTCTGAAAATATTGTTTTAGATTTCTACAATATAACGAATTCGAACAAAAAGCAACCAAACGTAATTTTCTATAACATTTTTTTAGAGTTTCTATTGTTACATAAAGGTACGTTAATCCTCTACTATATTTTTATACAATATATATAATTTATATTGTATGATATTCAATTTATAATTGAACGTTTATAAAGACAAACTAAATGAAAGTATAATCATCAACTTCATAATAATTGTGCATATTGGTACTGAATAATAATAAACATTAATAGTAGTATGAATGAGCAACATAATAGATAAATAAAAAAACATCAACAAAAAGTTAGGGCAATTAAATAAAGAGAAGTTAAAATCGCAAAATCATACAAAACATATATAGTATATCTGGCCATTTCTCTTCGGATGGCGACGGAAGCAGAAATACTCAAATGCTTTATATAAGTTTATTATGTATATTTTTTTCTCTATACCACTTAGCAATTTAATGTGCCTGCATCGGGAATAGTATCATACCAAACATGATAATTCATTATATTTAATGAAGAAAACTGAATTTCTTCACCGAAAATGAAGAAATTAAGTCGTTTACAAACAGGTTACAGACACACTAAAAACTGTTAACCTATTATATTGCTACTACAATGCTGATAAGGTCATACCTCGTACATTACTGTCGTAGCTGTCGGACCGGTTTCGGGTGTCACCCATCTTCAACACGAACTCGTGTTGAGTTCGTGTTGAAGATGGGTGACACCCGAAACCGGTCCGACAGCTACGACAGTAATGTACGAGGTATGACGGTAGATTGTATGTTTAATATTAATAATACTAACTAACCTCTGTGGTAATGATGAAATGCATGTATTTATAAAGACTAATATATTTTCAGTTCATATAGTTTCTTCTTACTGAAAATCACAACATATGGTCAAAAGGAAAACAAAGGCTTCCTTAGAAGTCATAGAAGTAACATTACTTTCCTGGGGAACCAGTTACAGAATCTATTAACAAGTGATTCCATTTTTGTTGGATTTCATTTTAAAGTAAATATTTTTCCACTTCTCCCATGTATTAAACAATAACTTAATTAGTATGAAATAACAAAACAGTCATTTCGTGATTATTTTAAATAGCACTTCATTTTTTTAGTATTTATTTAGTAATTTAGTCACGAAATATTGGTTCAATTAAATTAATATCTAGTTTTAATTATTGGAATGGTCAATCTTGCCTATAATTGCAAAGTTTTTTAAACTGAACTCAAATTCAACAAGAACACTATGTCCCTTCTTCATTTTTTATCAGTTTTCCCTTTATAACAGAGTTTTCTAAAAATCCAGCAACAAACAAATGTCATGGTAAAAATTGATTTTAAACTGCCTTGACTTTATGACATAGAAGGTTCTTTTTGGCCGATACAGAAGTCAATAAGTCTGTTTATTCCATTTTGGCTGATTTCATTACAACCTACATGATAGCATTCCATTCTTCTGAATTCATAAATTCAGGTGGTGTGCTGGTGATATCGTAGAGTTGCATTGAACTCACCACTCAAACCTACGGCAAATGTCATTATGTATACTTTTTAAAGTAGATAAGAAGCTGTGATAATGGTTATTCAAAAAAAAAAATTTTGTTGTGATAAGAAATCATTTGACGGCTAAAACTGAAGTACCTTTTTCACACCTTTCTTCAGCTTTTTTTTTCCTTTAAAAATCCATTACTGACTTGTATCCGATTGTTCCTTTCATTGTTTGAATTTGTTAAATATCTTTTATTTAACAGTAAAAAGCGTCATTCTTCATCTTTTTCCTCTCAGATTATATCATTGGAATTTCTTCTTGATTCCTCTTCGTTTTTTCCTCCATTCAAAGTACCGTATTGATTCTATTTTTTCTTCTCAATTTTCTTTTGTTTTAACCACCATCTTTTTTATTGATTCAGTCATCACAGTTTCTCAGAGAATCACTGCTGTCAACTGGAACGATCATTGAAGTAGAGACTTGTAATCGTGCGTCTCTGTGTGTTATAACGAATGACTTATGGTATGCAATATAAGAATAACACTAATATATATAAAAGTCTAAACCACAGTAAGAAAATGAAAGAAACGACTAAGATCTTTCAACTAAAACAAGAGGTGTTCGTCTGAGTTCATCTGATACTGATCAGTATTAGCTGGATTGTGACGAAAACCACTTGTATTGGTTCAAAGACCTGATTAGTTTTCAAGGTTTGTGGTTTAGATGTAGATATATAACTTTCTTCGAGAACGGACAGAAACAAGAATGAAAACCAGACACTAGGACACATGATTAGTATTTAGTATAACGGTATAGTATGCTAATAATACTATTTATTAGTATTACTATTAGTATAACGGTCATACTCACGAAAGAAGCGGTCTGGCGAAAAGACGTAAGTCAACATACTCGTGTATGTATACTTTGAACCTTTTGAGAAACAGAAATGAAAAACAGGAACTAGGACTCATATTCAATATTTCGACCCTTTTAACAGGTGTCCTCAGGAAAGGAAAGTGAGCGGTGAGAAGACGATATAACCAGATATATCTGTCCGATCCACAATAGACAACAAACGTTTCACGGTAAACTATTGGTGTCCCTATCTCTACTCTCCTGGAGACGGTTGAAGCCAGAATTTAAGTTTGTTTTCGTATCATTTCTCTGTGTCCATAGTTTACTGTGAAACGCAAACTATATATATAGTTGTGTCACAACCTCCAGGACAATGTGGAGCCCTAGCAACAGTCCCTTATCTAGTTAACATGTAGAGGAGTTTTATGCACATGAAAAACAAGGAAACACAATAGGCTTCCCAGGTAAACAAATTTAAATCTCTGTAATTTAAATTCTTATCAATATAACACAAAACTAGATTGGAATACGTAAATCCATAGTTCATCTTTTGTCTTACATAGTAGCAAACAATAGAGCTAATGTAGTATTATCTAGTCTAATTCTTTTATAGTTCTTTTTATCGTCATATTGTCCGTCCAGTCTTCTTTTTATTTTTGTTAGTGGTTTGAAGAAGATATCGGATTGGTGGTTTATCTGTTCGTTTATTATATTACCCGATTTTTTATGTTTATACATTTCTAGTTGTTCTATTATATTAAGTCTCTGTCCTTTCTGTCCCGTCTTTAGTAAGTCTATTGAGTTTTCTATGCTGTCAGGTTCGTGTCCGTGTTTGGTAAGGTGATTTGCGAAATTAGATTTATTAGTATTATTTAAATAATCTTTAAGATGTTCTTTGAATCTTTGTTTTATGGTTCTTCCCGTTTGTCCTACATATATAATTTCGCAAATCACCTCAACTGTCAACCTCAAATTTCAGTAAGGAAAAATTGAATAGTGAAGTAAAGTCAGGAGCCATATATAATATTTATTGAAAAATTAAATGCAACTGATATGGAATGTTCATCCTTTTCATATGTAAACAAACTTTACTTTTGCTTAAACACAACTAAATGTGGTATTCAAACAAAAACACAGATCTGGTATTCATTTCTTATTTAAATAAATAAAGTATGTTTCTCCCCATATCCTTTCAAGTTCCTTTTCAAACTAAACCTTTTTCAAAGCCAACAACAAAAGAACCAAAACGAAAAATGACATTTAATAAAAATCCAACTGTTAATATATATATGTAAACTATATTCACAAAAAAGAACACACAGAAATGAAACAGAAACTCACCGCTATATTTTGATGGCTTCGTCATCAGGAAAATAGATGAGAATCACTCTGAAGACTGGTAACAACTCAGTGATCTATAAATATATCACAAACATGAATATCCTAAAACAAAAATCACAACCATATATTTGATCTATTCTTTGTGATATATATTTCTATGATATAAAATATATATCACAAACAAATATACTGAAGTAAGTTAAGAAAAATGTTTTAAACATCTTGAAGTTTATTTTGTAATTACTAAAATAAAACAAATCCAATTCTAATAATTTTAAAAGTAAATTATTACCATAAATAAAGTTTCTTTTTGCTGAATTACCTTTAAAAAAGTTCATTATTTTCATTAAAACAAATGCTCAAATAATCAAAATAAAGTGTTAAAAAGTCTAGAAATTAGAGAAATTTGGCAAATTACTTCTTTAATAAACATGGTATAGGATTAAATTTAGTTTAAACACATTTAAAAACTAATTTCATAGATACTTAAATAGTTTTTATATAATTGTGTTGATATAATTCTTAATAATAAACATTTCATAATATCAAAATTATTAATATGATTGATCATATATAGAAACTACAGTTTCAAAGTATGAAAAAAAAATTTGTGATAATGCAGAATGAACCAAAAGTAAGTTTACAATTGCCCAAATCTTTTCTTTGCTACATAAAGATTTCAATTGGTGAACAATATAATACAAGTATTAAATTAATATTAAATTCAAATGGATATTAAATTTATATTGGAAGTTAGAAAAGAAAAGAGTAAATTAGTTGAAATTAAATACAATATATGAATGTTGAATTGAACTATTGAGGTTTTTAGCAAGAGAAATTAGTATGAAATTAGTAAATAACTTAATTAATCTACCAATAGGAAGAAATATGACATTATAACAGATTGAACAAGTAATGAACATTTAAAGTGCTCAACCTATCATTTAGTGTTGATATAATTTTTAATAATAAACAATTCATAATGTCAAAATTATAAATATGACTATATATAGAAACTACAGTTTCAAAATATTAAAAATTTTCAATGAATTTTACAACTATATGATAACAAAGAATGAACCAAAAGTAAGTTTACAGTTACCCAACTCTTTTCATTGCTTCATAAAGATTTCAATTGGTAAACAATTATAATACAGGTAAAAGAAATGGATGTTAAATTAATATTGGAAGTTGTAAAATGCTGAGCTTGTTCTATGGACAAGGTTATTGTAGCCATGGTTTTAGTCCTGTATTATGTTCTCATATTTTTTCAAAATCAGTTTTAGTTAACGTAATTTTCCATTATATGATTATAAAGAATGATTTTTATTTATTAATAAAAAGAATATGCCAGTAATTACTAAAATTAACGTTAAATGATACATCATTACATTGTATAACAAAATTAATACTAATAACTGAATTGAAATAGTTAATTGTATTAAACATGAAACAACTATAATCATAAAAACAATGATAACTATTATTGAATTCAAACTGAAAGAGTTACACATAATATTAGAGAGTAATATATTCCATTAACTTTAATAATTTAAAATGAAATTCTAATTATTTCAATAATTTATTTCTTGTAGAATATTTGTTTGACATTTTGATAAATAACGAACACATTATTCTGTATTTTTAATTACTTTGTCACATTGTGTATAAATATAGGTATGCATTATTGATTTTAATATAATTTTTTTTAAGAAAGGACGCTAACCTATAACTGAAGTAGCCATTTGGTTAAACATAATCACTAAGAAATTGTCATCTAATTATTTATTTATTATTATTATTATTGAACTAATTTATTGTTAAAAATATACCTACAAATAGTTGCAGAAACGGTCGTACTTACGATTTGTTTAAATATTCAGGAATATTGTTCTTTTCAGAGAATAATATTTCATTATGGCAGATGTGTTAGAACACTACACAGTCGTATTCTGAACTGACCAATCATAGTGCACGATGTGCATGACTTGCAGATGACGTCACTCAAGCAACATCATTTCAATTACGTCATTTATTGGTTCACTTAATCTCTTTAAATAAGACACTATTTTACTTTTTTCTTTAAGGAGATATATGGAATGACTTATATATATATATATATATATATTATTATATTACTATATTATATACTATACTATATATACTATATTATATATACTATTTGATACATAACGAGCACATTATTCTGTATTCTAAATTAATTTGTCACATTGTGTGTAAATATAGGTATGTGTTATTGTTTTAATACACAAATCAATATAGTACTATAGTATATAATACTATAGTACTATAATATACTATACTATATTACTATATATATGAATATTCATGATTTGTTTTCTTGACCCAATATTTATATGATGTAATTTTTTTTAAGTGTTGAGGTCTAATGATTTTAAACTAGTCCTTTTGCCGACATATATTTATGTCATCTTCAGGGCTACAACATGATTGTTTTGCAATTACCACTACTATTACTACTATTTTGGTTATTTATTACATTTTACATGTACAGAAACAGAAAGGAATTGATTCATAAATCAGTTATTTCGACTATGGATTTTTTTTCACATTGACATAAGGATATTGATATAAGGATATGATTATTAGCCTTTCATTCCTGAGGTAGTACAGATAGTGATTGAAGGACATATCAATATATAAGCTTAATTTTGTACATCACACAGCTGATGCAAATAATTTCATTAGTATAACTACAGCAGTAATAATATTTTTGAAAAACCAAATGAACATTTCTTGATACGAAATATTCTCCTACAAGAGAACATGGCTTTTGTTCAAATAGCCAGTGGATTTTTTACATCGTTTACTTGACATCCTTCTACATTGAATATTTAAGTAAAATTTTCAAATTTAAAACAGGAAAATGCCCTTGTTTTCTCTGAAAAACATCATAAACAGCGAAGATAATGTTGTTTTAAGGTGATTTATAATTAAAGATGTACGATAATTACATTTTTTAATCTCTAAACGAAAGATTTCAATTTTGAAATATCTTTTACATTTTTGGTTTTTTACAGAATTATTATACTGGGAATTTTATGGCTTCTTAGTATTTAATAAGATTATTTTCCTTCCCCTTTGTCAAATAACATATATACGAATTTTTTCTGAGTGAGTGTTATCATTTTCCTGCACAATATTATTCCTCTTACATCTATATAAATAAAATAATGATTTTGTCTGTACATTGCTTAGAACTGACTCATTTCAAGTTTTCTTTACGTTTCATACATTGGAAAAACCGAATCCACCCTTAGAAAAATTTCTGTCGGTTTGTCTGTTTTTCCACAAAACTTTGTCACAAGTAAACTCAGCTACCATAACACATATCAAGCTGAAACTTTTACAGTAGATTTGAGTAAATCTAACTTAAAATATAGGCTCTGAATTATTTTGAAATTCAACGTAGAAGTGAAGTTATGGACGTTTAAAGCAAAAACGTTTGTCACAAGTAAACTCAGCCACCATAAGACATGGCGAGCTGAAACTTTGACACTGGATTTTAGTATGCCTAACTTAAAATACGGGCTCTAAATAGATTCATAATTCAGTACAGAAACGAAGTTATAGGGATTTAAGCGTATTTCCCTAACTTCACAGACAAGTTTGTTTTGAAAATACACAGGTGTGGCAAGTAGGTATTGTTAGTTGATTTTAATTTCATTGGAGCATATGAATATAATGATGTATTTGACATCTTTGAAAAAGTGTTTCCCAGAGTTGAGGATATACCATCTATTACGAATAAATAGTTTTGTAAACGAGCAATTCTCAACTCTTAATATGAACAGGCAGGAAAAATCAACAAACAAGTTCTTACGCTATATCATACGAGGAAAGAACATACAAGTCAGTAAAGAGATTGGATTAATGATGAAGAAGCAGTTCATTATCTAATTGAATTTCTTGACTCTGAATTTATTTCTCCTGGACTGCCTGCTCATGAGTAAAAACTTAAAGTAGGAGCACCAATCATGCTACAATTTAGTAGCAGTAACAAATTTCATGTTACGAAACATGAGTGCCCCAAAACTGTGCAACGGGACACGACTCTGAGTTCGTGCTCTACACAGATATGCCATAGAGACGGTCATAATGACTGGATGTGGTATTGGGGAGTCTGTGTGTATACCACGCATACCATTGATTCCGAGCCACTGTCTGTTTCCGTTGAAATGATTGCAAAGTCCTTTGAGAGTCTATTTCGCAATGACGTTAACTAAGTCGCAAAGGGAGACTTTATCTAACGCAGGAATTCAAGTTAGCGAGACCAAGTTTTTCTCACATGGTCAACTATAGTTTACTTGCTCAAGAGTCAGAGGTTCCAACTGTTTGTTCTTCCGTGAACCTGAAGGACAGACAGCAAATGTAGTGTATACAGAGGCATTTGTTTAACACTGTACTAATAATGGTATTTTCTACTATTCTATAATTTCTAATTATAGTATTAGTATAATACTATAATTGATATTTTGGAATACCAAGTATAATACAATTTTTGATTCCGTCAAAGACGGGTA
Organism: Hermatobates lingyangjiaoensis; assembly: GCA_026182355.1. Classification (NCBI taxonomy): domain Eukaryota; kingdom Metazoa; phylum Arthropoda; class Insecta; order Hemiptera; family Hermatobatidae; genus Hermatobates; species Hermatobates lingyangjiaoensis. The sequence goes on along the minus strand of JAPFBL010000047.1, from coordinate 1,012,667 downwards.
CGTTTGCTAGTCTCATATAAGTCAATAAACAATTTAAATTGTTCCTTTATAAATATCAATTTTATCTCAGTGGATTCGCTCAAAAAATTTCTAAGTCAATGTAAACAATGAAAAAAAATGTAAAAAATTCGACAAGTATAGCAGGTGATCTCTTAGTCTAGGATAAACAAACAGTTTTTATAGCGTTCCGAGTATATTATATTTTACCATTAAAATATAATTTAATACATCTAGGTATCAATGATTTGTTTAAGTTTTTGCTTAATGTGGACTTAAATCCGGAACGCAGTTTGAACAGAGAAATATGAACTTTCTCGTCGTCCTTCAGAGTAACACTGTTATTACCTGGTTTCACCTGTACAGGAGAATCTCTAAGTTACTCTGTTATCTGTAAACTCTGGTCAAGACAATTGAATGTTTTGCTCTCAGTAAATTTTTTTGGTTTATTTGTTAGGTTTAATTCAATCCGTTTTAATCATATATTGTTACTACCTTTAATTTTGTGTTTAATAAATCAAAAAAATACCGTATCTTAGAGGACGCCTTATGAAGGTTCTTTAAACAGTTTTACAAATTATAAAACTATTTCAAACTCAAAAATATTCAAAAATGCTTGAGAGCTAAGATCAGACGCAACAGAATCTCTCTTTCAGGCTGAAAGTTAATCAATATCTACTAATGTAGTTGGTATTGATTAAAGACACAAGGAAGACATATTTGTGAATAAACTAAAATAATCACATTTGTATTTCAGTGACTTTCATCCTGCTGAAAAACTTGACCTAATTCTAAAATGTATAGCAACTATTTTATTTATATTAAACAGCATTCTTTTTTTTTTTTTTTATTAAACTGACTTCCATTCTTTGAAAACAATTATGAAACAAGCTATAGCTAAGTAGGTGCTTTTTACATTGTGCAAATTATTAAAGGGATATTTATGCGATAAAATGAAGCTAGTGGATTTGGAGAGGAAAGTTTTGGTGTCATATTGTAGGGCCATATAAGCAGGAGACCAGGGGTGAGGCGAGAATATGAAATAAAAACAGCCGGAGTTAGGCCCACCGCCTCCAATATAACTGACCCTTTTAATCTACTAAAAAAAGCACCCATCCAGAAACATCACTCATTTTATTCCTGTCTGCTTGTTGCCCACTTTTTCTATATCCCTTATATTCTCAACCAACATTCGTCCATTAAAGTAATTTGTAAAAAAAAAAGAGGAAATATAAAAAAAATTGGCACCCATCAACATTATAGTATAAAACCCACTTATGAAATTAAAGCTCTCTTGTAACTAAAAGACTGAAATAAAAGCAGGAAAATTGATTGATATTTCAATTTAAATATAAACTTCGGTTCCTGTAAATTGAAGTTCTTTATAACTGAAATCAGATTAGTTGTGGCATTTTCAATTATACAAGTAATCCACATATAGGGGAAAACCAACTTTTAGTTTATATTTCATATAAAATATTCTCTTGAGGGGTGGTTTTTTTTTATCGAACATAGCTAGGCACAACAGTTATAACAAAGTTCATATTATCAAAATCATGGAATATATGTTCACATGCAAATTCAGCATGTTTTTTTAATTAATTTTATTTTGTACCTGTCAGAACTGTATTAGTAGAAAATGCGCGTTCAAAGTTTATATAAAAGAAGTACATGCTTATCAATGAAGTATTTATTTTAGTGAAAGTTATTTCATCAACTAATAAATGTTCTTTACCTTTAAAATACTGACGTGAGTAATTAGGTACACTTTTTTCACAATTAGAGTAAAATGTTCATTATTTTTTGAAATTAGATTCGACAGAGAAGAGCCGAAGTGATTGGCACATCTATTTATTTCAAGTTAGCTGACATAAAGCGGTCAGGCTAGCTCCGTGGTTACGTGCTCGCCTCTGAACTGATAGGACCGGGGTTCGATCTCCACCTGGCCCTCGATTTATTCACGCGGGAGGTGAATAAATCTGAGCACGTCGTGCCTCGGAGAAGGACGTTAAACTGTCGGCCCCGAGCCTGTACGATGTCAGGTACTCTTAAAGATCCCTACCTACTCTAAATACACTTGAGTTAGGCAAAATTTAGGACTCCCACTGTAGAATCAATCTTCATTGTATGGTATCACAAAGGGCCAATGCTTGGCCTAAGTGTGTTCCCTTGTGGGACTGCCACTGCAACCTAACCTAACCTAGCTGACATAAAACAAACTAAGAAAATATCGTTAGATACAAGCCGCCAATGATATTTTTTGTCGATTTTAAACACCTCATCTTAGTTTCCTTTAATATCACTGTACTTCCAAAGAGTAGAATCGAACATTTCAAACTTATGTTTCAGGATTTCTTGATTCTTACAAAATTTTTGAGGCACATCAAAAAAATCATATTGCACGTTTCTTTTTTAAATGAGGGAGTTAAAAATTATATCTAAGTATGAGTGGACAGGCTTCCTATACTGCCTTACAGTTTTAGGACTACGAGGGAATTTTTAAAAATTCGGTTTGTCCCCCTCCGAAGAGGGCAATGCGCATTACCCCGGACCAGGGCTTTCTACTAGTAGTTAATCGGACCCCATCAGAGTGTCATTGGGAGCAGCCTTTAGTAGCTAATTGAACGACTCATGGAGAGAGATTACAAATCTCTCCTTGGTCGTACGCTATCTGGTCTGTTCTAGTTGCACAGACTGTGAACTCTTCATAGCATGCTAGATATTGGCTTTTTTCCATATCAGATAGGCATAAATCACTGCTTACTATCAGGCTGGTATTTTAGCCATGTAGACAGTGGTATAGTTACCTATCTACTCATTCAATACCGAAATCATTATGTAAAATAATGAACAAAAACGCATCAATCCAATTTACGTTTCTTATAAATGTTTAACTATATAGTATTAACATCTACTTCACAAACTGTTTATTCATTTATTTTGTAGTATTTACCCATAATTAGAATTGTGGAAAACATTCCTACGTTTTTTGAACAAGTGATATTCTTCCTCAGGGTTCACAATAAACATTGTAGTGTGACCAAACCTAGAATAATAATGTTAGAAATTCATATATTTAAGTTTGAGGAGACATACTTGCTTCCAGAGAGAAGTCAGAAATGTGCTATGGGAAGCGAAATTTAACGATATGTGAACGAGGAAGTGAACCGTAATCAATGGATTCAAAATCTACACAACTAAACCATTAAAATAGTTTTGAACTACCTTTAAATACTGGTAAGTAAGATATAGAACATTTTGACGAATAGCTCAGGTACATGATAGTATAATAATTAGGTCTTATAGAGTATCAATTCTACAAGCATAAAGACTTATTAGGTGACGAAAATGAAAAACCCTATGTTGAATTAAAAATAATTCAGCATGACCCAAATCGTTTTATTAATGACGAGGAATTTGGAAAAGTAAGAATTGAAATTGTGTTACGGCCCTGTGATATATCATTCACGTGCCATATTTACATTTATAATTTTACTATATAATACATTATAGTAATTAAATTAGTATTGTATATAAACTTAAAACAGAAAACTAGGTGTTTGAAAAGTGTTGCATTGTTAACAATTATTCATACATGATTTTCCAAAAATGAATGTTTATCATTACAATATTGTAAACATAAATATTATAGTAGAACTTTACAATTTTATAAAAAATATCTAATAACAGTAAAGTTACATTGCTGAACATTTCGTGTTTTTATGAGGCTACTGCTAATTTATTTAAAAAATAACGAAAAAAGATAAAAACACTCAATGTTTGTTTTTATAAATATAGGATAATTTGAAGAAATTTTAAGGGAAGTTAAAAAAGTTGAAGGATAGTATATCACCACTTGATTCAACGTCCACTGAGAAGGATATATACGAGAACAAAATAGAAAAATCCCACACTTTTTCTATAAAAAAGGACAGGTATTCATGATAGAATGAGAAACACCTATGAGTTTCATCACACGGCTAATCTACTGTAATAGAAAAGTAATTTTCAAAATATTTGTATCTCTTTTTCAAGATAGTTTAATAAATTGAAATTCAACTGCTTGCCCTAAATCATTACAGACTGCACCTGCCGTCTTCTATACTAATATGCCATTGTTTTCAAATGCCCAAACATATTAGATTTCACATATAGTGCTGTTCTTAAGTTGGAAAGTTAGGCTTGTTTATTATTTAGCACAAATTTTAGTTATAGGCAGGCAACTAAAATTGGGCCAATTCGATAAAATTGGTCGAAATATCGATGTGAGTTATGTCTGTGTGTTTCCTTTGTTTTGAATTTATTTTATTTAAAAAAGTCCGCGGGACCGTTTCTTTTAATTGTATATATTTTTATATATATGTACACTTTAACACAGAGAAAAGAACACAGAAAGACACTACAGAACTCACTTCGATATTTCAACATCCGTCGTCATCGGGAAGAAGTGCGAAGTACTCGCGTTGAGAAGCAAACTGCTACTGATATATATATATATATATATATATGATGTAATTTTCTTGAGGTTTGAGGTCCAATGATTAAAACTAGTCCATTTGCCGACGTTTCGACATATATTTATGTCATCTTCAGGGCTACAACATGATTGTTTTACAATTAGCACTACTATTACTACTATTTGGTAATTTATTACATTTTAATATGTTCGGTAACAAAGAGGAATTTTTTGATAAACAATTATTACGACTATGGATTATTTTGTTATACATTAACATAAGGATATTGTTATAATTAGTCTATTGCTTTAGAATTATTGCATAAGTATAGAGATCACTATTTGATTACCTTGGAAATCTGTTTATGTTGCAGCATTCTTCTTTAATACTGTTTCATGATGGTTACTATTTGTTTTCTGGGAGGTTTCTTTACGGTTATGTTCTGTTTTGCTTGTTTGAGTACACAGTGTTTTTTTTCCCCATATTTTTTTTTCCTATTTTTATTTTTTTTTTTTTTGTTTTTTTTTTATATTATTTTTACTGGGTTGCCTATTCTTCATTTGTTAGTCCCTATGGTTTGTTTTCTTGTATTGTGTAAAAATGTTTGTATAAATTTGGCTAAATTTTTCTATGTCTGTTCTAGAGTTGCAAGTGTTTTTCGTTTGTCCTATGTGTATTATTTCCTTTACTAGTCTCTTTTGTGTGTGTTTTTCTTTGTCTATTATATGTGGGTTTTGAAAGTCAAAATTATGTTTTTGTGTGTTGGCATGTTTAGCTAGGGCGCATGTTATTTTTTGTCCTGTAATGTCTGATTTATGCTGTGAAATCCTGTTTGCTAAGTATTGGCTGGTTTGCCCTATATATTTTGTATCACAGTCGTTGCAGTTAATTTGATAGACTATATTGCTGTTTTGTAATGTAGAGGTTTTAGATTTAAGTTTGGAGAAAACTAAACTATTTAGTGTTTTGTTGTTTTTGTGTGCAATTTTGCAATGTATAGTGTCTTTTAACGTTTTTTTTAATCTTTCCGAGAGGCCTTTTACATACGTAAGGCTGATGTATTTTATATTGTTTGTTCCTGGGTTCATGTTAATGTTGTGAGAGTCTGGCTGTGTTGTCTGTATGTCCTTTGCGTTTACGTCCGTGCGAACACAGCTATCGCGTTAAAACATAGAGCCCTCAGCCTCAGTGACCCCAAATTCCATAGTAAAAATATAACCCTAGTAAAATCCATACTGCTTAATAATAATTTTCCTAAAGGTCTAATAAATAAAATTATTACACACAGTTGCAACCTACACACACAGCATAATGATAATGGAGACCACAGGCAACGAAATAACAATATAACAACAATTTCAAACAGTCGCACGGACGTAAACGCAAAGGACATAAAGACAACACAGCCAGACTCTCACAACATTAACATGAACCCAGGAACAAACAATATAAAATACATCAGCCTTACGTATGTAAAAGGCCTCTCGGAAAGATTAAAAAAAAACGTTAAAAGACACTATACATTGCAAAATTGCACACAAAAACAACAAAACACTAAATAGTTTAGTTTTCTCCAAACTTAAATCTAAAACCTCTACATTACAAAACAGCAATATAGTCTATCAAATTAACTGCAACGACTGTGATACAAAATATATAGGGCAAACCAGCCAATACTTAGCAAACAGGATTTCACAGCATAAATCAGACATTACAGGACAAAAAATAACATGCGCCCTAGCTAAACATGCCAACACACAAAAACATAATTTTGACTTTCAAAACCCACATATAATAGACAAAGAAAAACACACACAAAAGAGACTAGTAAAGGAAATAATACACATAGGACAAACGAAAAACACTTGCAACTCTAGAACAGACATAGAAAAATTTAGCCAAATTTATACAAACATTTTTACACAATACAAGAAAACAAACCATAGGGACTAACAAATGAAGAATAGGCAACCCAGTAAAAATAATATAAAAAAAAAACAAAACAAAAAAAAAATAAAAATAGGAAAAAAAATATGGGGAAAAAAAACACTGTGTACTCAAACAAGCAAAACAGAACATAACCGTAAAGAAACCTCCCAGAAAACAAATAGTAACCATCATGAAACAGTATTAAAGAAGAATGCTGCAACATAAACAGATTTCCAAGGTAATCAAATAGTGATCTCTATACTTATGCAATAATTCTAAAGCAATAGAGTAATTATAACAATATCCTTATGTTAATGTATAACAAAATAATCCATAGTCGTAATAATTGTTTATCAAAAAATTCCTCTTTGTTACCGAACATATTAAAATGTAATAAATTACCAAATAGTAGTAATAGTAGTGCTAATTGTAAAACAATCATGTTGTAGCCCTGAAGATGACATAAATATATGTCGAAACGTCGGCAAATGGACTAGTTTTAATCATTGGACCTCAAACCTCAAGAAAATTACATCATATAAATATTGGGTCAAGAAAACAAATCATGATATATATTAATATATATATATTAATAAATATATATATATATATAATAAATTATAGTTAACACATGAAAGAGAAAAAAAACAAATAAAGATACACACAAAAGACTCACAACGATATTTCGACAGTCGTCGTCATCGGGTAGAAGTAGTCCCTTTGAGTAGCTGAAGCTAACTATATATATATATATATATATATTCGTAAAAGAAAAGATTTCGAAGTTTCGAGAAATATTCAACGAAGTTAACTAAGGTGAAATCAGACATAACGTTTTTAAATATGTATATATATATAAACGAAATAAAACACTATGAGTGTCTGTTAACGCCTCAATCACTGAACGAACATCCCTTCTGAGGCAGATGTGCCTGATGATAAACACTAAGTGTTCGAAACGCTTCGTAAAATAAATTCAATGTGGTGAAGACGTAATATAATTTCCTAATTTTGAAGGAGAATAAATTGGTATGACTATCATGTTGACCTTGAAATGTTTGTATTTGTTTCAGCTATGGGTGTCTCATCTATATGGCGACCCAGGTGGCCTCCGGCATGAAATACTTGGAGTCCATGGAGTTGGTCCACAGAGACTTAGCCTCTAGGTAAGCTCATTTCCCTCTTAACTTAGCAAGCAAGACCACTTTAATTCCATTACAAACTAACCTAGTCGGCCCTTTGGCTGCCTTTGCCCTTTCTTACCACAGATCTACCTAATTACTCCTTTACGACTCTTAGTGTTACCAACGATTTCACCTGCTTATATAAAACGAATTAAACATAAAAAAATTCCCTATCACAAATTTCATGTTCAAGGCAACAACATTTACAATTAATGATGTGTTATTAAAAAAAACAATCAACAGTGAACAAAAAATGACATCAGGAACGAACTAAAGAAAATAAAATGATACTAAGTAAAAAAAAAACATATACCAATGTGAAGAACAATTAAAATAATTCGATTTGTGATGATCCCCAGTAAAGCATTAATGAGAGATGAATGAAAAATATTAAAATGGCATTATTAATTGACATTATTACATTGTCTCATGCTACTTATAAATTGATAGGGGTAGGTTAGGTTGCAGTCCCACAAGGGAACACACGTAGGCCAAGCATTGGCCCTTTGTGATACCACACAATGAAGATTGATTCTACAGTGGGAGTCCTAAATTTTGCCTAACTCAAATGTATTTAGAGTAGGGATCTTTAACGAGTACCTGACATCGTACAGGCTCGGGACCGACGGTTTAACGTCCTTCTCCGAGGGACGACGGATCAGATTTATTCACCTCCCGCGTGAATAAATCGATGGTCAGGTGAGAATTGAACCCCGGTTCTACCAGTTCAGAGGTGAGCACGTAACCACTGAGCTAGCCTGGCCCCCATTGATAGGGGTATTAAAGTAGGAATGGAATAGACAAAATGATAACGATAGTAGAACGACACTATTGTTCTACTTCCTTTGTTCATTAATCATTTTTTATGTTCATATTGTCTTCAAAAATTTTTCTTACGCCTTTATAAAAATCCATATTTTTTCATCGCAGATATATAATATATAAAACATTATATTGGCTATGTAATAGAATAAAAAATTGGGAATGATGTGATCATATTGAAAATATTTATAAATAAATCTAAACCGGTTTGAAACTTTGATATAACTGTGGATTCGTTCAGTTTTCCAGGTTTGAATTGAACCTGTAAAGTATTTGGTTACGTATACATATCATTAACATTATTAAAAGATTTCAGAGATTTATATAAAAAAATCAATATTTTTCTATCCTATTTTCTCAAATAGATAAAGTCGTAAGAGCCTGAGTGGTACTACCTATTGAAGTGTCACTAACGTATCTGAACACGGAGGGGCTCTGTATAATGCCAACTATTCTAAGAGGGAGAAAATGAACCTAAATAAACATAAATATAAATACTTCAACCAATCAAGAATTTCCTAAGTAATCAATGAAAAAAGCAAAAATTAACACTATCTATTGAATAGTGAAAACAAAAGAAAATACTAATAAATATACTAAAATATAAATAACGAAAGCAACACAAAGATAGACACAGAAAACTCACTTTTATATTTCGATTATTTTCGTCATCATGGAGACACAGTTTCCTGCAGTAGGCAGGGCAGATACTCTGGGTTCACAGATGACATTGGTATTGCTTACTTTTATTTTTTTATTTTTTCATCATGAATAATCCGATTTGGTTTTGATTCGATGAAGTTGACTGCTTATCTAAGGAAGTCGTACACTGTTTTGTTCATATTGAGTATATCTCATATTGCTTGGATCTTAACATACCGCCTAACGGTAACGGTGCTCTGAAGCTAACACTATCAGCCTTCCCTATCTAATTTCGATATCAACTTGCCTATTCCGGTTTTCAATATTCTCTCTATCTCTCTTAACTAACTTTACACTATTGTATTATGTTGACGAAATACTACTTCTCTAAACTCTCTTCTGTTATTAAAATTCTCGATAAATTGCCCGTAATCATATGATATATATTTATAAGTCCTTACTAAATGTTCATAAGTTGTTGGATAAGTCCCGTATTGCTAATTAAAATAAACTTTCGAAGTTCTATATGGTTTCTTATCCGTCAATCTGCCATTTCAGGTGTCTTTTCCACAATCCCCTGTTTCCTTGCTTCTCTCTTTTTCATAATCCTGCCTTTTGCATACCAGTATTTCTTCTGAAATTAATTCTTACCCCCTCAAAAAGTTCCTAGGTTAGATATGTAGACATTTTTAGAGGATCCACTTTTATGTAGATCTCTTCGTTGGAAATTCTTTTGGCAGTCACATGGTGGTAATTATGATGTGTTTTACCTGCTTACACCGCATAAGTAGGTTTATATCCCTTTCTTCAAATGAACTCCCACCTCTCCCTGCATAACATCCACATAAATTTATTCAGTGGATATTTATCCAAAGAATATTTACCTCCTTGATTGTTCATAAAGCCTCTGATCCGTCATCTCTCAATTCAGTGAAACCAAATGACAACACTTCAGGCGATGAGATATTAACTATTAAGAGCCTGACATTAATGTTCTTGCTCATCATAGCTGCAGATAAGAGTTTTACTGATGTTGTAATGGACGAGATGACATTTATAATCACGTCGCCATTGAGCAGTTATCAAACTTACTTTTACAACCCTCTTTCCTCTAATCTGACTTCCACTTTCCCAACTAATCTATCCTCATTAGTTGATACCTGGTTCTAGAGTGAAGACCTTTCTCAGGGTGGCATTGAAACGCTTGTCCTTTCACAACCACGGTATCCTATTTTATATCTACTTCCAAAATTCACAAACTTTTCAATATGCCTGAAATATGTATGAGTTATGACTGTTTGACTGAGATAAACTCTAATATAAGCTCAGGCCTGTTTTCATTTCTAATAACCGACGATCAATGTTTGGCTTAAAGGTTGTACGTATACACCTTTTTTTACAGCTAATCATGATACATAATCTGGTTTAGTATTTTATAAAACATTCCTAAATAAATCCTGCTGCCAATAAATTTATCTATCAACGTATTTTGACATATTTTGTGCAATATATAGGCCATGTATTTTGATATGAGGACAGTTTTAACATTGCCAACCAGATAGATTTGACGAAGTTGATGACCAAGACCCACAACTCTGATCAACTTTGCCTCGACTACCCCACCCCACAATATCTCTTCTTGTTTTGCTAATCAACTAAAGAAACAACTAACCGACCTACCAGTTGAGCGACTAATTTCTGCAACTATAATTCTGTCTTAATATGTTGACTGTAGAAGCAACCCACAAACAAGTCGTGAAAACAAATTATAATGGATGCCAGGTAACTGAATCTCACAACAGAACTCTTTGTAATATTCGATAAAACGCACATAACTCCAACAACCGATACATAACTTTAAAAGTATCATAGGGTTTTGTGACAATACATTAAGGCTAAACTCTATTGAAAATAGATAGAGTGTGAGCTGTTAAGCTTTTCTGCCTAAAGAATAGGGTTTCCGTTGATCATAAGTTAATCAGAACTTAGCCACAGAAACATGACAACAAAAGCCAAGAATAGATCATAACTTTCTATATGCATTAACTGATATTTCATGCTATCTCATTGAGCTACCGAGGTTGTGAAAGCTCCTCTAATAATTAAATGGGGACAGTGCTGACATTAAAAGTGCATAAATGAATGAAATAATAATTTATTGAGAGAATTTACTGCCAGTTCATACCAGAATAGTCTCTTAGCTTTACTGTTGAACAGTAATTGTTAGTAAATCTTAGCATTCAAATGTTGTACCTCTTTAGTGTGATCTGCAAGTATGACCACCGTCCAGTGTCTATCGTCTCCTGCTGATATTCTAAGTCGGTATTGGGACTCCTCTTCGACAGAAAATAGTTTGTATAACCAAAAAGAGACATACTCCTGTCAATAGTTGACAGTTTCTCAAATAGTTTTAAAGAGTAAATATCAAACACTTTAATAACAAATAAATAATTAATAAATACATCAAAATAGATGACTTCATATAATTTTTACTAGTCAAATAACGAATAGAAAAGTTATAAACCTAATTTTGTACATATAAAATTTCATATAAGAACAAATAAATAAAATAACAATTAGTTGTAATGGTATAGACGCTTTGCGTTAATAGATTATTTTTATAGTATACAAAGACAAATCATGCCTCTTACAGACTCAATGTTCTGATGATGGGAGTGCAAAATTTCAATTTTAAACGTTCAATATGAGTCTGACATTTGCTAAATGGGTGTTGATATCTTCTAGTTAGACAATTCTATCATGAAGAGTTTTTAAAAGTTCTTCTTGATCATTATTATCTACTGTTTTTCGTATTTAGTTCCATTTGAAATTTATTTCTTTTGTCAATACACTCAAAAAAAATTTTTTTAACAGGTAACTTATTCATTGATATCTTCATTGCACTTATCATCAATTATCAGATAATAGGAAATGCAAACGTGTTGTATTAAATGCCACACTTCGAACGAGAAACGACCAACTTTATCTTTCTGTGAACTTTAGTCCACGTTTTAATTCGCAGTTCCTGGTCACAGACTTACTACAGTTGAATTACTATACTACTGTGATTGTGTGGGCAGTAAATAGATGTTTGTAATGTATTGCAGAGTTTATCAGTTTACATTTTTTGGTGGTCATTTGATTTTTTTTAAATATGTACACGCCATTGAGGCATCAGAGAGTTTTCAGAGTAGGTTCTGTGCAATGTAGTCAGGATGGGTTTGGGTTGCTGTGACCTTGTTTATGTTCAGTTTGTTATTAAATTCGTCTGCTAGTAAACCACTCTTCCTAATTAATTTGTCAGTAAACTTCCATTGATAACACATGTGACAAGAAAATTTAAATGAGAAGCAGTTGAACACAGAAATACATTAAATCTTCACTATGGCGTTAAAATTTTGATCTATATTCAATTTAACGTTGGTTAGGTTAGGTTAGGTTGCAGTGGCAGTCCCTCAAAGGAATACACATAGATCCAACATTGGACCTTTGTGATACCACAGAATAAAGACTGATTCTACATAAAAAGTCTTAAATTTCACCTAATTCAGTTGTTTTCAGAATAGGGATCTTTAACGAGTTCCTGATATGGTACAGGCTGTTGACCAAACGGCTTAACATCCTTCTAAGAGGTACGATATACTCAGATTAATTCACATTTATTCACTTGACTAAATCGAATTCAACCCCGGACCTACTAGTGCAGAGTCGAGCACGTTACTACGGTGCTAACCTGCCCTCCTAATTTAACGTAACTAAAACATTTAAAACATATTATGTCAATGAGTAATTAGATTTATCTCTGTAATAAGGAGGTGTAATTTTTATCCAGAGGGATGATTAAAAACAGGATGAATTAAATCCAGTGATGTCCAGAAAAAAGGAAATTACGTTGGTAATTAAGGCTAATTTTTCTGTCTTGATACAACATACGGTATGGGTTGGATTTATAATTCAGTTATACAAACCAAAGATTTTAATCAACTTACAAATGTCATGTTTTGCTACGTTTGTCCATGTAAACTACGATAAACAGTAATAATATAGGCTGTTCCTGGGGGATTTACGTGGGGGCTAGTGGGTCAGCTTGTAATGTAAACATTAGATTACATTAATAATGCAATAATGTTAAGAAATAAAATTATTAACATTATCAGATTATATGAGTCCATGTTCTGGACTCATGTTAATCATATTTTTAACATGAAAAAAAAAACAATTGAATTAAAAGTTTTAATTCACTGAAGGCCTAACTAAAACATTGTTATACGCGTCATACACTTAGAAGTACATGTAGACATAATATATGTTTATATCCTAGTAGTAGTTTTTAGTGGCTATCCCACAAAGGAGCACACATAGGCCCAGCATTGGGCTATACCACACAATGAAGATTTGGTATCATTTTAGGACATTGGGAGTCCTAAGTTTTGCCGAACACAAATGTATTTAGAGTAGGGTTCTTTAACGAGCTCCTGACTTCGTAAAGGCTCGGAACCGACGGTTTAACGTCCCCTCCGCGGGACGTTACGTGCTAATATTTATTCACATCCCACCTGAATAAATCGAGGACCAGGTGGGAATCGAACCAGTGACCCACCAGTTCAGAGGTGAGCACTTTAACCACAGAGCTAACCTCGCCCCCCATGTCTATTTCCAAATAATACAAGTTTGTTCTTATATGTAAACTCTGCTCTAAACAACAAACCATTAAAACAACAAACATTCCAGAGCCAGTGTAAAGATTGAGAGAATAAAACCATTATATATTAGCGTTCTAGTTGAATAAATGATGATTATTATCTTGATGTTGATTATTATCAAGATTGCAAAAATAATATGCAGTCTGCCTCCTAATCATAAGCTAAGAGATATCAATCAATGCCGTAACGAGAGTATGAAACTCCTGCGGCAAGTCCCTTCAACTAGATCTGCCTCTCGCACAAACACAAAAAAAAAAATCTGGAGTGGCCTACACTCAACTTTCCTATAAGTAAATTTAATGTCAATCCCCTTGGGTATATAAGATATAATGTTTCATTTAAGCATAATGCAAACATCTAAATGGGAGATGTTTATTAGTCTTTCATTCCTGAGGTAGTCAGATAGTAATGATTGATCGACTTATCAAAATATAAGCTTATTTTTGTATATCACACCACTGATGCAAATAATCTCATTAGTATAACTACAGTAGTAATAACATTTTTGAAAAGCCAAAGTAAAAAAATTATTGCTAGGAAATATTCTCCTGCAAGAGAACATGGCTTTTGTTCAAGTAGCCAGTGGATTTCTTACATCGTTTACTTAACCTCCTTCTACATTGAATATTTAAGCCAAATTTTTAAATTTAAAACAGGAAAATACTCTTATTTTCTCTGACAAACGTCATAAACATCGAAGAGAAAATGTCGTTTTAAGATAATTTATAATTACATTTATTAATCTTCAAACGAAAGATTTCAATTCTGAATTATCTTTTACGATTTTGGTCTTTTATACCCGCGCGTCTTATCCTCAGTTAAACTTGCCCTAGGAGATTTGATCATCTGCTCTTCATTCCTGGAGAAGGTTGATTTCTGATCGGCTTTTGGAGACTTCCCACTCATCTCGCCGGATTCTCCTTGTTCTCTTGGTTAAAATTTCGTTTTCCCTGTGCCTGTAGCTCCAACAGGAGCCGAGAAAAACGCGTTTAAAAGTGGGGGCAAAGTACAATCCAGAAATTTTCTGGATTAGGGGATTGGCCCAGAGGACCGGAGATGATGGGAAACTGTCAGGGGGGGTAAGAAAATAAAAATGGGTAGGGGCCAGGTATATGAAAAAAAAGGAGAGGGGGGGGGAGTAAAATCGAAACGACGCAAAAAACGCTGAAAAATTCGATGAGTGAAGGTTAAGAACTTCTCACTATTGCTCCAAAAAATAAAAAACTTAGATGAAGACGCACTAAAAGAGTGCTCACGCGCAATGCGCTCTCTCTCGACGAAAAATGAGAAAACATTTCCCACGGGGGATGTTCTGAATACCACCAACGATCCAGGAGTCGCCGAATCCCGGATCAGTTCCGCGACAGGTACCATCCAAGGTAGCATGCACAGGTACATCCACAGGTAGCATCCACAGGTACATCCACAGGTACATCCACAGGTGCATCCACAGGTATGTACCTATGGATGTACCTGTGGATGTACCTGTGGATGTACCTGTGGATGGTACCTGTGGATGTACCTGTGGGTGCTACCTGTGGATGTACCTGTGCATGCTACCTTGGATGGTACCTGTCGCGGAACAGATCCGGGATTCGGCGACTCCTGGATCGTTGGTGGTATTCAGAACATCCCCCGTGGGAAATGTTTTCTCATTTTTCGTCGAGAGAGAGCGCATTGCGCGTGAGCACTCTTTTAGTGCGTCTTCATCTAAGTTTTTTATTTTTTGGAGCAATAGTGAGAAGTTCTTAACCTTCACTCATCGAATTTTTCAGCGTTTTTTGCGTTTTTTCGATTTTACTCCCCCCCTCCTTTTTTTTCAATACCTGGCCCCTACCCATTTTTATTTTCTTACCCAACCCCCTGACAGTTTCCCATCATCTCCGGTCCTCTGGGCCAATCCCCTAATCCAGAAAATTTCTGGATTGTACTTTGCCCCCACTTTTAAACGCGTTTTTCTCGGCTCCTGTTGGAGCTACAGGCACAGGGAAAACGAAATTTTAACCAGGAGAACAAGGAGCATCCGGCGAGATGAGTGGGAAGTCTCCAAAAGCCGATCAGAAATCAACCTTCTCCAGGAATGAAGAGCAGATGATCAAATCTCCTAGGGCAAGTTTAACTGAGGATAAGACGCGCAGCCCGACCAAAGCTGCCAACCCCCGTCCAAGGGGTGCAGACGGAAAGTATGTGTTCTTCCCTATGGGGTCCATTTTTGTGTAAACTTGATCCATCAAAGATTCTGGTAACAAGCAATGCTAACACACTCACCCACCCACACACATACAGACATCATCGAAAAAACTTCATAAAACGACTTCTGGGACCTCGAAACATGTAATTCCGTCAAAATTTCGAGATCGAATTTTTTCACGTTCACTATACTTTACTTCTAGTAAAGTAAAAACAAACTTTGAAACAAAATTAATTTATCAACAATAGTTAGTAAACTGCCAACACGAGATGAATTAAAACGTTATTAAATATGCTCCTATGATTTTGATGTTTCTTTTGACATTATTGCGGTAATTGGGACCAACTAAATTTATGAAACCAGAAAGACCGAAAATTCTCATGAAGTATTGAATTTAGTAACTACATTTGATAAACAAAATTTTAATCTTGTTCAAAAAAACATTATTAAAATACTGTTTAGAATGTTATATTCGTTATATTGCCATTTGACCCTTTTTCTTAGCTCAGTTTGGAAAATAAGAGCTCTTTTTAGCTCATTTTTTGTATTATTTTAGCCAGAATCGTTACCTGATATTTGGTAACACTATCTTTCAACCGCATCAAGCGGTCTTCGACATGGTCATATTTCAACTGATTTGTTCAGAGAAGAAATCAGTTAAGATTTGACTCTTAAGTAGACCGCTTGTTACGGTTGAAAGATCTTAGTCTTATTCCTGATTTCTTACTGTGGGTTAGACGTTGATTTTATTTCATATGTTTATAGTAAAATCTTGTTATATATCATCAATTATATAGTCGTCTTTTTATCCTTCATACAATTTATTGGTTTTTATAATATCCATCAAATAGATTTTATTACATTCATAAGTTTCCGAAGTCAATGATTATAAGGTTAAAAACTGAAGAACAGTAATACAACTTATTATTAAATTCTATTCTTGTAACCTATATTGGTTTTAAAATTGCTGGTATAATCACATAAGATTGTGAATTTTAGTTTATAAAACCTTCCATGTTTTAACTCACGAGCTATATAATCTTCTATTTTGTGGTATTTACTCATGATTAGAATGAGGCAAAGAATCACCGAGTCTCCACATAAAAGATGTTTTGTGTCGAGCTATTTTCATTCTTCCTTTGTGTAAATGGCCCATTGATGACCTTTTTTACAAGTCATATACTAATAACCTCTTTTTGAGTGGTTATAAAATGAAATGTGCACTACTGATAAATATATAGAATATTATAAACATGTTATAAGTAATTATTTCAATAGACATTATAATTTTCTGCAAATTATTCTCAGGAAACAATGGAATACAATATACGTATGTACGCATCTAAATAGAAAGTGACAAAAAATTAAGATTATTCTGAAATTCATAAAGAATGATACTACTTGATTTTTAAATTGTGGGAAATGTAATAAACTAAATAAGTGTAAATAAAATTTACAATAATGTATTCATAATCGGATTTTACAAGAAATCTTTCTAGTATTTCTTCTCTTATGATAGTGGTACTAAAATGTTAAATAATGTTTCTTTCTTATTTGTAATGCTTATAATTTGTATTATCATATTAATTTACTGCTAAATATAAAATAAATCTTTTTAAATCAGTAGGCATGGAAGTTCAAATTAAGAAAAGGTTTCAATTTAAGTTACGAACAATATAGATTATTATTACTATTCAAGAAATATTTATGTCTTGAAAATAGATATGATGAGTTGAGTGCTGAAACATTATACACACTCACTTATACAAACATGCAAAATAAACATTCATACTCACTCTAATACGTAGGTACAAAAAAAAAAATCTGGAGTGGCCTACACTCTACTTTACTATGAGTAACTTAATGTCAAATTTCTTGAGTATATAAAACATAACGTCTCATTTAAGCATAACGTAAACATCTAAATGGGATATAATTATTAGCCTATCATTCCTGAGGTAGTACAGATAGTGATTGAAGGACATATCATTTTATAAGCTTATTTTTGTACATCACAAATAATTTATTATTTGCAAATAATTGCATTAGTATAACTACAGCAGTAATAACATTATTGAAAAACCAAAGTGAACATTTCCTGAAACGATTTATTCTCCTACAAGAGAATGGCTTTCGTTCAAACAGCCAGTAGATTTCTTACATCGTTTACTTGACATCCTTCTACTTTGAATATTAAAGTAAAATTTTTAAATTTAAAACAGGAAAATACCCTTTTTTTCTCTGAAAAACATCTTTAACTGCGAAGAAAATGTTGTTTTAAGGTGATTTGTTAATTAAAGATGTACGATAATTACATTTATTAATCTCTAAACGAAAGATTCAGATTATGAATTATCATTTAAATTTTTGGTCTTTTATAGAATTATCATACTGGGAATTTTAATCTTTAAAATAATAATAATAATAAGCTTCTTAGTATTTAATAAGATCATTTTCCTTCCCCTTTGTCAAATAACCTATATACGATTTTTTTCTGAGTGAGTGTTATCATTTTCCTGCACAATATTATTCCTCTTACATCTCATATAATTCAATAAACAATTTAAACTGTTCCTTTATAAAATCAATTTTATCTCAGTGGATTCGCTCAAAAAATTTCTAAGTCAATGTAAACAATGTAAAAAAATTCAAAAAATTCGACAAGTATAGCAGGTGATCTCTTAGTCTAGGGTAAACAAAGAGTTTATATATCGTTATTGCTCTTTCCCGTAATTGAAACTTCATGATATTTTTTTTATGAATTGCTAATTTTTTGTTCCATTTTTGGTCAAATTTTCATTATTTTTTAATGAGCCGTTTAGCGTCAAAAAAACATTTTCTGAAAACAGAAATCGTACTATAACGCCCCATTAGCGAATGTAATTTTGAAAAAAATATCTCAACTCATTCTACACATAATGTTCTATTTATATGCATACTTTCATTCTTGTCCGTCAAACAGTATGGCTTGTATCGCTCTCACAAGGTTTGAGATTGAATTATAAGTCAAAATTTGTACATTTTATTGAAAAAAAATTATTTTCTGTTGTTTTAAAATTCTGAATATATTTTTCGTTTGTTGCATTTGTAACTTCAAAGATAATGTGAAAATTTCAAAACTCTAGGGTTATTAGTTTAGGAGAAATAAATGTTTTAAAAAAAACGGTTTTTGGCAAAAAAAGTTACTTTCCCATCATGCATAATTCTTCCCAAACAATAGGGATCTTCGTCTTTATGAGGCCCATTTTTGTGTAAAATATCAACTTGATCCATCAAAGATTCTGGACCGCAGCGTGGTAACAAGCAATGCTAACACATGCACCCACCCACCCACACACACACAGACATCATCGTAAAAACGTGATAAAACGACTTCTGGGACCTCAAAACATGTAATTCCGTCAAAATCTCGAGATCGAATATTTTCACGATCACTATACTTTACTTATAGTAAAGTAAAAATAAATAAAAATTTAGATATAGCAAATTAAACTATACTAAATGAAATATACATTCATTAATAAAATAGTGATAATTAGACAAATTAAAATGGTAATAAAACATAAGAATTCTATTAAAAAAATTAATAAAATCATAAAAAGTTAGGAGTATTTTATAAAGCGTTTTTTCGCTTTTTCTTTTGCAAACACATCACATGGAAATAAATGAGTGCTCAAGTTAAATATAAAAGGTTTAGTTTAAATATTTCCTATAGTCAATATTTGATTACTTCTTCTTGTTTAAGTGCATCTAATTATATTAGTATAATTTATTGCTTTGGTCACATTTTCCTAAATTAATATTATAGATGTATTTTAATCTCTGTTGCCTAATAGAACAGAGCTATCACGTGACTATCCCCTAATTTCGGAAGATAGAAAAACAATCTGTGTTGATTCATGTAATGTAGAATGGCCAAGTAAAATAAAAAACTCAGGAGAAACCAAAAACCACACAGTATCCGTTGTTTTGTCACCAAAATTCAGTGGTCTTTGTAGTTTGTGACTCATTCACTGTGCCTACAATACAGCCATGATATCAACTATGGAAAATTTATATCTTTGTTGAATTCTTTTGTTTTATTTGTTTTTGCATGAACACTATTCTTGAATTTCAGCACAAAGGTTCTTAAATTTAGATGTGTAATTGGAAAGCTGGAGGAATGTGCGAAGGATTTTGAAAAATCCAGACATAATTCTCATGGCGTTTCACAAATGGCAAAAATAAAAACTAAAAAAAAAAAAGATGTAAATATTTATAATTTTCGTAAGATAATTATTTGTTAAATGTCATTTTAAATACAAAAAAAAATTATGAAACGAAAATTTAATATTTTAGCTTTTTACTATTTAGCATGTTTTCAGATTTAAAAATTTCATATTAATATCAATATTAAAACAATATGTTTAAATGGTTATAATATGTATATTTGTTATGCAATATTATTGTACTTGGTCATACACATCTGTTTTCAAAAATAAAGTATTAATTATTATTTGCAAATTTACTAATATTATCATCAATTTTGGCTGTAATGAGAGACAAATATTTATATTTTGAAATGTGTTATCTTTGAAGTTATGTATCACCATAAATGGAGGTTTCGTTTCGCATGTCATAGGTTCGCCAACACTGTGTTAGACTAACTACTAGCAGGATTTTACTCTGCGAAGTATTGTTGTGACTGCTACATATTTCCCTGTCATTTCTTCTGTACAGCTTATTTGTCAAATAATCTTTATATTTGCAGCAGACGAGTGATTTTCTTTTCACTCATAATACCGTTATTACCATAAAAATTCTCTTTCTTATTATGAATCTCAAATCAGTTGGGCGTATAAACCCTTCTCTGTCAGACTATGGACCTGACCTGATTCAGCAAATATATCTACTGCTTCATTCATTCACAAATATACTGATACGTGAGTCGGGTGCAAAAAATGCTCTTAACTCTGATGTTATATTTTTACCTAATAATTACATTTACTAGCTTCATCAATAAACGAAATATAATAATGTAATATGTCCTTTGTAATACAAATTCGTAGGTATCTTCACCTCAGTCGTTAACTTTTAATAACTTGTCTCAGAGAATGTTCTGGCTTGTAATAGCAGCCCTAGTAACTAACCATAGCAGCAGAGGCATGTATTCTGAGTGTAACAGTTTTCGGGACATAATTAATGTTTCCATAGTTATTTCTATCAGAAATGGAGAACTTGATGAATGTCTTTTTGATGCAATCTGAATATTATTATAACTGACTTCATAACTTACAATCAATATTGTTGCAACAAATGCTTTCAAGTTGTTTCCTAAATATTGACTACATATATATTGAAGATAATCATTTCTATTGAGCAATAAAAGAGAGTTCGTTACAAATATTCAATTGGTATTAGCACATAACTAATTGACATTTTGATAGCACAAGAACACTAAGCTCATGTTACAATATAACTAAAACGACAAGAGTATATACAACAAAACTTTGGGTTGCTTCTGAATTTGCAGATTGAAATCGCTAAAATTTTTGATTCCTTAAGCTGAACTATACCATATTCATTAATTTACAATATAACATTATATACCATTTTTATAAATACCATTGTATCTCAATTTAGAATACAGTTATTTTTAAAAAAAAAAAATCTTTGAGCCAAAGAAGAAAATGCAAATTTTTATTTTAAGACCTAACTGCAAGACTGAAGTTTATACAATACATATGCAAGCGTTTATGTGAGATTTGTTTATGCAGTTTGCTTATTTTGGTAGTAACAATAGATTATTTTCATTATTTTTATAAAAAAATTGAATTCTGTTATCATAGTTTTGCAACCTAAAATGAAAAATTCATTTAGAAAATAATTATTTCTCATCAATAAGGCATTATTGTTTTTATAACAATTAATTAACAATCGAAAACTGTACAATCAGTTATTATGTGATACATTTCGTGTAAGAATGCCACTAGGTAATGAAACGGAAAAGTATTAACATAAAAAAATGGTTACAGAGAATAATGTCTTACAAACAGGTATTGTTCCATCACAGGTTATATCAGCTGTTAAAATGAGACATTGTGTTAACATATCTATTGTATATAAAGAATAAGGGAGGCGTGTAAATAGTAATAAAAAGGCAGATGACATTTTGGCTTGCTCATGAATATGTTACCTTTGTCTCAATCCACCCTCTTTTATAAGATTTCCATTGTCATGACTATTAAAGGACACAAGCTTATCCTTCTTAGCAGTTAATGCATTCTCACTTGTTCAAAAGGCATTATTTTCCTACATACTTTGGTTATTTTTATACTTGTTTTTCATAATATAAAGAAATCATGTTGTATAATGTTCTACACTAGTGGAAAATAAAAAAAAACTTTATTGAAGTAGAATTAGAGACTTTCTTGTTAATTAAAAACGAAATGGTTGTGTTGCAGGAACTGCTTGGTGGGTAAGAACTACCACGTCAAAGTGTCGGATCATGCAATGTACTGCAGTCTCTACGACTCGGACTATTACGTCAGTGATACTAAGGCTAAATTGCCTATTCGTTGGATGGCTTGGGAAGCTCTTCTTTTGGTTAGTACTCTAATGAAATCCTTCTCTCAATTTAGTAATTGCATCTTGTTCACTGTGTTGGTCTCTTTAATCCAATCAAAACCCGGATCACAATTGGTATTATTATAAAATGAGCTACACACATTTTTTATAAAATTTGCCATGATGTATAATATTAATTTAATTTTTGAAAAAAATTATTAAATTATTTTGCTTCGAATTTTAACTGCATTATTATTTTATAATTAAAATCTAACATAACAAATTATTTCCATAATATTGAAATTATTAATTCTTAAACAAATAGTTTCAAGGTATAAATACCATTTCTGACTCAAATTACTACGGATGGCCGATTAACTACTAATTTTGTAAAATATTGTTAAAAGCTAAGGTTAACTCGGTTTTATTGTTAAATCTCTTAAATAATTTCTAAAATTGCATACTCTTAGAGGATCTAAAAATCATTTGAAAACTTGATTCATTTGTAATAACTATTCTTTGCTTCATCACGCTAAGGGATTTTGTCACCTTCAAACTGGAGATATTGTTGCCGCAATAACTGTGCCACATTCCTCTGTTGATATGTTTATGGTTCAGGACAAAGTTTCCTTCACTGTAGTCAATTTCATCCACATTTGTATAACTTTTAAATTTGCTATCTTCTTTACTTGAACCATCCTAATCAAGAGAGAGATAGTTTTCTAAAATTATTGCAAAACGTCTGGCTTTTGAATCACGTTCACTCAATATTACTTCTAACAGTTTTATATCTTTTCTATAATTTGATATTACCCTAAAAATTTGTCTGAACTCCCACATCGAATACAGCAGGAACTTTACTATATTCCTTGAGAATCTTGTGCTAATATCTCTGTCAACTTCAATAGATGAAATTTATAAAAGTCTTGAAAACTTTTAAATCAAAATCTCTTAAAAGACATTTTCTCATAAAAGGACTATATCTTCTCTTTTATTATATCTTACATTTTCAGATACCTGACATTTTTAATCAGATCACAGTGATTCCTCGTATTTTATGAGTATATTTTCTTGATCACTACAGGCTTAACACCGTTATTATGTTACTTTTCTATTCGGTCTTCTACTCTTCTACTTCTTTTAAAATCAATGTGCCATCTAGAATTTCTTATTAAAAGCCAAGCTCACAAACCTCTTAATAATGTCTGAAATAACGTCGCCATCACAAAAGTTATTTTGTTTGTTGTTATTTGCTTTTTTTTATAATTTGTTCACTATCTTTCATATTTTATTTATCCTTTTTTTGTATTAATCACATTGAAATGAAGGATGCTTATAAAATATTATTTGTGTAGTTTTAAACAGTTTCATAATCTGATTTATGTGCGTTTCGTGTGAGAGAATATTCTACAGGAATTTAACGTCGAGTAATACCAATGCATAACAATCAACGTTATATCTCATTTTTTATGGTGGTATTTTAATAGTAATTATTCACATGAATAACAGTAACAATATTATAAAAAAAAACATATCTTCTCCTGATTGCAAAATGTGTGCCCACTGAATGTAGCTCATCTAGATAGGTATTGTAGAAACATTTCAATAAATACAAATCTCAATGAGAATAAACTGAGCGAGAATGATGAAAGTGCTCGATGAAATCAATACTAGTCGACATACCAAGAAGTGAAGGGTCATATTAGTTTTATAAAAGAAAAGCAGTGGTTAAATCGAGTTTTAAATGAAAATACCCTGTGAAAAACAGAAAAAGTACAAAAGAAAGTTAACAATCACACTTTTTTTCTGTTTGAACTGATCCCCTAGCGGATGATAATGTCGGCTGTTTATTGGCTTTTTGTTTGATCGATGATTCTACTCATTCTACATTGGGAGTCCTGTATTGTGCTTAACAAAGTGCAATTCGAGTAGGGATCTTTGAAGAGTACCTGACATCATACCGTACAGACTCCGGGGACCAAAGGGTTAACGTCTTCTCCAAGTTATGACGTACTCAGATTTATTCACCTCTCGTGTGAATAAATCGAGGGCCAGGTCAGAATCGAACCCCGGACTACCAGCCCAGAGGCGAGTACGTTAACCACTGAGCTAACCTAACCCACAACAACCACACTTACAGCCATTACACATTTTTTGGTGTCTGTATTTCGGTACAATTTTTGAATGAAATGAGTAAAATAAAGCAATTAAGGTTTGATATCCTACGCCCAAGGACTCATGCAATCATCTGAAATATATGTAAATGTATATGGCTCGATCGTATTGGCGCAAAATGGATAACAAATTTTCTATTTTATTTGCATTTTTGCGAAAAACTCACAGTTTGTTTTTTTGAAATATTCCGCAAATGATTGAAATTATGGCCTCTTTAGACTCACAATAACTTCAAAACTTCAACAGAGAAGGTGGTTTAAGCAAAAAAATAATTTCTGAAAACAGATAATAGAGAATACAGCAGACTTTCTATGAGCCGATGAAGTCAAAAAACAATACCTATCACCCGTAAAAACTATTTTTGGAAGTAATATCAATATGAAATATTGTGACCTATAGTGTTTTCACCATGTTTTTGAAGGATACCGTCCTATTCATAAACTATGTTTTAACTTATTTTAAGTAATCATAAGGAAATTGTCAACAAGTACTCACACTTATGGGTATAAGAATACTTAAACATGAATAACCATTGCTTTTACATAACAGGAATAATAAATATGAATGTGAAATAACGGTCTTTACACAATGCAATCTCACAGTGTTCTGATGATAACAATGTATCATACAAGTAATACATAAGTAACAAAGAAATGAATGCATACTGCAGTAAAAGGATTAATACTAAATCTGAAAAAACTGCAGACTACTTATATATAAATTAATTAAATAAATAACAACTACACTGTAATAAAAATCTCATAAAAATCAACTTAATACAACTAAATATACGCTCTTTAAACTGGTTTTGTCGCTTCTATAATTAATGAAAGTTTGATCCTCTTTAATATAAAGTATGACGACCGTTTTTTCATCTTTATTTATCCTGTTTGCTTAATGCGTGTAATTCAAGAACAATTGTATACATTTATTGGTACTTATGGAATAGCAATAGACATTCTTTCAGAAAATTCAATGTTTGGCCTCAATATCTCCTTCACAATCATTATTTTTAAATGATTATATGCGATTGCTTTTCATCTCTATTGGTAACGTTTGTTTTAAATGTTAAAATTTTATCTTATTTTTTGTTTGTTACTTGTGTTTTGTTTGTTTCGTTCAGTCACTTTGCCGAGATATCAATGATACATGGTATCGTCCAAGTGTGAACTAAGTCTGGAGTTCTTAACTTAAATAGTCAAATAGGAGCAGTTGTATTAAGCATTGCTATGTCTGTTGGAAACATCTATATATTAGAGGTAGTTAAGCATTTCATGCATCAATTAATTCATCATTTTAAAAACTTCCGAGTTGTTGAATAGCATACTAGGGTGGAGTGCTTGAGTGGAGAATGGATTCCAAAGTTATGTTCCTCTAAAGTGTTACTTAATTTTAGTCAATGGTTTCCTTCAAGAGCCTTGCTTATGGAGGCTGTAAAGATTTGCTTCTCCCATAGTCGAGTCAAGGTCCATCTTAATCATCAAAAGACGTGACCTCAAGAGTGATTTCGTATGATCCTTTGTGGTGACACCATAGTCGCTTGTTCAGACCCTCCTGTCAAAGGTTGGGTTCGTGCACTGTAGCCGATAGCTACGACTGATAGGCTGCCCTAGATTGCACACCCGCCACCGAATTCCTCCTCCCCCAGAAGAAAGGAAGCAATTTTCCGCTCCGCTCCCTCTCAGCCATGACACTTTATTGCCCCACTTCACCACCTTCAATAAATATTCTTACCCTATTTACAGAAACCAATTTTCGAATATCTTTTCCCTGAGCCAATGTCAACCTTCTTTCTTCCTACAATGTAATACCTTTTTCTAAAAGGATTTCTGGAAAGCAAATTATCCTAACTTATTATTTTCTAATTTTCTAACGTTCTTAATATTTTAGGTACATCTCTAAGAAATATGCTAATAGCCGCTTCTTGTTTCCTTTCATGCAGACTAAACAAAAGATTCAAGTCCTCTTAATGGTTTTTCGATCTATTACGAATAAATGAAATGACTCTCATGCTTCTATAATTATTGTAGATGTATTCTACACCATTGTAGAGATCACGTTAAAGAGGAATAGTATGTCATCCATTTGTTCCTATTACAGGTCTTTTTTAATATTTTGAGGGAAGTTGGTAGCTACAATGATGTTCATGCAACTCTATAAAAGTATTCCTTAATTATACCCCAATGAAATTTAAAGTGCATATATTTGATGATCACCTACCGACATAGTTAGATGGACCAACGCCTTTTACGTATTATCCGGAGGATAGCGTACGCAAAATCTCTCACCTACTACCGAATACTCGGAAGTGGTCTACTCCTTGTATATAAGTACATTTACTCACTACATCCCGCCATCCCCATTAGCTCTCACATGTGTGATTCCCATGTTTATCACATAAGACTTATTTTTGGTATCATATTTATTATTATTTGATAATGGATTTAAGAATATCATGACATCTCATTGTACAGGACAACACAGCCCCCCCACAGGTCCAATTTTGATATTAAATTTTTTTCGTATTTGTCACTTAGTACCCACACATTATTGCATTTTATGGAGAATGTTTATTTCATCTGGATTCTTGTTTGTTATGAGGCTCAAAATATATCTAACATTTAGAAAAGACTCTTATTTCTCTCATAATATTTTTAGCACGTACATTTCCTTTCAAGACATTGATACTGCTCCTGATAGTAATATCCACATATCTTCACTCCATTTTAAACCATCAAAAAATACCCATAGAATAGAAACCGATCTCCTTGCGGATTAAAAAACGTCAGGTCTTATAGTATTTTTGTTCGAAAAAGTACCTATACTTTTTAAACTGTCCACCCACCCATATTAATTTTCCAGCTCTATCTGAAGTTTTATCTGGACTCAGCGGATTTATAAACTACTTAAAGTTAAACAGCTTCAACTTAACTCCCTCAACAATAAACATGTATGTATGGTTAACCTTCTTTCTTGCTAGAAAAGATTACAATTATTTTTTCTTGCTATGTTTATCCTGTTCCACTTTGCAATTTAAAAGAGTCTAATCACCTAAACACCACATTCAACCAAGAATAATAAACCCTATGTAACTTCTTCGTGGTGTACAAGACTCCAAACATATTAATTTAGAATTTACTTCTTGCATAATTTACTGTCTTCAGTTCCAATAGCACCCATCTTATAGACAACCCCAGAACATCTGTCTGTCTGGTAAACGTGATAAGTAACAAGAATGCCAACACAAACCAGTTCACTTCTCCCAAATCTTCGGACAATAATTGAAATGTTTAAAATCTCTCCTTCCTCCAGCTAACTAAACTAGAAAAAATGTATTAACCTATTTTATTGGCTTCTTCGGTATTTACATATGTTCAACAGATTACTCCATTGCAGGTATTATTTTAAATTTCTCAAGTATGATATGACCATTTTGGCCATGAAATTCAATCCTCCCTTAGTAAAATTAGGCATTTCTCAATTAACAAAGCTGCACCCCTCCCTGTTTTCCCTCTCTTGATCAATATATCTCACTTCTTCTTAGTAAAATCTCTAACACTAATTATCCTAAGCTGCTTACTTCTCCCAACAACCGCATCCTTTCAAAAGAAGAGTCTTCGACTAATCAAACACATTTAATTATACTGTCTAACAAAGGGTAAACTGGTGTTCTTATGAATGATCTTAATGCCTTTGAAATACGGAGAGAATTTGGTTAACGGGACTTCTAACTTTACTGCTTACGATTTGTCCGTTAACTTTCAGTTGGACCTGGTATTGTTATATAAAACTTCTCCCCGTGTCACAAACTCTTCAGTAGTGATATATGTTTACTGAATTCTTAATTTTTCTCATTGTCGAGTCATTTACCTACTTTTTAAAATCCAAAAATCTTTTAGGTTATCTGAGAGTATTCTTCATGTCATACCCATTTGAAGTCAACGAACGCAAACGAGTTAATGAAAACTAGTATGAATTCCTCATACTTAATAACCCTAACTATTCTCTCTTACAGATTACAAGGAACCTTACGTCATTGTATACTATAAATAATAATAGCGGTTTGGTTGCATTGATTTGAATCGTTTACTTACCATCAGACTCCACTGCTCCACACTTTTACTGAATTTATTTTCTAGGTCCCAAAAAATTTCCTGAAACAAAATGGTTATTTTTCCTCATGTTATGTATATAATATACAGCTATATATATATATATATATTTATAAAACTAGAATGGCTCCTCTTCGCTAATCCATTCATGGTTTAGACTTAATTTTTTTTCAATACTCATTCTTACTTAGATGATATATTTTTTGCATTGTCTTATACCATGCCAAATACAAAATGAAGCAAACGTTAATTCTTTAATTAATTCTATCCAATCATTTTCTTCTATTACTTCATACACTCATAACATTCCAAGTAAATCGAGCACCTTCCTTGATCCCTAGATTACCTTGAAAATAAACTTTTGACAAATTGGCAAAATGAAAGTACCTGACAAATAACTATTATTCCATCTCAACTGCTAATTATCTTTTATAACCTGGAAAACTCACTCTCGTAGTTTTCAGAGAGTATTCTTCATGTCATACCCATTTGAAGTCAACGAACGCAAACGAGTTAATGAAAACTAGTATAAATTCCTCATACTTAATAACCCTAACTATTCTCTCTTACAGATTACAATTAAAACTTCTCCTATAAAAAAATTCTCTTCTCCTCTTCTATAAAAAATAGAAAATTTTGTTTACCTGACATGGTATACCAATTTCCAGATCACCAACTGATTTATACGGACTGCTCGAGTGTCCTGAAGAAGTCGGGTAAACGATCCAAGTCCTGGCCCTTCCCAAAACAATTCAGTTTTCCAGTCCTTTAAGTCGTCTGAAAGTTCGAAAAACAATTTTATAAAATCTTGATTCATTCGATTTAATATACAATATAACCTGTGAGCTTATGATTGTTCGTTACGATATGTTTTGGTTACACCTCATCAGTTGTCAGATATTTTACAGAATTCTATAAAATTAGATAATATTTGTGGTTCTCCGCTCAAGAGTATTTGTCAGCATTTTAGATTGCAATCTGTTTTGCCACTCAATACACTGAGTTGTTTGGGGAAGGGCCAGGACTTGGATCGTTTACCCGAATTCATCAGGACACTCGATAAATCTGTTCGTGATCTGGAAATTGGTATACCATGTCTTGTAAACAAAATATTTTATTTTTTAATTTTTTTGTTGTTTACCTCTCTTTTACGTTCTTCCAATAGTGGCACTAGCTGCGTCAGGTGTCACTCTCTCAACCATTCGCTCTTCACTTATCTATATTCTTTATTCAAGTAAAAATGTCATGATGTCAAATTTATTGAGATTCCTGAGTGTTTAAATGCTAGCTGTGTTCTAATTTCAAGTTATAATAAAGAAATGGGAAAACAAAACTAAGATCTTTCAACCGTAACAAGCGGTCTTCTTCAGAGTCAAAAATCCAATTGGTTTTTCCCATTTTTTATTGTGGTTTGATCATTATATATAATTATATATATATATATATAAAATTATTTCACATAAACACTTGAAATAACAATCAATGATCCAACCACAATATGAAACGGGAAAACAAGACCAAGATCCCCCAACCCCAACAAGCGGTCCTCGTCAGAGTCAAAAACTCAACTGTTTTGTTCAGAGACAAATACAGTTCAATGTACATAAAGAAACATAGAGAAATTAAAAGCATACACATACAGTCTCTAATTTTTGGTTGAACCGTGTTCAGGAGAGAATAGAGAGGGAAATTAAGTGCACTGGTACAGAGACGGTTGGAGAACATTGAAATATATATACCATAGATGCATGAAGTTAAACAGTTTTGCATTGTTTCATTGCTGTACCTCATTTTTCTAATATATACTTGAAGCAGAAACTATAAAGAAGCTATCGTTATTGTTCTTCTTTCTGTTTTTATGATTCTGAGTTTATCGTTTAAGGAAATATCAATTATAAGGTATACCTGATCAAAACGAATTGTCTGTGAAGAATCAATTTTGTCAGAAATATTAGCTATATTTGATAATGATTTACCAATCAAGTAAATAGAAATAAAATTAAATAGCTATCATTCTTAATTACAATAATTAATAATGTGGTTACGTTTCATTTGCTTTGAACTTCGTGTTCTGTAGTTGTAACTACTTAATTGGAAACACTGTTACTGGTATTTGAAAGTGCTGTACATATTAAGTTTGGATTGAGTGTCATGTTTAAAAGAGAATCTGTTATCTTAAACAATACTTGTAATGGATATATCTTGTTTCGTTCTCTTTACTCAGCAAACACCCGAGATTCTCTCAGTTCTTGTAATTCTATACCCTTGTTTTGAACAGTTTAATCCTATATTAGGAACTATTGCAAAGCATTCGTTTTTTTCAGGTTTCGTTCTTAATTGCAATTTCTACCAGCAGATTTTTTTTTAAAAATATGGCATACATGGACTCCATTGTATAGGATAATTCAATTTTATAAACCGAGCAAACTCGAAGACTGCTTAGGAAATTATCAAAAGAATAAAACTTTTTCAAATTGCTTTCTAACAAATGAACAATAGTCAAATGAATTGGAAAATGAGATGGGTTTACTGTATGAAAGACTTACTCTGGAGACAACAGAGCCATTGGAACTCTATGAATTAAGGCATACCACAAATGACCAAACTTAGCGATATGCTGAGAGGTGACGTATGATACTTTTATACTACTGGTGTAAAAGAAAATATTTGTATACGGGGTAAAACTAGAAGGATAGACAGGAAATTAAAGAAGAGTGCAGAGCTAAAATAAAATTACCATCCTGTAAAGAGTGGTTGTTATCCAAGGCTAGCGAATGGCTTACTGCTATTTAACCCCGTTTCACTCGGTGAATTTGGCAGGAGAGGGAGAAATCACTATGTTGTATTCTGTTATTGCTTTGTAGACACTATTTGGTAGGCAACAAAAATTCCAATTTAAAAATATAGTTAAAAATCAAATTCAATTAATACTACACATATGTAATCATTAAAAAAACGATAAAGTATTATAGATGTGAAAATAATTATACGCAGGTTAGGTATGAATACAATATATTAACTCTACCTTATTAATCAGTTTATCCAGAATCAGTTTATGCATTATTTTCCGATACCGGTCCTGTGAGAATGAGAATTCAGGGTGACAGTTGTTATATTTCCTTAATAATGTGTTTTTGTTTCAGGGAAAGCAGAGTAGTAAGAGTGACGTGTGGTCGTTCGGTGTCCTGTTGTGGGAGGTTCTTGTTCGATGTGGGCAAAAACCATTCGCCGAACTAACAGACGAGCAAGTTGTGGAGAACTGCAGTCACTGGTATCAAGATGATGCCAGTCAACGGCTTCTACCCCGCCCATCCGCCTGTCCTCGAGAAATCTACGACCTTATGACCGAGTGCTGGAAACGGCACGACACACTTCGGCCTCGCTTCGGCGAAATACACTTATTCCTGCAGCGCAAAAACCTCGGCTTCACTCCCTAACCCGGTCCCCGGCTCTTTTGTTTTAGTTTACAATACGACAAGCTGCTATTGTCTCGGTGAACTCACTCCGGCGTCTTTCAGGAGCCCCGCCACTTGGCCCGCGTCATTGCACTCTGTACATACCACCGACCAGCACCGCAGGCTCTCCACCTGCACTCACTTAAAGCGTATTCTAAACATTATCAGGAACAAAAGAGTGACTATCTAGATTATATTTATATAAACACAAATATGTATATCTGTATATTCTTGCATTGTATAGATGGCAATATACAAATTCTTTAACACTCTAAAATAAGGTGATTTATGCTCAAATGTTACACACTATTCAAGTTAATGTTGACGTTTTCTCTTGTAAATGTTTTAACTCAGTGTATTATTCACATTCTCGTGTAGATATCAATGTACACTCTGTTAGCTTGATACCTTCTAATTGAATATTAAGACAAAAATCTGGTTCTTCCTTACTCCAGTATTAATTCTCTCTTTTATCTCCAAAGGAAAATACTATTTTAATGCCTGATATTACGTTCATACAAATTCTCTATTCTATTATACCCCAAAAAAAACTTTAGCACCTTTCATAGCTTTTTTTTAATATTACTCGACCAAAAACCACAAAAAAGTTTAGTGTTTTAATTGTGATTTTGTACGAAATATCTCAGTTACTGTACAAGTTTAAATGTATATAATCATTAAGGTGTAAATTTAGAGACTACGAAGGTGAATGAAGCTGAGCATATCGGAGTTGTTAGTTTATCATTGGCTTAGGATTTTGTCTAGTGTAAATATTAGAATAGTTCGAATAATGGTATTCTTTATACGTTACCAACTAAGTGATACGTTCCAACGAACCTACATATTGATATTTACTGTAAAAAAAAAAAGGACTATTCTGGCTGAAGTCGCCGTATTTCATAATCAAATTTTCTTTGTGAAAAATATCTGTTTTTGTTATTTCATTAATTGGATTTAATAAAAATGTCGCGACCAACTAAATACAGTTGAAATGTCTGTACGGATATAAAAATTTCCGAAAGTTGTATAACATTGTAATTTTTTTTTAATAAATCGTATTGATTATACACGTCATGAGGATGTGCCGTTAGATTTAAGGTGAACGTTGTTTGCAATTTTCTTTGATATTCGTGTTTCTCTAAGTGTTGCATATTATGAAATATGTTTCTTTTTTAATATTTCATCGTTTTTATAAATCTATAAGAAGTGTGCTGTCTTTTCAAATGCACTGATTTTATCAACAAAAAAAAAGAAAATTGTTTTAATTGTTCAATTTTTGTAAATACACATATATAATGAAGCTTTACAACGTTCTCTCTCTATCTCTTTCTCTCTTTTTTAAATATGTGATAATTGAATGTGTTTTTCATTTTCTGGTAATGTGTTGTGTGGGGCAAGATGTTGATTGTTGGGATGCGACGAAGAGCAAGGTGGGGTAGAAATATTAGTTCTGGAATCAAGACCTCTTGATGGGTCGACGAGACAATCATAGAATCAGAATCCAGACTTATCTTAGACTAAAACACCTTCTTTCGTCCATACCCATTTCTTTGTTTTTCTAATTTATTTTTGTTTTGGTAATAAATATTTATTTAAAAACAAATCTTGTACATTTCTCTACACTACCGTGGAGGGGTTTCCGTAATTTTATCTTGTACCTGTGCTGCACACTTAGGAAATCACTCATCGGTCAAATTTCTCATATCCAATGGAAGAGTTTGTCTATCTAGGATTAAGTGAACCATTGAAATGTTATTTTCATCATTTTAGAAAATAAAAAATAAATGTTTCCTTTCAACAATTGTTTTCTTTTAATCCTAAAAAAAACAATCTTATGTCAACCATCATGAAAAACAAAGCGGTGCTTTGTGAAATAAGTTTTAAACAACCATTTCCTGAAGATCCAGCGTTGACTTATTTAAGAGACCACAATCTTATTGTCCATGTTGGAAGTGTGCCTCTTTGTCATAAATTTGGATCACTAATGCAGGAAAAAGGAAGAGGAACAGAAAAGAATTCATGCCATTACTGAGATGTCCAAAATAAGGGTGCCAACATATCGTTCAGTTCGGGAGGGAACAAGTTTTTCACTATAGTGAAATTAACAAAGTGATGACTTAACATTTAAATACAAATTATTTAAACTAACTAATATGTGAACTAGTACTATTAAAATGACATGTGGGACATATTATATTTCTGTTGAATGTAAAGAAATGCAGTGACAACACATCTTGTACAGGAATCGCATTTCAATTTATAGTTTAATTTCAAGCAAGATAACAAAGAACATACAAAATCAATAGAGTAATCAACCTTTTGTTTAATGATCACGTCATCATGAAACTTATTTTATTATTTCATTTTATGGTGTGTCACTTTTTAGTGGATCTAGTGGATCAATGAAATATCTAAATATAATTTTTATTCAATGAAGTGAACCTAGCTTGATTGACACTGAACTGGTACATATAGAGACTGATCTCAACCAAACCTCGATTTTTTCGATGGGAGGTGAAAAAATCTGATCATGTCGTCCCTCGGAGAGTATGTTAAGTGGTCGGTCCTAAGCCTGTACAATGTTAGGTATAATTTAGGACTCCCAATATAGAATCATTAGGGAGACACGAGATTCCCTTGAGAAATCAGTGTCAGTAGTGTAGCTTTATATCAGTCCCTTAATCTCTCCCGCGAATAAAAAAAAAACTCATTTTTTGAAATGAATAAGTCTGAAATGTATACATGAATATGTAGAGGTTATCTGAAGAGAAAATCTCTAAGCTTCACCAATCGTTGAGTTTCAATTATTAAATTATTTCACCCAAGAATTATTTTCCAATCAAACACTAATGACAATGCGAAGGATTTAAATTGAAATTAGATTCTGAAGATATTTAAACTAAATTACACTGTAAAATAAACTCAAAAAATATTATAAGAAATTTTTGTTACAGTATGAATATAATTTTTTTCCTAACCCATGTACATGTTTTAATTATCTTAGTAAAAATCATATTTATTTATGCCTTTCAGAACCACCCACTTGTTTACTGAAAATTTCCTAGTTTGACTACTATGATTTTACATAAACCTAGGTAATGAACTTTTAGGACATACTTCAATGAGTTGGTAAATTTATGAATACATCAATATGATATGAATTATTAAATAAACTAAGAGTAAATCTAATTAATAACAAAAACTTACACATTCACTGTGAATGAAAATTGCTAAATGTCTAGTTTATAACCATAGAAATACATTTAGTTAATCATCTGATCATAGAAAAATGAGTAAAATTACTATTTTCGCCTTCAAATTGTT
Source organism: Hermatobates lingyangjiaoensis (assembly GCA_026182355.1). NCBI lineage: Eukaryota > Metazoa > Arthropoda > Insecta > Hemiptera > Hermatobatidae > Hermatobates > Hermatobates lingyangjiaoensis. Next base: position 977,130 of record JAPFBL010000047.1, on the reverse strand, counting down.
GTTTCACTTGACATCATATACGCAAAAAGAATATATATCCGTCTTCTTCAAGGGGAATTATAAGCCCTCGTACAATTCTAGTATTACAGAACTCTAAGAAATTATAACTTCTGGTGCAGTTCTAGTATTAAAGAATCGCAAGGAATTATAACCCCTAGTGCAATTTTAGTATTACAGAACTGTAAGGAATCATAACTCCTGGTGAAGGTCTAGTATTAGAAATTGCAAAGAATTATAACCCCTAGTGCAATTTTAGTATTACAGAACTGTAAGGAATCATAACTCCTGGTGAAGGTCTAGTATTAGAAATTGCAAGGAATTATAACTCCTGGTGCAGTTCGAGTCTTACAGATTACAATGGATTATAAACCCCTGCTGCAGTTTTAGTATTACAGAACTGCAGGAAATCATCTTCCTTTCTTGGAAAATTTCAGAGGCGCTCTCTGGGGTCTCAAAAATACAATATTAACCCGAACTTCTGCCTTTGCTAGGAAACCGCACTTAGTTCTGAAACGGAAGTGGTATCAACATTATTAGGTGTTATGGCCGGAAGGCTAGGGAGCACAGCGATCAAAACAGGTATCAACATTATTCCAGAGAGTATTTATATGAAGACGTTCAGCGGTTTAGTCAAGTACTTAATCAATCAAACACCTTTAGTAAAGGTTTTCTCTATATTTTTAGACATTCTCAGGGCTACATCAATACAGAACTCATTAGAAATAGATGAAAAAGCAAACGAAAGTTACATTTCTTTATATATAAACCTATATATATATATATATATATATCAAATTTTCAACCATTTAAGTCTTCACCAAACATCCAGAATTGAAGAATCAATAAACTACAAAATAATCAAAAAATCAAAAAAATAAATAAAAATTAATGATATTAAAAAGTAAATAAAATAAATATATAGAACATAAGCAGAAATCTCACAATGCAATCTTCTACTCATACAATTTACATAACTGAATACAATATAATCGTTTTACGTCTCAGATTAATACCTGAATGTACACGAGTTCCTCAGCCTCAGAATAAAAATGAAAATATTGGCATATTACTTAATAAAAAGTGTTTGAATGAAAGTCTGCTTCCAATATATATATATATATATATATATATATATATATATATATATTATATATACGTCAAGTGGAATGATAGGTCCAGGAATGTCAAAAAAGGCAAAAAGGCCAAAAATGAAAGGTGAATAGCGGTTTGCTTCTCAACGCAAATACTTCATACTTCTTCCTGATGACGACTGATGTTGAGGTATTTAAGTAATTTTTGAAGAGATTTCCTGTGTTCTTTTCTTTGTGTTGATGAGAAAATATATATATACTCGTAAAAAGAAGTCACAGAAATAAAACTCACTACTACCTTTCGATGGTCTCGTCATCAGGAAGATAGATGTGAATTGCTCCAAAGACTCACATAGCAACCATTAGGTACAAAGTAGTCATTTCCTTATCGCTCTTTATTTTCTTGAAATAATATTTTAGTTACATATACGTTTTATGAATCACAGAAGTTGTCATATAAAGAATTAAAAAGGATATCCTGTCCTTAACTACTGGAGGAGTTGTTAATGACAGTAGAATATCACCTTGCTTAACAGAATAATATTTTAGCACTTAAAAAATTAAAGTAAATTGCTTCTTCTTCAAACTACGAAAAGAAAGGATAACCAATAATATCAAGTACATAAGGTTTACAGGAATGAGAAAGATCATTAATAAGTTGCTTGAGGTGTTTCCCTTGTTTATTTATAAGAATGCTAAATATATGAGGTTACTACTGGCAAGGGAGCTCTTTTAACAGCACTTATAGAAATTGGTAGTGATTTCTACCTCCTCATTGGTATTCCTGTAAGGTAAGGCAGCTAAAGTGATGGGGGATGAGTGTGGCGCGGGAGTAAAGAAATAGGGTGGCTATCCGGGCAGAGAGCACCCACCGTCTGTACCACGAAATCAGCCTGGCCTGATCTTCCTCCAAGGCGAGAGGCCTTCTACTCGATAAAGGTGACTCATTCCCTTCATAACACCGCAATCATGATATCCTTTCTGCTGCTTAAATCTACTTATATATTCCTAGCATTCATATTCCTACATTTCAACACAGCTATGCATATGGTTAAATGGAATTTTAATTATATGCAACAATGTTATTTATTACTTTATTTTACCATGAATCCTACTCATTTGACCTCACAACAGCCCCATTATAATGATCTAATAGTGAAAATAATAACTAATCAGTTTGTGTGAATGTTTATAAATAGCATTTGCTATATGCATATTAAATTTCAATGTCAACCGTTTGATAAAATATTGAATACGCGATCGAAATTTCATTGTAAACCTCAAAACTTGACCTAATCCCGATTGTATAATATATACATATAGATATAATGAAATATAGTCAATGTAACTCACTAGAATATTTTAACATTTCAAAATATAGTAGTGACTATCAGTGGTTTCATTTCTGTGTGTAATTTTGAAAATTATAGTGTGTTTGGTTCGAGGAATGTAATGTAATCCTTTTGTAAACACCAAAAGTGATAACCGATTGATAATATCAACCGAAGAAATGGAAAGTACCATTTTGCCAATCATGAGGTTGGCAAAAAAAAATCGAATGAAATAAGTAATAAATAGTAAAACTATAAGTTATAGTTAACTCTGTTTAAACTTTAAGCTATACAATAAGTTATGTATTTAGTAAATCGTCCAGTTTTTTCTGCCTCACGTATTTTCGCAGCAAATCATTTATAAAGGACTCATACTCATAATGAAGTTCGAATTCAAAAAATCCATCTTGCACTCCAAGTCATAACACCACATTTTCTTATTGTTACATGGTTTTTCAGTAACAATGTCCTCTATTGTTGCGGTTCTAGTGGTACACGAGAAACAAACTTTATTGAAACAGTTTTGAATTGTTTCTTCCGAAACATGACTCAGAGTCATCTTCTCCAAATTTTGAAAGTAATTCGGTACCAGTATCTTTTTCAGTCCGTGTACTGTTTGATACCTTTGATGTCCATCTCGAGTCATGTGTGACATTTTAAAATTTTGCATAGAAGCAACTGGGATATTTACATCAATGCAGCAACTTCTCGTTGCCCCATCTTAGGTAGCTTATCATAGCCCTCTAAAATTGCAGCTTTTCCTTTGATATTAACTCTCTGCGTTTCTTCATCTTAAAGGGGAATAAAAATCAATGAAAACAAAAAAGTGCAGTCACGGAGCCTTTGATCTATACGTCAGAGACCTCGTCACACCTGTTAATCTGGTACACTAACTCAAACTGAGTGACTTGGGAGACAGTTAAAAAAGCAGAAAACTGAAGGCGAGCATTGAAATAAGGAAATATTTTCTCATCATTTGCCAGAGATAAAATCGAGATTCTTAGAACAACTTCTTGCTGGGCATTTACGCTGGAGCTGAACTCAACGAAAAAAGTCCACAGGATTAGAAAAATATTGATAACAATAACAAATGTTCTGATTGTATGCATTTTGTAAAAATCAAAGAAGAGTAACATACAGAGAAAAGAAACAGATTTATAAACTGAAACATTCGGGCAATCCTTCTTCAGAAGAAAAGAAAAATGCTCTTTCTCTTTTCTCCTGAAGAATGATTGCCCGAAATTTTCAGTTAATAAGTACGTTTCTTTAATCTGTTTGTTAGTTACTCTCCTTCGATGTTGAACTCCTATTGTGTCCAGTTTGGATCGTCTTTCCGATTTTATGGTGAATTTAAATTTTATAGATTCACAAAAAAGCATATAGATAAGAAATCAGACAAACTCACAACTATATTTCAATGGCCTCATCATTTTTTTCTTCTGTGTGTTCTTTTCGTAAATCCTACTTTATTTAGTTCTTAGAATCGTTTATTTTAATTTAATTGGCATATATATATATATATATATATATCCTCAAACAAATCCCCGAGTCTAATTCCCATGTCACCCTTAGAGCTTCCGAAGAGGCATTCATATGCCTCCTTGGGGCTCGTTCTCCTCCTGGTCTCAACCTGTACCGTTAATTATTTTTTATTTTATTATTATTATTATTATTATTATATTATTATTTATTTTTTTATTATTATTATTATTTATTTTTTATTATTATTATTTCGTATTTTATATATTTTTTATCTTGTTTTCTAAATAAATATTGGAGGGATTTCTATTTTTCCTCTCCTCCGCTGGGGAGCAGCATTGCGATGGTTCCACGAGTTACTCTGGTGGCCAGTAGCAGTTTGCTTCTCAACGCGAGTACTTCGCACTTCTTCCCGATGACAACGGATGTCGAAATATCGAAGTGAGTTCTGTAGTGTCTTTCTGTGTTCTTTTCTATGTGTTAAAGTGTATATATATATATATATATATATATATATATATATATATATTCAATGTTTTGTTATTGAGGGCTAGGTCAAATAAAAGAAAATAAACTCCTTTCTAGGCCGACGTTTCGATGTATTTGTACATCATCTTCAGGGCTAAAAATTAGAGTAAGACTATAATACATTTATTTTATACTATATACTATATTTTCTTTTATTTGACCTAGCCCTCAATAACAAAACATTGAATAGAATAGAAGAGGTCAAGAACAATTTTTGAGTTTATATATATATAAGTTTAGATTACAGAAACACGACACAGAAAAAAGAATAAAAAGAACACTTACAGAATTCAATATTTCGAACTGTTGTTTGTCATCAGGAGTAGACTAAAAGAGAGGACGAAGTGAGAGAGATCTCCCCACGTCGAAGAACGGTGTGCGAATCAGTCCTTGTGGACTGTTTATTATATTTGGTATATATATATATATATAATTAAAGTTACAGCTAGAGAACACAATAAAAAGGACGAACACTCACGAATCTCGATTATTTCGGCGTCTTGCCGTCTTCAGGAGAGTAGAAAGAAAGAAAATAAAATAAAAGGAGAAAGAATGAAGGAACGGAGACGTAAATGTGTCCACTCACTTTTTCCACTTTATCCACTTTTTCATATGTTATTATCAGTTGTTTTATATATATATATATATGACTCAGAGCATTTATTTCTATTGTTTTCCTTTTCCTTGTGGTTAGAAATTCACATATAAATATTCTCTTTAAAATTTGAATGACAATTAAAACCGGACATACACAAGTTCAAAATCGGAGAGGAGAAAAGGAAATAGTAAAGAGAAACACAAACTCACTAAAATTTTAGAAAATCTAAAAATTTTTTCTTAAGAGAAAAGAGAGAGAGAGAGACCAAACACAAGAGCAAAGGGATATAAGAAGAATATTAAATTTAACTTGTACTGTTCAAGTTCATACTTATATTTATTGCAGTAAATTACGAGACTCGTATTGTGATAAACGACATTTAAAAAAAGACATAATACATTAGGAATACGAAATTAGTCAATATATTATCATTCAATGATAATACATTATATTAATTGTAAATGTTGAAAGAGATATGCTTATTGATGGAAAAATTAATAATTGTAAAACATAAGTTATAAGGCTTAGACATACCTTTTGGGTGAGAGTACAGAGAGATCAGCTTAGGAAGCACATTCTAGAATGCCGACCAATTCTGAAAAGATAAACAACATGAAACAGCAATATAGTAAAGTGCACAATTGTTTTTATAAAAAAAACCTTGTTATAATAATAAAGTTATATTGCTTTTATGATCAATAAATTCAAGTGGTCAAGTGGTGTTTATTTAGTCAATATTTCATTCATGACATGGATGGATATATCATTAATAATTCAACCTTATGAATATATAATCAGACGTTCTTAAAGCTGTCATATGTCTTAAACATTTTATTTCATTTTTCATATGTTATTATCAGTTGTTTTTTTTTTAGACGGATACAAAGTTGATCAACTTGGGCAAGTCAATAGTCACGACGACTAAAAAAATCAGATATTTGTAGAACTTAATCAATATAGTAGTAGGTTAATACTACTATAAGATGTATTTTCTAAATCAATAAGAAAAAAAAGTCATAATAAATTGTGGCACTAATGAAATGGAAAACTTAATGGGAAAAACATACGACGGCAAACATTGAAACTGGAAGAAGCCAAAGTAATACTATCAAAGTTTGATCAATTGATCAATTTCCTTCCTTCTACTCCTATCCTACCTTTAACGAATCATTTTTTTTTTCCTATTAATTAATGGTTCTATTAATATATAAATTAGCCATTCACCAATGGATTAATTGATGAGATGGAAATGATTATTTTGTCAAAGTCATTACTGCTACCTAGGTATTATAACGCATTCTGTTTAATGTAGCAATATGTTACTCTGGTGTAAATTATGAAATTTTCTTCATTGATCAATAAAAAAACACTTTCAATATTTGCAACCGGGTGACCCAGTGACATTGAGCCTAGGAAGAAGAAATTGCTACTGAAAGGGAAACTTGCCACTTTGGACTAACTCGGAGAACGACTGTAATTAGGAGGCAGGCATATTTACTCGACTAATTAGAGAGTTTGCTGCTTGGGCCATAACTTCTTATTTCCGTAAAATGACAAATAACTGACCCAATATTATGGTTGCCACTTAGACCTTGTGCATTAGTGACACTGTTTAATGGGTCCCCAGCCGCTAATGGTGATGCATCTTGGCGGCAGCAACCGTCTTCCTTCTACTAACTTGGGTCCACTTCTGGGCTGCCTCTCTACCTATAAATATTCTATCTGAATTCTCGCAAACTTCTAGTTAGAGACTCCTACCAAAATGAACCACCATTACTTGGGCGCTAGACCAGTAGTTCTTTCCATAATTCTGTAAAGCTCATTAATATAAAATAAACCAAAGCCTTCTTATTTCCACCGCATATATATACTCTACACTATTTTTGTTTATCGAGGTTTGTTCCAACATCATACAACTCTCAAATAAAAAAACATACCCTTGAGTCAACGTTTTTTTACTCTTATAAATCATCATTGTAAATACAGAAAATTACCATAACATGACCAAAAAGTGTCATACACTCAACTGTACTATAAATAAATTGTATCAATTTCTATTAGAAGAACTGATTTTTGTTTCATTTTAATAAGGATATACATATTAATAATAATGTTCAAATTATTCAAAAGTTGCTATAACCTTTTTATCAGTTATAAGATATTGATCAACCTGACATACTCGTATTATCAGGATTGGAGAACCTGATATTATCAGAAGAAATCCTGCCGCCAGTCTCCAACGATGTAGAAAAACGAGAAATAAGAAAAATATTGAACAAATAAGAAAACAAAATATTATATTTACAAAAAACAATACTAAGAAAAATTAGATTATCCTACACTCAACGTTACTAAAAATACACCTTGATCGATCAAAGATTGTGGACTGTAGCTTCCCCACAAACTTTTCGACAGAGAGAGAGAGAGAGAGAGAGAGAGAGAGAGAGAGAGAGAGAGAGAGAGAGAGAGAGGAGAGAGAGGGAGGGAGGGAGTTAGAGACATCATCGAAAAAACATCTGTGTTTATATTTTTCTCGTCTGATGTTGAAAGAAACTTGGTAGAAAGTGCCTTTATTAATGTCGCAGTTTAGATAGAACTAGCTAAATATTTACTAAGTACATTGACAGTAACATTTCTGTAGTTTTTTTGAAAAAGAATAAATATTTATTAGTCTTTTGTTGAAATAATAAAAAAAAATATTCAAATGGTATTGGAAGGCGTATGCAATTTCTGATTAATGAATTAACTTATATACTCTGTTTAAGCGGAAAAAAAATTGTTGGTGAAACTTTATTATTAATGTGGGAGGATAGTGTAGATCTTTCGACTGTAATAGTGTGTCTTATACCAATAATTTATAAAAATTATGTTAATCACATAAAAGAGAAGAAAGTAAAGGAATTAAATCATGACAATAAAATATATAAATATACATAACATTAAAATGGCTTATCATACCAAATGGAATATGAAAAATATAAAAATATTACTGATCACATGCTTATCAATTTAACGTTATTCCTATATGTACTAAATATATGTTTCTCTTCATGGGATGAAATATATATATATCAAGTCCAAAACCAAAAGGAAAAAGAACAACAAAAGAAATAAATGCTTTGAGGTCTTTCACTTTATGACATCAGAGTAAACAAAGTATAAAAAAAGAAAGTAACAGAAAAGTTAACCAGGAAGAAGGAAACAAAACAGCTGAAAAACTTAAACGACAATAAAGCATAATAAAAAAATATACTACTAGAATTAAACAATACAAAACAAACAATAAAAAATAAATAATTAATAGAAAAGAAATATATTATAATTTATTTATATGTGATTCTTCATATGTTGGACAAGCGGGCAAAAGTAGAGTGAAGCAACATAAATATTCTGTTAGGAGCCAAGAAGGGTCAAGTACTTTGTTTCAACATGTTAAGATAAGCAATTACTCACAAAACGGGATGATTCTAAGGAATTGATATTTTTCTCGTCTGATGTTAAAAGAAACTTGGTAGAAAGTAACCTTATTAAATATCAGTTGAAAAACTCATCAACTGATAGAGTAAGTCGTGGACTATTTAGGATAGATGAGTGGTATTGGAAGGCGTATGAATTTTCTGATTGATGAATTAACTTATATACTCTGTTTAAGGGGAAATAGATCTGTTGATGAAACTAACTATAATTGAACTATGATTCAAGGCATTGTTGGGCAAATTGGAACTGTTGGTAACCTTCGATATGTGTCTTTGGATATGAGCTTTGGCCGGATTGTTGATTCTAAACACACAGCTTAATGTTTTGTTTTATTTATTTTCTACTTGTTTTGTTTATTTTTTTATTAATGTTTTTTATATTTTAATTATTTATTTTCTATTGTTTAGTTTTAATGGTACTTGCTTTTATTAACTTTATTGTCACTTAACAGTTCCAGCTCTTTTGTCGCCTTCCTTCTGGTTAACTTTCTGTTATCTTAAATTTTTTTATTGTTTTTCGAAATTATGTTATATTTCTTTCTATTACTTTTTTATTAATTATTTATTTTCTTACTGTTTATTTTTTATTGTTTCATTTCTTTTAGTATATTTTTTTACTAAGCTATAAAAATATACTTTATCAGTTACGTTTTCCTGCTGGTTTGTTACTTTCTTCCAGGTTAACTTTTCTGTTACCTTCTTTTTTCTTAATTTGTTTGCTCTCAGATGATATAAAGTGAAAGGCCTCAGAGCATTTATTACCTTATCTATGTATTTTTGGACTTTATTGATTGCATCACATGTTTAGTTGTGATTTTTCTGCATATATATAAGTTATTTCCTTCTTTGAAGTGTCACTGATGCTTCTTTATCTTGTTTACATTTCAGAAAGATTTTAAATATTTTTTTTTAAATTAGTTTCCGATGACTAACTCAGAACGTTGAGAGTTTGCAAAGGGGAGTTCTTTGCACCTACCCTTCCTATAGATGATGCCCTGTAACCATTTGATTAATACGGACGAGGGGACCCAAAGAAAATTTCAATATGTCGACAAAGGATTTATGAATCGTTAATTTGAATAAAAAAAGACCCTGTGGGCTGGCATTTATTATTTCATAGCCTTGCTTTGATGACTGGGCCAATCTCATTTCTCATTCGTTTAAATAATATTGTGGACAGTTTTATCCGGGAGGGTTGGTGTGCCGGTGATTTACGGCGACGAGAGGGGTGGCTACCCAGCCGGAGATCACAGAGAATTACATATAATAAGAGCAAGATTAATTGACATCGAAGTATTGTCGGCTTTATTGGATTCCTGGTTGGTGAATGCAGAACACAGGCATTAATCGCAAGGCACAACAAAGCCCTCGACCGACACTCATTGTCAAACACCCGACTTCAAACTTAGCCCTTTCCTTCCTTCTTATTCAATTCAATTTTACCAATTTTCTTTATATATTTTTTTTCAAATTAGCAAAAGTAACTTGGTAGCTTTGAAACCTACTGAACTATTCTTTTAGTTCAGAGACAAACGATCGCAACTGCTATTAAGTTTTCAGAAGATATGAAAAATTTCAAGATAGAGATATATAGTAGAACCTCATACGAGTAAATCATGGTACCAGCATTTCGTTTTACGAGCAGCTATTCGTAAGAATTTTCGTCAAACGAGTAATAATTCGTAGTACGAGCGACCGTCATCCTCCCGCCTAGATGGAACATAATTATTTATTGCCTGCATTTCTATTATTCATATTACATATTCGGTATTGTTAATATTTTCAAACTGCACTTTTTATGTTTAAAAAATGAATAGAGGCATTGGACATGAAACGAATTATTTATTGTCATATTATATTCAATGCAAAAAATTCCGTTTAGTAAATTGCAATTCGAACTCGATATGGGGACCAATTAAACTCGCACTGCAAGGTTCTACTGCATTATAAGAACCAGGAAGTAATCGATTTTCTCGGCAAATTACACTGATCTGTACACAGCAATAATTCAAATAGAAGTATCAATGCTGTTCATATTTCCTTAATTGTCAGATGTAGTTTCAGATTTAGATGTTAGTACTGTTTGAAATTGAATGATGAATGATCAAACAAATGCCTTACAACAAACTAAACCTACAATTGCGGTGAATGTATCTTTATTACATGTGAACTTTATTCAGTCATACTTTTCCCATGGGTTATGGGTTACACCTATTTTTTTGTGCTCAGGTAGTTCTGAATTTAATTTTAACCATAACAACAAGGTTTATTTAGTTAAATTGTAAGTTTTGATAATTTTATCTTCCCAATCTTTAAATGAATAAATTATTTACTTGATTAGTACATAAATAAACTGACAAACTCTTTATAACATAGAATTAACTTTGTTATTTCATATAACGAAAGAAAAAAAACAATATTTTTTGGAGGGAAAATTAGATCAGCTCTTATCAACATCGATTTCTATAAGGCTTAAGAAAGCAGAGGTACTTGTTAAAGATCTCTACTCTAAAACACTTGAGCTAGGCAGTAGTTAGGACTCCCAATGTAGAACCAACCCTGTAATGTGGCTCACCCATCACTGATAAAATGGAGGAAAAATAATAAATAAATCACACTTCCCGCTCGTAGAGGGGCACTGAAGGTTATAAGTGTGGGCATTGGAATTCACAACAAAACAAAGGAGGCTCTGACAAAAACTAAAACGAGATATATTCTCTAACGGTTATATACTATCATCTGTACAAATTTTTACTGCAAAAATTAATATATTCTCTTTTACTTCTAGGTTCTGCTATGGCATATGAGGGACAGTACACAGTCCTTATTTTATGCCTTTGCATTCAAACATCCTTTATAATGATTGCTAAATATTAAACATTTCAATTAAGAATTTAACTGAAATTACAGTCATTAAGTAATTCCTGACTCTTATTTTTTTTCTTAAAAAAAGCAATATTAAAGTATTATAATTAATCATGACACTTCATCAAATTTATTTGATACTTCCAGAGCTAAAACGAATAAAAAAGAATTGAATAAGAAACGCTCTAGAGTCTTCAAAAACTTGTATACAGTTAGAAATCTATTATCTTCTAAAAGTAGCAAAAAATATTTTGATAGTAAAATATTTGTTTTAATTATTATTTTTGATTTTAGCGAAATGTCAACACACAGGACAAGATGACGTTTTGATAAATTTTTAATGAAAATGTTGAAATGGACCATTGCCTTTCAAAAATTACTTAACAAATCTTGTAGTTCAACATTATTAATAATAGTTCTTTTAAGAACTATTTAAAGTTATAATACATTTTATGTATAATAATATTATATAAACTAAAAAGTTAAATAAAAGAAAGAAATATTCGAACAGAATAAACCGTCATACCAATATATAGTGTTGCTGGAGTTTTCCTACCGGTTTCAGTACTCATACAACTTCAAACAGCTGGCCAGATTTATTTTCATATTATTACATTATTTCAAAAAAATGTTAGTATTATTATTTATATTGATTTATTTTCTACTATTTTAACCCTGACAACGACTCGATCCTTTAGAAGAAGGGTAACATTCGAAAACGGTTGGATAACTCCAACAACACTATTGGAGTTATGACGGTGTGTTCTGTTTGTAATATTAATCATATTAACTCAGTACTATTAACAATATGCATGAATTTAAATGTAGCAAAACATATAAAATTTGCTCCTTTTGTCATTTTTTAAATACTATATAAAAATATGTTGAAAAAATAATTTCATATATGGAAGAAATACTCCATTCTAGTAAGCCCTTAAATCATTATTCGGTTCAGGAATGGCTTAATTGTGTAACTAGCATGAAATCAGCAAAGAAAGGGAAGAATGGTACAATTGGTAAGAGTGGTTGAGAGAAGGTTGCGACAGGAGGAAGGTGAGCGGGGGAAGGCGGCAGTGCCAGGCGACAAATAAGAGTGAATAGCAGATGAGGCGGAGTGTTGACTCGAATGCAGTTAGCACTAAGGGTACTGCCACCACGCGCTCTTCCCTTCTTTTGCCTAAATATTAACCCATCTCACACAAACGCCCTTTGATCTGACACACGCTAAAATACACCCTTCCCTTATCAATTACCTCTAACTAATTATACTCAACTGCATTCACTCCCCTGTTGATCCCATCCTCGTATTACGCATTCAGTCTATAACAACGTATACAAGGCTCGATTATCCACAAACATCTTCTTATTAGCATTGCATTACGCACTAACACCTGAAACATACCTACCATTACCGAAACAACTTCATCAATATTTACTAACAAATATCATAGTATCATCCAATTCTTGAACTACTAAAATGAATCCTCAGAACAAGTAATATATAATTCAATTTATTTTAATTCTTGAATAATAATCACTGTATTTCTATTTATAATTAATTTTATTTCCAATAACTCATGTTCAATTTTGTGTATATATTCATTACCTTTTTACCTAAGGGGTTGCTGATATTGCTGAATATCCAGGAACCGCTATTATTATAATGTAGAATTTATTTCAAATACACTACAAAATCGGAAAAACGATCAAATTTGAAGAACAGTAACAAACATAATAAAGAAACACACTTACTAACTCAAAATTTTGGAAAATTCTTCAAGAGAAGTAGAGAGGAATTTATCTAAAATTTGAGTTAATAAATGTGTTTTTTACTCTGTGTGTTACTATTCTTCGATATTGAACTTATTTATTTAACATATATGCTTCATATTAGTGCTACTTGATGTATCTGTATCTGTATGAGTATATGTGTTTTTGGGTGTTTCCTTGTGTACGTGCAATAGAGTGTTCACATGTAAAGACTTTTAAAGTTATTAGCTGCATTATAATTTAAAAACTAGTAAAACAATTATTACATTTCTAATAATTTTACGGTTTTTTTTGCTAAATTTGTGACTTATCAACTTTTCATTGATATTGTGATGTATATTTTTTTTCATTTAATATGTTTCCCTTATATGAAATTAAACAAATATTTGCTTATTGAACAGGCGACAAATCTCAGCAGATTAGTGATAAATGAACATTATTACAAACTCTCTGCACACTTACAGCCTTTCACATTTTAGTGTTGGTTTTTTTTTGGTTGAAAAGTATAACTCATTTATTATTTGGCACTCAGTTTTGGCAGCGGGTGGATTGCACATATTGGAAGTCCTTAATATTACCAAACTCAAGTGTGTTAAGAATAGGAATCTTCAACGAATACCTGCCATCGCACAGGCTCGGGGCCGATGGCTTAACATCCTCGCAGAAGAGCGACATGATCCGATTTTTTAATCCTGGAGTTATCAAACCACCGGCCTACCCTGCCCGTAATTTAAACGATTTGCTCTAGTGAGTAAAGATTTTATTATTTTAAATATAATGAAATTTAAAATAGCTTTATTTAAGAAGGTCATGCTATTATGATATCAATTGTTGATAATTTAATGAATTTTAATCAATTTAATTTAAAATACAACCAGAATCATTTCCCCTGGTTTCGGTTATTGCTGTTTTTGGAAATGCATTACGAATATAATGATTATTGCCATAATTATTTTACTATTACTCTATCACCTGTATTGAATACTAATAAAAGAGAAATTGAACTAAATACACGACTCATTATCTCCAGAAATGGCTTTGTAGTACTTTATGGTCATAATGTCAATGGCAAACTTATGTTGAACATATTCCATTTCTATTGAACTTCTTACAATGTTTGCATGCACATGCGAAAGTTCTTGTAATATAGTTGTTCACTTCTTTAAAATACTGAATGAAATGAAATTGTTAGCTTCAAATTTTGCGACAACTTTAACTTGACAGGTAAAAATAATTAAATTACCTGTATAACCGTTATTTGGAACTTAATTAAAGTATAAGTATTGTAGTTACCCCACTAGTCAATGTAGATTAATATTTACGATAAAAGAGAGTGGGAATTTTAAAAGGAATTGGGCTACTGTTGGTTATGTTCATACATTTTTGATGAATCAATGATTGGTACTTTGAAATGGAATTTGTTACTTTGAGGGACTGGAACTGAGGGGAAATGTGTAGAGAAGTGAGGACAATGCTATCAACAAGATCTTGAGCTGGTATTTGATTAGAAAGAGGGTGCATGCGTTATCTTGCAAAGGGATTTCAGATTCTCTGCAGCCTTTCGCCTCCATTTCTCTTACAACTTATTCTTATTTCCAAACCAGATTTCTCCACCACAGTTGCATGTGATCTTCAAACAAGAATTGTTTAACTGTATTTGAAAATACTTATTTTTCGGATTTCCTTAGAACTGTGTACAAAAATTGATACTATCACATAATATTGAGCAATAGTTGCATAAACTTGAGTGAAAATCTGGTAAACAATAGAAAAAAGAACAGTGCTTTAGTAGGTCTTATAACTAAAAGAACATGTAACTATCATTTGTACTTATTCTAATGTATTTGAACGTAATACTAATAATTGTAAGTTTTAAAAACAAAAATACATCTTTTTTAAAACATTAGTTGTGCATCCGCAATTGTGTGGTATTTCCTCATTCTGAGGTAAAATGGATTTCACTGGACCAATCCTTCACCACCACATCCTTCGGTGTCTTCCTGATGATGAACACTAAGTGTTCGAAACGCGTTGTTGTTGTTGAATAAAACTTCATTTCTGTATAGACTTTTGTTTGTTTATCCATTTTACCTCAGAATAAAATACATCTGTTTACAAACATTGTACATAATATTTTATGAAATAAATAACTGCATAAAATTCTACTGCCACTTCCTTCTGGTCGTATACATTTAATATAGTCTTTTATTATTCAGGTCCTTACTAACATCGAAGAAAAAATGATTGATATTTCTAGATTTAATTCCTAAACTTAACACAATAGAATGGATTATATACTGTTCTCTACATTATGTTTGGCGACAATTTCTTCTTTATTATTGAAAGTATCAATTCACTATTCTTAATGTTCTAAATGGACCCTCTTTTTATAATACTATTAGTAAAGTTATTGTGAAAAAATTCGATCTCAAAATGTTGACGGATTTATAAGTTTTTGAGGTCTCCAAAGTCGTTTTATAACTTTTTTTGGATGATTTCTGTGTGGATGAAGAGTTGATGGGTGGGTGTATATCTAAACTCTTGTGACCTCGCTACAGTCCATTTCACCCAAAAATGGGAAACTTATGCATTAGGTAATATTAATAGTATTCATTATCAAGTGATTGATTTGATTATTAATTATAAATAATCAGTTGTGTGACCTACAAAAATAAGCGTGTATAATGATAACTGGTTCAATCAATATGTGTATGATCTCAAAGAATACTAATCAATATCTCCCATATAGACCATTATATTACGTCTAAATTGGTCATTATATACCCAAGAAGTTTGATATTATATTTACTTAAGGTCACGTTTACTGTAGGCCAGTCAAGATTTTTTTCGTAGATAGCCAATATTTTATTCCAAGCCATAACATAAATCAATAAACCGGAGACTTTAATGCCTTCATAAAGTCCGATCTTAGCCAGAGCCATAATCAATCAATTATTATCAGTTATTGCAGTTTACTGAAATATTAAAATTTGTAATATTTACATTTAACGTGGTTATAATGAAAGAATGCGGTAAAAACAATAATAAGTTTATGAAATCCTTTCGAATATTTCATGATGGACATTTTTGATCAAAGGCAATTTCTTTTGCTTTTGAGCTGATATCTTCTATAATTAATTTACAAAAAGTAGTATGGATTTGGGGTCTGCTGGTTTTGACAAGCATGGCTTGCTGAAGTTTACAGGAATTTCTCCTGAAGTCACGGGCAACTGATTCCCACCATCCTCTCGCTCTCTTTCCCTGCCCAGTCTCTTCCATATTTAGCAAGTGTCAAAACCAACGAAGGAGAAAAATGTTTTCAATGCTGGAGGATTTGAGGGTAGTTGTGACGTGACAAGAATCTTTTATCAGACTCGGAGGGAAGATGGAAGTGGTTATATCCAGGATAGAAGAAATGCACAGCTGCTTGGTTAGCAGTCCATTTGTAAATGACAGGTTATTAAAGTGGATGATAAGTGAGTAATTAGTCATTTATTTAATTATCACCGAAAAGCAGTAAGATTATCCATCACTTGTTATCGTTAACTTGAAAACTAGTTTAATCACCATTCCAAGCATTATTGTAAAACATTTTAATTGGATGCAATCCTCAGTTTACAGATTTACAAAATGTTTTGTTTACATTTTCACAAGAGGATTATCGCATAGTAACATAAATTCCAGCGTGTCTAAGATTTAATACAAATAACTGATTGTTAAAAAGTATGATATTATATTTCTATATTAATAATAAATCAATAATAAAAAATAATATATTTCGATAGAATATATTTCATTACTTAAATAATTATTTATTTATTATTTAAATAAAATATATTGTTTATTATTTATAAAATTAATAATATAGTTCGATCTTTTGGATTATGGTAATGGTTGTTTATTATTGTTTATTTTTCAGTTGTGTAAAGAACAAAAAATAGTTTGAATAACGAAAACCTCTTTCACCCAGGTATGCATGTCACTGATGAGATTAAACGGGACTCAGATATATATATATATTCTTAAAATAACTATATATATATATATAAATTAATTTGCATTACTTTATATATCAAAACGTTTAAATATATTCAATGGCAAATATTTATGAACAACTTCTTTTGATAGTATAAAAGACACACAAATACATATTGCATTTGATAATGAGTGATCAAAAAGTCTCTTTTAATGGTTGAAGAAAATAATTAACGAAACTAATGGAAGCAAAATTATTAATATTTTGGTTACAAAGGAAATATATTTTTCCTGACCCTTAAAAGTTTAATATAGGAAAATGATGGTGGAATTGATATGCGAGGTAGAGTTATGGAAGGTTTTGTGACGAAAGGAATTTGAAGAGGGGCTGAAGAGGAAGGGGGTGTAACTAATGGTGGGTCAGAGGGGTGGGGGCGAGGGTCGGAAATCAGGAGTCCGAGTTTGAATTTCCTGCTTGTAATGAACAGTGGGGGTTATCTTAGGATTGTAGTAAGTGGGCCCGTCGACTATCAGACATTTATCACGCCTTCCTTCTTATTCCAGACTCATTTGCATTCCTCTCATGATCTTAGTCATGTTTGTTAAATCTGGACCAACTTTGCCTACAGTCTACAGCTTCCGTTCGAAGAACTCTGACTAAAAGAAAAAAAAATCCAACGTAATCCTATTTAATTTCAAAATCCACATTGTTAATGCAAACTTGTAAATGTAACTGAAGTAGAATCAGTAATAATATATCTCTTTCAAACCTGCACTAATTA
Source organism: Hermatobates lingyangjiaoensis (assembly GCA_026182355.1). Taxonomy (NCBI): domain Eukaryota; kingdom Metazoa; phylum Arthropoda; class Insecta; order Hemiptera; family Hermatobatidae; genus Hermatobates; species Hermatobates lingyangjiaoensis. Next base: position 959,235 of record JAPFBL010000047.1, on the reverse strand, counting down.
TCCGGTATGTATATTTGCATTAGCTGTGTAATCACTTACTATACAAAACTACACTAATTATCGGGCAAGTGTATTTTCATTATTTGTAATGAAAATAATTAGTAAAGTTGTAGTCAGTTACTATGAAGATTTACATTAATTATTGGGTAAGTGTATTTTCAGTTATTCTGTAATCAGTTACTATCTACAATTACACTAATTATTGGGTAAGTGTATATTATAAATCATGTAATCAGTTATTGTCTAGAACTACACTAATTACTGGGTAAGTCTATTTTTACTAATTATGTAATCAGTTACTGTGCATAATTACACTAATTATTGAGAAAGTGTATTTGTTAGTTGTATAATCAGTTACTATTCAGAATTGCATTAATTATTGGGTAAGTACATTTAGATTAGTTGTATAATCAGTTATAATGCAGAACTACACTCATTATTGGGAAGTAAATTGTTATTAGTTCTGTATTCTGCTACTATTCAGGGTATAATAATTATTTGAAGTTATGGAAAAATGGATTAGCTTAAAATATATTCAAGTATGTAGTGTTCTCCATCAATTTTATCTGCATATATTGATTACAGAAATAGAAATGACTGATAATTCAAAACTGTAGCATAATTCTCCACATAAAGTAGGTGCATTACCAAAACAACTCGTTTTGAAGCAGTCATTTCCATTCTCGCTTTTACATTTCATTGGTCAAAAATAACACCACTTGTTCAACAGGCGTTGTTTTGTTATCAAAACCACTTATCTTGGAAACTTTTGTATACTTACGAATAATAAGAATATTATAAAAGTACTTGGTTTATATTTCTTTTATTTAGAAACCATTTTTCTGCCAATATTGGTATTTCCTTCAATAAAAATGTTTCGAATAATATTTCCTTCATTGATTATTTATTTTTCACCTAGTATGATGCTGTTTTCCTTCATATATCTTGATAGTGTAGGAATAAAATGAACGTTTAATTTTAAAGTAAAATAAGTCACACAGTATAAAGGAGCCAAGAATATCTCAATAAATATGAAACATATATTTATTTTTTCTTTGTTGTTTTCATTTACTTGTTTTATGAAAAAGACAAATCAATATATTATACTTTTAATTTGTAAAATTTAAAGTTGCCAAACTCTTCCTTTTTTGTTGTATTGACATTGTTCAAACTAGGAACACAATATACAACAAATTTTCCTTAACATATATACTCATATGTTAGAAGTAACAAACACTGTTTTAAATCAGTAAAATCAATAATTTATGTTTTGAAATCTATTCGTATGTAACTTAGTAGTTATTTGCCTTGAGGTGAGGTCAGGCAGTCCAAAAAACAGACCTGGCAGGTATGGAAACATATTTATATTGTGAGGTTTGGTAACAGGTTTTCTTCAACAGGGCTGTGAAGTCAGAGTGGAGTTAAATTTATGGACTAGATGAGTAAGATTAAGTAAATACCTACACACTCTGACTGCTCAAAGAAATTAATAAGAAACATTGTTGTCTAAAGTGATGTGACCCTTCACCCACCCTTCGATTAGGGTCAAACTTACCAACAAAAAAAACTTGTTGCTAAATAACTATGACATTATATTTGTGTATATCTGGACACCATATTTGACATTATGGTTTCTTTGGTTACAAAAAAATACAAAACGGCATTTTTAACTACGAGTATAAAAAGGTGAAGATATGTATGAGTTTCCTTTCAGCTACGAATTGTTTATGATTACTAGGCTGTGCTACAATAATGTGTGTGGAAATTATATTATTATAATTTTATAATATATTATAATATAATATATTTTTTATCAATAAAGTTGACAAAAAGAAACTCAAACGGCATAACTATAGCCATAAATTTATTTATGACTTTAAAAGTAGCCTTATGGTTCACTTGCTATTGATAAAATGTATTTTGGTTGATTGATATCGTAGAACACAAAAATGGTGTATGCATAAATATCCAGTTATTAAAAACAAATTGTACTCGGTGTCAGAGTCAGTGCTCCCAAATATACCGGAGTTGGAGTCTTGATTTAAAAAGGCAACCTAAAAGCACTTCACCTAAAAAGATTTTATCTAAAAAAAACTTCACCTAAATAGATTTTATCTAAAAAAAAAACTTCACCTAAAAACTCTAAATAAACATCACTTAAAAAGACATCATCTAAAAAGACTTAACCTAAAAAGACATAACCAAAAAAGACCACCTAAAAGACTCTGGTACATTGGTAATCCATCCTTAAGAATAGTCAAAATATTACAAAAATACGGCTTAAAAGTCAGTTAGAGAAACTCAGGTGACTTAAAGTCCCCGTTATCTTCAAAAAGAGCTCAAGAACCTATTTCTCTTAGTGGTGTGTATAAATTGTTGTGCGCTAATTGCCCTTCTTATTATATAAGCATGACTCTAAGATCGTTTGAAAAAAGAATAAAAGAACATGTACAAGAAGTTAAACAGAAAACCAAATCCCCCAACAATAATCAATTCATGTCCCATTTTGCCAAACATTTAGTCACCAATAACCACCAATTTTTCCCAGGGCAAAATATACAAATATTACATAGAAACAATAAATTCCGTGAAATAACTATTTTAGAAGGTTATGAAATTAACAAATTAGTGTGTGATAATTCTTCTACTTGCCTCAATGAACACATCCACAAGTGTACACTTTTCTTAATTTATTTATTTAAAAAAAAAAGTACTATTTTCTCCGTATTCTTATATTTGTTTAAATTTCGTTATAGTTCTCTGTGTTATATTTTCAATATGTTTCATACACTTAGTCCTAGAGCAAATGTAAAGGCTCAGCCCAACTTTTAGGAAAAAAAAAATTAACAATGAAATGTACCTGCCTTCTAATATGAAACAGATGTACCCCATACCCTCACCCACTTCCATCCTATTCCCAGTCAGTTGTACCATCCCACACTCACCCTTAGGTTCGTATTCTCTTCCTTATTTTATTTTATTTTTATTTTGTGCTATATTTACTGTATACTATAGATAACTATCGTGGGTCATTGTATTTTTTAGTTAATGCCTGAGGAAGAACACTACGTGTTCGAAACGTGTTGTTTATACCATTAAATTTTTATATGTGGAGACCATTTCATTAACGTTTTACCCTACAACCACCTAAAAGATTTCTTTTTTGGCTCTACAAATATTGATTCACATGAGTTTGCGTGCTCGTTATCCAGAATTAACAAAATACAAATATGTTTTTATGGAAAATTGGCAATGTACTTACATCACTACAATATTATTAGCAACAGCTCTCTAAATATTTTGACATTTACGTTAAAGGAACAGCGAAGAGACCCAGAGTACTGACTATTTAAAAACAGTCCCGTGTTTGTTGAAAAAGGTGTACTCCCGATTCACCAAGTGCCAGGTACCTTGTCAACGAAGAAGAACAAGAAGAGCATATGTGCCATGAACCGCAGTTGTTGGAAACCATCACCGTAGCATATATTACTCAAAGATTAAATCTTACATTTTTTGCATTATTATCTGCACATATCTATTTTAATATCATTATCATTATAGTATATTTAGGTTTCCTTCTTCACTCAATTATCCTTTATATAGTTGGCTTTATTTTTTTTATGTAGTAGGTAGCGGTGGCTCTACCACCGGTAAACTCGCGGAGATCACAGTCTTTGTTTACACACAGAGATTATCAAGGCTGACCTCGAGGAGAGGGTCAGTCAGTCAGTGTGTCACGCTTGCTTAGTAAATATCTTGCTTTTCATTCCTCTGTTTATGTGAGTCCTACTCACATAAATTAACTTAGTTATCTTTTTTACTAGTCTTGGGCTTGCTGGTAAGAAAGCCTAATTTGTGAATTGATCTCTATTATGGCTATTTCCATCTCAAACTTCCTTCTTCTTCTCCTGACAACGATAGAAGTCACATATATAAGTACATATCTGTTTTTGTAATTCCTTTTCAGTATCTATTCTTTAATGTGATATATTATAAAAATAGACAATAAAAAAAATAAGTTTGATTTTAGTTACAACAAAGAATGCACGACCGTAAGACGTACACATGGAATCTTTTTTCATAAAAATCAATATTTCACCGACAGTAAAATTACAACGAAACAATAAGCAACCAAATCGCATATAACGTTACTGATTAAACTCATAAGTGATAAGTGATTTTTGTTTGTTTTTTTTTTAAACTATTTGTTAATCAAACTTATAAATGATTTTTGTTTGTTTTTTTTAATTCAACTATTTGGTTTCAAATAATGTAATACGTTTCCAACTGTTTTACTAAAATGATCAATTCAAACAGTATATTTATGTAAACTGGGGTCAGAGGAAGTCTAACGGACATTGTGATTGTCTTTATTACTGACGATAGGAGTTTCGACTGTTCACCATTGGTCCAGTTTTTTTTTCATCTAAAAGAAGCATCATAGTGACTCTGTCTCTTTGGATAGGCGTAAACCTGTTAGTTCTAAACACGTATGATACAAGGTAGTGATTAAAAATCTCTCTCTCTCTGTTTTAATGAAATTGAGCTACACAACGTTTTAGTCTTTCCACCCTTAAAAGCAAACTTAAACTAAATTTTGAAAGTAAAACAAGCTTTATATGCAAATTTATTTATAGAAATGATGTAGATAATGTGTTTGTTTCCGTTGAAAACATGATATGCTTGGCGCCAGAATGTTTAGTTCCTGTGCTTTATGATAAGAGAGATAGGGTTTGGAAGAATATTTATTCCCTTTTCCTTAAGTATTCATCAACGAGATGATGTTTTGTTTTAATAAAAAGAGGAAAATAATTAATAATAGAAATTGTTGTTAGGGTAATCAGTGGGTTGAGGGAATAATGTTAGGTTTGATATTGTGAGATTAGAGGGACGCATAGAAAGCATTAAGCTGATGGGCAGGCTGGCAGATGGGCCTGAGGTCTGTAGCTCGTTAGGCTCCCTGCATAAACACCCACCACCTGCTTATCCTTTTAGTTTGACAAGATTTTCATTTCGCCTGAAAGAAGAACAAATAGTGGCGCCTGTATAATAGGTCGTTTAGGGGAGAAATCGGCTTAAGAAGGACTCTAAAGGGGAGGACCTCCACCTGCGACCCTCTGCCCTATGATTCACCGTCTTTAATTAAAAGGTCGCTCCCTTCCTTTCCTGATCACATCCTACCACCGAATAGTCCTCCACCCTTCGCTCCTTTTGCTATCTTTAATAAACACCCTTACGACCCTTCTATTGTTTCCACCTCCAACACACCCTTATCCCGAGTTACAACACCTCTTATTAAGTACTATATAACATTCTATCCCTTCATCACCACGCTTCCCTCAAAACAAATATTAAGTGAGACATTAAGAAATCATATATTCAGCTTTAACTGTTTCACCTATATTAATAAATATCGACTGTTATATCTAAACAAAACAGAAAGGTAATTCCAAACTGACTGCAGGGCTGGCAATACAATAACTAACGTTCTATTAAACCATTGTTTCCCACAAATAAAAGGTTTTACACAGGGTTGATTTCATAATGCCCTTATAGGATTTAAAACACAGTTTTTCCTAAAACGTTTTAACCTAAAAATTCATTTAAAAAAAGTATTTCTAAATACATTAAATTTTACATTATGCAATGTACTAATAATTTTTAGATGAGTAGGCATACGAGTATGTCTACCTTATTCTCCGTGACTGGGTGAGAATGCGGTAACATTGTTGGTCTCCAACCATCTGTGGACTAGTGCACTTAGTTTCCCTCTGTTATCTCTCCAGAAGATGGTTTAAACTGAAAATTAGAGACTATAAGTGTGTGTTTTTAATTTCTCTAATTTTTTTAGAAGAATATGCATTTTTTTAGAGAATATGCATTGAACCATATATATATATTATATATATATATATATACACTTTTTCGTTGAAAATACGATCCGAAATAGACAAATACAGTTCAATGTACATAAAAAAACATAGAGAAATAAAAACACACACTTCGAGTATCTAATTTTTGGTTGAATCGTCTTCAGGAGAGATAAGAGACGGTTGGGTTGGATAAGAGACCAGTGCGCTTGGTTTCCCTCTCTTATCTCTCCTTATGACGGTTCAACCAAAAATTAGAGACTGTAAGCGTGTGTTTTTAATTTCTCTATGTTTTTTTATGTACATTGAGTTCAAAAATATATATATATATATATATATAAGGGTTGAGATCTTATGATTGAAAATATTTCCCCCGCCAACATTTCAACATTTATTTATGTCATCTTCAGACCTACAACACGATTTTTTACAATTAGTACTATCACTACTGTTACTTTGGTTATTGTTTACATTTTTGAATTTTTTTACGTGAAGGGTAATAGTGTGGTAGTGATTGATAATTTGGTATTACAAGTATAGATTTTAACATTGACATATGGATATTTTTTTATTACTAGTATTTTTTATTGCTTTTATATTCTCTAAGAATTATAGAGATCAATATTTGCCTACCTCAGAAATCTGTTTTTTTCAACATTCATTTCTGTACTGAATCACATCGTTTATAAATCTGGGATACTGTCCATTGTGTTGGAGGTTTAATTACTGTTACGTTATCTTTTCAATGTTGAGTACACAGTGTTTACATTTTTATTGTGTTTGCCTATATTCCATGTTTAACCTTTGTGGTTTTTATGCAAACATATTCATGTAGATTTGACTGAGTTTTTCAAAGTTTTTTCTGGAGTTTCATGTGTACTTAGTTTTTCCTATGTTAATTATTTCTTTTACCAGTCTCTTTCGGGTGTGTTTTCCTTTATCTATAATAAGTGGGTTTAGAAAAACAAAGATATCTTTTTGGGTGTTGGCATGTTTTGCTGGAGCCCAAGTTATTTTGTGTCCTGTAATGTCTGATTTATGCTGCGGAATCCTGTTTGCTAAGCATTGGCTGGTTTGCCCTATGTATTTTGTACCACACTCGTTACAATTGATTTGATAACCTATAATACTGTTCTCTAATTTAGGGATGATACATTTGAGTATAGAGAAAACTAAGTTGTTTTCATTTATCCAAATTGTTTTGCTAATTCTATATGCGATTTAGGAGTACACATTATTCTTAAGGTTTTTCTTCTGCTTTCGGAGAGGCCTTTTAGGGATGTTGTGAATGTTTTTCATACGTAAGACTAAAGTACTTTATATTGTGTGATCCTGGGTTTGTGTTAATATTCTACGAGTTTCCTGACTATGTTTACTGTCTATTCATAGTGTCTGTGTGACTGTTTGAATTAACTGTACTGTTATTTCATTGTCTATGGTGTCTTTTTTCGTTATTACGATCACTGTGTGTGTTGGGGTTGCGTGTAATGATTTTGTTTACTAGACCATTGGGAAAATTATAATTCAACAACATGGAACGGACTAGATTTATGTGTTCATTCTGGAATTTGGCGTCATTAAGGCATAGAGATCTATGTTTAATAATTCATATAACATCATATAGAGTGTGTGTGAATGTTTATGATACTATATGTTTAATAATAATATATAGCATCATATATATTGTCTGTGTGTATGAATGTTTGTGATACTATATGTTTAATAATAACATATACCATCATATATTGTGTGTATGTATAAATGTTTATGATACTTATGTTTAATAATAACAGATAACATCATATAGTGTGTGTGTGTGTGTGTGTGTGTGTGTATGAATGCTTATGATACTATATGTTTAATAATAACATATACCATAGCATGATATATTGTGAGTGTGTGTGTGTGTGTGTGTGTGTGTGTGTGTGTGTCTATGAATGTTTATGATATTATATACTTAATAATAACAGATAGCATCATACGAGTATAGTGTGTGTCTGTGTATAAACTTTATGATTCTATATGATTAGTAATAGTAATTAGTAATATATATATATATATATATATATATATATATATATATATATCAGTTAGCTTCAGCTACTCAAAGGGACTACTTCTACCCGATGACGACGACTGTCGAAATATCTGTGAGTCTTTTGTGTGTGTTTCTATTTGTGTTTTTATATATATATATATGTGAGTGTGTGTGTGTGTGTGTGTGTGTGCATGAATGTTTATGATGCCTTGAATGAGTAGATACTGATTCAATATATTTGTTACAAAAGTATACAAATCTCCTTTTGTTGCATTTATTTATATATTATTATTCAAATTGGATTTAGTTTAGAGTTTTGTAGTATTAAATACATATTATGCATACAGTAATAACCATTTAAAAAGCGACAAGTGTTCACTCGAGTTGAGAGCCTTTCAGCATCGTTTCATTATACATTTAATGTTTTTTTTCCTTTTTATTATTTGTTTCTATTGAAATGAAAGAGATTTCCAGAAGTTGGACCGCTTTTTACAGATAAATGATTTTTCTGGGCAATGGTTTTTTTCTGATACCTTTATCATAAAAAGAAAAAAGAAAAAAATACTTTAAGAGCCCTTTCCAGTTTTACAAACTAATAAAGCTTTCCCTATGTTGCTTTTATGTCCCCCATTTTTCCTTTTAATTTAAAATGTTTATAAGATAAAAAAAGAAGGAATGCTTTAGACTCAACCCTCCCAGAAGACTATTATCAACCCCCACGTACTAATTAACTGACTTAATGTTCCTAAGATCATTACCATAATTATGATTGAACACTCATTAACTGTGAGTCAATATGTATATCTTTAGTCTTAAATATATTAAAACTGAAAATATATGAATTTTCAGCTTATGGGAACATAACTAGCAAAATTCGGAAATATTTGACATAAAATCAGCTATTCATAAAAAAATTTTAATCATACTCAATCGATCAACTTTGTTTATTTTCATTACTTGTACAATATGTTATAATGTGGTATTTACTCATATTGAGGATTTCAAAAATTACGTCTCCACAAACAACTTTTAACAAAAATCTAAGAATGTGTTTCGAAGACTTAGTGTTCTGTTAACCTGAAGAAGAAATTAAGAGTTTGAAACGTGTTATTAGTTTTTTTTTTTATAAACTGTTTGTTTACATAATTCTTGAATTTCCCAATATTAATTTTGTTCATTTTTGTAGGGTAATAAACCTCAATAGTTTATCAACATAAAATGTAGAAGAGAATGATATGGAGCTATTGTTCCGTTAATGGTAAATCTTTTTTTTTTTTTTTTTTTTTTTTTTTTTTTTTTTGGTACTCCATTCTCTCCAATGAGAAGGATTTCGCAGGTCGATTGCAGGGTTCTTTTAACTTGAGCACATCAAACAAATAAATCCAACTGGACAGAAGTTGTAATCAGGATAATAAAACATTCTCTTTTCATACCATGTACCATACATGACTCAGTCATCCAAGCGTATTGAGAAAACCTAGAAAACCCTTTCAGTGAATTTAGCATTCAGTGGTTATTTAGAACCATTGTGAAAAAAAAATGGACTGCTGTTGCCATAGTTTAAAAGTATATTCACTGTTAAGTGTTGACTGCGTAGTAAGAGGAAATGTAAGCAGTATGAGGTATTTTCATCGGTATGAAATGGATTTATACCAAATAAAAATTGTGTATATAGCTTCTTATATACCAGCACACGTACGCCTTTAAACGTACATACGTGTGTGTTTGTGTGTGTAAATGTGTGTATGGTGAACACGTGTGTGAGCTAGAAAGAGCAAGAGAAAATTGAGTAAGGGAGAGAAAAAACAGAAAGGGATTATTAACAAATATTATATATCTATACATATTAAAATATATAATTTACATGTATATGATGATAATTTAGATATATAATTTAAATATATTCGAATTAGACTTTTTTTCATTAAAATATCTATTTATAGTTAAGTGTTAAAATAATGTAATTTCCGTCTGAATTCTTAAGTAATTTTCATTTACCATGGATTATTTTCGCTTTAAAAACCCCAACATACACAACCTTCTTTTCAAAGCTATATTGATTCATGTCTTCCTATAAATTCATTATAGATTTCAAAGAGATCTATAAGAGGTACAATATGTTTTCTTCCATCTGAAGAGTTGTCATCGACATAGTATTAATGACTTCTGACTCAATCAATGCAAAAACACAATCTCATAGATCCTTTCCCATTTAGTATATGTATATTGATTTCTGAATCATACATTACTATTAATATGTTAAATGCTTTGTAATAGTCGATTGACAAATGAACAGTATTATATTTTATTCCATTCCCTTACAGCTCATTATCGTTTCCCATCAAATGGAACAGTTTAATCCATCAATGCTAATTCATTATCTCCACTTATGAGTATCAAATGTCCCTGTTCATTATATTGAAATATTTGAGATGTTAGTGTCATTTGAAGTTACACCAAGTCCCTGATGTGTTCCAAGAAGGATATGTAAAGTTACTTTTTCATAACAATTGATATAATTTATACTGACAAATTGAAACTAATAGGGTTAATACTATTAGGGATATAATCGCATATTGAATTAAATAAAATAAATGAGGATTGACAAAAAATGGTATAACTAATTTTATGAGTCATGAAGCTTTATTATCCCTTACTCTAGCTAGGTTAGGTTCAGTTGCCATCTCATGAAAGAAGACACATAGCAAAGAAGGTTGGCTCTTTGTGGTACCATAGAATGAATATTCCACATTAGGATACCTAAGTTTTGAATAACGCAAGTGTATTTAGAGTAGGGATTATTAACGAGTGTCTGACAACATATAGGCTTGGGACCGATGGCTCAACGTCCTTTCGGAGAAACAACTCATTCAGGTTTTCTTTTTCAAGCGTGTAAATAAATTGAGTGCTTGTGTGGATATGGAATCCCAGAACTGCCATTTCAGAGGCGAGCACGTCCTTTCCTGCATACAGGATACCATATTATATTATAACTGGGTGATATTATAAATAAATTTTCATTGCAATCAGTCATTCCATATTTTAAATGTTATTTTTTTATGGTACATTTTATAATTTATTGACCTTTAATCTCTTTAGCTCCAAACGGCAGAAAAAACAAGACATATAGATGGGGTTAAATAAATGTTGAAAATATTGCAGCTTTTTCGTATGTTTAAACGCATCTTGATACGCTGCTAAGTATGAATTCTTATAAAATTCATGTTGTATACAATTTTATATACTAAATAAAAAATCTGGAGTGGCCTACACTCTACTTTACTATAAGTAACTTAATGTCAAAAATTTCTTGAGTATATAAAACATAACGTCTCATTTAACCATAACAAAAATATCTAAATGGGATATAATTATTAGCATTTCATTCGTGAGGTAGTACAGATAGTGATTGAAGGACATATCAATTTATAAGCTTATTTTTGTACATCACAAATAATTTATTATTTGCAAATAATTTCATTAGTATAACTACAGCAGTAATAACATTTTTGAAAAACCAAAGTGAACATTTCTTGAAACGAAATTTATCCTACAAGAGAACATGGCTATTGTTCAAATAGCCAGTAAATTTTTTACATCGTTTACTTGACATCCTTCTACATTGAATATTAAAGTAACATTTTCAAATTTAAAACAGGAAAATACTTTTTTTTCTCTGAAAAACATCATAAACAGCGAAGAAAATGTTGTTTTAAGGTGATTTGTTAATTAAAGATGTACGATAATTACATTTATTAATCTCTAAATGAAAGCTTTCAATTTTGAATTATCTTTTATATTTTTGGTTATTTATAGAATTATTATACTGGGAATTTTATAAGGCTTCTTAGTATTTAACAAGATCATTTTCCTTTCCCTTTGTCAAATAACATATATACGAATTTTTTCTGAGTGAGTGTTATCATTTTCCTGCACAATATTATTCCTCTTACATCTCATATACGTCAATAAACAATTTAAACTGTTCCTTTATAAAATCAATTTTATCTCAGTGAATTCGCTCAAAAAATTTCTAAGTCAATGTAAACAATGAAAAAAAATATAAAAAATTCGAAAAGTATAGCAGGTGATCTCTTAGTCTAGGGTAAACAAACAGTTTTTATAGCGTTATTCCTCTTTCCCATAATTGAAACTTCATGATTTTTTTTTTATGAATTGCTAATTTTTTGTTCCATTTTTGGTCAAGTTTTCATTATTTTTTAATGAGCCGTTTAGCGTCAAAAAAACATTTTCTGAAAACAGAAATCGTACTGTAACGCCCCTTCAGCGAATGTAATTTTGAAAAAAAATATCTCAATTCATTCTACACATAATGTTCTATTAATAGGCATAGTTTCATTCTTGTCCGTCAAACAGTATGGCTTGTATCGCTCTCACAAGGTTTGAGATTGAATTATAAGTCAAAATTTGTACATTTTATTGAAAAAAAATATTTCCTGTTGATTTAAAATTCTGAATATATTTTTCGTTTGTTCCATTTTTAACCTCAAAGATAATGTCAAAATTTCAAAACTCTAGGGTTATTAGTTTAGGAGAAATAAATGTTTTAAAAAAAAACGGTTTTTGGCAAAAAAAGTGACTTTCCCATCATGCATAATTCTTCCCAAACAATAGGGATCTTCGTCTTTATGGGGCCCATTTTTGTGTAAAATATGAACTTGATCCATCAAAGATTCTGGACCGTAGCGTGGTAACAAGCAATGCTAACACACTCACCCACCCACCCACACACACACAGACATCATCGTAAAAACCTCATAAAACGATTTCTGGGACCTCAAAATATGTAATTCAGTCAAAATCTCGAGATCGATTTTTTTCACGATCACTATACTTTACTTATAGTAAAGTAAAAATGCAAGTTTTACAAACAGCGGTAGGCTGTTAAAACTAATTATTTGCATAGATTATTATAAACTATGAAAGTATAATGTTGGAGGCAAGACTTCTACATAGAGTTTTCAAAGAAGATAAACTTCATTAAATCTCATGAGTCTAATAAAACACGGTTTCAAATTATTCAGTCTATGTGTGTGTAGTATATCTTCAAATCCAAAAGAGTTAATTTACCAAAATGTATATTGAAGTTACAGCCAACCCTTAGAGGAATTAACAAATTTGTTACAAAACTTGCCCTTTATGATTAAAAGTTTAGAAGGTTAGTTCTGGGATAATGATAATCAAACTATAATAGGACTATACCTAGAGGATTCTGCTAAAGTAGATAGAGATCTTGAAGGAAAAGCGGTAAATCATAAAAGGATTCTGCTAAAGTAGATAGAGATCTTAAAGGAAAAGCGGTAAATCATAAATAACAAATATTCCAAATTTATAAAATAGACAAATATATATCATGGAACTAAGCCTTGGTTAAATTAAGCCTTGGTACAAGCTAGCAAATTAGAGCGTCTATCTTTCTACCAATAACCCTGGCATTAAATGTGGAAAGCTTTGTTCGTATTCAGTGGTTGCAAACATTGTTACGAACAAATACCTAAAATTTATTTGATTTTCGTAAAATATCTGATTTGTTTAATTATAATTAGTAGTAAATTACATTAGTAGTAAATATTCCAATAAATGACTTTCGGTCTAAATTGTAAGCCAAAATATATTAATTTCACAAATTTTATTTATTATTTAAAATGAAAACCACCGAATTATTAATTTATGTAAGAACTAATATTTTAACATTTTTGTTTATACTAATACTGGACAGAGATAATTTTTAAAAAAATGAGAAGACTCCATTTCAAATCGCATAGACATGTGCATTTCTATGGTGGAAACGGATTCATAGTGATACTGACTTCTAATTTCTGGCTTGAATATGACCATGTTGTAAGCTTAACTTTAAAGAAACTTATTTACCAAGAGATTATTGATTGATATAACATGACAGTAAATATTAGACTAAGTAAATGTTACATAGTTCATTTATAAAGAATCAGTTGTTGCAATTTTTAAGTATAATTGCAAGGATAACAGTAATTTAAAAATAAAATAAATGAAGCATAATAGAATTTAATTACAAAGTACGTTATTAACTTTTTCGATCCGGTAATATATTATGTTCTACAGGTTTAGAAAAGGAAAAGAACATTTTACAATTTTATTGTCTTTTATTAATCTTTTCTTTCAACTCATTTATTGTAATTGGTGTTAATATTTGAGGCAGTTTAGTAATTATTCAAATAATGAATAGGTAATCTGAAGTGAAAAGCCTAAATGAATAAAATTGTTGAATAATTTCTTTTAAAGCTCAAAGATTTCATTGTTTATTTTAAAATGAAAATAGGTTGATAATGAGAGAAATGACGGAGATTAATTTAAAAACAAAGCGGTTGTTGCCCTTTGAGGAAGATAATTCAGGCGAAGCTAACCTGATGGCATTGTGTAAAGAAAAAGAGAAATTTTTTTTGTGTGTTAAACCTTAGAAGAAGGGAATTATTGTGAGGAGCATGAATCAAGCAAGGGAGGTTGTAGTTGAAGGGTTTTCTTCAGTCAAATTGAGGATGGCGAATGAACAGCCGTTTCTTATCTCAACTTAATTTATTCATTGAAACTGTATACATAATAAACTATATCATTGAGCGCGTAATCAGGAGTGGCCTTTTTAATATTTAGTATCTGTATAATTCCTAGGGAGGAGGGGGTGGTTTTCAGAGGGAGGTTGCTAATAACCGGGGGTGCATATTTAATTAGGATCGTGTTTTTGCTTACCTTCCTCCGGCAGAGCTATTGTCGGCGTGTGCGGCTCTAATGGCCGCCCGGAAATAATTCCAACCCCCCCAAGCTGGAAGGGATGATAGAACCCCCAACCACATACCCCCAGCATTCATCTCTTCCGCTAGTAACTACTACTATTCACTTCTAGTATTTTCCTTTCTTTACTAAATCCAATCTAAGTGCTATTCTGCTCCTTGACGCCTAAAATGGTTTGGATATGTTCTAGACCAAGTGGTAGGCAACCAAATTACCCTACCATTTAATTCCTACCTTCACAGTTTTGGCTGTCCACTAATAAATACAATGGAATTTTACTCATTTCCCAATTAATTACAGTTGAACGATACACTTACAATTAGCAATGAATGATTTCATTGCTGAAATCAAATCCTATTTAATATTGAAAGAATTAAATCCATCACAAAACCCAAACCTTATTAACATTATACAACATTCTTCAATGAATTTAGTGCAGCTATGAAAGAAAAAATATCGGTGTATGGAGCACTCATTTGTACTCCAGTCAGGAGACGACACAAAGGGGTATCTAAATGTAACTTTCGATGAGAAGCTCTGCTTCCTGTTCAAAATTACTCCAGAGCCGCTTTGAAAAGAGTAATTGGACATGCATAAAAGGGGTCAGGTCTAACTTCCGGACAATTATTTATTGAAGGGAGGATTTTTTTTTATCTGAAACGTTTGCTGATATAAATAATTACTTTTCCAATTTGTATTGAAAGAAACAATGCTCAAATAAAAAAAAATGGTTACATTTTTAAAACAGCACTTCTTGTTTTTAGAGCAGATATTATAAGAAAACATAAAACATGTTAATTTAGGGGTTTTTAGAACGTTTATAATACTGTACTTTATGAATTTTTGAACTCATATCTGAAATTCATTAGGTACAAGTTTTTATGCACATCTTTCCAGAAGTTAATTTTTTGCTTAATATAATTTTTTTTTTCTATTCAAATTAGAAGAACAACAGTTACTCATGAAGATATTGTAGCTTGAAACCATTTTATGTAACATAAAAATTTATTTTTCAAAAATAATTCTAATTATACAATTTCAGTAGAATACTCGTGGGTGAATTGATGTGAACTTTTTGGGACCATTTCAATTAACTGCTCCCAGTAGTTACCTACAACACTATCTAGGCTACGGTACGTTGCATTGACAATATTTCAAAGAACACAGAAGAACCGAACATTGGCCTTTTGTGATACCACATAAAGAACATTCTACATTGGTGATTCTATATTTTTCCTCACTCAAGTGTATTTAGAGTACGAATCTTTAACGAGTATCTGATATCATACAGGCTAGGGACCCACTGCTTCACGTCCTCTCGGAGTAACCACATGCTCAGATTTATCAACATCCCGAATGAAAAAATCGCGTAGCAGAATGGGTATTGGACCCCAGATGTACCAGTGCAGAGTCGAACACGTTAACACAGGACTGACCTAGACTCTAAAACACAATCTAACCATTGTAATTTTTAATGATTTTATATTTGTTCAGTTTACTTGTTCAGTTTTTGCTTACCTTTTAGAAGTTCTAAAGTCGCCACCTTCTGTTTTTTTATATATCTTTGCTGTTTTATACCTTGATTACGACTTTAACTTGATTTATTACCAAATCAAGTAAACTGAATATATAAATAGGCTTGGCATTGTTTTTAAGGAGTTTTTTTACATTTTCTCTACTTCCTCGAGTCATCCTTACTCCTTAGTCACTCTTTCACTACTTCTTGCCAAAAACGTCTTATCCTTAGTTTTTTTTAAATTTTCCTATGATTTTTAATCCTGCTAGGGGAATGGAGGATTGTTGATAGCACACCTTGTAACTTATCTCACTATAAGCCCCAATTCCTCCATTCAGTCATCTCCTAGACATAGTCGTTACCAACAGTGTTTTTTATACACTTTATTCATAACTATTTATTATCCTAATTATTATTTATTGCTTATCATTTTCTTTATTTGTATTAATGTATTAAAATTTTGCGTATTATTTTTTCCATTGCTGCTTTTGTTAATATTCGTTTATTTTTACTTTTATCGTTTCCATCCCTTTGACTTCTCCATTGGCAGCAGTACTGTTGATCTAGCAGGAGATGTGATTGCTATTCTCTACCTCAGCGCTTCTTAAACTTTTTTACTTCAGGGCGCACCTATGAAACCAAACCAAAACTTTGGGGCGCACCTATGAAACCAAACCAAAACTTTGGGGCGCACCTATGAAACCAAACCAAAACGTTGGGGTGCATCACTGATTTTAATATAGAAAATTTCGTCCTGAGATTGAGAACAGGAAAATGATTGGAAATTAAAATGTATAGGTTTTTTTAAGAAAAAGAAAGAAAGAGAGAGAGAGAGAGAGAGAGAGAGAGAGAGAGAGAGTGAGAGAGAGGGAGGGCTAGTAAAAATGATTTAAATCCCCGAGTAAAGGCACAGATGAAGTATTATCCATTCATGCTTAAAGATAAAAGAAATTTACCTTCCAGTTCAAAATATGAAGTAGCCGAGACTTGACTCAGACTTGAAAACCCCATACTTGGTGTTTTCTCAAATAAATTAAAATGGTGCAAAAACTAAAATATAAATCTGTTATATAAACTTAATCTTCCATTATCTTGGGGCGCACCTGGCTTCCTTCCAGGGCGCACCGTTTGAGAAGCACTGCTCTACCTAATGGCTGAGCAGTACCATAGCACAATGTTTCATCTATATTTTTAGACATCTTCACGTCTTGCTATTGGACAAAACTATATAACAGATCTTTCAATGATCAAATTATAACAGGACTGTAAAATATTTATAAATGTAGTCGATAGGTTAACTGATTGTGTTTTGAGAGCTGCTTTACGCTAGAATACGCGTTGAGAAACTCAAATAATTTATTTATTTTGTTTTACAAATTAATAACACCATTAATAAATATACTATGACAAAAATTATTCCAAACATGTATATTTCATAAAACAGTTGTTTTGGCATTCATGATCTTCTGAATGAGATATTTCATGTTGCAAACCATTTCACTTCTATGAGAAGTTAGAATAAATTGATTAAAACCTAATACAAGGCAGTCGGTTCGCAACATGGAATCTTGCAGCCAGAAGATCGTGAATGCCCGAGACTGCTGATCTCTTTAATGAAATATATATTTTTTTAAGTAATCCTTGCCAAAGTATACTTACAAATAGTCTTGCAAATAAAAAAAAGAAGACATAGCACACGCGGTTCTTGATAATTCTGAATTCAGCTTCACGCCAACTGCAAGGAAAAGAAAAAAACCACAAAGGTTAAAATGTGAAGCGGAAATTTATATTCAGTGGAGTTGACAAAATTTAAACAAAATAATAATGAAGGAACCTAAAGAAAGATTAAAAAAAAATAAGTGTAAAGAAGTTACAGTAGTATAACAAAAAAGTAAGAAGTTAGAACAAAAACAAAAAGGAATAATTTATTTGTCATAAACTAACATAAGAAGTAAACCTCAGAAATACCAAATGAGAGGAAACAATACTAATATAATGGTATGAACTCGCTATACTGAAACTAAAATATTGTAAATAAAACTACAAAGAGGGAACTACTGGATTACTTAACAAAAAAAATATATATACAAATTTAAAAGCATTAAATTGATTCAAAAGAAATTTTAGTACCGAATATTCAAATAATGGTTTTGTCTAAATATTTTAAAGGAGTTTGTGTATCCTTACTAGTAGCTTTATTGAAACTTTTTTAAAAATTCATAACAAATAATGAAATATATCTATATCCTTTCATATCATAACGCATATTACCAGCTTCTCGTTACTGTGAGCCAGATGTCTACACGAACATAAAAAGTAGCAAAATTTAGAATTTTATCCTTACTCCTTAAATCATTTATAACTCCAAATTCCACCCGTTTTAGTTGTATTATTATTATAGATAACAGCTTACATTAGTGTTAGAATTAGATATTCACGATATGCACGGATGATTTTTCGTTTCGCAAAACGAAGCTGTTGGTGACACGAGCTCATTTTCACAACACATTAGCATAACAGTTCTGCCAAACTTGGATTGTTAGGATATTTTATAAAGTTGAAAAGGTTAAGGTCCTTCAGTAATACTAGAGAAAAATTTTTGCATTATAACAAATTCATAAGAACGTTAGTCCTACAACTGTACTGACAAAGTCAAGACTTACTGAATGAGTAAAAAAGTGAAACAATAAGCAATACATACTCTCATACTATGCAAGAGGAGCTTTAAAAAATTGGATCATCCAAATGTAGTGCATTTTTTATAAAGTTACCTTATTTACATTATTTTTTTTTAATTTGAATCTATGTTTTGGTTTAATTATTTATTTTTAGGTATACTTGTTTGGTCATTCTAAGGGAAATATGAAAAGATGCCTCTATATTGGAATTACGAGTACAGTAAGAATTATTTACATCACGTCGGGAAAATATGTAATTACAAGGTTCCCTTGTATAAAAAGAAAAATTGACCCAGATGTCGTACTATTTTTTTTATTGGCCAGTTAAAAGAGCTAGTGCAGTGGGGTGAATATGAAACAAATTTAGTAAAGGGAGAAAAGCCCAAGGGAAATCCAGAAGCAACTTTTCCAGTTATTCAGTTATCATTCAATGAAATATTCCCTTCTCTCGGATATAGCTTTTCACAAATCAAACTCTCGCTGAAACGATAATTCTACATTTGCGTGGATCCGCATTCTTTTTAAACACTTTGGTCGAGTACTTGATGCCTATTCAGGCAGATTGACCCATTGCATGTCCTTGTTAATCGATTTGATCGACTGAAGTGTTCTGATATTCAAGGACAATGTAACGTCTAATGGCTGTCATTCATCAGTGCTTTCACGGATTTCAATTCGTAAACTATAGCATAATTTCTTTGTATTAAGTTAAACTACTCGATAGAAAATATATTATAAAGAAAAAAACACCATAAAGCAGTTTTTATAGTGAAAAAAGATGTAGACAGTGAATGTAATCTAATAGAGTCGATATAAAAATAAATAAAATTATAATGACATTATATCTATTATAATGGGTCTAGGAATGATAAGACAAAAACAAAGTACACCATAAACAGCCGGGAAAAAACTAGATGGCGCAACGTTACAACCTTCGAAGGTTTCGAGAGGGTACAATAGTTCAAGTATCTCGGTGGGTTGATTACGGAGGACAATGAGACGCAGGTTCAAATACAAGCGAGCAACGCAGCTGGAAACAGATGCTATTACAGTTTGCTAAATGTACTCAAATCATCACTTTTGCCCAAGCTCCTGAAGATCAAGTTATATGAAACCATTATATGACCAATAGTAACGTATAGGTCAGAAACATGGACCCTAACTAAAAACAGCTTAAACACGCTATTGGTATTGAAGCACAAAATACTCTGAAAATTATTTGGCGTGGTTCAGAAGCAAGCAACATGACGAATAAGAACTAATTCAGAATTTAAGACACTGTACAACAGACGCAATATCGTCAATGCAATCAAGGCGAATAGACTTAGGTGGTCGGGATACGTTGAAAGAATGTCCTAAACACAAAGCCGGGAGGGAATCGAAGCCTCGGAAGACCGTGCTTAAGTAGGATGGACTGAGTAGCAAAGGATCTGAGGAAGCTAGATGTCCGCAACTGGAAAGGAAGGGAAAAATCGCAGGACGTCTGGTGGAAAGATGTAGTTGAAGCAGCCAATGTTCCCGATGGACTGTAGTACAAAGTGGATGGAAGGATATTTATGATATTCGTAGAACTGTTTTAAATAATCGCTTCACAAAGATGCTAGGAGGTTACTACGTTAAATTGGTTCGTTACAATTTGTCTTTATTGTGGAAATGTATAATTAATTCAAGGGAAACACCAAGTGAAATGTCATAAGAATGCACCTGAGAGCGAAGCTAGATTTTGGAAGTCCGTGTGATAAAGCAATTGTACGCTCTAAATAAAATACCGTTTAACAGTTAGGTATTTCATAATAATTGAAAGTAGTATCGAAGGTAGATCATATTTTATATCAATTAAAAGACCGTACCGATGTATTGTGAATTCATTACACTTTTATCAGTTTTTTTTATAAGTCCATGATTAACAGTAAGTTGATCTAAACCAAACTTTTGTTTATAATATCTGTACAAATATATTGCTTATAAAAAGGTGAATTAAACTAAGATAACATATTTTTTACTCCCAATAATATTGTGATAATTATAAAAACCGACTTTCATATACTTCGTGAACCGACCTTCGTGA
Organism: Hermatobates lingyangjiaoensis; assembly: GCA_026182355.1. Taxonomy (NCBI): domain Eukaryota; kingdom Metazoa; phylum Arthropoda; class Insecta; order Hemiptera; family Hermatobatidae; genus Hermatobates; species Hermatobates lingyangjiaoensis. The sequence goes on along the minus strand of JAPFBL010000047.1, from coordinate 938,279 downwards.
GGTTTCCCTGTTAAACTGCTATATAAAAGGACAAACGAAAGAGGAGGAGAAAGTGATTAGGGGCTGGGCCTAACTACCTTCGTTTAAATCCTTCCAACTTCCCAGATCCTCTCCTCCTATCCTAGCCCCAATCCAAGTCGTTATGCGATCCGGACGGATGGTTGATGCCTACTGGATGATACAGGGGTTACTGTATTACGAACGGAGCCTCAAGAGTACCAGGCAACCGACGACGACGACCGAAGTCATAGATTTTAAGAAAGAAGTACCATAATTTTTAAGACGCAGTGATGTAGTCACCCTCAAATAATAATAATATAATAGTAAGGTACTAATTTAAAATATAATTAGCAGTAATTTGACAAAAAATATAAATAAAGAAAATGAATATCTCAGATTAGTCTTAAAGGTATCAAAAATAGATTAAGAATAAAAGCCAGAAATAAATGTCGAAATTGCTGGTTCAAGCAGAGCCTTAGAATGTTTACAAGTAGGCCTACACAGATTAGCCAGGTAGATGAAGAGGCCAACCATCCTGCTCTAATCCCATCTGACAGACGAAAACAAGCAAGTAATCCTTCAACTAGCATCTTATCATCCAATCAATATAAATATCAAGAATTCTCAAAACAATTACTACTTGTGACGTGATGATTAGTGAAATATTATTTGATATATCTCAACATAACTGGGCCTGAAATACCTATGACAGGAAAAAAAGGACTTTGAAACATTTCAAAACAATTATGTAAGAAGCAAATCCAAGTTAAATATTTCGTACTTATTAACAATATAATTTTAAAATAACAACTGCTACTAAATTTTACTAATATACTAGATTATGAATAAACTAGATTAATGAAAAGAACAAACATATAAGAAGTCACAGAATCTAGCACCGAAGATGGAGAGTATTAATTATTATGAACAATCAATGAATTAAATATTAATAGAATTTAAAGTAGTAGTGCAATAAAAAAACAGGCATAAATACCCTGAATAAGTTTTCACTTTCATTCTGCAATAGTTTAATCAACGGTTCTCATTTTATGTTCTTCAGTAATTTGCATTTATTTGTTTTTCTTTTTTTCCGAAACTTTCTCTCTCACTCTAATCTTTCCTTGTTCTGTATCCTTATTTTGATAAATACCTGATTATCTTATTGCTTTGGAAATCCTATCATATATATTTCAGATGATTTATTTATTTCATTATTATCATTCATCACTTATTTTAAATAATTATTGCTTAAAATTAATGTTAATCATAAAAGTAATTCCATTTTGTTCCGTCAAAGGGTCTGGCGTGTATCCACCTAAGAAGTTTTCAGATTGAATCACAAGTCAAAATTTTACAATTCATTTAAGAAACATTTTTTCTGTTGTGTTAAAATATGATTATTTTTTTGAAATATTACTTCCATTATCCATAATGATGCCACAATTTCAATATTTTATACGAGTAGTTAACAGTTTAGGAGAAAAAGATGTCTAAAAACATACTTCGGTGAAAAAATGGCTTTTCCATCATGCATAATTACTCCCAAACAATAGGGCACATCTACACTGTGAGGCCAATTTTTGAGTAAAATATTAATTTGAATGTGGACTGTAGCGTCCACACAAACTTTTGTATATGCACCCACCCACACACCCACCTACTAAACCACCCCCACACACACAGTCATTTAATTAAGGTAACTCTTTCATATTCCTGCCCACTCAACAGAAAACTAAATAGTCTTCAAACACTCTTACCAAAATTACTGTTCGTATATATTCTCAAATATTTATAGCAAAACCTTCAGTAATGTACCCATGATGGATGATGTTCAGTCGAAAAATGTCGACGAACAGTATAGATAGGTAGTTGCCTTAGAATGTACAAAAAAAGAGATGAGGAGAATTCTGAATATTAGAAAAAATGTTAAAAGCACGGAAATTATAGTTCATTATTTATGACTGACCGAGTCCTGATAAACTTTAGTTTTGTTTCTATTCCACGGTCGACAATATTATCAATATTCATATATAAGTATATATATATATACTTAAAATAAACTTTGGTACATAGAAACAAACATAACAAAAACTCACTCTTCTATATTTCGACCGTTATGGCGGTCGTCCTTAGGAGAAGAAGTGAATCGGCGGAGGGACGACAGTTGGTAAATGCCTGTCACAGTTATATTTAATAAAAAGGATGTAAAAGGATATATAACATAGTAGTTATAGGATTCAAACCTTTGATATTTTTCTTGCTTTGAAACAATATAAAATTATATAAAATAGAAAAAATATATATATATTAATATTCTTTCAGAACTTGCAATCATGATTATAGTCGTTGGATACTATACTCTGTGATTGAAGTATACGGGTATAAAGTTTCTGAACTTATTCAACTCTGAAATTCAAGTTGCAGCAATCTTAGTAATGTCTGCGGCTTAGGTTGAAGTCTTGTTTTCATTCCAGTCTTCTACCTGATTTCCCTAAGGAGTCAAGACGACGTTCGCACACTTACCGGCATTATCACTTAACTCCCCTCAGGTGATATTATTTCATATTATGCACCTTTCTTCTCTGCTTCTAAAATTCTCAATGCCGTAACTTTTTAATACCTCATAACACCATTCCTAACGACCTACATTATAAGAACCAAGCCGTTTAACTTTAAAGCCCTACATTCCTTCATATAATGTTACAACTTCTCTTTTTTTAGCTGTAATGTTACATAAGTACATACTAAAAGAAATGTTATCAATAAGTAAGTCACAATTTTTGTAAAATATTTCAGCAATATATTCATTTCAGTCCAGAGACTATGGAGTTTATTGCATTAGAATATATTTGTCAATTTGTTTTACTGTCATTCATAAAAAATTAATAGTTTCTTATCTCATCTAATACCATATACACAAGTAGGTCTCATCTTGAAATTCTTTTGCTTATTGGTTTATGTGTCTATAGTCTGACTGGGCCATCTATATTGTTATATTAATTTAAGTATTCTGGATTATTCATTGTCAGTCTCAAGAAATCAGCTACTGAGATTACTAAATTTATGTTAACCATTTATATTTGCTTTTTTTCTGAACAGCATATTTTATTTATTTTAATCCCTTATCATCCATTGTGTAATCCTTCTTATTAACACAAGGTACTTCATCAAATTCTATGGCATTTGAATTCACTTCAAATGGAATTCAATTTTGATTTCAATAGTGAATATCTTCTTTTATGTCAAATTAGCGATTTACGACACTGGCAACAAAGTGTTAAATAACTGCACTTTTATGAACAATAAAAAATTAAATATCTAAAAATGTAAGGTACAGTATTGTCAGACGTATAGTATTGTGACGTTTGGCATTATTTGAGCTCCAATATATACTTTCAATATATCCAATATATATACACGGTATTTCCCACAAAGTTTCAGAAATTTCCTGTATTTATGAAGATCTTGTTAACCTGCCTGCTGGTATTAACTGAAGAGACGCTTTGTTATCTTACTCTTTGTTGAACATTGATAAATACGAATTTCACTTTATGTTAAAAACAAATTTCAACATTGTCATTTAACTCAGTTCATAAATTGCTAAACTAGCTGAGAGTTCAAACAGAAAAACTTTACAACCAATTTACGACGGAACTTATTCTTTCACATCGAGAAATTAAAAGTATTTTGTAGTCCCAAATGCCCGTAAAAAAAGTAAACATTTCAATGGACGGGACAAATGCCACCTTTTGACTTAATGATGAAGAACCAGATAATTCTACTTCTCTAGATGCGTCTCAGTAGCTTTTCTTAGTTCTTGCACAAATATCACAAGCTTATGTGGCCTGCAAAACAGTGTGAATTCCCAGATGTGTACATTGCCTTTGTCATGGGTGTGCTGTGGAGGTTCCCAAAATGGTGTCGGAAATTTTCCGCTTTCATTACAACCCTGTTGTCTTATCTGTGGTAATCAAGAAGGAGGTGTTTTATTCTTCCACTTTTTGTTTTTTAGTTTTTTATATTCAATATTACTTTTTTTATATTTAAGTAATTTGTATTGAATTTTTAATTGTCATTATACTCAGTTTATCATTAGTTAAATTAGTCCGGTTTCATTTAGTTATTTTACGTTTATTAAAATTAATATATTTTACGTCTATTCCATTTGTAAGTTCAAAGATAATGCCAAAATTTTAAAACTCTAGAATTAGCAGTTAAGAAGAACAAATGTTTTTCTGAAGACCGGCTTTTGCCAAAAAAAGTGACTTTCCCGTCATGCATAATTCTTCCCAAACAATAGGGATCATCTACACTATGGAGCCCATTTTTGTGTAAAATATCAACTTGATCCATCAAAGATTCTGGACCGTAGAGTGGTAACAAGCAATGCTAAACACTCACCCACCCATCCACGGACACACAGACATCATCGATAAAACTTCATAAAACGACTTTTCGGACCTCAAAACATACAATTGTGTCAAAATCTTGAGATCGAATTTTTCCACAATCACTATACTTTACTTATAGGAGGGTAAAAGTTGTATTGCGGTTAAAATTTCAAAATAAAATTTTTTAAGGAGATATATATTATTAGATACATTATCATTATCAGATTCTCTAAGAGTAATATTGTATATGGGACCAAAGTATTATTGTATCGAAATGCTTGTGTACACACTGCAGTCCACAATCTACAGTCCTATGGATCTACACTCTAAATAAGTAAATTTCAGAAACATATTTATTAATCATAATTAATAGAAGTGAAACTCTAATTAGTGAGTAAAATTTTATAAAACAACTGGATCAAAAAATTAAATTATGCATTGTTAATTTCATTTTAAACAATTTTATTTAAATATTTCAAACAAATATTTTAGATTTGCTTTATAAATGTTTTTACACTAAAATTTACATGAGCCCTTACTATTTTGTTTGATATTGGTGGATCAAAAAGAACTAAAGTAACTTTTAATACAGGTATAGTACATAAAATATCGTTTTCAATGTATGTGGAGGTATGTATAAATAAAATGATGAAAAATAATATCATAGGACATCATCTATAAACAAATAGGCATACCTTAGCATGATGAGACGTAATTTTGTTCTTTTTGTCAGGCGAAGCGCGAAGGCAACTGACGTGTTAAGACATGTTCCTAACTATAGGGTTCAAAAGTTCGCTTACATTCATTCTACTGAGAAAACTACCCCCACTATATCTTAATAATTGCGTCTTAATTTAATAGGAGAGCAAATAAATGTTTCACAGTATTTCAATCAGAAATTGTATTAAACAATCTTCTGCTAACTTCATCAAAAGCAAATGATATATTTATGAGGTTTTCTTTCTTGCACTGATGCAAGTTCAGTGCAATAAAGTAAGTAGTAGAGGAATTAAAGTAAAAAGTTTAAAATAAGTTTAGTGCAAGCATGTACTTCTTTATATTCTAAGTTTATATAATTAATAGCGCTATTGACTTAAAATAATATTTATATTATAACAACAATAACAAATTAAAATAAAATTAATATCAAACTTCTTGGTTATGTAATATGTAATGTCTCATTTAAGCATAATACAATTGTCTAAATAGGGTATGTTTATTAGTCTTTCATTCCTGAAGAGTACAGATAGTGATTGATCCACTTAACAATAGATAAGCCGTTTTTGTATGTCACACAATGAATGGGTATACAATCATTAGTATAACTACAGCAGTAATAACATTATGAAAAGCCAAAGTAAGAAAATTTGCTCATAAGAAATAATTTCCTACAAGAGAGCATGGTTTTGCTCCAATAGCCCATAGATCTCTTACATAGTTTGTCTGACCTCGTTCTACATTTAATACTTAAGACAAATTTTCCCATTTAGAACTTGAAAATATTTTAAGTATTTTAAAACATTACAAAGTTTTTGTCTGAAATGTCAAAAACATGTAAGAATAAATGTCTTTTTCAGATAACTTTTATTTTAAGATGTAGGAAAATTTCATTTATTTTTAAAAGAATATTTTTTTAATTCTTAATAATGTTCTACATTTTTGGTCTTTTATCAAAGTATAATACTTAAAATTTTATGGTGTGCTAGAGTTTTTTAAAAACTCAGTTTTCTTTCCCTTAGTCAAAAATCATAAAAAACCAATTTACTCTGAGCGAATACTATTTTTTCCCACGTGCTGTACTCTGTTATAAGTTTGCTATAAATGTATATTGGAAAAAAATATATTGGTAATTAGCCACTTTTGCATTCTTAAATCAAGTTCAAAGCCAACTTCTCTGTATAATTTTAAATTTAAAAGCTGGAAGCTTGAAATTTTTAAAAATAATATTATGAACTATTAGACTAGAACAGTGAAAAAACTGGAAATTATACAAAGACATAGAAACCCTTCTATAGGACGTAAAAGTTCATTCCAAAAACTTCAATATTACCCAATAATAATATTATTCAAAAACGTAAAAAAATCAGCTTCTGATATTAACCTTTGTAGAATGGTGCAACATACAGATTGATTAGAACATTTTATTAGACAAACCCATCATACCATAAAAAGAATTAAAAATTATATGATTCATATGCTGTATTGTTGTTGATTTTTTGCATATAAGAATTTTATTCTTCTTTCATCACATATAAGTCGTTAAGTCATTTAATCATTTTCATTATACCTCCAAACATTATATTATTTTGGTGAATTCACTGAAAAAAATTCTAAGTCAATCTAAACAAGGTAAAAAAATATCAAAAATTCGACAAGTATAGCAGGTGACTCCTTAGTCTAGGATAAAAAACAGTTTTTATAGCTTTATTGCTCTTTGCCGTAATTAAAATTTCATCAATTTTGTTTAATGAATTCTTAATTTTTTATTCTATGTTTGGTCAAACTTACATTATTTTTTAATGAGTCGTTCATCGTCAAAAAAACATTTTCTGAAAACTGAAATAGTACTTTAACGACCCTTTGGTGAATGCAATTTTGAAAAAAATAAGCTCAAATCAATCTCCGTATAATGTTTTATCTTTAGGCATAGTTTTATTTTGATCCATCAAACCGTATGGCTTGTATTTCTCTCACAAGCTTTGAGATTGAAGTATAAGTCAAAATTTTTACATTTTATTGAAAAAAAATATTTCCCGTTAGTTTAAAATTCTAAATATATTTTATATTTATTCCATTTGTAACCTCAAAGATCATTCCAAAATTTTAAAGCTCTAAAATTAGCAGTTTAGGAGAAAAAAATGTTTCCTAAAAACCGGTTTTTGGCAAAAAAAAGTGACTTTTCCGTCATGCATAATTCTTCCCAAACAATATGGATCATCTACACTATGGGGTCCATTTTTGTGTAAAATATCAGCTTAATTTATGGATCATCTACACTATGAGGCCCATAGAATATCAACTTAATTTATCAATGATTCTGGACCGTAGCGTCGTAACACACTCACTCACCCACCCACCCACCCACACACTCACACACCCACAGACATCACCGAAAATACATCATAAAACATCTTCTGGGACCTTAAAACATATAATTCTCTCAAAATCTCGAGATAGAATTTTTTCACGATCACTATACTTTACTTATAGTAAAGTAAAAATTGTGCAGTTCTATGAACAGAGTAATGAATGAATAAGTACCTAATGAATGAATAAGGACCTAATGAATGAATAAACCTAAAAGCGAAAAATATCATATATATCAATACTTTTAACATCGTAGTTGTGGAGTAATTTGAATGTTTCATTATTATAAACATTAGTTGGGTTCCTTCAATAAATAATTCTCTAGAAACCAACAGAACTAATTATGTTTGAATATGTTGAATAATTATAACATGACTCACATATATAAATGGATTGAATTTAAAAGGAAAATCTCAAAAGATTCAAGCTATAAAGGAAGGGCATATTATAATAAAGAATGAGCTGTTTGCTATGTAAGGGCAGTTAGGCTATAAAGAGAAGTTGGTGGTCCATACTAAAATGAACTGAATAAATGATGCTGGATTGACGTTAGGGGTTGGTATTAACAGGGTTGGGGGGATGGATGGGGTGCAGAATTGGACCCAAGGGGGCTGCTCATCTTGCTTGTCATGATGCTGGTATGACTGCTAAATGAGGACTGGACCCACCCAGAGGGTGGCCTGGCTATCATATCACCTCTCACAACTCACATATCCAATCAGAATAAAAATCCCACAATAATTTTTTAACTATTTCTGTCTATCAAATTATATATATACAGTGTATTATTTTTGTGACCAGAAGATATTTAGAAATAACGGCAAGAATTAAGGTTCTAGATGGTTAGTCAAAACACACACACAAACTTCACCTGTTTAGATTTTCGTTACATTTAGAACATTACAACAAATCATGACATAGGTCAAGAAATGGTTTTAATACAAACAAGATATGTATATATATATATATATATATATATATATATATATATATATTCGTTACGATGACGAATAAGATTTGCAGGTCCATGAGTGGAGTTCTTAGAAAGACTCAGTCATCTGGGTGGCTGCCCAGCGAAGCCTCCGTTATTCCACTAATGGTTACTCTCATACCACCAACGTATCGAATTATATACATCCTTCCCCGGACAACTAACAAAAACCTACATAAATATATATATATATATATATTTAACGTGAGTACTTCGCACTTCTTCCCGATGACGACGGATGTCGAAATATCGAAGTGAGTTTTGTAGTGTCGTTCTGTGTTCTTTCCTATTTTTGAAGTATATATATATATATATATATTAAATATTATTATTATTATAGAATAATTTCTTATTGGTTTCTTTATTTCCTTTCTCCTCTCTTCTCGCTTTGTGGTGGTAGCGATATCACTGAAGGTGTAACGGCTGTGCTGTCAGATTCCTGTAAATGCCCTGCTTCTCTGAGGTACACTTCGTCTTCTGATGATGATGATTGTCGAAACATAAAAGTGAGTTGGGTCTATTTAACTGTTTTTACAGATCATTATGAAATTATACTAAATAATAAAACGTTAAGAAGGATTAGTCTGATTATTTCTTTGTTGATTACATTGACATAAAGGAGTTATGGAGTAGTTTATGATTTTGTAAACATATTTTTAACGTTAAATAACTAGCTCTAGAACAATAAAAGTTTCTTGTAAAAATTAATTTGAAACTAGTTCCTCTGAATAAAAAATGCTAATAATATAAAAAAATATATATATAGCAATACAAACTGGAATTTTAACTTGAAATAATGGGTAACCTGTTGTATATGGCACATTTGTTTACATTACTTATAAGTTTCTGTTATCAGAATCCAGTTTAACAATATTCTTGTTTTAAAGTTTAGTACAAAGAGATTTTAACATACTTTATGATACTCTCCTTGGTACAGGGGAGTAGTTGTGTAGCAAAGCTGTAGTCATCAGTCTACATATTCTACACTTAATCATTTCAGATTGTTAGAAATATATTTCTTAATTTGCTTAAGAACTCAATTATTTTTGCATGATATTGGGTCATGGGAAAGGTATTTTTTTTGTATTTTATTACACGATTGTTCCTGTTTTAATGTCACTTCCATCGTTTGAAATGACTGGAAAATTCCAGTTTGGTATTCTCTTAGTACAAATGCTTCATCACTTTAAATTAATAAAAGCATTTATTTGAAATTTAAAAAGTATTAAAAGTGTATTATAACACTAATAATGGCAACTTATATGTTCTATCCTTAGTGATATGCTAAATTTTTATAAAATAAATATTTTCGTATGAAAGTACAAATCAACAAATCAGAAAAAGAAATTAACTGGACAATAATTGCAAACGTTTCGGTTTATACTATAAAAAGACACTATAAGAAATAGGACTTAAGGAATATAGCGCAGGAATAGTTAACATAAGCATTGAATCTGCCACAACGAAAATTACATCTACTAAAGGCTTTCCTCAGGGAGATGTGTTATTGACCATATCGTGATGACAAATTGTGGTAGAACTACAGCTAGGTAGTAGGTAGAACCGTATATATGACATCATAAACGTAGTGTATGATGTCATTCCATCTGAACTTCATTTGTAAAGAAAATAATAAATCTTCAAAGGATCAATGTGAGTATGTATGTAGAATATCTAACAGGAATTTCTTTTCTGAACTTGTCTTATGCAAGCTACAATGAACATTACTAAAACTGCAGATTCTTTCTGAAAGAGACGCGGATTTTGACCATATTCTACGTGAAAGCAACTCACTTGCTTTAAAGAGGATAAGAGTTATTGCCAAATCATACCTTAACCAGTAGAAGTGAGAGATACATATCCAAGAGCAATTATGAAGCACATTAATAGACTTAAATCGAATGCTAATTTTATAAAAAACAAGGATAAGCTATGGTGCCCACGAGTGAAATGAGATTTCGAACCCTGCGTTTATCAAAAATTAATATAGTAAAAACATTTCAGGGTCTTCTAGATTGATGATTTCAAGTTTGTTGTAACTTATAAAAATAATATGCATTGTAAAAACCAACTGAAATCATTCAATTGTTAACCTATTTTTTTTGATAATACTTTAGCACCATGGTTGATATCTTATCAACACTAAAGTCACATTAACATTAAATTAAAACTTAGCTGATTGTATTGGCGAGTGATTTTATACTTATTTATGGTAAAGTTGAGTAGAATTCCTCCTAATTTTTTTATTTGCCTTAAATACCTTTATATTTCAATCTTTATAAATAAAATAATGATTTTGTCTGTACATTGCTTAGAACTGACTCATTTCAAGTTTTCTTTACGTTTCATACATTGGAGAAACCGAATCAACCCTTAGAAAAATTTCTGTCGGTTTGTCAGTTTGTCGGTTTGTCTGTTTGTCGGTTTGTCGGTTTGTCGGTTTGTCGGTTTGTCGGTTTGTCTGTTTGTCCGCAAAACTTTGTCACAAGTAAACTCAGCTACCATAACACATATCAAGCTGAAACTTTTACAGTAGATTTGTGTAGGTCTAACTTAAAATATAGGCTCTGAATTGATTGGAAATACAACATAGAAGTGAAGTTATGGACATTTAACGCAAAAACATTTGTCACAAGTAAACTCAGCCACCATAAGACATGGCGAGCTGAAACTTTGACACTGGATTTGTGTATGCCTAACTTAAAATACGGGCTCTAAATAGATTCATAATTCAGTACAGAAACGAAGTTATAGGGCTTTAAGCGTATTTTCCTAACTTCAGAGACAAGTTTGTTTTGAAAATACACAGGTGTGGCAAGTAGGTATTGTTGATGATTTTAATTTCATTGGAGCATATGAATATATTGCGTATTTGACATCTTTGAAAAGGTGTTTCCCAGAGTTGAGGACGTACTATCTATTACGAATAAATAATTTTGTAAACGAGCAATTCTCAACTCTTAATATGAACAGGCAGGAAAAATCAACAAACAAGTTCTTACGCTATATCATACCGATGAAAGAACTTACAAGTCAGTAAAGAGATTGGATTAGTGATGAAGAAGCAGTTCATTATCTAATTGAATTTCTTGACTCTGAATTTATTTCTCCTGGACTGCCTGCTCATAAGTAAAAACTTAAAGTAGGAGCACCAATCATGTTGCAATTTAGTAGCAGTAACAAATTTCATGTTACGAAACATGAGTGCCCCAAAACTGTGCAACGGGACACGACTCTGAGTTCGTGCTCTACACAGATATGCCATCGAGTGGACATAATGACTGGATATCGTATTGGGGAGTCTGTGTGTATACCACACATACCATTGATTCCGAGCCACTGTCTGTTTCCGTTGAAATGATTGCAAAGTCCTGTCAGAGTCAATTTCGCAATGACGTTAACTAAGTCGCAACGGGAGACTTTATCTAACGCAGGAATTCAAGTTAGCGAGACCAAGTTTTTCTCACGTGGTCAACTATAGTTTTCTTGCTCAAGAGTCAGAGGTTCCAACTGTTTGTTCTTCCGTGAACCTGAAGGACAGACAGCTAATGTGGTGTATACAGAGGCATTTGTTTAACACTGTACTAATAATGGTATTTTCTACTATTCTATAATTTCTTATTATAGTATTAGTATAATACTATAATTCATATTTTTAAATACCAAGTATAATAGAATTTTTGATTCCGTCAAAGACGGGTACGTTTGCTAGTCATAAATATAATAAATGTTTACGTAAAAATCCAAGCCATCCTAGTATTTAAGTCCTTTATTGTCAGAACTATAATTTGATAAAGAATATTTTGCTTTTTTAAAAGATCACTTTTTTTATATACCACCACTAAAAACGAGAATTTCTGCAAAACAAAACTAGGATAAAACCTGAATACAGAACTATAAATCTGAACCATTCAAATTGCCTGTAAGAAGTTATGAAATTCGTTTATTGTCAAACATGTTGAAAAACTTATTACTTCAATAGACTTTAAAGTAAATAGGATTAGGATCAAACCAAACAAAACAAATTTAATAAAAAAAAATATTATAATGTTCTTTATAATAGAATTCAAAATTAGGTTATTCATGATCAAACAGCATTATTCGTAGGAGAATTCTTTCCCAACGTGTAATTGCATTTCTCAGGTCTAATAAAAGTTTTTCGTTGAAAACATTTTAGGTCGTTCTCAAATTGGATCTAAAGATCTGTGAGGGCCCATTTTCTTTTTGGCGAAGCGAAAAATAGAGTAAGCTTGTTATTTCAACCTGGATTTGATTTTAATGGTCCTTGCATAAATAAAGGCTTTATATGGTTGAAGAGGCTTTAAGAGGGATAAGACAGACCTAACTTCTCTGTCTTGATTCATGAGCTGTAAGAAGACAACAGTTTCTCTTTTTTTCATATTTATGCTACTTAATAATAATTGAGTGGTTTTCCACAAGAAAATCATAATAGCTGCAAGTAATTCTTAACCATACATACCTAATTTAGTACTCTTTATTTCTTAATAGTCAATGGTTTAGTTCAATTATAACTATGTCTTATAACTCAATAAATGAAAAATTAATCCAAAGTGTACAGTAGACGTTCTCAAAAGTTAACTGTGTAATCACGCATTATTCTATTCTACAATTGCAGTCTCAAATTTTTGGTTCAACTCGTCCTAAAGGACGAAAAAAGTCAAAACAGAAAGCTGGGAGGAAGATGGTAGTCGACAATTGATTATAAGTAACTGCATAATACAGGCAGCTATTGATTTCTTGAATTATGTGCAAATTAGGTATAAACTGATAATAGTAATGTTATTGAAGTAACCCAGATTGAATAATAACGTATAAGGTCTGGCACCTTATTAACTAAATTCAATTTTGTTTGTAGAATGAAATTCCTATATTCATATAATAAATAACTGATAAAAATTATACTTTAGCATTTAACATATAATAGTATTCATCGTCCAACCTTCAATAAGAAATGAGAAGAAAGACTAAGATCTTTCAATCGTAAAAAGCGGTCTTCGCCAGAGTCAAATCCCAACTGAAACCAGGGATTAGAACCATCTAGTGAGAGGTTGAGAAGAGTGTATGGCAAGAGAAGTATTTTATAGGATGTTAAGCGGAGGAAAGGTCACTGGACCGGGGAGAGATATAAGGGTATACAAAGGAGTTCAGGAACAAACAAGTAAAAACCTATTAGCCAGCTGTTAACCCTCACAGATGAGGCTGAGGACACAATATTCTTTTTGTGGCTTGGAAGTTAATTGATTTTCATGTGTTTATTGTGAAATCATGATGTCGTAGTATGTATAATATAAAAAGTAATAATTAGTAATGAATAAAACTTTATATTTCTTTAAAATAAAATTATTAGGAACAAAACGTAATTTGAAAGTCAAAAGGCAGAAAAACACGAGCTGAAAAATACCAGACAATTAAGATATTGTTTGATGGTTGCCTTAACCAGTGCTTAAAATAATTTCGCAAAACAAAATTTAAGCTTCTTATTGAATAAAATTAACCATCATTATTTTTGTTTTACGAATTCTCAACAGTCCTATATTTACCACGAGGCCCTGTATTGTTCAATAACCATAAATTAAATTTGTTTTCAATTTTTTAAACTTGTGTACTTTTTCTTAATTTTAAAATTTCTAGTACAATTATAAGTAGCTAAAATTTCATTTAAACACATCTTAGTTTTATCTCATCATTCATTCTTTAAACTATGCAATTATTTTTTTACTATTATTTATACAAACAAAACTACAAAAGGGCTCTTTTCAATTACTAATAAATATACCTTGCATAATTATTTCATATCAGAAAGGTTGACAATATTACACTACAAAGTACAGTAATAATATAGGTGATCAATATTACTGTTGCAAGAGTATTAAATTATATAAATAATAATTATCTTTGTTCTCTAAACTAGAACCCCTATTTGGAGGGAGTTTATTGCAATATTTTCACATGCTCCATTTTTTATACTATATGTATATGATTTTGATATATTTTTATTGATTCCATTATTATTAAAGTAAATTAAAATAAATATTTATGATATATTAATTATACTACGTTATATGAATTTGGTATTCATAACGTTACATCTAAGGTATTTAAGAATTTGTTAAAACTATGAAATAAATTTGTTAACAGTTAAGTCTTTCTTGGTGGCCAGTTTAATCCTTGTAACGTTGTAGTTTTCCGAAGATGGTGCCTGTTGATATTGAGAAGAGCACAATGGAAGAGAAGGTGTTCCGGGGTTTCGACACTGAGATTATCGCAGTTGTATAAAGCTGAGTCATCAATTTTAAAGATATTGAAGTAACTTTTTAATATACCAAGTCCGGTTAGAAACATAGCTAATCGGTAGTTGTTCAAATCAAGGTGGTTATTCGATAATCTGCTGAGTACTGTAGGAAAATATTGCTAGGTGTTAGATGCCTTTGGAGATAATCAATAATTATTATTATTAGTGATTATTATTGATAATTATTATTCCAGGCATTAATTTTTTATCAATATTAATGTACATATAAAAGTTGCTGTTCTTCCCATTTATAACACTGAGACCAAGATACTGAAGGGTTCTTTGTTGTTATTCAACGCATATTTTTTTAATGTTTTGATATATTTGTATGCCAAGATTTCGCAGTAAATTTCAATTGCTAACCATTGCCAGAAATTTAGAAATGTTACTAAGATCTTTCAACTAAAACGTCAGAGCCACACAGATACTGACGAAAACCAGGTTGAATGACCTTAGGTACAATTCTAAATTTCTTACTGTGGGTTAGACGCTGATATATATTTAGTTTAAGAATTTAATTTTGTTTTTGAAAAATTATATCTAATAGAAAAGAGATTCTATCTAATACATGTATCTGTTGGGTTGTTTTTTTCTATCAAAGCCTTACCAGGCATTTACCATCAGTGTCCCATTTGGCGAGAACATCGTTTCTTTAGTTTCTTCAGTTCCTTCTGGGTTTGAATCACACAGTACATCATCTTCTGTGATTTCTATTACATTTCTGATGTCAGCCTTTAAAAAAACTCTTGATTATCATACCATTTGGTTTACCTTCCCATAATGTTTTAATCCTGGATATCAAGATAGACCAGGTTTCTTTGAGTTGGTAACCCAGACCTCGTTTATAACCGGCACCGAAAATTTGCCGCGTTATACTCAAATAAATATGGCACATGAAAAATATTCCAGTAATAATAATTTCCTATTATCTACCTGAATATTTCTCACACTACATTTTCCTCGTTAGGAAACCTTGGCTTAGCAAATGATGTGGTAAGTAATGAAAGCCTATATTGAATATTACATGTAAGAGACTTTACTTGCTTGATATTACTGCCAATGGTGAAGGAAACACTATTTGTTGAGCTTAGATGAAATTAATAAATTTAATATGCAGTATTTTATGGGTCGTTATTTTGCTTGGTGCTCATTATTGACCTTTTCTCTTCTTTGGTAATCATCATTAGGACTAATGGCCCTGTTATTAGTGTCCTTGAAACATTTTCTTTCCCACTCTACTGAATACTAGGTTTTAGTTGCAAAGTCGTCTTTTGTTATTGAGGTTTTTCGAGATAAATATAAAAATCATCGTAAAAATAATTGAAGTAGGTTTATATATAATAAAATGATAAAATAAGTCTTCTCAATATTCACTCTTTGAAAGTTTTCAGAATTAATGTTTTAACACAGTTTAAAGTATTTGCACTTAGCGCAAGGCTTTTTGCGGAAGGGCTAAGAACGAGTCTGATATCTAACAAGAACATCTTTAACTGACAATTGAATTGACTTGAGTGGAACTGTAGACAAACTCTCTGGCTTTCAACTCGACACCGGATGATTAAAAGGACCTTCCTAATGACTCAAGTAGTTTTAGCGTCAACGACGAGCCTCAACTCAGATGTCTGCTTTACTATAGAAATGGTCCTCAACTTCATTTCAACTTCCCCTTGCCTCTTCAAACAATCTCAAGTATTTCCTTTATATGTGCTCTACTTTGATCACAATCCTAACTTAAATTCACTGTTAGGTAACGAAAATGAGTTTGTTAACATTAGAATAAGTAAGGAATATAATTAGTATCAAACAAATAATAAGTTAACACATTACATATGATCAATGTTTATTTTTTAAAATATATATTTTAAAAAAAAATATACTGGATTATTAGTTGGACAATCATTTAATGCATGTTATTTACTCATATTTGCAATAACGTTGTAATATTAATTCTCTGAAGGACTTAATACAAGAGTTCATTGTCTTAAATACAATATATTGTCTGAATAGTTTATGTTCAGATTCAGGTCAATCTGATTTTCTGTAAAAAAGTGTTTAAATTGTATATTTATCACCGATGTTCCCTCTAAATTTTCACGCAACTGCGCACAGACACAAGCTCTCTGAGGAGACTAGGGACCACAGTAAAGTATCGACCATAGAATATTAACAAAACTAAAGTTTATAGGGACTCGGTCAGTTCTTCAGGTTCAAATTAACTGTATCTGAATGTTCATTTACTGAATGCATTTTATAAATACTTGTTTCTTAACAAAAATTATAATAAAACAAAAATGTTTTCCTTCAGGTTTGATATAACTAGCTATAAAATGTCAACTAAGTATTCACTGCTAAACTGTAAACATATAAAGTTGAGGTTTGTGAATTTGTGTGTGAAAAGTTTAGTCAGTGTCCACATCCTACACATTCTAAAAAAGTGTAAAACTTGTACGTCTATTCCTATCAAACATTTGTAGCTTCTTTAGTGTGAGTTTTAAATACGATATTTAACGCATACTAAATTTCTCATTAAAGTAAAAGTTGTAATACTTATTTATATACAGAAAAAATCTAGTTGTACACTAAATAAAATACTGTTTATATCTGACTTTGACTATGGTTTATGAAGTAGCCCGATCAGCTGTTTGCTCAAAATATATTAGATACACAAACCCAACCCAACAATTATCAGATGTAATTGTGCGAGAAAAACAATAATAAAAGTGTATGATACACTTCTTTATATTCTAATTGCTTTTTCTTCATGTATTATTAAATTATTATGTAATGTTCTACGTTATGTAATTTGGTTCCTTTGTTAGAATATGTTATAATTGTTATGATTTTTTTGAGGTAAAATTCGTCATTTGAAAAGAAAAAGTAATTTTGTTTGTCTCATCTGTTATGTAATCGATTACTCATGTTTTTATATAGTGGTATTTACTGATGATCATGATGTAGTGTTTATAATCAGGCTACAACTCCCTTATTAAGAAGATACAGATTTCTTAGTTTTGTTTCGATGTTATTGCGTTTGTATTTCATTTGGTTAGAAATATCATTACTTGTGTTTTTTCATCGTTTTATATATGCTTTTCAGGAACATAACTAATATACAAAATTAAGTAAGTACAATGAAAATCAGAGTAATTTAAAAGAAGTACTTGCTATCATTTTCTGGTGAAGAACAAATATTTCGACATAAAATAGTCTTATTATATTTCACCATTGATGCATGGTGATGAATAATATAAAGTAATCATACATTGATTTTGATTTTTATAATTATTATTTATACAGATTTTGGAAGCTGTTTCTTTTAGAATAATGCAGTTTCAAACTTTTTCTTAAGGTAATATTTTTAAATAATTAAGATATATTCTTAGCGTATAATGTTAGTTGCAATTAATTCGCTATATCTTAGAATAGCTTGTATAATAGGTCTTTATGATTGAAATGACAATATAAATATTTAATTTGTTAAGTATGAAAGATGAAGGGAAAAGGGTGTTGTGAAAGCCCTAAAGCAAGAGGGCGAGTAAATAATAAATTAGGGAATTATTTAGGGGATGTAAGCAGGGTGGGCATCTGGCCTGCGATGCAATTACTAAGAGCCCAGTGGTTCGCAATCAGCGATATTGGGTCCTGGAATTGCCCGCTAGAGACCGACCACTGTAGGTAGGGCCACGGAGAGAATGCCTCACAAAGTAGGCTCTAGAAACACCATAGCGTCAATAACTTTTCTTAAATCACTTATTGAACTATTCACTGGTAATGAATTCATATATTTTTCTATGATTTCTCATTTAAAGGGAAAGGGATTGGTTTCTAAATAAAAGTTACATTTTCTCCTTAACACCCCAAAGTTGCTAATTACTTAAGCGCAATAAAATTAAAATATTTATTTTATAACTCACTTTCTTTTCACTATTTTATGATTTTGTAGTAGGCCATTTAGTATATGTAGTACTATATCTGCACTTAAATTTAACCACTTCTGCAATATCATTTTATGGCATTATTAATTTTGATGTCACTACAGATCAGGAAAATATTTCAATTTTACGGTGTTTCCAGTTGTCTATAATAAAATATCGTTTTTTAAAATTCATCAACCTCACAATTAGCCTATTCCAATAATCAGAGTGCACTGTCACAACCATTACTCATTCATCTCCAGGGTTGCCAGGTTGCCACTTTTCGATCCAACTTTGTCAAATTTTACTTCTTCTCAAGTAGTTGGTAATAAAAAAAAAACCTGGTTTTCACTTTCCTGTAGTTGCTCTTTTTTGATATTTTACAGGAAAATTGTCTGAATAAAACGACTCCGTTTGATGAATTTATTCCCAATCTTCCCAACTGTCACATTACGTTGGCAGACTATTTTTTTTTTTTTAATAACCCACCGACCTTTAATAAGATTCTGCTTTACTCAGAACATATATTATAGTGCAAATGAATTATCTAGATATGACCAGGGCTGGAAAGGGGGGCCCAAAAAAGGACACATTTTTTTTTCCTCTTAAAAGCCCTGGTTGACCAATTCACTATCTTAAAAAATAAATTATTTGCTCACTTAAGATCATGCCACACAATTTACTGAATCAGAAGAAGGCATAGCTGACTTTTACATATAGTTGTCGACCTGCTATTCAATTACAAGTTCATTGTTCAATACATCCAGAGGCCAGTGTGGTCCATCGGCTTGCATGCTCCCCTCTGGACAAGTAGACCCCGGGTTCGATTCGCACACTGGCGTCGATTTATTCATGCGAGAAGGTAAAGAAATCTGAGTAAATCGTCCCTCAAAGAGCACGTTAAGCCTTTGTTACAGTGTTAGGTATTCGTTAAAATTTCCTAATCTATACACTTGGGTTAGGTAAATGTTGGACTCCCAACATAGAATCAACCAGGCAATGAGGCTCACCCATTATTAAAATAAGTTCCCAATAATAAATAAATCACACTTTCTACCTCTAGAATACTAAAGGGTGAAATCCAATAAGTTATCGGCACTGGAAAACTACCAGTTTTGTACAGCCAATTATGCTATGCACTACACAAAAAAGGAATATACTAAAAGGTAAGTCTGAGGTGAATCAAAAAATTACTAGATCTACACAACGATAGATCATTAAATATAATAACTAAAATACTATTTTAATATTATTTGATAAAATGCAATACACAAACAGTTTGCTTTTGATATAATATTCATGTTCTTGTACCTGTAGCAAGTGGTTGATGGAAATCTTTATAAAGAAAATAATGATTTTGTCTGTACATTGCTTAGAACTGACTCATTTCAAGTTTTCTTTACGTTTCATACATTGGAGAAACCGAATCCACCCTTAGAAAAATTTCTGTCTGTTTGTCGGTTTATCGGTTTGTCGGTTTGTTGGTTTGTCGGTTTGTCGCAAAACTTTGTCACAGGTAAACTCAGCTACCTTATAAGACATATATAGCTGAAACTTTTACAGTAGATTTGTGTAGGTCTAACTTAAATATAGGCTATGAATTGATTGGAAAATTCAACGTTAGAAGTGAAGTTATGGGAAGTTTAACGCAAAAATGTTTCACAAGTTAAATCAGCCACCATAAGACATAGCGAGCTGGAAACATTGACACTGGATTTGTGTGTGCCTAACTTAAAATATGCTCTAAATAGATTATTAATTCAGTACAGAAGCGAAGTTTGGGGCTTTTAGCTGTATTTTCTAACTTCACAGACAAGTTTGTTTTGAAAATACACAGGTGTGGCAAGTAGGTATTGTTAGTTGAATTTTAATTTCAATTGAGCACATGAATATATTGCGTATTTGACATCTATTGAAATGGTGTTTCACAGAGTTAAGGATGTACTATCTATTGAGAATAAATGTTTTGTAAACGAGCAATTCTCAGCCCTTAATATGAACAGGCATGAGAAATCACCAAAACAAGTTTCTTACGCTATATGAAGCGAGAAAGAACTTTACAAGTCAGTAAAGAGATTGGATTAGTGATGAAGATAGCAGTTCATTATCTAATTGAATTTCTTGACTCGGAATTTATTTCTCCTGGATGCCTGCTCATGAGTAAAACTTAAAGTAGGAGCACCAATGATGCTGCAATTTATAGCAGTAACAATTTCATGTTACGAAACATGAGTGACCCAAAAACTGTGCAACGGGACACGACTCTGAGTTCGTGCTCTACACAGGTATGCCATAGGGCGGACATAATGACTGGATGTGGTATTGGGAGTCTTCCGAACCACTGTCTGTTTCCATTCAAATGATTGCAAGTCCTTTCAGAGTCTATTTCGCAATGACGTTAACTAAGTCGCAAAGGGAGACTTTATCTAACGCAGAATTCAAGTTAGCGAAACAAGTTTTTCTCACATGGTCAACTGTAGTTTACTTGCTCAATAGTCCAGAGGTTTCAACTGATTGTTCTTCCATGAACCTGAAGGACAGACAGCTAATGTAGTGTATACAAGGCATTTGTTTAACACTGTACTAATAATGGTGTTTTCTACTATTCTATAATTTCTAATTATAGTATTAGTATAATACTATAATTGATATGTTGGAATACCAAGTATAATTGAATTTTTGATTCCGTCAAGACGGGTACATTTTCTAGTATTTTATAAAATATAGTTGTGATATAGTTCATAATACAGAGGAGTAAAACAAGAAAAAATGAAACGATTTCTCATATTGAACTAACAAAAGAAAAAGAACATTACAAACAGGTACTAAAGTGGCAATGGTTGTGCTGACACCTCCAAGTGGTGATAATAGTAACTTAGTTGTGAACCAAGTCAGCAGTCGCTTCTCATGAAGCTCTCCCACGATAAATAATATGCAACAATAGTCAAACCTACAAGAGATCGTATGGGCCACATTGCCACAAACAAATTTCTACACCGTTTCAAGTTATCTGACAGCTACCTGTGTGGAGCCTGCCTCTTAGTAGAGGAAAGCCTGGAACATATTCTTCTCCAGTGCTCCCATGGATAAGTGGCCAGTCTAAAAAAAAGGTCTAACAAATACAAAATTTTGGAAAATCATTGTCGATTTATACCGGAGACATTGAGCCATCAAAGCTAGAAGCATTGAAAGCTTGATTTAAGAAATAAGAATTAAGAATATCAATGTAAAGGAAAATAGAGTTATGCACCAAGAAATACATTGAATACTACTGAAGTTCTTGTCTGACTCCGTTTTGAAGAAGAAAGCTAAGCAAACACAAGCCCAAAGTTGTGTTTTAGTTAGCTCTTCGAGGGACGATGTACTCAGATTTCTTTACCTCACGCATGAATAAATCGACGCCAACACCGGATCAGGGGCACGCGCGAAAAAGATTATATGGATTAAGTCTTTTTAGATATTAAAAAATAGGTTAGCTTCAGGGATTTTTTTTCGATGTTACTCATTGATTTTTTACCTCACGCATGAATAAATCGACGACAAATGTTGCGGATCGAACCCGGGTCTTCACTTGTTATCAAGGAGCATTGCAAGTTCGATTTTATTCACATGGCCTCTCTCTGGATAGTATAGATGCAATTGAAGAACTTTATATTATTTGAATAGCAGGTTCACAGATTACTATTAATAAAAGTAAGTCCTTAATTGCCTACTCTAGTTTGCTAGAACAATAAGCATTCTCAATAAAATGAATTCGAATGAGGTTTGAAATTAAAATGAAGAATACGCTCCTATTTTTTTTTGCTGGATATTTTACTGCCAATTTAGTTTTATATATATATATATATATATATATATATATATATAATTCGTAATAGTATAAAATTTGTGCATATATAAAATTAGTAAAGTTTGTTATTATTTGTTGTGTAAGTGATTCTTATTTCTCAGTCAGAGGTACCTTAGAAAAAATAAAATGATTGTATTTTAATGTTTATGGTTTTGTAAAGTGTTATTTTTAATGGGTGAAAAATCCAGAAGAACACAAATACTTGACAATAGAAGAATCAGGGATATATTTATGAAGCCCACTGCAATCACTTCAGCTGAACAATCTGCAGGAATGGATGATGGTCATTCCTTTATTAGAGCTACATTACATTAATTTACATTAGTTTCCCTCTGACATTAGATGGATTACATTCATCTGTTCAAACCTACTAGTTAAACAGTGACTTGTCTACTAATTAATTTACTTCTTGATCATTTTGATTTTAAAACATAGTAATCTTTACTGGATGCATTGAATATAAACCGTTTGTCAAAAATATCGTGTAAAAGAAAACAACCTTGTAGTATCAAATGAAAACTTCGTCTCTTATATGATAAAAGGAAGAGGCCTATAAAAAAAAATTAATACAATGGCTACAAATATATTGCATAACAAAACATGGCAGTATTATACAATTGCACAAAAAATACAGTTTGAAATATTTAAAAAGAAACAAAAACCGCAGAAATTCGGAAACATATGTGCCGATCAAAATATAAAGTCCCAATGACTCTTTAAAGAGAAAAATCCCAATGATAAAAAAAAGAAAAGAAACTTCCTAATTAGAGGCATTAAACATGCTAACCATTATGGGTTTCCAAACCCACAAACTAGACACTTGCAACCTACAGATTTGGTGAACTGCTTGAAAATACAATAGGTTTTATAAAATTAAACAGGATAGCGTTGCTCTACAGAAAGTGACACAACTAAATTAAATTATTTAGTTAACAAAGCAGTAAATTAATTAATTACTGGTACATATTACGAACAGAGCGGCTTGTGAACAAATCTATATATAAAAGAAGTATTCCGAATATGAAATGAGGAAACACAGACGTATGAAGTATTACGGTTTATTAGGTTAATAGTAATATTATATCTTACAAGATTTGCAATTCCGTTAAGATTATTTTGTCAAGCAACCTAGAACTCGTAAACTGTTTATTCCTTATAATTTTATCAAAACTAAACATAATAGAGCTTATAAATCTTTAATTTTGTAACAATGCTATTTAAAAAAGTCTGTGAACAACATTGTTGTTCCTTCGTCTATGATCAAAAGAATTCATTCAAAGTTATTGTCATAACTTTGAAGGTTCACAGGATTACCGCTATAGAGTTCCCCATTTAAAGAGAGGGACTTCAGCAGGTCAGAGACAAGACTCAATAGTATTTTCGTGTTTAAAATGTACTGTTGTAAACAGAACAGTTTTATATTTTTCGATTTCAAAATAGGAAGATATCCAGATTCTTCAACAATTCCCTCTATCAAAACTTGTGTTTTGAAACAGTTTCTGTAGCAAAAATTCGCAATTTTTGGGTTTATTCTCTGAATAATCTAGTGACTAGATTATTAGTGACGAAAAGGTCAATGTCTCGGATCTGACCAGTCATTCACCATCTGATAAAACCAACAACATGGATCATAGGTCGCTAATCTGATTACCATATTTTCCTTAGTCCTACTTAAGTCTATTGCCAACTGATCCCAGGGGAAATTATCAAAAATAAACAAAGTACTTAAATTAAGATTCAAAGAGGTAGGCAATGACCGATTTGATCCACGAGGAAAGAGAAATGGAAAGGATTATCGGATTATCCATTGCCTCTTAAAGATTAATGAATTTACCTTCCAGTTCAAAATGTCAAATGGCGAAGTCTGGATTGACTTGGATACCACATTCTTGGTGTCTAAAATATATGAAAATCATATGAATTTTAAAAAATATAATCATATATAAATTAAATTTTCTGTTATATTGGGCGCACCTGTTTGAGAACCACTGATCTAGTCTATGAATTATGTGGTCATATCCTCGTCTTGGCAATAAGTTTGGCAAAATTGCTAAAATTTTCCACGATAAATAACTATCAAATTCTTTCCATGTATTATGATACACATCGATTAGTAGTCCACTAAATACTAAATCTAAACTATTCTACTATTACTCAGTAATTTAGTAGAGAATCTATTCTACTAAATTACTACGATACTATAAATGTAAAGGTGCAATCAAAAAGCTTATTAACTGCAATGAGGATGAGTAATTTTCTCAGTTTATGTCAATAAGTTTAGATTGTTGCTTGTTTAGGTCAACAAGTGGAAGTTGTTTCAAACAAGTGAAATAATAAGCAAAAAAGTGGACGTGGGTGAATTAAGGCTCTATAATCGTACTTTAGGAAGGCTAGAAATGGTTGACATGTCGATTAATAGCTCGGAAGAAAGTTTTGATAAACAGGTCAGAAACTTCTTCATTAGTTAAAACTTCAGATCGAGGAAAAGATGTGAACTACCTTTGAAGTTATTCCATTCATTTTAAAAGCAATAGTCGAATATGTTCTCTGAAATGGTTTGGAATAAGTATATCCTCAAAAGTTGTATATCTGAACTTTATACCAAATTTCGATTTTATAAAAGTTTGAAATGGCTGAAGCTTTTTCAATTGATATATGAATCTGACGTGAACCGAAGTGTTTTTCTGATATAGACCCTGTGAACCTTTTACTAATAGTGAAGAAGGTAACAAATAAAATTTTCAATTTAGTTCAAATTATGTTATTTTTAGGAATTATATGTAGGTCACTGGTTCAAACGTTGTATATAAATAATTGCTCAATCATAGTAAATTTGTGTAAATTCTCCAAGAATCGTATAGTCTTATATTACTGAGTATTGTACCCTAGTAATTATTTATTAGGAGATTATATCACTTTAGATTCTATGATAACTAGTCAATAAAATAAAATATAGCCTTACAAGTACTTGAAGGTATATGGGTAAACATTGTGGGCTGATCAGAACTCATATTGCAATACTCATTATTGATTTGTATGAACCAATTAATATTGTAGTATTGCTTTTTTTTTATAAATCAGGATTGTCATAGCTTTCTGTATTGAATAGTTGGTAATTCAATCATTACTATATGTTAAACCTAAAAATACATCACCCTTCGTAATATATGTGCGTTCATAATTTCTGTTATCACACACACACACACACACACACACACACACTAAATATAATATATATATATCATATATATAAATATATATATATATGACATGTTTCGGTTGTCTCCAACATTAATTAATTTAATGTTATGTTAATCATTAAATATATATATATATATTAGTATACTTTGGTAGCAGTCCTTCGGATATGCATGTTTTGTTGAATACGACAGAGTAGTTCCTGTCTATAAGTTTCTTCTCAAGACCTTCGATTTGCCTAAAAAGAGCTTTTTCGTTGTTAGAACACCGTTGAGGTGGTCAGCGATTATATATATATATTATATATTATATATATATATATATACTTTTTCTTGCTACATGTTGTCATTCTTATTTTTCATATTTATGTTATTCAAATATGTACATAGCTAAAAAAGCCTAGGATTCAAGTTTATTATTAGTAACTAATAATGTAAAGCTAAGGTTGATTAAAGTGATTCTCTAATTGAAATGCACTTCTGGAAAATTCTATTATATATGAGTTTCAATTTGAAGTAACATAGCTTTTGCTCTCAGTTGGTAGTTAGGCAGTCTGTTTGCGACGATAACAATTTATCCATGGCCTAATCAGTATCTCATTCCTTAAATCAAATATGCATACTGTTTATATTTCTGCTGGACTTTGTGCTAATCGTTAATTTAGATGAGTGTCAAAAGCTGACAGAGTACCCATAAAAATAATATAGAATATGAAATCTAATAGAGCTATGAAATCATGACACTATCCCATGAAAAGAATTTATTGTAATACATCATGAATTCATGAAACCAGTGGTATTATAATGATCAAATAGGGTTTATAATTATTGCTGATAAATAAATATATTATAATAGGATATAGACATATAGGATATAGGACATAGAGATCTACTTTGGCCGCAGGCCCTTTGACTACTTTACATTTCAAATAACTAGCTGGTCAAATCTGACATTAGTCATACTCTCAAATGGGATAGTCTATATTTAACAGATCTGGGCTAATATATGCGTATGTGAAAAAATTATACTATCATTGCATAAAATTCATATTTTAATAAAACTTTCTGCAGTGCTCCCATTTCCATATCCTTTTTTCATTTCTTCATTATGAGATATGAAAACTATATTAAAACATCTGTTCTTTAAATCATGTATTAGGTGGTTTCGTATAAAAATCGTAATTATCTGCAGCATTGATTCAAATGAAAGCCATATTTCGTCACTTAAAAATCATTCTCAATACTCTCTATGTTTGTTTAATGAGCACAGCTTAAAATCAACAGAAAATAAATCTAAACTGAACATCTCTATTAAGAACACAGCAGGTAATTTAATATAGTTTAAAGCCTTGCTTGGCTCATTCACCCCCTCTCGCTATTTCCCACAATGTCATTCCTCCTACCCCTCTTCTTTCCAAGGTAGTATAAACACTTTGATAATATTTTTAAAAGAATTTTAAAAATTAAATACTAAAAAAAATTTGATGTGTATGTAAAATATTCATTCAATCAATCTTTTTAATTTATAATTAAGAGGTCAAAAATTATAAAAGCTTTCCTCACTCTGTAATCTTACTGGGGTCACAATTCAGCCCCCGAAAACCCAAAATTCACCCCTGGGTGAATGTATAAGGTCTACAATATATAAGATATAAAAAACTTTCGTAAGTATTATTGCTGTAAACCAGGTTAGGGTTTACCACAGTTGTCAGGGCTACAAAGCCTACTATATATATCTATAGTACGGTACTGTTTTCTTGACCACAAAATATTCACAAACACTTTTTCTTTTTCTCGGAGTTTGGTCAGGGTAAATATATGGAATCATCTTTGCCAACGTTTCGTCTTTATTTCAAGACATCCTCAGGGCTATAAACTAACAAAAAAACAATAAACAATGGACATTTTTTCATTTCTACTTTAAAAACATCATAAACAAATTGAAAAAAGAACTTACTGAAGGTTTGGTTCTGTTACATTTACAAACAACCGTTAACTGTCATTACATGTGCTGTTCCAAGCGACATATTATTGAATATGTCGCTTCAATAATATGTCGCTTGGAACAGCACATGTAATGACAGTTAACGGTTGTTTGTAAATGTAACAGAACCAAGCCTTCAGTAAGTTCGTTTTTCAATTTGTTTATGATGTTTTAAAAAAAGTAGAAATGAAAAAATGTCCATTGTTTATTGTTTTTTTGTTAGTTTATAGCCCTGAGGATGTCTTGAAATAAAGACGAAACGTTGGCAAAAAGGTGATTCCATATATTTACCCTGACCAAACTCCGAGAAAAAGAAAAAGTATATCTATAGTTACATATTTGACCTTCGATTTATTCACGCAGGAGGTGAATAAGTCAAAGCACGTCGTACCTCGGAGAGGATGCTAAGCCGTACAGTCACGAGCCTGTACGATGTCAGGGACTCGTTAAAAATGTGTACTATAAATACACTTGGTTTAAAAAAATTTAGGACCTTCAATGTAGAATTGATCTTCAAGGTGTGGTACCACAAATGGCCAATGGTTGGTTTATGTGTGATCCCTTGAGGGACTGCAACTCTAACCTACCCTAACCTAAATAGGAGTGCTAGTATTTTGAAATATATATATATGCATTTAAAAACTTTATGTCTGATTCCACTTGATTTAACTTCCAATATATCCATTAGCTTGAATATTTTTCCAAATTTCGAAATCTTTTCTTCATTTCTGGGTTTAACTTAAAATGAAATCACCATATTTGTTTCAATTCTTATTGGACATGTTTCGGTGTTACATCCACCAACTTCAACAAAACAATAAATTAAAACTATACACAACAAAATTAATCTAAATACCTAAAAATAAATAAAGTTTTTAAATGCATGTATTCAAGAAAACTGCTCCCAACTTTTACTGATATATATATATATATATATATATATATTACACAATTAAAAGAAACGGTCCAGCGGACTTTTTTAAAATAAAATAAATTCAAAACGAAGGAAACACACAGAAAGACACAGACATAACTCACATCGATATTTCGACCATCGTCGTCATCAGGAGGTGTGAAGAGCGAAGAGCGAAGAGTCCCGCAGGAAGACAGGGTGGTACTCAGTACTCAGTACCGCCCTGTCTTCCTGCGGGACTCTTCGCTCTTCACACCTCCTGATGACGACGATGGTCGAAATATCGATGTGAGTTATGTCTGTGTCTTTCTGTGTGTTTCCTTCGTTTTGAATTTATTTTATTATATATATATATATATATACTAGTCTTATATATTTTTTGGAGAGGTTAAAAGAACACAAAAAAGATTTCCAAGCATTCGTCTAACGGGGATTGAGTTCGAAGACATGGTCGAGTATCCTATAAAAAGAAAAATGATTGTAAAAAGGAAGTGCTTCCTTTAACATTCAGAATGACAGACTATAAGAAAAGAGTGTAAAAACCTCTTTTAATACTTTTTCTTAAGAGTAAAACCCGTAGATTTTCTTTTTCCTTTCATTTTGGATTGATTTCGATCATGCAAAATTAATTCTACCAATGTTCAATACGTTTGCATTCAAAGTAAAATTTTAGTTTCAGTACCAATAGTTCTATCACAAAGATCAAGTAGATTAGGAAATCCACTATTTCATATGGCAAAACTCTAAAAGCACTATTGAAATGAATATTTCACATCCTTGATTAAATTCAGCCGTAAAATACAATTTTAGACCACACAGCAAAAACATTTCATACCAAGGAAATAGTGCAAGTTGGCAACTCTGCAAAAAACATAGGTGATGTATAAGTTTGTCATCAAGAATATGATAATGATTAGGAGACAAAAATCTGAAGAAGTACAAATACCTGTGATGCAGTATTCTATTCTTCCCTGTAGTATAACAACAATTAGTTTTATTCAAGAATAGAAAACTACATTTGTCAGTCAATTGAATTTTGAATATGACAATGACAGCACTTAATCCTTGAAAGAATGATTATTTTTTATTTAATTTCTAACATTTTGTACTTTATATGACTATCAAAAAATTGCCGAAACGATAAACATTTAATTAATATTGTAATGTGATACATGTTATTTTCAAACCATAAGTTTATGCATACTATTATGTAAATCGAATAAAATTAGAGGTTATAAGATCTAAAGCATTCTTATGAGATATCAAAAATATGAAGACTCTACATCTAGGTTTTATCTGATATCAAAAAGGTATGACGAAAATACTAGAGATTCATTAGTAGTCTAATCATCTGGATAAAGCAATAACTTAGTCATGTCGAGTAGAATATATAAAGTTTTGTTAGTTTGTGGAACATCTTGTGGCCTACATGTTCTTTTGGGAATAATGCATTGCTAAACTTACCTAACCTAGCGATATCTGTTTCGCTATATCACCAAGAAGTAATAGTGCTGGTAAATAAAAAACCTAAGATAAATCGCAAATGATATTCAAATCTTCATACTAATAAAAATGAAGTCTCATTACTTATTTCATTTTGTGATTTTTATTGCTGCCATATGTTCCATATATACGAGGAGTGTATTATAGGTGTGTTATCTATTTTTGAATCTTTCAATTCGTATTCGAACTGTATTTATCAATACAGTTAAGGACACAGTGATCCGTGGCGGCCACACAGGAGGATGGTTTTCCCATGTTCATCGGAGTCCTGAAACCAATTTATTCTACATTGCAGTTCTTTCTGTCCTGGTATTGAACATCTGTTCTTTTATAAAGCTCGTAGTCAATGAGCTTTGCGTTGGCGGCTTTAGTTTGGTGGGCGGTGTATTGTTATCCGGCCTTCTCTTAATTGATCCCTCCACCTAGTCCAGGCAGGTAGACCTGCCCTTAAGCGTCCAACGTACCCTGCACTAGAGTTGCCAGATCCACAAGGCCCTTGAACCCCTCAGTTCAGTAACCTCGCTACCTGCTTCTCTTTACCTGCTGTTGGTTGCAAGCATATTTCAAGACTAGTGCACTCTGAATGTTTATATACACAAGTAAAACTTATAAAAAGGTTAAATAACTGTTGATGGTTGAAAAGTGACAAATGATATGGACGTGTTGTTCAACAATCTTCTTCAAAATATTAGAAACACTATAAATATCAGGGGAATGATAAGTGTAGAGGCAAAAGAAAAAGCATTTAAAGTATAAGTATATCTGTGTATGTGTAATGGTGAAAGATGGAGAGACATTATACTAAAATATTAAACACTTTAATTATAACTATTAATGGATCCTTTAAAATGAGACAGATTATCAGAAATAAACTTAATTATGATGAAGTGGATGTTTCTCTGAATGTTGCACTCATTGGCTATCTTTATTGAGATGAAATCGATGAAATGGTTCGAGAGAAGGCCGTTTGCGTTATAAAGACGAGTGCTCGTGCTGGCTTTTAGTGCGATGTAGATGGGAAAAGATGTGATTAGTGGGATGTTTCACGTCGCCTGCGACCTCCCCTCCGAGTGCAAACAGGGTGTCGCGGCCAGTGGCATATGTCCACACCCCTTCAATATCCGCTCCTGCCGCCCCATTAACCCCCGCCCCTGAGATTTGTTTAGAAACACTAATCTCCCCTCCCCTCCTCTCAGAGTCCTCCAGTAATCAACTTGGACTCAGAATGAATTATGTATCAACCCCTCTGCCCTCCAATACTCCCTTTTCCTCCCTTAACCGTTGCTCTGCTAAACTTGTTGAATTCTTTCATGATGATTTTCATTCTTTCTTTTCCCCTCATTTATTGAAAAACAAACAAAAATGCAAATTGAATTTCACTAAAACTTCTTAGAATGCAAATTCGTTCTAATTCAATATTCCTCTAGATCTGTTTTATAGTGCCATTAAGGAAGCGGTTGCAAATGAGTTACACTGCAGAATTCTTGCCAATTCCTTTTACTTTTACACACAGTTGCTTTCAAGTCCTTCTTCTGCCTATTACAAAGTCAATCCCAAGACAGGCTTTTCTAAAAAAGCCTTCTTCTTCCAAATCTTGCTTCCTTCAATATTCCTTGAATACCTGAATGAAGCAGCAATGTTCGATTAAATGACAAAGTTACATTTTTTCTTGTATATCACTGATATTTGTATAAATTTCTGAGTTTTATATATAACTATGATACGTTACGTCATATATGAATAACAATAAGTTTTATTCATATATTGACCAAGAAGAAGAGAAATATTACGAATGGTTTACGTTTAAATCCGAATAATCAAACAATAATATGGATTGTCTCCTATCTAGATAAGCGCCATGATTTCCACCGTATATATACGCAGAGACACCTTGGGTATAACAAATAATCAGCCTGTAAGCACAATATTTGCAGGGATAACATGTGCAACTGTACCCTATATTTTAACTATATATATATATATATATATTATCGTCCAAAGGTTCAAAAATAATTGCAGGTTTGTCACTTATGTAAATAGTGATAATATCTACAGTTTTTCCTTTAAACTAAAGACAATATTATATGCTCTTCATATGTTATTACCTCAGTTACTATTTTAAACAAGTTACCAAGTTATTAGGCTTTAACTCTCCTAATAATAATAACGAAAATGTGATTATTATTATAGCAAAATCTTTGATAATATTCATTTATAATATTCATAATTTATAATTTTTGTCTAAAGCAAAATTAGTATTATGGCAGTGCCTCAAATAAGAACTCTATACTTTTAACACTACTCTAAAGAAAGAATAAAATTTTCCAGTGAAGTACATTATCCAGGTTTTAATATTTCCCAAAACTACTGAATTTCATAATACATAAAAAAGCACTATGTGTATCAAATATTATTAGGATTTTTCAGTCTTTAGATTTGTATGTTGTTTATGAAATTACTGATAGACACCACCCAGTCATATAAACATAATCATTTTTGCCACCCAGTAAAGCATATAATATGGAGTTCTGTTGCAAAAAAACTAACTAATAAAGTGAAAAAAAAATCATTTTTTAAATGCATTGATTCATAAAATTATTACCATACCATAATTGTACATCACATCACTATACCTATAAGATAGATATATTTTCAGTTCTAAACATAAGATGTTTAAAGGGATGAGAGTGTGCTAGAACACTGATTTCTCAAGGAATATTGTGTCTTCCTAATAATTCTATATGGCATGTCTTAAGTTTTTCTATATCAAGCGTAGTTAGAGCAAGGATCTATAAAAAGTACCTGACATAATAAGATTTGTTCCCTTCCTGTTATGAATTGTGGACCATTGTAAGAATCGATACCGGGATTTATCAGTCTTGAAGCGGGCTACCCTGAACCCATATATCCATATATATCATGTACTTTGTCATAATTAATCTGATACACTAATCAGTGTTTTTTTCCTCCAAAGTAGTACCCCTACTTGGAGGGAGTTTATTGCAAAATTTTCACATGCTCCATTTTTAGTACAACATGTATATAATATTGTTACACTACGTTATATGACATCCATGGAATATAAGAATTTGTTAAAACTATAAGATCAATTTTTTAACATCTCAGTTTTGCTTGCTGGCTAGTTTAAACACTAATCAGTGTGGTAAATATGATGTATCCCCCAGTCAAATAAGCAATATATATTATCAGAAATTATCAGAAAATCAACATTTCTACATTCTTCCCCAAAATAACTTTTTTTTAGCATAGAAAAATTCTCTAATATAGTGTTATTAAAACTGTTATTATTTTATGATCAAGGTACTGATTTGTTCCAACTGTACATTGATTGAAGTACAAATCTTTACAGGATGCAAAAATTTATTATATTGTTTGGATAATATTTCTTTTTTTAAGCTTTGCAAGTTCGTTTCCATTAGAAAGCATCCTGAACAAATTCAATTCGAAATAGATGGGGTAACTAAGAGAGCTGAGCTCTGGTAGAGGGTGAGGGACAAAGGGCGCGGCCGAATCAGTCTCCATGGTAACGGAATTATATATTAATGGTCGAGTACCTGAGGGGACACTAAAATGTTAACTGGAGCTCTTGAACCGACCAGGATAACAAGTTACCGAACCAGCTTGCTCGGAATTAACTGTTTATGCCTTAATCAATTTCATCGACTTACTACAGCACATGCTACACAGCCGAACAATAAATTTCAAACGGTTCAAATTGCAAGGAATTCAAAAAGCAATAACCCCTAAGCTTACTTTATATTATAAAATAAGAATATAATATCCAACTCATTCGTTTCAATCAACATTTTTTGTATTTTTTTAATGTGAATGACTAATTCAAATACCCTTTACAAGTAATACTAATACAAACATAATCCCTGTTACATCATCAATTACAAATTTCAATTGAAATCTAACTATGCTGTCAGCATATACAATATATTAATTATACCACCTGCTGTATATGCTATACTTTAAGAGCAATGCAAACTATTGTCATGAAATCTCATAAACCAACATAAGGGGACATACGTTAAAACACTGCCAAATCATTTAATGTAAAATGTTTTGAGTATATTCAATAAATCTCTTGTTTTCTCTAATTATCTATTACTTTAGGAACGATAAGAAAAGATCAGACATGCGTATTATTCTAGATAATCAGATATATATTTATAAAAACATGTAGAAAATTATATAACATTCTTATTTCGTGTTAAAAATATTTAATTCTGTTCTTTTGACGTAGATCTTATCTTATTTAACAATTACTGTTGACGTAAAAATTAAATTTTATAATATTCATATAATCTTACATCTGTAAGTTCAATTAATTATTTACAATTTGTTATCATTATATCGTGAAACAACATGTAAATGGCCGTACAATTTTTATGTGGCTATACATGGCTCTTAATAAGTTTTTATACTTCTCTACTTATTAGAGGTATGAAAAAAACATCAATATAACCGGAACTTCGTTAATAAAGTTTAATATGAACCTGAGAGACCAAACCTGGATGTCCAAAAAGCATAATTTATTAATTTCATCAACATCAACGTCAGGAAAGAAGAAGAATAGTTATTTTTCACTTAAAAGCAGTAAATTTGTATATAATATATATATATATATATTATATATATATATATATATATGAGTGGACGCATTTACGTCTCCGTTCCTTCATTCTTTCTCCTTCTTTCATTTACTTCCTAGGCATGCAAATTATCGAGATTCGTGACGTCTTTCTTGTGTTCTCTAGCTGTAATTTAATATATATATATATATATTAATAAAAGATAGAGACTGAATAAGTAAGTATGCCTAGTAAGATTTTATATATATACATGAGATTCGTGAGTGTTCGTCCTTTTTCTTGTGTTCTCTAGCTGTAACTTTTAATTATATATATATATATATATATATATATATATATATATATATAATTAATAAAGTTACAGCTAGAGAACACAAGAAAAAGGACG
This sequence comes from Hermatobates lingyangjiaoensis, assembly GCA_026182355.1. Classification (NCBI taxonomy): domain Eukaryota; kingdom Metazoa; phylum Arthropoda; class Insecta; order Hemiptera; family Hermatobatidae; genus Hermatobates; species Hermatobates lingyangjiaoensis. The sequence goes on along the minus strand of JAPFBL010000047.1, from coordinate 903,129 downwards.
AACACTCACGAATCTCGATGATATATATATAAATATATCTTAACTAGTTTCCCATACTTACCCTTTTATTCAGTCTCTATCTTTTATTTACTAAAACAACCAATGCAAGTTTTTTGTATTGTATTTATTTTTATTTATTTATTTATTTTTTCTTCTTTCCTCTATCATTATTTTTGTTTCTTATAGTTTGTTTTTATCTTATATTGTTTATAATTTTTCACCTATTTATAGTTTTACCCAACCAGTACTGCTTATCTGAGTTTCTGTTTATATCTTCTCCTAATTTTATACTTTAAGACCGGGTACGGTTGACAGCACTGGCGGTTGCCGGGTTGGTTACTTGCCGTTGCGCCTACAACGTGCTTGGTCTCCCATTCTCTTTTCTCCTGAAGACGGATTACCCGAAAATTTGAGTCTGTAAGTGTGTTTCCCTACTTTGTGTGTTGCTCTTTGTTAATCTCGAACTCGTATAAATATATATACATATATTGTCAAAAGTAGCAGCAGCTTCTGCTCTCACAAAATCGCCTCGATCTTGTGGGCGATTTTCCGATCTTGTGGTTGGAGTTTCCACAATAATTGTCTATGTGATATCAAGTGAGATCTGAAGCTGCTACTACTTTTAACAATATCTGCTTACCAGAAGACTTGCTGCCGATTTACACCAGTATATATACTTAAGTGTTCTATATATATATATATATATATATATATATATCTGATGTAATTTTCTTGAGGTTTGAGGTCCAATGATTAAAACTAGTCCATTTGCCTATAAAAATATATAGGGCAAACCAGCCAATACTTAGCAAACAGGATTTCACAGCATAAATCAGACATTACAGGACAAAAAATAACATGCGCCCTAGCTTAACATGCCAACACACAAAAACATAACTTTGACTTTCAAAACCCACATATAATAGACAAAGAAAAACACACCCAAAAGAGACTAGTAAAGGAAATAATACACATAGGACAAACGAAAAACACTTGCAACTCTAGAACAGACATAGAAAAATTTAGCCAAATTTATACAAACATTTTTACACAATAGAAGAAAACAAACCATAGGGACTAACAAATGAAGAATAGGCAACCCAGTAAAAATAATATAAAAAACAAACAAAAAAAATAAAAATAGAAAAAAATATGGGGGAAAAAAACACTGTGTACTCAAACAAGCAAAACAGAACATAACCGTAAAGAAACCTCCCAGAAAACAAATAGTAACCATCATGAAACAGTATTAAAGAAGAATGCTGCAACATAAACAGATTTCCAAGGTAATCAAATAGTGATCTCTATACTTATGCAATAATTCTAAAGCAATAGAATAATTATAACAATATCCTTATGTTAATGTATAACAAAATAATCCATAGTCGTAATAACTGTTTTATCAAAAAATTCCTTTTTGTTACCGAACATATTGAAATGTAATAAATTACCAAATAGTAGTAATAGTAGTGCTAATTGTAAAACAATCATGTTGTAGCCCTGAAGATGACATAAATATATGTCGAAACGTCGGCAAATGGACTAGTTTTAATCATTGGACCTCAAACCTCAAGAAAATTACATCATATAAATATTGGGTCAAGAAAACAAATCATGATATATATATATATATATATAAACACTAATAACTTCTCGACCGTGTGACAGATATACAACTAAAAAATGATTGATCGGGATGCGGTCAGTTTCTTCCACTTTCAATTCAAACTCTCATTGCCGACGTTTCGATTTTATTTAAAATCTTTTTCCAAAGGCCTACAAACTGAGGAAAACAAGAATTTTAATACGTACATTTTTTTTAGAAACACAAACAAAAGAAGTACACTATGAAAAAAATCCTAATACTCAAGATTGTATTTAATTTTTTCATAGTGTACTTCTCTTGTTTGTGTTTTTAAAAAAATGTACGTATTAAAATTCTTGTTTTCCTCTGTTTGTAGGAAAAAATTTTAAAAAGATTTTAAATAAAATCGAAACATCGGCAATGAGAGTTTGAATTGAAAGTGGAAGAAACTGACCGCATCCCGATCAATCATTTTTTAGTTGTATATATATATATATATATATATATATAATTAAATAATTTTGCTAATTATTATCGTTGTAGATTTCTTGTTAGTTCTTAAAGTATACATCAGCTAGACCTTCAACATTTAGCTACCATAAACAACTATTCACAAGTTTGTGATGTGAATTGTTGTTCATGATATTTGAAAAGTTGGAGGCAAGTTTGAGAAAACATGAACAATTTACAAGAGAACGTACTAACATGAAAATTAGTAAACTATTTAAAATGTCTATTTGAATGAATGTAAGTTTCCCGTTTACACATATATATGTATGCGGGGAATGTATCAACAACAACAATTAACACATTTCTTAATGCTCCATGAATTCTAAGCTGATTTATATTAATTAAGGGATTCTGATTCAGAAAATTATACTAACGTTTTCTCATCAGGTTTAGTTATTGAGTTATTGTTTGTTATTTTATACTTTTTTAACTTAAAATTAGGCGTATTTCTTAATACACTATAGCGTTATAATTACAATTGTAGGTTGTTATTGTGATCTATGTTAAATGAATATGACATCACAAACATTAATTTTTTTAATAACAGATTTTTGGAGTAAAAATTAAGCATGATATCCTCCTCTAGGCGACATTCCTTAAAGGAACCAAATGTGTTTTGCTATATTTGCGGGAAATATAGCAAATATGCTGAACATCAATCAGCAATCATCAGTTGATCAGTAGTCAGGAAACTGATTAAGACAGATACATGGAAACTCTATTTTTTGTCTTCATTGATCATGACTTGGTCTCCATCCCCTTCATATCTTGATGAAATCTCTCCTCTGCTCGTCAGTTATTAGTCTGAGAATCTCAGGAAAGTGATCCATATGTAGTGCATTTTTATGCTGTTGTCACACACTAGGTTTTTGAAGGCAGTCAGCATTTTAGTGACGAGTTCTGTGTAGTTTATTGCCTTGTTTTTACCAAGGAAGTTCTTTAAAAACAGAATAAATGTTAACATTCTAACACACCTTCCAAATTAGTTTTCGATCTTTGGATCACTAATGAGCTGATGTAATTGAGTACATTCAAAGATGTCAGCTTTCAATTTCTCCATGGAAACTCATGGCAGAGGTGAGTGAGGCAGCCACTAGCCTTGGTCAGAGCTTTGGTGAACTGCTTCATTGAGCCAAACTTAATATGCCGGGATGGGAAGAGTATTCTGCCTCTGTTCACCAGAGGTGTGTTGATGACGTTCTTTGATCTGATAGGCTCCAATTCCTCCCGCAGACCACGCCTGTTTCGTGTAATATTAAATAGGTCCCTACAGTCCCACATGCACCATGTGAGACAGTCACGCTTAGTCCTCATCACAATGTTTCATACCAAATTAAGCATGATAGGCGCGCTTTACGAAACTAGTAACCGACGGCTTCCTGTTAGAAACAACGATGTGTTTGCCGCATACATAGCAGAATACATCCAGTTCATCTCTAAATAATTCTGGACGAGTCCATGTTATTCATTTCTAAAAGTAAATAATGCCACTTAACAAAAAATATGGAGTTAAAACTTGAAAGTTATATTGTAATACCCGACATAAAAATTCTCATACTTTTATGATGAACAGCAACCGTAAAAACAATATTTGGCTATAGAACAGAAATTTGACCTGAGTGTAAAAAAAACTTATTATTAGATTAGGTGCAATAAAATTGTCTAAAATGATTTAAAGAATCATCGATGATTTTTTGCAGTTGACCAGTGATGCTGCTGAATTCTCCAAATGTTATCAATTAAGGAAATAGTCTCGGGCATATGACTGATAGAGAAATCATTTGCTTGTCACGTACAATAATAGAAAATGAACAATATACATTTCTTACATGAACGAGCCCAATTCAAAATAGTTTGTTGGTTTAAAAGGGAAGAAGTTACATCTTATATTCATAAAAAAATATGCCCATCATCAATGACTTAAAATTAACGAACAAGAAAATGCTATATGTCCACAATGTAAGCTATATATGGGTCAATTCTCATTAAGATAAGTGAGATTGTTTTACTTGTAGGGCATTAAAATATTCTGATATACCCCAACTATCCTCACACATTCTGATATAATGAGGGCAATTATCAAAATGTTATTCAATCATATCTGAATTGTGTAAATCTATAAAAACACAATATTTTCATCATCATAATAATTTAATTACATTTAACTAAATAATAATCTTTCTATATTTTTTATTACAATGTTTTAATATAAAATTTATTTATTTAAATATATATATATAAAATATATATAATATAAATAAATACGTATATTTAAATATATATATAAATATATAAAAATAGTTGTGCAATAAAATTTAAGGTCTTTTTTAAAGGAATTGAAGTAATTACAATAATTTAAACAATTTTAGTATGGGGTATTGTTTTTTTTTTGCTCTCCATTTACATTAGTATATTCTAGCGTGTACATTTTCTTCTGCTGTCATGATATTTAGTAAATAAAGGAATTGAATAGTTAATTACAGCTGGGGTTATTAAACAGTCTGTAATTAAACCAGTTCATTAAAGTAGATATTTGCTCACAGAATGACGCCAACAATTACCTGAATCCAGAGAAGAGTGTAAATAATGACCATTCCTGGGTCAATATTTCGTTACAATTAGTAAAATAGACGCTTGTAAATTAACATTTCTACGCCCTCAACTAGTTCAATGGGAGTTTAATCAAAATTTTAATTGAAAGTATAATCAATTACTGTAGTATTTACCAAAACTCAATATCGGAAATTACATGTAAATTGTAAATTCGATGAAATAAGAGTTTTTTGCTAAGTCAATTTCAAATGATACACCAATAAAGTGCCTATAGAAATTATCTACACCCCTGTCATGATAAACTAGATTCCGTTATGTACCTAGAAAATGTAAACTTGTCAAATTCTTCAATATCTGTTGGTTATACTATTTTGAAGTATTATTTAGAATCATAAATTGTTAGAATAATAATTAATCATTAATTCTTATACCGTATTTGAGGGTCAACACAGTGAGTCTAATGGAATTAAGAAAGATAGATTGGATGTTTTTTAGTACAGTTTCCTAGTGGGGTATGGAAATGTGAGGTATTACGATACACAATTTCTCAGCGGACATAGATACCTCCACGTCTACCTATACAACATAGGTAGCTAGAGGAATAGCCAGTTTCGATTGAAACCAGAAAGATAGATTTTTGAAATAGCCAGTCACCATTGAAATATTAGCAAGACCTATATTTCAATTCAAAGACCTAGCCCCCAGAAAAATTGACTAAATTATATATATATATGTTTTGAGATTTTTTGAGGGTTTAAAAATTTAGGTATTAAAAAAACTTCTTTCCCAAGTAGTTTTCACTACATAGTGAAAGAATTCAACATCATCTTAATGTATATTATCAGTTTTATTAGTGTTTAATAATTGTTTTTGACCTTTAGATAATGTTAAAAAAAATAGTTATAGCAATAATCATCCTTGAAAATGATCAGAGTTGATCGAAAGGTCGGAATGAGTGTAAGTAACATAAATAATAAAACATTCGGTGAATTGGTGTACGTTTTACCTGAAAGATTGAAAAATTATATTAGATAATTAGAAAAGCTAAGCAAAAAACGGACTAGACTAAAAATAAACAAGGCAGTATGCAGTATATATATATATATATATATATATATATATATATATATATATATATATATATATGTTTTATAAGTAATTACAATTATAAGTAATTAATTAAATTACATTTATAAGTAATTACAATGGAAATTTTGACTATAAGTTAGTGAGAAATAATACAATCATTCAAAAATCAAACATACATAAAAGTGCAATTACTTAATTATAATTAATTGCACTTTTCTGTATGTTTGATTTTGAATGATTGTATTATTTCTTATATTTCCTCTGCTTTTGTAGACCTATGAAAAATGTTTTAAATAAACACCGAAACGTTGGCAATGAGAGTTTAATTTAAACCTGAAGAACTGACCGAGTCCCGATAAACTACAGTTTTATATGTATATATATAAATATATATATACATATATATATATATATATATATATATATAATATATGATCAAACCACAATAAGAAATGGGAAAACAAGACTAAGATCTTTCAACCGTAACAAGCGGTCTTCGTCAGAGTCAAAAACCCAACTGAACACTAGATGCAGAAAACATCTGGTGAGGAGTTGAGAAGAGTGGGAGGGAAGAGTGGTATTTTAAAAGGGTGAAAGCACAGGAAAGGACTAATGTCCAGAAAGGGATGTTTGGGGAAACAAAGGAGTACAGTAAGAAAAAGTAAAAAACTATCCGCTAGCTGTCAACCCTCTTTGAAGAGTCTGACGAAGACCGCTTGTTACGGTTGAAAGATCTTAGTCTTGTTTTCCCATTTCTTATTGTGGTTTGATCATTGATTGTTGTTTCACGTGTTTATGTGAAATCTTTTTATATATAATATATATATGTGAAATCTTTTTATATATAATATATATATAAAAAGATTTCACATAAACACGTGAAACAACAATCAATGATCAAACCACAATAAGAAATGGGAAAACAAGACTAAGATCTTTCAACCGTAACAAGCGGTCTTCGTCAGACTCTTCAAAGAGGGTTGACAGCTAGCGGATAGTTTTTTGTATATATATATAATATTGTATTGTATATTGATTGTATATTGTATATTGTATTGTATTGTATATTGATAATATATATATAAAAAGATTTCACATAAACACGTGAAACAACAATCAATGATCAAACCACAATAAGAAATGGGAAAACAAGACTAAGATCTTTCAACCGTAACAAGCGGTCTTCGTCAGAGTCAAAAACCCAACTCAATAATATATATATATATATATATACAATGTATGGTTTTATTACTTTTTATTGTTTTAGCGTATTATCTGCTGCGGGATTAACTGATTCATTTAATATCTATTAAATGTCATTTATTTAATATTTAATTCAACAATAAGCCTACATAATATGAGATGTAAAATGAAAAAGCAAAAATCTCAAAGGAGACAATACAGACAATAAAAGTAGGTACAAGTAATACTCGTAATGAATGAGTTTTGGTAAACTCTAAACTCGGAAACACTGAGCAACAAGAGAAATTATATTACTCAGGAACTATGCAAGCAGTTACTGTGTGGTATTATTTACTCATGATAGTATGGAAAATATATTACGTCTTCACTACGAGGAATTTATTTTACATCGCGTTTCGAACACTTAGTGTTCATCATCAGGCACATCTACAATATAAAGACAAAATGTATACACTTTTTTTGAAGTTATATAGAGGAATCAAAACTTTAACCTCAAATATAAACAGGATGAAATTTTACCTAAATTAAAACAGCTTTTGTTTTAATTTAGGTAAGAATTTGGGTCATTTATATAATATCAATAAATTTTATATATTTCTTCTTTAAATTGTAAAATAGAATTCGTCGTAAAATAGATGCCTTGTGGTGAAGACCTAATACACTTTACTCACTATCAGATATGATGTATTTTTTTTAGTTTCCGATGTTGTATTCTAGCAGTAGAAATTTTGAATGTATTTTTTTAAGTTTAAACATTATTTTTATTGTGGAAGTTATAAAAAAATTGTGTTATTATTTTGCAATTGTTTATTTAAAAAAAAATTGTGATTACTAATATTTGCAAATAATGGTAACTGTTGTATCATTTTGGAATAAATTGAATTTTGAGAGAGAAGGTTAGTTAAATCTTAGGAAAGGGCTTGAAGGAAATATTGGGAAGGTTGACTGGAAGGGTTTGCGAAGTGGCCTGTCATTAGAGCGTCCCTCAGTCAGCAGGTAATCCCCTTCTGCTGCCCCATTACCTAAGAGATTAGCTCACACACCACACTAAGTCCCTGTAAACACTGTTCAGTTTGAGCTTTAGACCTCTTTAGTGGTTTCAGTCTGATTCAAATATCAGTATGGATAGAGTTCCTGGTCTCTTGTTCAGTTTGATGTTAAACCATTTGAGGTTTAATGCTTAAAAGCTGATTAACTAACGTCTAATTCTCTGATCGGGTCCTTCTAATCTTAAGGATTTTCAAAATACAATTCAAATTAATCCTTACATACTTTTAACACAATAAAAACTATTGCTCCTAAATAGCAAAATTAGTTCAGTCATTATTCCGATTTTGATAAATACTACATTAAAAAAATAAATAAAGCTAGACATTATAATTAGAACGTATAAAAAAAAATCAGGCTGCACAAAAAATCAAGAAATGCACAACGAGTTCCATCGATATCCAGCATAATCTAAGGATGGAATCAATAGAAACTTACATTAGGATGGAATCAATAGAAACTTACATTAGGATGGAATCAATAGAAACTTACATTAGACGTCTGACTACCAATAGAGACAGAAAACTTCCCCTATACTCTAACCTGCTAGTAACAGCACTTTTACCTCGAATTCCCTGAAACTAAATCCTAATCAGATTACCGAATTCACGATGGCTGACGACTTTAGACTCTTATGACCCCACGACCACGAAACATACACCATTGACAAAACAGAAACTAGCATACCCACTTACTCGACAGACATGAACAATTAAAAGTTGTACAAATAGACAAGCAGGTGAACGCCTCTGGCTTAGAACTACCTGACTACGGAAAATCTCGTTGGCGATTGGTTGGTAGTTTATGATTCATTATTTCAAACAAAATACAACAAAATATAATCATTTCATTTAATAGCAACTATTTAAAATATATATAATTAATTATGAATATTTTAGTAATTAATCAACAATGGTGGGTTACATATATTTAACAAATAAGAGGTCTTAGTTTAATAATTTAATAATGATTTAAAACATTCTCTTCAATTAATGCAAACAAAAAACACTGAAGAAACTGTTCAGATTACTGAAGTTGCTTTTATTTTAATTACACAGTTAGTTCCTGGACAAGAATAATTTTTCCTGATTGTTTGTTCATCCTATTCTTCATTGCCATATGTTTTGAAAGTTATTGAATAGCTTTGGTGAAGATATATCAATAACGTATGTGCAGAAACCTATTTTCTTTTTAAACTCGGTACATAACTTTCTCTTCAGAATAAAAAAAAAGAAATCGAACACTCTTCCTGTTTTGAATGTACTAATTGTGTTCAATAAACAATAGGAATGATTTTTTTTTATAACGGGGAGTGAAATTCACCCCCAGATATGAAATTTTGGGTTTTCAGGGGTAAATTCTTTAAGTATAAAGGGTGAGGAAAGCAATTATATCGTTTTGCCTTTTATTTATAAATTAAAAAAACTGCTTTATTTTTATTAAAATTTTATATATTCTTCAATATATTCAATTAGGCATTATTTTGTATAAATCCCATAATAATTATAATCCATGTAAACTTTAAATGTTTTTTTAGAATTTAGAAAAAAATAAAAAGAGTTTTAGTCATATTGTCATATTATTTAGTATGAACAATGCACTTTTTAAAAAAGACAACGTTGAAAATGAGTAGGAGTGAAATTGTGAGAATTGACAAAAAGGGGGTTGCAAAGAACAAGCAAGACGGAGAACTCCTGTCTTCAGCACTTCTGGAAATCCATCTTTTCAATGCATTCAGTTCTTTCAGCGATCCTTTTTTCACTTCATTGATTTTTGCAAAATGAAAGATTTTTAAGTATCTCCTCATTTTTGGGAATTGAACAAAATAGAGTCATATTTGACAAATAATAAAGTTTAGGACAATGAAAGTAATGTCTTTGGTCAAAAATTAAAAAATACACAATGAATTGTGTGTATTATTGTAAATAAAAAAAATTTAGTGTTTCGAACAAATATGGGTGTTGTTTCAGGTTATTTGACTCCAACAGCATTAAACCTGTAAGCAGTACACCTTATTTAACGTTTAACTTGTTGTGGGACATTTAAAAACATGCCTGAGGGGACTGCACAACCTGTAATGAACCAGTGTTGCACAACCTGTAAATGAACCATGCGTTTTTGTATACGTTGACTAAATGTGTAGCTTTGAATGTGTTGTTTTTGAACTGTGTAAAATAAAAGCTGACATCAAGAATCTCCTTTCGTTAAATTATTTGATAACGGACCCTCAACAGGTTATGGGCCCAGGCTGTTAAATATTGTTAATTGAGCAAAGTTGTGTGTTTGAACTTGGACTCGTGTTGCAATTTGTTTTGTTTGTATTTTTGAACAATGGAAGCGACAAAAGTAAACATTGGCCTTCTTGAAGGAAAGAAAAACTGGTCTACCTGGAAATATAAAGTAACAATTTTATTGAAAAGTACTCCTGGTGCACTGGATATTGTGGAAGGGAGAGTGGCTGCACCTGAAGATCCTTCAAAGGATGCAAGTCCATCAGTGGTAAAGGCATTTGAAAAAAAATTATGAAACTTTTACCAAGTTAGATAGTATTGCTCTATTGATTATTACTACTAACATGACGGAGGACACTTTGAAGTTGGTGATGCGCATTTCTAATTCTAGGGATGTTTGGCTGGAATTACACAGAAGGCTATATGACTGTTGAACTCAGCCCTCTGATGTTGATTTCTTGAAGAAATATTGCAACTCCCAAAGAAGAATGGATTTTTCTTTATGTTGTAGAAGGCTATATGACTGTTGAACTCAGCCCTCTGATGTTGATTTCTTGAAGAAATATTGCAACTCCCAAAGAAGAATGGATTTTTCTTTATGTTGTAGAAGGCTATATGACTGTTGAACTCAGCCCTCTGATGTTGATTTCTTGAAGAAATATTGCAACTCCCAAAGAAGAATGGATTTTTCTTTATCTTATAGAAGGCTATATGACTGTTGAACTCAGCCCTCTGATGTTGATTTCTTGATGAAATATTGCAACTCCAATGAAGAATGGATTTTTCTTTATGTTGTAGAAGGCTATATGACTGTTGAACTCAGCCCTCTGATGTTGATTTCTTGAAGAAATATTGCAACTCCCAAAGAAGAATGGATTTTTCTTTATCTTGTAGAAGGCTATATGACTGTTGAACTCAGCCCTCTGATGTTGATTTCTTGAAGAAATATTGCAACTCCCAAAGAAGAATGGATTTTTCTTTATGTTGTAGAAGGCTATATGACTGTTAAACTTGGGTTTCAAACAAAGCTCAGCTGACCCTTGCCTTTTTATTCAAATAAAGGGGTCTGATAAACTGTTGGTGGCTCTCTATGTTGATGACGGTTTGGTTGCATCCAGTAACAATGTCATGCTCAACAAATTCATTTGTAATTTGAAGGAACAATTTAAAATTTCCTACAAACCTGCCTCATACTACCTTGGTTTCGAAATAAACCAGACTGATGATGGATCTGTGAAGATCAGTCAGTCCACGTATACCAAACGGATTCTCGTAAAGCTTGGAATGGACCAGTGCAACCCTATTTCAACTCCCATTATCAACTGCCCTTCGGAACCAGTCAAAGACAGTCATCGGTTGCAATCTCTACTACTGAAGCAGAGGTAGTGGCTGCGAGTGAAGCTGTCAAAGAAATGGTCTGGGTGAAGAGACTGTTGCTTGAAGTGACTCATATCAATACTCCTAAACTCCACATTGACAATGAAGCCGCACTAAGACTTGCTCAGAATCCAGAATATCACAAGCGTACTAAGCATGTACAATTAAGACACTTCTTTGTGCGTGAGCAAGTCCTGGATGGAGAAGTGGAGGTACAAAAGGTACCATCAACCGCCCAACTTGCCGATATTTTAACTAAAGCTCTGCCTAGGCCCCGACATTCTGATTTGTGTTCCCGATTGGGACTTGTAGATATGTAAAGCATTGTTTGTTTTTCAGTTTTTTTTTTTTTGATGTTGTTAAATGAGGGAGAGTGTTGTGGGACATTTAAAAACATGCCTGAGGGGACTGCACAACCTGTAATGAACCAGTGTTGCACAACCTGTAAATGAACCATGCGTTTTTGTATACGTTGACTAAATGTGTAGCTTTGAATGTGTTGTTTTTGAACTGTGTAAAATAAAAGCTGACATCAAGAATCTCCTTTCGTTAAATTATTTGATAACGGACCCTCAACATAACTTTGTTGCGACAAATCATAGCGCACTATATCTTTGAATAAGAAATGACGGAGTAAGAATAATGTTCGCCTTCAACTTCACTTGATATCTGCTCGATGTAATTGACCCAACACGTCTCCACGACTGATCCTTACTTTCTTACCGTTTACGGTACACGAGATAGAGGGAAGAATGGTAATTAATGGTATATTTAGTTATTACCTTTCATTACTGTTTTACCGTTTATTATATTTTTTTCCAATTGTATAAAAAGTAAAAAAAATATTATTATATGGCATACGAAATGTACCCTGATGTTTCTTGATTTCATTTAATGCTTCCTGAGATACATGCCATTTTGAAATTTGGTATTTCAACAAATCTACTGAAACGGGTTTCATATACACAACAACAAAAACTTATATGCTATAAAGCAATTGATTTACCGATATATGTGATTTATCAGATTAGAATTCGTAATTCCTAGCTATCTCTTCCACTTTTTCAGCGATTCCATTGGTTCTTGATAAAATACGAGTAATTTTCAATGTCTTGGAAATACATGTATCACTATTTAACATTTCTTTTAAACCTAGCTCGAAAAGAATGTTTATTGTTTTTAAAGCAAAAGTTCCTCACTTTAATCAATTCTAATAGCAAAATAGAATAGACACTTATCAGATCTATTAAGAAAATAAATATTTCTGATGGTCCAAAGTAAATGAAACCTTTTTGGCCGCTGGTAACGGATTAATCCTTCATTTGGTTAACACTATACTTTCATAGTAATTATACTATGACATAATTACAAACACAAGTATAGTATATCAGTAGTCAAACTCGTACAGTAGCCAAAACCAGAACACAAACGTATTTTAACCAAACATTATAGTAAATCAACACACAGTCACTTAGCAATTGTATATAGTTCTGAAATTCTAAGCCATATTGTTTGGGATCCATCATTTAATGACAAATGTCTTGGAAATAAAAGGGTTATTTGTAGAATTCATTTCAATAAAGGAAAAGGGGAAATCTGTAGAGCCTGCTCTACCGAAACAAAGCTACCACGACCAATCAAACATACTCGGACTCATTCAAGGATATAGTTATCCCCATTAACTGAACTCTTTGCTTTATAAGCAGTTGTTGGGGTCATCAGTTTATAATGAACTGACAAAAATAGTAAGATCAAAATGCTGCTAATTATTAATTACAGTTTATTTACTATGTCTTAGAAAAAAACAATATCATCTCTATTTTGAAATTATTTAATACATTTCGGTTTATACATTTTCCTTTGGGAGTCATATCTTGATCAAAAGGGACGTCTTTCTGAAAACATAATTTGAGAAAACACAGACATGAATATAAAAGGAAGTATATCTATGTCATTGTTGTTTATGAATAAAAAATAATCAGTAAATGCGTATAGTCACTACAATGACATGAGGTATATCATGAGTCATTAGACAAATGAATCTATGATGTTTTAATTATTCAGAACTTATTCATTAATTTAAAACAATATGTTTTGCAAATCAATTTTTTATGTTTGTCTGTGTTAGTATGTATTTACAAAACCAATATAATTAAGTGCCTGCTTTAGTCTGTTGGTTTGTTAACATACATATGCTCTGCTATACAGGCAGTGGTTATGTAATATATGCGGGTTGAGATATGACGTCATTCGTAGAATTTACAATCCATTCAAATCTTAGCTTTTAAGTTGGACATACACAAACCATCTGTCGAAGTTTCAGCCCGCTATGACTTATGGTAGCTGAATTTGCTTGTGACAAAATTTTTGGACAAAGGGACAAACAGAAATTTTTCTAAGGGTGGAATTCAGTTTCTCTAATGTATAAAATGCAAAGATAACTTGAAATGAGTTAGTTCTAAGCTTGTACTGACAAAACTTTCTTTCTGTTTATATAGATAACGGGTTTATTCTAATGCATAGAATTGATTTATATAACGATTCCCACGACTTTGATAATTTTGAGTTGAGGAGGTATTTGTAGAAAAATACTTGGGAAACCATTATCTCCTGCCATCACAAAAAAAGGGGTGCCCATGTTACTCTTTTTTATGGCAGGCTGTCCTAATTTCCAATGACTTTCTAAAAAGAAATTTATCAAGCTGAATAATACATTATTGAAATTAAACCCTCAATTCACATTTGGCCAAAGCACATAACATTAACAATTACTACATATTGAGCTGACGCATGAATTCTTTTGACTGTGTCCATACTTTGATATATATTCACTGAAATTAAATACATGTTAAATTATCTGTCATCTTGGTATTATACGTATATGTATTAAAAGATAAACATTTTAATACTTTTAATTAAAAAAAATATGTATTAAGATGCTTAAAATGTGTCATACATTTCCAAATTTTATTTGTAAACTTGAAGTGACTTATTAATGATTCCATTGTAGTTATTTTATCAAATCAGCTTTAATGAATGTAAACCTGACGATAGATCAAGTATTTAGAATAGACTACGTTTCATGTTGCTGACTATATTAGTAAACCATGGTGATTGGGACAATTATTTACTTCTTAAACAACGATCTATATTACTATCAATGAGGGGATAGTAATTTAGTAACTCCACAATAACACACGGAGATAGTTATTCTACAGAGGAATAACTAGTCAAATAGGGCAGTTGTAGTTAACAACAATAGAAAATACAATGTACCTTTTAGTAATAGTTTACCGTAAAGATTATAATTCACGTAAAAGGAGTGTACTATCTACTTCCTTATTTTTTTTGCTCATTCAACTGGTTAAAGTTAGAGATGAATGTTCTTTCCATTTTTTGGAGTAAAACTGATAGTTATCGGTCACTACAAACTCTGCTTGACTCCGGAAGCTGGAGGAATTCTAAAATTGTTAGAGGAAAGACAGAAATTTACAAGGTGATAGAAATTTACAAGTCCTAATAGGGAATCATTAGATAAGAACAATAGAAAATACAACAACGTACCTTTAGTAATTTAATAGTGTAATATGAAAGTTATACAACTATTAAGTTTAATTCATCAAGAATGAAGCTAGTCATTCTCAACGAAATGTTATATCATCTAATTAAATTTCAGGGTTGATTTTAAGCATAACTGTAATTAAGCATTATTTATTGAAATCACGTTAAAATGTAAAAAATTGTATTGCAGGTTTTCAACCAATTGTAGGTTCATGCCAGTCTTGCTTTAGTATGAAATCAGCTCTCTGGAGTAAGAGAAGTGGTTACTAAGAAGGAGTTAATGCAGAGGGCTAAAGAAGCAGGGAGGAAGAGAGATGGGCTGGGGCGGGAGTCAGGTGGAGTCACAAAGGGTGAGTGATCACTTGAGCCTTTGTCTCGCTGGTCCGCACCCTATTGTCGCCAAACTCTTTCCTCCCCTAATCACCCCAATTCAATTACATTTAAATACTGGTCACGCCATCACCTGCTAATCGTCAGCCTTAAAATCAACCCTTCTCTCCTTCCTTTTACCAAAGTAGTGAGTCATTCAAAGGTTCCGTTACAATTTTAAATTTTAATTAAATGAAATCGTCTCGAAGATTTTGAAGCAAAATTAATCGAAAACTCTCTATTCTTTACTAAAACTATGCTATAATAAATAATGTCTAGTATTCTATTTTCCTACTCATGACGACTTTAATCTCACAACCTTTTTTGAAACATTACCTTCGTTTTCAAGCATTCTTTCCACATTACATTCTACAGAAAAAAATTACTACAAAAGACTATTAATAATATCTACATTTTAAAACATCTATTTAATATAGTTGAGGTTAGGTTGAAGTGGCAATCCAACAAGAGACCATACATAGACCGAACATTGGCCCTTTGTGACACCGCACAAGATCTTAACTGGAAACCATTTCCTTTGTAACAACATTACAAATTATTACGGCTGTATATCATTAAAGATGGTCATTGCAAAGCCTCAACTCAATATAACTCTTGATTATATTTGATATTTTAAAGGTTGAGAATTTATTAATACATAAAACAGAATGTGTATATACCACATAATAACTAATTGCACAAATGGCAAACATTTCTAAAGAATTCCACTAGCACTTCAACAATACTGACTTTCAATGGTTTGATTTTACTTTGAAATCGACTCACAGTTTGATTTAAAAAGGAAGTATGCTATTTGCCAACAATTTTCTTATTGTACTCAATTAAATGGTTTGATAGAGATAGGAAATGCAACGCCAATAGTTGCCTTTATAGAAGGCACTTTTTAGTGATTATATAAAAGGAATATTCTAATAGCCAAAGTGCTATTTGCAATAAACATGTCACAAAAGAAAAGAAAATATTGCAATTTCATTTGTTATATGAAATTCACTCAAAAACACAATAAAATTATTTTATTACAGATGGTATTGTAAATCAAGCAAATAAATTAGCATATAAAGAAATTGAGCAAATCTCAAAATAAAGGAAAGTAATTGAAGCTGGTAGTAAGTAATATAGAATCTGTCCATATTAGAAAAGAATATTGGTTTGAATTATAACGAATACTATATATATTTAATCCAGGAGATTATTTGTTTTGCCATTGGTGCCCGATGAAACGCTTGTTCTTTTTAGAATGAACATGAGTACATAGAGTTGCCCATAGAGCATTAAGCAAATCAATTATATATCCATATATAGAATATTTGATAAAATTACCAAGACAATATATTAACAAAAATTACATATATAGTATATCTGGTAACGATTATTTTTTATTGTAGATTAAAAAAATCATAATTAATTAAATCAAGTATACAAATTAATGCAGATTTTCTGCAATTTTTATGGTAAATTGAATTGAAGTAATTAACAACACGTATATACAAATAGAGTTGAATATAATCGGAACTTCATGAATACCTCCATCATACTAATATCACAAAAATTAATTATATATTTAATTCAGCACAGTAACAATAGTGATAGGAATATGGTGATGGTTAAATTTGTTATTTAACAACTCCAAGGTTATAATAAAGAAGTATTCTTGGTTCATCTAATTTTTGCTATTTAGCATTGTAGTCAATAAAGGGATACTGACAAATCCTTTGAATGGAAATGATTTGATAATTAATGTTGGTCGTAATGAGGAGGAGACCCCAGTGCATTTTCCTATTTTATCACCGACAATCATTATTTATTGTTAAATGATAAATGATTGAAAAATAGCCAACTGGTTACTTTTACATTTCATGTACGGGTTTCCTTTTATGAATGCTTTACTATCTTTTATAGTTAATTATTTATGGCTAATTCATGACAGTACCTTAATTAATACTATTCTGCTTTTTTCTAATTACCAAATATATTGCAATGGTTTTGTGATCAGATAAAGTTCAGCAATGTATTTTTTATGAATAAAGTGAATGAATTATTTTTTTACTTTCGATGCTTTTAATCATTTCATTATTCCAATCTTTCATCATTGACTACTCTTTAATCAATAAATATCACTGGGTTTTTTTTGTTAAAAATTTAGGGTATTCAACTTTATTAAGGGGTTTGGAATACCGAAATTTCCATAAGAGCCTCAAACTAGTTTGGTTATGGTATTATAAGTACAATTTCACGTATCCATACTCATAGTTTGGAAATTTTGTAATCATAAGTTAGATTAGGTTAGGTTGCAGTAGCAGTCCCACGAAGAAAACACATACATCGAATATTGACCCTTTGTGACACCAAACAGAGAACATTCTCTTGCATTGAGAGCCCTAAATTTTATCTAACTCAATTCTATTTAGAGAAGGAAGCTTTAACAAGTACCTGACATAGTACAGATTCGGAACCATTTAATGTCCTCTTCGAGGTGCTTAGATTTACCGGTTTACCTTCCGCGTGAAGGAATTGAGGACCAGAGTGGGAATTGAACCCCGGATCTATCAGTCGTGAAGCCAGCACGTTACCACTGGGCTAACCAGGCCTTGCGTTGCTACTATAAGAATCAAATAAATGACAGTTTATTAGATGCAGCAAGAACGTTGTTGTTTTGCTGTCTGACTTGATCAGTTACTAACTCTACTTATTAAGTTTGTTCAATGATATTTAGTTACTTTGATACTAATGGTCAAGCCAAAAATGTTTGATGGTGAGAGGCAGATTTAAAATTCCCAGTTGTAAAATTTGTTTAATATTTCAGCATTTCTCTGACTAGTTGGTATATTTGTCACTGCTAAGTTAGTTTCTCTTCC
This sequence comes from Hermatobates lingyangjiaoensis, assembly GCA_026182355.1. Lineage (NCBI taxonomy): Eukaryota > Metazoa > Arthropoda > Insecta > Hemiptera > Hermatobatidae > Hermatobates > Hermatobates lingyangjiaoensis. Next base: position 884,728 of record JAPFBL010000047.1, on the reverse strand, counting down.
ACACTCATGGACCAGTTCAGTGTTAGAACTATCTTTCTGAGGGAGCGTTGTTCAATTTTACAGCGAAATTAGATACCTCTTGTTGCATCCATCATATTTCCTAGTTCTCAGTTTTGCACTATATTCAGTTTTTGAAGGATTTTTTATGTACTTAGTACTTAGTATTATTCAATGATGAATCCCATAACGTACCACATAATCTAAAGTTTTCGTTTCCTAAAGAAATTCCTATTTAAAAGGTAAAATCATTTACTTTGTTGTGTGATCTATTTTTCTATGTTGTTCTATGCTTCTATTTATTTTTAATCTTATATTAAGAAGCGTTGTTTGTTATTAACGTATTTCAAACAATCTAAAATAAAACAAATAAAAGTGTAGGTAAACTTCCATAAAATAGTAAATAATTGGTTACAACAATCCCAAAAGAAGGATTTACAAGCAAAGGGGAAAAGAATACCAAAGAAGGCACCCTTCTAAGAAGGGTAGTAGAGATATCTTTGGCCAACCTAGAATAAATATGTACTAAGGGGTGGGCTGCAATGCAAACCAAGCTGAGACCCTCAAGGTGGGCATCCCTCTTTCAAGGCCAATATTCAGCTCTTTTCTTAATCTTTACTTAGACCGTATCAATATTGATTCGCACAACATCATCCCTCTTTTTAGCAACACCTCAAACTGATAACAAACTCACTTTCTTAATTCAAATGAAATTTTTGCCATTTTCTTATTAATTTTATATTGAATTTGATTAATTTTATTTAAACCTGAAAAAATCAGTTTTATTTAAAAAATGAAAATACGAATAACGTTTCCCTTAATAATATAAAAAGGATCAGAAAATATTTAATAACTTTAAACCAGCTTTTTTTTAATTTTCTTCATGATTCATGTTATATTAATCCCAGAATTATAAAACTTTTTCTCTGTCTTATTACATTGTCTATATATATATTTATTATCATTATTGATGATTGTGTTACGAAATATGTATTCATAGTAATGTTTCGGTGAGTATTCATCATCATGAGGTAGTAAGTTTGATGAACTTCCTATATAAATACATAGAAATTAATGATATATCTTTAGAATAATTCGTTTCAATATTATGAGATACAGTGTTTTGAATATGTGCAATCTGTTTTCATTAATATGTTCATCACCAACTTTAGTGTTTTCTGAGATCATTTGTCTCGTCAGATTCTTTTTATGAGCATTGGCTGTGTAGTCCCTGGAGACTTCAGTGGTAAGGTGAATAGTTATCCTGCATGAGGGAGTTCTTATTGTGAAACCTATATTTGACTGGATTTCACAGTTTCCAATTGGGCATTTATATTAATAAATGAAATTTGTTTTTCTCAAGATCGGTAACTTTGCTTTCACTGTGCGGATGAAACGCTTTGCTGAAAACGACTTATGCTATCATAGTAGATAATGTACTTGACATCTCGCTAGCGATCATTGAAGGTTACATTATATTTCATTATTTTCTTTAGTACCTTCTCATCTCATTTGTATTATTCGGGGAATCAGTTCCTGTAGTTGCTGTAGGCTATACCTTAGGGTTATGCCTCGAACTCTGCTTTGCCATTTCTTTTGTGTATACAATTTGTTAAAATAATACCATATTTTCTTATTTGGTTGCCCATTATTTACAAATGTTTGCTTCATCTTTCTATTAAGGCAACGTTGTCGATCAAACACTCACTACTACATTTCAGCTGCATCATCATCAGGTACAAGGATAAAAATGTGGGTCCCTTGGAAGATAGGAGAAGACGACTATATATACATTGGTATAGTTACTGAGAGCGATATAAGATGCTATAATAAAATATGCTTAAATCAAATTGTCAAATCCATCGTTCGGTTTAAGGTAGAGGATTTCATTGGCCTGAATATTAAATAGAAATCATATAGCGATTAAAAATTATGCTGATATCAATAGATGAAATATTTCAACCTATAAAATCATATAAATATGAATATTGTGCATATATATATAGGTACAAGATTATGAAGTACATTGCATTACATGTTTAAGGTTTTTAAGCAGAAATTATGTATTTTGCATCTCAAGAAAAATGGATAGTGGGGTGTTATGTTTTTCTTTTAGTGTTGCTTTGTAATTTATGTTTGGATTAAAATAATATCAAGATAAAAAGATATCAAATGAAATCCATTCACTTGCTAAGACTATCAATAAGACATTTGTCAGTTCATAATCAATGTGGGTAAGCCAGCCAAAGTAGATTTCCCAGTGTAAAGTGAGATTGATAGCGCTAATCGGCCCTAATGCAGTTTTATGGCACATAACATGGAGTTTCAGACTACTTTTTCATGATTACACTCTTGTTTTTTAATAGCCCACTCTGCCTTGTCCGCTGAAAAGATAAACCCATTATCAATCATTGAACAATTCAACCTTTCTAACGTCGCAATACTTTAAAACATAACATCACTAAATGAATCAAGGCTAAGCTATTCTAGACTACTTTATAACTAAGTTCTGTACTACAGTTATAGAAATATTTAAATATATTATTAAATATTTCTATAAATATTAAAATTTTTGAGTATTATACATATTAAGTATACTTGTATAAACCGAAGTAACAAGAAGGTGAAGAAATTATTTTCATATCAACAACTCACTTTTAACAATTCAACATATTATGTGGTTGAATACTGTTAAACTTTGTTATAATCTGTGACATCCTTTTAATGTCATCTTTGCTTTTAAACTATATATAGTATTAGGTAAGTTTTTTTGAGTGCTAGGTCTTGAAAATAAACCTCTCCTTATTTCGCCAACATTTTGATTTAAATATAAATCATTATCAGAGCTACAAAACAAGATAGGGCTGTAATACTTTCCACAATTATATGCAAATTCTATATGGACACTTTGCCAACAATAAAAAGTTAAAAATACTTGTTAAAAACAAAATGAATATATGGCTCTTTTTTTGCTTTTTTTTTTAACACATGAATCGACTGTTTAGTATTACGTTAGAGTAAGTATGGATATTATTTCTATTTTCGTTGCTGTGTATTGTAACTACATGTTCTTTTATTAACTTCTTCCAATGAGGAAAGTTCATTTCCAAGAACTAGCCATAAAAAAACCTACTAAATACTGAGTCAATGAGGAAATCAAAAACAATTTGAGAAAAACAATTCATCATGATTTGTTTTCTTGACTAAATATTTATATGATATATTTTTTTTGAGGGTTAAGGTCTAATGATTTGAAACTAGTCCTTTTGACAACGTTTCAACATATATTTATATCATCTTCAAGGCTACAATATGTTTGTTTTACAATTAGCACTACTATTACTACTATTTTGGTTACTTGTTACATTTTACATGTACATCAACAGTAAAATGTAATAAATAACCAAAATAGTAGTAATACGTAGTACTGCTAATTGTAAAGCAAACATGGTGTAGCCTTGAAGATGAAATAAATATATGTCAAAACGTCGGAAAAGGACTAGTTTTAAATTGTTAGACTTCAAGCCTCAAAAAAATTATATCATATATATATATTCTTAGCTATTGCAGAAAATAAAAACAATTACCACTTGTTTTAGAACTTTCAATCATTTCCTTACATTTTCTTAAGAATGTTGCTCTAACTGTTGTGAATCTATAACAATACCGTCCATTAGAAATAACAATACATTTCTTGATATATATTCCTTGATGAATAATCTTAATTTCAATGTTAATACTTGATACTACCTAATCGTAAGAGTGCGTGCTTATTTGGGTTCATGTGTGCATAATATATTATGCGTATGTATACATTACTAAGTATACTTATTAATTATTATTATGTGATGAAAATATAATATGTTGTATTCTAAGTGCTTAGATCAATCATTAGTGACTTGATATGAAAATATAAATAATATAAAATGAAAAATAAGTAATATCGCTAGATATATGTCCAAAATCTAAAATATATCCGTAGTTATGAAACCCGTACACAAGTCCCACTTTTTCCTAAATGTATATTATTAGAACATAATACAGAAATGTACAATTTAACACGAAAATCAATTCTATTAAAAGAAAAATTATTCTGTGCAATTAATAGAGCCTTTATTGAAAGCATAGCTATCACTGTTTATCTCCACTAGTGATAAACAGTAAATTAATTTCATACATTTATATTAAAACTAACTTAATTTTGGCCAACTTTTCAAAAATATGTCCATCAAGCTGAAAAGCTTTTAAGATAACTAATCTGAGACAGAGCTGACGTAACTTTTCTAAATATATATATACAACATAAGATTGCAATAAAAACGTGAAAGAATTCTAAAATGAAACAATAGTAAGAAAATCAGAAAAATGACTTAACTATTTCAATCAAAACAAATGGTCTTCCTGAGAATTATCAGTGAGACTGTTATGAAGAAAACTTGTTTTTGCTGAATGATTTTAGTCCATTTTTCTGGTTTACTTAATTAAGTTCAGAAGTGATGTATAATCTCAAGCCAAACAACAAAACAAATATTAACAAATAAATAGTTTACTATTGCAATAATATAATGTTGATTTTGATTACACTGTCATGTAGGGAATCATTGACGTGATTGAAAGTTTTTTATCTGCTTAGTACTTTATAAACTAAAAAGATTTACATACCTGCCTCAGTAAGGTGATATTGAGTGTTCACGGAGCTATATGATACTATGTGGGAGAAAAAAGGCTTTCTATAATAGAATAAAAAAATTCTGGTTCCTAAGTCACTCTTAACCATGTGAATGCTTGAATACATGACGAATTTTCTCCTGTGAACGTATATTTGATGTGACGTTCCTGTTTTCAGTTTAAGAAGGAGTTTTTATTTGTAAAACTATGAACAATAACTGTTTCTAACCAATCCTGAAATTTTAAACACGTTGTGTAACCACTTAAATGTGAAATATATATGTTTTACGCATTTAAAAAATAGATTAGAAAAGCTAGATTTTATAATTTATTTTTGAACTATAGTATATACGATTTATTGTTTTGCTTCTAACAGGAAAAAGATTACAGTTCAGTGCTGCCATTTATAATAGTCATAAACTACAGTATAAAAGAATTACCTTGTTTCTAGGTTATTACAAGGTTTAAAAAGGGAAGGCAATGTCTTACTTCGAAATCAGGCAGTTGGTAGGAGTTAAAGAAAGTGAATTATAGCTGTTCTTGGAAATATTGTTTTCCTTACAGTGGTTGGTAGAAAAGGAAAGATTTGTTTGTTTCCATTCGATTTGGTTGATTTTCCATAAAGGTCTATACTGGACCCAGAGTTCCAAAGGTGGAACCTTTATTGGGATTCCATCTGAAATATTGATGCAACACGTCTGGCAGTAAACATCAAATGGTAAAAACGCCGTTTTATGTTCTTGCCGAGCAAAACCAACATAACCCACGTCGATTCAACCCATCACCTACTCTACCCAGCTCTTCCTTTTACATCAGTTTGTTTCAAATTCCCTTCATTCTGACAATTCTTTAGCTACAAGTTATATTTTATTGTTTTAACCTTATATCTAAACTTTATTTATTGAAATAGAAATAGTTGCATTGCTACTACTCCTTGCAACAATTTAAAAATTCAATTTGAACTGTATAATGACAAAAACATAAACAAGCACACCTTTTATAAAAATTAGCACCTATTTTAAAAGTATATGTTCAATTTTACGGATTTATAGAGAACTTTTCTAATTTTCTGAACCATTTTTTCGATATTTTCGAACAAAAATCAGATATTAATATAATACTTATAAACACGTTGATATGTGTTTAAAACCATAGGCCAAGATATAATAAAATAACAACAATACATTGATTCAATATTATGCTACCTATTGTAATTTAGAAAATCAGTAACACATTAACTGGCATCAAACACCTAGTATTCATCTTTAGGTTACATCTACAGTATATAATATAAATAGAAAAGGAATAGGAAATATGAAGACAGAAAAAAATCAAACCAAAATGTAAAAGATTTTTTGAACTAAAAATATTTACATACCTGTCTTAGGATGGTGATGAGTGTTCATGGAGCCATAGGACACTGAAAGAAACAGAATCATATGAGAAGGGGGAAGAATGTAATTAAAACAGGCATGTTTAAATAATGGCACAACATTATACCAATACAACATGCTGATATAAACTGAAATCAACCAAAACCTTTAAACCGACAGTCTCTCAGCTATAATAATAATTTTATTAATTTAGGGCATCCTGGAATTTGTTAATTTAAACATTGCAGAGAAGTAAAATGCGTTAATTTGTTAATTTTAAATGCATACAATTTTGCTATCTAATGAAATTTACTATTAAAATGAAGAATATCAATGTTCTTATTTAAATCAAAATTATGTTTTTGGAGATAAAATATTTTATAAAGTGTGAGAAGAGTAATTTATTGTCATTGTCTAATTCGATGAGTAATTTCTTTCAACTGCTCATCGAGTTATTTTTTGTCCAATTTTCTTTTAACTGTTCCTTGAGTTCTATTCTCCAATTTGCATGACAATAGAAGCACAGGGGAAATGCCATAGTAGTATGAACTATAAAGTTTGAGTAGTACCTTTCTATTATGTTATGTTTTTTTACGTTTCTTCTTCAACGAGACAAAAAAAAATGTCTATCTGTTTAGTCAAACATCACTGACAGAATACTTATTATAATTTATTGCCACATATGTGATTAATTTCTACTATCACATATTTATTATCATTTCTAATAAATTAGAACTATTTTAAAATATTATGGTATGAAATATATTTTAATTATTATTTAATGTGTTTATTTTGACAGACGTTTATGAACTAATCGTATGTCACCAAGCCTAGAACATGCTTGCTTATGACAAAGATTTCTACAATGAATTTTCGCGTAGCTCAGATTCAAAAGTAAGATATCTGAATCTAAATTTCTTCTTACAGACATTGAAGTCTACAAACTATGAAAACAAATGTAGTTCTATAAACTAAGTGAACAAGATATAATAAGAGAAGAATAATTATTAAAGACAAGGCTTTATCCTTATTTAAATCGTTAGTTCACCGGCAATGCATTACAAACAGGAAGAAAAATCTCATATAATGTTTCATATTCTTCCCATTTTGATAACTGTTACAGTTCCACTAGACAGGTTCCCAATATTTCAATTTGTTTGGCATATATTAAAAATTCTGTTATTATGGTTGAATGGAATGATACTGAAATTGATCCCTATTCAATAATAGCAGACATATTTCCCAGGTTATAATAATATATCAACAGATTCATGGAATACATTGATAATGTTTTCGTTGTCGCAATGGCGGTAAACAATTACAACGGTAAAATAAATAATGAACAATTACAATAACTTATCTGAATTAATCAACTGTTCATGACTCTGTAAAAGTTTAGTTATGAAGGGCCATGTTAGCCCAGTGGCAACGTTTTTGCTTCTGGATTGATAGATCCTGGGTTCAATACCCAACCCAATACACAGTTCAATACCCAACTTCACGGAGTAGTCTGAAGCATGTCGTGACTAGTTTTGATCTTGTGTTTAATTAACCTTTCCACCATACTACAATAACATCAGGTTGATGGTTGTACGTGCTGTCCTTTTGTCACCTACGATGTTGGAGTTATCACCCATGAAAGCCCAAAGTGGATGTCGAGGAGGCAGACCTCGAGGACATTGTGACACTCATCAATAGATAAATAAGACACTCATCAACATTAAGACGTCAGTCTCAAGAAAAACGTGCAAAGCAGGTATGAGTTGATACTCAAGATAAACACTGTTAATCAAAGCATAAGGAAACATAATGAGAAACTACAACTTTGTGCTACATACTTTGCCTCTATAGGTTTTCTCTCCTATGATATAGGGTATATAACTTTAAGAAAACTCTCTATATATTTCAATATTAAGGTAAATGAAAATAATGACCCATAATCCTATCCTCCTGTAACAGATTTTTTCATTATTAAAATTTCCTGATTAAAATTAATCTATAAGGAAATCAGCAATATTAATGTTGATCTCATATGTTTAATACCTGACAAATCAGAATTGCTTACGAAGTTTATATCTTCAAACTGGCATAAGAATACACTATCAAAATGTTATTGGATAATATTGTTAACAATATCATTATGATTTGAAAAGTAGTGGCTAACTACTTTAATATTTCATAAATAAGTCAGTGTATTTAAAAGAATTTCATTAAAGACTGTTTGCAAAACCATTTTGAATTTTAGTCAGTATAATAATTAGAAAATCTAATGCTGGAGCTACCTTTTTATATCTTCTATATATCTTGTGACCATTTTTTTAGGTTTTAAAAAAAATATATTTCTTCAACCCCATATATTCATAATGGCTGTAGCATATTATAATTAGTAAATAAATGCATCTATTTCTCATGCTGAGTTAAACGGATAATACAAAATCTCCACACAAAAGAAGTTTTTTTTTTGTTAAATTCAATAATTTATAATTTGTATTGTAGATGTTTACCTGACGATGAACACAAAGTGCTCGAAACGCGCAGTTTGAATTACGGATTGCACATTACAGAAGGACACTTTACGAATTGCACAATTAATGAGTCATCTATTTCTATTGGTATTGCAAAGTTATTCCTTCTGTAAGACGTTAACATATTAAAACTAAAAATGAACACAAGCTCCAATAATACGAAACAGTATACAATTTGTAATACAAATATCATCCATCCCGGAAAAGGAAAAGGTCAGATTTTTTTTTCTATTGAAGTTAATAGTAAAAAAATTAATTAATAATTTGCCACTAAGTCAAGACAGCATATTAACATGAAGCTTTGTAAACTTGTAAATTATCTGTTAAGGATGGCATCAATCAAATCCAAAGCATTCTCTTGCCACTAACCCTAGATATATAGTCCTTTTTTAAGAAATTGATAAAAGTAGTAAACTAAGATATGCCAGATATGAAATTCAATAATAACTTAGTCGTTACTACACAATTATATATCTCTTAAAAAAATTATTATTGAATGAATATCGGAATTCAATTCGTAGTGAGACGTACATGTTGCTGTTTTTTCGGACTCAGTTGCAAGTTCTGATCAATAATGTCTTTTGAAAAGGTACATCACGATACAGAACTCCAATTTCATTTCTCAGGTCTTTCAAAGCTGACTGTGTTTAGCATGTTCCTCAACACAATATCTTAGTAGACCTACATTTTTACATTGAAAGATACAAGGTCACAAGTATCGGTTAACATTATTTATTAACATTGAGTATTAATTAACAACATTAGTAGTTTTATGAATGAAGGCACCAGGAAACTTAATTTCACTAAATATTAAATCATAAGTTTAACAACAGCACAAACATATTAACACTAGCTGACCCGGCCAACTTCGTAGTGCCTAACAGCCAAGTTTAAGTGTTAAGTTTAAGTTTACCTGACCTAATTTAGTATTTAATTATTAACATAATAGTTGATCCAACAGATGCTGTCCTTACTTACCTACAAATCCAAAATTCGAGCAACAATATAAACCAAAACAAAAAATAATTACTTTCCAAATCATAATGTTTACTATATTGTAGAAAATTATTAAATTTATTTTAAATTAAACTATTATGTATTTATAGTTGTTATATCAATTCAAGTTTTGATAGAATTGTATTCATGGAAGTACAGCTGGATATACAATATTTTTCCCTTCTGGTGCGTACACAAATAAATCAGATTTCCCGACGTGTGACCAGGCCACAATAGCTGTCTATTGAGAATCATGGATTTTTCAAATTCAAGCCACTCACTTGTAGCGATTGTCCTTTTCCTTGTTTATAGTCATTGCAAAGGTGAGTCTGATCCAGCATTGATCAGATTCAATTGATTTATTGATGATCTGTTACATCATGGTATGCGCGGCAACAGTACATCACTGCCTTTAAATTTTTCATTAAAAATTATATCTTTGATTATGTTGTCCATCAACTTTTTCCCCAAAAGACTAGTACCATTACAGAGTTGTAGAAGATTGATGTTTTGTTGAAGAATAATTGGCATACGTTTGAACGTGCAGTGGCATACCTGGCAAATCGAATGAATATAAGAATTCAGTTGGATAGCAATTTCCTATTGATTAATTACAGTATTGATGGACTGTCACCTGGTATTCTTTTTTGAATCCTGTAATCATTTGTATTGACATCGTTGTTTTTGGTTGTTAATATAGCCCGTGCACGGAAATCTGATGAATTCTGTAATTTCCTGCTATATTTGGGAAAACTTTGTCAATTAGCTCATCAATAGTAGCTATGATTTTACAAAAAAGTTCTTGGCAATGTGACGCATTGTGTTGATTCATCGATTGCCATTTTCCCATTCACAATGTCCAACACTTGTTTTGCAAAACGATCAGCGAATCATTTGTAGTTTTACACGAATATTGGCCTTCAAGTTGCAATTTATGTTTTTGTTGGCATAAACTAATGGTTTGAGACATGCATTAAGCTCATCAGCCGTTGTTGAACGTGATATAACTCGTACACTTTGTCGACAATCACCAGGCAATAAAATAATTGCGGCTCCCAAAAGCCGTTAATTTCCTAGAATCAGACGGAATGCAATGTCGGATTTTCACTTCTATAAAAAGCCTCTTTATGCATGAAACCATTAAAATTAAAAGTGCTTAAGTATTAAAAAAATAATTTAAAATCAATGATTTAGTTTTTTAAATAATGTCAAATTTTTTATTTGAGTACCCATTATTTACAAATGATTCCATTATCTTTCTATTAAGCCAATGATGTATCGTTAAACAATCAATACGACATTTCAGCCTGATAATTATCAAGATGATCAATGCTTCAATTCAATATACAATTAAATACATATATTTTTATATTTAAAACAATGTGATTGCCCTATTTAAGCTGGAAAAAGTTATTTCGATCTAAGTTTTAATTTGTTGTAATTTGATTTGTATTAATCTTATTTTATAGTTTTCATAGGCACTTTTCAGTATTAACTATTTTAATTTCCAATTAAAGTATTTTCCTGTAACTTTTAAAACGCTTCAAAAGCGTTTAAAATCTTTTTTTAATCTTTTAAAAAAATAAAAGAATTTAATAAAAGTAGCATATTTACTGTTGAAATTTGATGCTATTACAGAACAATAGCAGTTGTTGTACCCATTTTTTGAACTTTCGTTGAATTATATAAATTGTTTAAAAGTTTATAGAACAATATCTCTAAAAGAAAAAGTAGAAATGAAATTTGACCTTGGTCCAGAATGTGTTGGACCTATTAGAGGATGGGTTGTTTTCGTTCGGAGTTGGACGCTTGATCTAGAACTCTCTTTGAACTCAGAGTGTTTATTTATAGGACAGAAAGACAAAGGGTACAAGCGATGAACCCTGAGGCCAAATTGCCATGAGTTCTGCTCATTCAGATGTAAAATTCCAATTTTGTATCTCCACATTGTTTCAAATCAATTAATTTTTGCTCCAAATGATATGGATCTGGTTTTATTAAAATGAATAACATGGTGCATTTAACATTAACCTGCCTCTTCTTTCCACTGAATTTAGCATTCCTATCCCGTGTTCACTCTCAAAACAGTAATTAATTCAGTTGCCTGATAGCCCATTCACATTGCCTAACTTGTTTTGCAATAAATTTATCTCCACCATTTCTTTTGCTTAAAATAAAACTGCATAGATCTAAAGCCAATTAAGGTTACAGTGGTGCAAAAACAATAATTATTATTTCTTTTATAAACAAGATGTAAACAAAACATAATAGCCTAGTCCAGTGTTTCTCAAACTTTCTTACTTCATTTGGCACCTATGACATAAGTAAAGTTTTGGGGACATCACTGATGTCCCCCCATAGAATATTTATTCCTAATTTTTTTTTATTTTTATTTTACATAGTCACAACAACGTAAATGTAACATTACCAGTGACAATGATGAAAGAAGTATATACATTTATACATGGAGGCAGGAGGGAAGAAATAATCCAGCGATTATACTTCCTGGCGTGAAAAATAAGTTATAAAAATTAGAGTCCTAAAATTTGAAAACAGAAAATGTTAGGAAAGTAAAAGGAAAGTTTTTTTAAGAAAGAATGAGAGAGAGAGAGAGAATGATTGTACCTTTAGATTTAACTTTAAGAGAATTGCTGCTTAAAAATTAAAGAAATTTACCTTCTAGTTCAAAATATCAAGTGGCGAAAGCTTGAATCAGTCTTAAAAACCACATATGTACTTGATGTTTCTAAAATAAATGATAATGATGCAAATTTTTTAAATATAAATCTTTTATTAAAATTTAATTTTCGGTTAACTTGGCTACCTTCCAGGGCTCATCGTTTGAGAAAAAGCACTAGTCTAGTCAATAGTACATCTTATTAATGAAAATGAACAGAATTCTCACAACATATACCTTCTGGTACTGGGGCTTGTCACCTTTTTAAAATTGCTCGTATTACAAATATAATAAATATTTCTTAATAAAATAATGTTCAAAAACAATTATAACATCAAATTAACTATTTAAATTTGTAGCTATCAGTTAATTAAATATCAGTCAGTCTATCACTGGCAATCAATTATTTCTATAAATTAATTCTCTCGACTTAAAAGAAATAGTTGTATCCTAATTAATATTTCCATTTATAATAAGTTATAATTTCTATTGTGAATAAAAATACAGATGATAAAAGACATGTCCCATCATCATTGTTCATTAATCAAACTTATCTAAGATTATCTGTTTTATGGATTATAATTTCAATACAATTTATTTTTAATGAACAATATGATTATTAAAATTTAGTAAACAAGAACAAATTATTCCTAAATCATTAACAAGATACAGTTAATATTTTAAAACAATTGATAAATTATTGTTATAATTAAAAGAGGATAATGGAACATAGCAATGATTGCAAAGGAAATGAAACACACAAACACAAATGACTCAATCATAAGACTCGAAGCAGTATGACTTAGTGTTCATCATCAGGTTATATCTCATTCAGACGATATAAACACTAAATGTTCGAAACTCTTTGTTCGATTAAATCACTTTAGTGCATGCGTTTCTTTTCCTCTCTAATCATGAGTGAATACCACACAACAACTGCTTGCATATATTGACACTTCAGGAATATTGACAAAAATAGTAAAAGAAGTCGCCATTTTGGTTACACTCTCGTCACCAGACTGTTTCCAGATATGGGATTTACTAAGATGACTGTTGTAGTTCTAGATAAGAAATCGGTACCGAATTAAATTAAAAGCAGGTAAGCAGAGACGGTGACCACATTTCATTCTACCTTCACATCGAGCTCCATGTCTGGTTGTTCCTATAGTTTTATGCATAAATACATTTTCAAAGTTGTCTTATCTCGACCACATATATTCTACACTATTTCTCTATATAGTTGGTGAGAAAGCCGAGGGAAAATAGTTAATGTTAATGGAGAGGGAGAGATAAAATATGAGATTTCTTTACAAACTCTTCACTCTTCCAAAACAAAAGAAAATATACGTTAGATGAGTGTTGATGTTTAACATTTAAGGATATTATATTTATACATATCAGATCAACAGATCAACTTTGATATGTAAAAATATTAATATCCAAGTTAAATATGTATATTTAATTATATATTTCATTTTTTTTATTATATCTCTAAATAACAATTGTATTGCACTAGAATTCATTTAAAAAAATGTTTAAGTCAATGTAAACTAATTAGACAAGTACAAATGGTCCATTATTCATGATTGAATTTTCAGTTTTATAGTTATATTTCCCATTGCTGTAATTTGAATTTCATATTTTTTTTCTTAATTGCAAATTTTGTTAGTTATAAGATAATATTATGTTTATATATAATATTATTTATAGTAAAAATATTATTAATATTATACTTATAGAGTCTTTTAACGTTAAAACAACCATTTTTTAAAATCATAGAATGTACCATAATGCCCCTCTTTGGTAATATATTTTTAAAAAATAATCTCTCTGTTCATCCTCGTATAAAGTGCTATTTTCAGGCATGATTTCATTTTGATACGTCAAACAGTACGGCTTGTATTCTCGTCAATTATTTTCAGATTCAATCAGAGGGCAGAATTTTATCAAAAAAAAACCATTTTGGTAATTAACAAATTTTTTAGCTATTTGTTCACTAACATTGATAATAGAGCACAAAAATGTTAGTGCTCTAGGGTAAAATGAAGGAAAAGCAATGTTGTTATACACACAAAAATGCAAATAAAACACACTTTCGCCAAAAAATAACTTTCTCATGAAGCAATAATATCCCAATAGAATATGGTACATCTGCATTATGATGCCCATTTTTATGTAAAAATAAGAATTAGATGCCTTAAACAGGGTGACCTCTATTGTGCTATAAACTTTTGAAAACACACTGACCCATACACACTCACAGGCATCATAAAAAAAACATAAAAAATGGGATTTGGGGACCTTAATGCATGCAAATCCATCAAACCTCGAGATAGAATTTTCATAATTACTAATGTTTACTCATAGTATAGTTAAATTATTCATGTTACTCTAAAACTTAACATCAGTTATCATTCACAAATCAATTTTATTATTTCTGTCATAGTCTACTGAAGATAAGTGCAAATAACAATTGGCTTTAGTTTGGAAACCAATATTGTAAGTTTTTATGCCATTTATTAATAATATGCCATTTATAATATTAATTTAGATATTAATAAATATGTATATGTAATATACAATATATAAATATATTTATAACACAGAATAATATTTCAGTAATTGGAATACAAAACTTAAAATGATAATTATGGTCATGAGATAGTGGCATTAATTGCTAATTCAAAATATTGTGACTTACATTGTAATAAAAATGTTATTTATCTGACTGTGCCAAATGTGAAATTCTTTAAGTTTTATCCAGTAAAGAATGTCTGATTATTTAGCTGTAATTTAGAGTGAACATTAAATGTGATCACTTAATTTATGATGGCATTAAAAAATTTCAATTTGAATGATAATATACGTGCACGTAGCAGTTCACTAAGCTGAAAAATTATAGAAGTCATTACAATTTCTTATTTCAGAGAATACTTTTTCTAAATATGATATTTCCTTTTATATTTCTATGAAAACCATGAACGTAATAAATTCTTTATAACTATATTAAAAAAAACACACTTAATATTGTGTCTACAGCTTATTTTTGGAGAATTCTATTCCATTAATCGCTGATTATTGAATTGCCTAAAATTAAATAGTTGCTCATCAATGTTATTAGGATTATTTTCCTGTAGAAAAAATAATTATTAAAATTAATTTGGCTATTTATTATTTAAGTTTGACTAACATATTACAAGTGTTATATTCTAACGTATAAGTAAAGTTATGCATTACTACTTTAGTCTTAGAATATTGATCATGAAAAATTCCATCTCATGTTTTTGACAAATTTACATGTTTTGAAACATAAGGAATGTCAATTCATCTTTGTGATACAAAATTCACAAAAATCTAATTAAACGGAACATTAATAGTTTGGGTTCCATTTTGCCAGATATACTACAACACATTGAATGTTCTAAAAGACTGTTAAATTAATCCATTCGATTGGAAGCTTCCTGATTTCAAGTAAAGGACTTTTGTATAGTATATGATGGACCAAAAATTTACAATAATGGATTGTAAAAAAAGTACACCAAATGCCATAGATCAGTTAATAAATAATTGAAATATTTCATTTTCTTATTTCTGAAAATTACTTTAATACTTCAGCAAAAGACAAATACATAATATATAACCTAAAAATCTTAAGTGTCCTACACTCAAATTTACTAAAAGTAAACGTATAAATAAACTTACAAAATGTCAAATTAAATAATGCACCTTTCAAATAAGATGAAGAGAACTGTATGCATAAATTAAACTTTAAAGTTTGAAGGAGAAGTGTCTTCCTAACTTTGTTCCTCACCTTGACTTGTCAGTTTTCTTACCTTTCCTAATCCTCTTCGCCCTGTAAAATACATCTCTTGTCAGACTTCTCTTATACCTTTCTAGACTTTTCGTTTCTCCATATTATTTTTTGCTACAGTATTTTAAATTAATATTATAAATGAGATTATTTTATTTTGTATTTCAAATTAAATCAGAAAGTAATAAATTTACTTTTATGCAAGTGTTACTGAATTTTCATTTAACTTAATGGTTTTTAATCGTTTACGATTATACTTAAATTCATCATGAAGTAAATAAATTGACCTAGAACTTCCAAAAAATGTTCTAGGTCAATGCGTACAATGGTTAAATGTTCTGGTTACTACCTTTAATATTTATACCAGCAAAGTTCAATTAAAATAAATCATTAGTTGTGTAATTGTGTGGTATTTACTCATTCTGAGAGGTAAAATGGATAAACAAACAAAAGTCTCCACACAAATGAAGTTTTATTCAACAATAACGCGTTTCGAACACTTTGTGTTCATCATCAGGAAGACACCACATCCTTGGTGTGGTGATGATGATGAACACAAAGTGTTCGAAACGCGTTGTTGTTGAATAAAACTTCATTTGTGTGAAGACTTTTGCTTCTTTATCCACTTTATCTCAAAATAAATTAAAATAGTAGGATAATAATTTTTATTTTTTTTCAATGTTATTTCTCTCTTTATCACTTAAAGACATGAACTACTAATCACAATTACCTTTTTTGACTACATTCTCTACACAATCACTTTATGGTTCATAACATGAGTTTATAAATAATTTAGGATTCTTCCAGCATTAGAGAGTTTCTAATAATATTGAGTTTCTTATAAATATTGGTGTTCTCACCGGGCTAAACTTTTATATCTAAAAAAAGGGAGTGATCGATATTTGTTTTGTTCACATGCAAACTGAAATTATTGTAAATGCATTAAAAATAATTAAAGCATGTGCATTCAATTCTTTTTCAAGTTGGAGTCCATTGAATAATGTATAAATAGACTAGGCGACCAATGAGAAGAAAAATCCTAACCTATTCAAACCCGTTTTACTGAGCACCTCCTACGGTTTAAATAGGGAAACAAACCCTTCTTAGGCTGACAGCTCTTTCACGACTCAATGATCCGTAAAGAAAAATTATAAACTAGCAAACTAAACAAACCCCTGCAGACTATTTACGTACTGACTCCACAATCACAGTACTACAGTAATTCAATAGCAGTAGGTCAGTGACTTAGAACTGCAATTCCTAATTACATCCAGCAATAAATTTACGAGGTAAGACGGTATATTATATGTTTAATATTAATAAAACTAACCTCTGTGGTAATGATGAAATGCATGAATTTTACAAAGGGATATTTATTTGTCGTTTGTGGTTCTTTTTCAATATTTAACAATCTGGAGTTGCCATCGTTACGAATAATCACTTTCTGCAGAAAATTGTTCTTGTTTTCATTATTGTTGATCTTTTACATGACTTTTCCCTGTTAACCTTTCATTTAAATAACCTCCAAGAGTGCGCTCGTAAATTTAATAGTTTTAGGTTAACCGATTTCCTCCTTAACGCAGGTATAAGACCTGCGTAGGTGGATTTATACCTACTCAGACATTTTCCCTTTATCAATCTGTCAACAATCTGCGACAAGTACAGCAGGTGATCTATTATTTCAAAAAGAATTTTCTGTTTTTATTAATTTTATACGTATATTCCCATCATTGTAAATCATAAATTTATACAATTTTTTTGTAATTCCTAATATTATATTTAATTTTTTGGCCTAATTTAAATTGGTTAATATGATTTTGAAAAAAGTAACCTCAAATCATCCTCCAAATCATCATCTATTTTTAGTATAATTTCATTTTAATCTATCAAACAGTTTGGCTTGTATCGTCCTCATAATCATTTAGATTAATTATAAGCCATAAAATATATTTTTATATATAATAAATTTTTTTAATCGTTTTAAAAATCCATGAATTTTTTCACATATTGTATCTCTCACTTCAATAATAATGCCGAAATTTCAAGAGTCTAGAGTTAGTAGTTTAACAGAAAAAACTCCTAGATAGTAATAATTATTTGAACTTGCTCAGTCGACTGACAGTGAGTGGTTTCATATATCGTAGGGACAATGAGTGTCAAATGTAACATATATTTTCGTATATTTACTGCTCATTACAAACTGTAAATGTTCTCAAAAATATTCAAACTAAATACGCTTTAAACATTGTTTCAATAGGCAGAATTGAAATGGGAGTAAAACGAATTATCTGTAAGTTTTCAAAAAAAAAAAATCGTTAAAAAAAATTAATTCGTTATTACTATTTTTATTTGTTAAACAATAAAAGATTAACATGGAATCCACATAGAAAACTGAAAGGACAAAACTTAATGTGACGATACAATACACTATCCAGAGTTCTCGACAAAAAATTAAATTTTACTCTACAAAATAAAAGACTGATATAGACTAAAATCTTTAAACTGATTTAGACTTATGCAACAAAATTTAGGGATCAACCAAGCATACAAATATCGAAAGTATTCATAATCATTTACAAAGCTTTAAAAATATTGCATAATCTAAAAATTGGTTTTATGCACTAAGTAATCTGATCCTTATATCGTAAATTTCATGAATCTTTACCCACCAATCTAAATCATTTTATTTAGCAATTATCATCCCTCCAGATTCCTACCAACCCTAATGAAAGAATGAAAATATGTTGGCTCCGAGATTTGTTCAGCAATATTAATTGACAAAACTAATTACAAGTGATCAATTATATTCAAGTACAATCAAGTACAAGTACAAGTACAATTTATATTCAGTGCTACCAATGGATATCTGCTGCACTCTTTCATTTTATTTTTGATTTAGTATGGATCAGTATTACTTGTTACCCCTCTAAGAGCAGTTAAAATAAAAACACTAATTCAACTCCATTCTTATTGAAAATTAGAATCAATAATCAATGTTAATTATAGTTTTCTGCTCACATTATAGATTAAATTTAAGAAAGAAATGTGTTAGGGGTACACATCACACGAGTACTATTTTCATTATAGGACAGGAACACTAAACTTGTAAGGATAAAGGAGCCATTCAGAAATAATGGGTATAATTTTTGGTAGAAATCTGATCTCACAGTCATACAAAATATTTAGAGCAGAGAGAAAAACAAGTTTCCTCATATCAAGACGTACATTTACCTATATATTTTTTCATTCAAGGTTGTGGAGGAGGGGAGAAATCAAATCTAAAGAATTTTTACAGAAATAAACGTACTAGATGTTAGAATTTCTTAAAAAAAAACATTAATTGTTAGTGATGAACTTCAGAAATTTGCATATGGCATATTGCATTTTTATATATTAATACGAGAGATAAAAAAATAGCAAAAGTGAAACTTAATTTTCAATATATCAAGGAAATATTTGTGATCGTCAAACTATGTGGATGAAACGTTTCTCAATACGGAAAAGTTTTAATAAATAGCTCTAATAGGATGACAGAAAATGCAAATATTTACCTTTCTGAGGTAAAATGGATAAACCAACAAAAGTCTCCACACAAATGAAGTTTTATTCAACGCGTTTCGAACACTTTGTGCTCATCATCAGGAAGACACTACAATACAAATTATATCTAATCAGTTACAAAATTAGAGTGAAATAATAAAATTCAATTAAGAGAATTCAAGACATACCCAAGGATGTGGTACTGACGGGTTGGTCCAGTGAAAACAACTAGTAGGAAACAGATCCGCTGCGAAAGAGTGGGGATAGGCATTTAGGAAATAAAGTGACAAAGGCGTCGGGTATGCTTGAAAACCGTTAACTGAAATACAGAAGGCCTGAACCACTAATTTAGAGGAAATAAACGCTTTTTGTTTTTTTAAATTTATTCTTTGTGATTCTAGGAACAGTTTAAGAAATTTTGGACACACTGGAATTTGATCATTAAGACATAGAGAGGCAGAAGGATTATTATTGAAGGCGTTGTTTATTTCAAAAGCTTCTAAATTACAAATTTCTTTAAACTTTCTATTCGCATGAAGGATGGTAAGGTTCAAGTTTGGATCAAAGCTGTGATTTTGTGTGACAAGGTGTTTCGCAAAATGCAAAAAAAATTCTTTATTATTCTTATTGTCATTTTGAAAAGGAAAAATGTCTTGAATTCTCTTAATTGAATATTATTATTTCACTCTAATTTTGTAACTGTGTAGATATAATTTGTATTATAGTGTCTTCCTGATGATGAACACAAAGTGTTCGAAACGCGTTGTTGTTGTTGAATAAAACTTCATTTGTGTGCAGACTTTTGTTGGTTTATCCATTTTACCTCAGAATGAGTAAATACCACACAATTACGGATTGCACAACTAATGATTTAAATATTTACCTATGAATTCTTCTATTAATGATTTAAAGTAGAGTAATGTAAATAATTCTTTAATTATTAAATAATGTCTATGTATAGTGAGGGAGCAATTAAAGTTGGAGCTTTGTTGGTGAAGCTTATTTCGTACCACACCTGCCACCACGATATAAACATTAACACCAAACTAGAACTCCAGCAGTCTTCAACAAACAGTACGTGTAAAATTAAAACTTTTCCATACTTGATGTGCATCGCAGGTGGCTAAACAACTTTTCCATCTTGCCTCTCGCGCTGCAGGCCATTTAGAGTTTACGACATCCCACTAAAGCCTCCCACATAAAATCCACCTCTGTCATTATGCTATATGGAACTAAAGAGATGAAATTCTACTCTTCTTTTCCATTTCGAAATCATGTTTTACTTTTATTAAATTTTATTTTTTAACATTATTCCAACCTTGAAAATATTTATTTAGAATCAGAATTAAACTTATAAAAAAAGAATTCATGTAAATAAATTAATAGGATATAAAAAACAGATAAGCGGAATTATAGTCTCACTTTTCCTTGTTTTATTTAACAAAATATTCATAGGCACAAAAAAAATAACTCCAAAGAAAAATTATGCACATATCAAAAGACACAAAGTTACAACATATATTTATTCATACAAAAGTAATTATCTTACAAATGTGCGATCTTGCCGAAGTAAAAAAAATGGAAAATTTGGTATATTGGAATATTGTATTCATGGTTATACTTAGTACCATAAATAGAGAAGTTCTAAAAGTAACTGTCTAGTTAAAATAAACATTCCTTAGAATGATGACCAAGAAGATAAATTCTGCTGGAAAATATAAAATTACACTAACGAATAGGGCAAGAATATTTTATCTTAATACACCTTCATGAATTCTATTACTATCACTATAGTGGAAGAATGAATAATAGTTATTGGTAAAAATAATTTCAACTTTACACATCTTTTCCTCATATTGCTCCGTAAACATCAATTCCACTTCATTAAAATGAATTTTTAGTCATTAAGTTTCATAGTTTTATTTAGATAACTAAGTAAAAGGTATATAAGAACTATAAAGAAGGCCCTAATGTGTTGCCAAGTTCTTACACACACTGTTGTTTTGAGTGTAATTGCTTTCTAGCAATTCTGGAAAGAGGATGAACACGACCAGAGCAGAAAAAGCTAACAGAGGTGTTTCAATTGGTGTGAGCAGTAAGAATATATCTGGTAGAAACAAAATTGTTCTATGGAATTCTATATCTAGTTATCAATGGTTCATTTCCCACTACACGTACAATGTCGGCCTGGTTTGATTTATTGGTGTAATGGCTGGAAAGCTAAGGTACACAGCGATCAAAACCGGTTCATTTCCCACTACGGGTGATCCGACATGTCCTTGTGGGTTGAGCCCCGAGACGACCCAACATGTGATGGAGGTGTGTCCACTCTACTCATATGAAAGGATCCAGTTAGAATGGAATACAGGCAGCGAGGCCAGCCAAATATACCCAGATGCGTTTAAAGGGCCACACACACAGGAGTTTAAACCGTATATATACGACGTAGGGAGGAAAAAGAAAAACTTCGCTCTTCCTTAAAAAAAGAATGTGGAGTGGCCTACACTCGACTTTACTATAAGTAAGTATAATGTCAAACCTCTTGGGTAGATAATGTAGTATGTAGACATAATATATATGTCTAAATGGGAGATGTTTATTACTCTTTCATTCCTGGAGGTAGTATAGATAGTGATTGATTCTCTTATCAATACCGTATATTACACAATTGATGCATATAATATCATATATATTAGCACAGCAGTAATAAGACTTTTGTAAAGTCAAAGTGACGATATTGTGTTACGAAATAATCTCTTACAGACGAAAATGACCTTTGTTTCTAAAGGCAATGGATCTCCAGCGGCCAACGAATATTCCATGCACATCAGTGCACGTCGTAATTAACAGCCCTAGACCAGAGGCCCACTACTGCTATATTCTCATCCTGCATTTCTTGTTAAGGTCAGTAATCATAAGGACGGAGATGGGACGTCAGTCTGTCAGGATGTCCTTCACGAATATGGAGTCACATTCGTGGTCGTATGGTCTTCCGGCTTTGCATTGTCTGAGATATTGTATACCGTGAAGTAATTAGGTAGTCATATTTAGCTGAGGACCTGATTCTGAAAAATGACTGTCATCGAATCACCTTAGAATCAGTTTAAAATTAGCATCTCTTTGGTAATATAAAACTAAGGAGCTCATTCCTCTTCATTCAATATTACTCAAAGATCAT
The DNA here is from genome assembly GCA_026182355.1 of Hermatobates lingyangjiaoensis. Taxonomy (NCBI): domain Eukaryota; kingdom Metazoa; phylum Arthropoda; class Insecta; order Hemiptera; family Hermatobatidae; genus Hermatobates; species Hermatobates lingyangjiaoensis. The sequence continues at coordinate 861,963 of JAPFBL010000047.1, read as the reverse complement.
AAGATTCATAAACACAAAAAAGTCAACAACCAGCAGCTTTTCACACCAAACATAATATAAGTAACTTTTTCCTTTGTGCTATATTCGGTTATAACGTTGCTGTAAATATATGTTGAGAAAAAATATATCAGTGATTAGCCAGTTTTGCATACTCAAATCAAATTCAAAGTCGGCTTTTCAATATAATTTAGAAGTTGTGTAAATGGAAACATCAGAAATTATATGTTTGATTGGCATTCATTCTTTACATATACTTTTATTCTTCTTACATCTCACATTATGTCATTAAATCATTTCAAATTTTCAAATGGATTACAACATTTCTCAAAAGCAATAGGAAACACAGACTAACAAACCCTTAATTTGATAAATATAGGGTAATAAATTTAAATAATCTATTGTTAAGTATTCGCTATAACTAATTTAGTGAATGAGGTTTAAAATAACATAAATTAACTAAAAATAAATCTATTTAATGCTTTATTATATTTATTAAATGTTTAGTAGTAATTATTTAGGAACTAATTAATTATTTTGATATATTTTTATGACAATAATTCCAGAGAAACAACACACATGAAAGTCGCTTTTCATCATAGCAAATTACATCTTTATACGAAACAGTCGAAATATAGGAGTAAGTTTTTGTGAAATCTTTTATGTGTATTGTTTCTGCTGGTTTAGTTTATCTAGTTTGTGAAATCGTTTTAATTACTAATTATGAAAGTAATAATATTTAGCATTAAACTAATTAGGAAATCATTAAGTTTACAAAGTTGTATTTTTACAAGTTTACAAGTTAAGTTTTTTTAAAAGTTGTCTGAACTATTAAATGAATATACAGAACAAAACGGACTGATTGAGATTTATAACCCATCAATCGTGTCCATATATTTCCATAAATTTCTATGAAATTTTGATGACACTACTACAAAATCTGGAGTGGCCTACACACTTACTATAAGTAAACTTAATATCAAACTTCTTGAGTATATAATATATAATGTATCATTTAAGCATAATATAATCGTTTAAATGGGAGATATTTATTAGTCTTTCATTCCTGAGGTAGTACAGATAGTGATTGATAGACTTCTCAATATATAAGTTTATTTTTGTGTATCACACCATTATTTTAATTTTTCCAATATAAACATCAATTTTATCTCAGTGGATTCGCTCAAAAAATTTTTAATTAATGTAAACATTTGAAAAAAATATAAAAAATCTGGAGTGGCCTACACTCAACTTTACTATAAGTAACTTTATATCAAATTTCATGAGTATGTAATATATAACGTTTCTTTTAGGCATAATGTAAACATCTAAATGGGATATGATTATTAGTCTTTTATTCCTGAGGTAGTAGAGATAGTGACTGAAGGACATATCAATATATAAGCTTATTTTTGTATATCAAACAGCTGATGCAAATAATTTCATTAGTATAACTACAGCAGTAATAACATTTTTGAAAAACCCATGTGAAAATTTCTAGAAACGAAATATTCTCCTACAAGAGAACATGGCTTTTGTTCAGCCAGTGGATTTCTTACATCGTTACTTGACATCCTTCTACATTGAATATTAAAGTAAAATTTTCAAATTTAAAACAGGAAAATACCCTTTTTTTCTCTGAAAAACATCATAAACAGCGAAGAAAATGTTGTTTTAAGGTGATTTCTTATTAAAGATGTACGATAATTACATTTATAAATCTCTAAACGAAAGATTTCAATATTGAATTATCTTTTACATTTTTGGTTTTTTACAGAATTAATACACTTTGAATTTTATGGCTTCTTAGTATTTAATAAGATCATTTTCCTTCCCCTTTATCAAATAACATATATACGAATTTTTTCTGAGTGTGTGTTATCATTTTCCTGCACAATATTATTCCTCTTACATCTCATATAAGTCAATAAACAATTTAAATTGTTCCTTTATAAATATCAATTTTATCTCAGTGGAATCGCTCAGAAAATTTCTAAGTCAATGTAAACAATGAAAAAAAATATAAAAAATCCGGAGTGGCCTACACTCTACTTTACTATAAGTAACTCAATGTCAAATTTTTTGAGTATATAAAACATAACGTATCATTTAAGCATAACATAAATATCTAAATCGGATATAATTATTAGCATTGCATTCGTGAGGTAGTACAGATAGTGATTGAAGGACATATCAATTTATAAGCTTATTTTTGTACATCACAAATAATTTATTATTTGCAAATAATTTCATTAGTATAACTACAGCAGTAATAACATTTTTGAAAAACCAAAGTGAACATATCTTGATACGAAATATTATCCTACAAGAGAACATGGCTATTGTTCAAATAGCCAGTAGATTTCTTACATCGTTTACTTGACATCCTTCTACATTGAATATTAATGTAAAATTTTCAAATTTGAAACAGTAAAATACCCTTTTTTTTCTCTGAAAAACTTCTTAAACAGTTGTTGAAAATGTTGTTTTAAGGTGATTTGTTAATTAAAGATGTACGATAATAACAGTTATTAATCTCTAAACAAAGGATTTATATTTTGAATTATCTTTTACATTTATGGTTTTTAACAGAATTATTATACTGGGAATTTTATGGCTTCTTAGTATTTAATAAGATCACTTTCCTTCCCCTTTGTCAAATAACATATATACGAATTTTTTTTTAAAAGGTGTTATCATTTAGCTGCACAATATTATTCCTCTTACATCTCTTATAAGTCAATAATATATTTTCATTTTTCCATTAGAAACATCAATTTTATCTCAGTGGATTCGCTCAAAAAATTTCTAAGTCAATGTAAACAATGTAAAAAAATACAAAAAATTCGACAAGTATAGCAGGTGATCTCTTAGTCTAGAATAAACAAACAGTTTTTATATCGTTATTGCTCTTTCCCGTAATTGAAACTTCATGATTTTTTTTTATGAATTGCTAATTTTTTGTTCCATTTTTGGTCAAATTTTCATTATTTTTTAACGAGCCATTCAGCGTCAAAAAAACATTTTCTGAAAACACAAATCGTACTGTAACGCCCCTTTAGCAAATGTAATTTTAGAAAAAAATATCTCAACTCATTTTCCTTATAATGTTCTATTTGCAGGCATAGTTTCATTCATGTCCGTCAAACAGTATGGCTTGTATAGCTCTCCAAAGGTTTGAGATTGAATTATAAGTCAAAATTTTTACATTTTATTGAAAAAAAAAAAATATTTCCTGTTGTTTTAAAATTCTGAATATATTTTTCGTTTGTTGCATTTGAAACCTCAAAGATAATGTCAAAATTTCAAAACTCTAGGGTTATCAGTTTAGGAGAAATAAATGTTTAAAAAAAAAACGGTTTGTGGCAAAAAAAGTGACTTTCCCATAATGCATAATTCTTCCCAAACAATAGGGATCTTCTTCCCTATGAGGCCCATTTTTGTGTAAAATATCAACTTGATCCATCAAAGATTCTGGACCGTAGCGTGGTAACAAGCAATGCAAACACACTCACCCACCCACCACCACCCACCACCCACCCACCCACCCACCACCCACCCACCCACACACACACACACAGACATCATCGTAAAAACGTCATAAAACGACTTCTGGTACCTCAAAACATGTAATTCCGTCAAAATCTCGAGATCGAATTTTTTCACGATCACTATACTTTACTTAATCACTATCACTATACTTATAGTAAAGTAAAAATTCGACAAGTATAGCAGGTGATCTCTTAGTCTAGGATAAACAAACAGTTTTTATAGCGTTATTGCTCTTTTCCGTAATTGAAACTTCATTAATTTTTTTTTATGAATTGCTAATTTTTGTTCCATTTTTGGTCAAATTTTCATTACTTTTTAATGAGCCGTTTCGCGTCAGAAAAACATTTTCTGAAAACAGAAATCGTACTGTAACGCCCCTTCAGCGAATTTAATTTTGAAAAAAAATATTTCAATTCATTCTACACATAATGTTCTATTTATAGGCATAGTTTCATTCTTGTCCGTCAAACAGTATGGCTTGTATCGCTCTCACAAGGTTTTAGATTGAATTATATGTCAAAATTTTTACATTTTATTGAAAAAAAAATATTTCCTGTTGTTTTAAAATTCTGAATATATTTTTCGTTTGTTCCATTTGCAACGTCAAAGATAATGTCAAAATTTCAAAACTCTAGGATTATCAGTATAGGAGAAATAAATGTTTTAAAAAAAAACGGTTTTTGGCAAAAAAAGTGACTTTCCTATCATACATAATTCTTCCCAAACAATAGGGATCTTCGTCTTTATGGGGCTCATTTTTGTGTGAAATATCAACTTGATCCATCAATGATTCTGGACCGTAGCGTGGTAACAAGCAATGCTAACACACGTACCCACCCACCAGCACATTTTACTTTGATTAAAATTGTTCTCTTTCTCCTGTATTGAATAATTCAAGGAACGTTTAATTTAATTATTTCAAATTTTAGGTTTTAACTATTTATAAATATGTAAATTATTTATTTGTAAACTTCGCTGCGTTAAGAGTTTCTTTTTATTTCTGCCATCTGATAAGTTTGATAGTTTCTTCTGTTTTGGTGTATTTTTTGTGTCCGATTAGTAATTACTATATGACTTCTGGTTGTATTTAACCCATTATAGTTAGTTATTTATTTTTTTAAGTTCATTTTTGTATTCTTCTGTAAATCAAGTGATCTGTTTAAGTTTTAACAATATAACTAAGAGGGAAATGTACTGGGAGTTGTGGAGGTCTATTATGTTTAGTTAACTCAGAACATTTCAGCTTACTGTACGCATTAGACCAGTGTTTCTCAAACTCTTTTACTTCAGGACGTATCTATGAAATAACCAAAGCTTTGAGGCAAAACACTGATTTTAATATAGAAAATTTAATCCTAAAATTTGAAAATGAAAAATAATAGAAAATTAAAAGGAATACTTTTTTTTTAGGAGAGTGAGAGAGAGAAAGGTTTGTAAAAAATGATTTAAATCATTTAAAGAAAGGAAATGAGAAAGTATTATCCACTGCTACTTAATGATTCAAGAACATTACCTTGCGGTTCAAAATATCAAGTGGTGAAGACTTGATGATTTGAAAACCACATACTTGGTATTTCTAAAATAAGTGAAAATGAGGCAAATTTTTAAAATATAAATCTGTTGTATAAATTTAATATTCCTTTATCTTGGGGCGCACCTGGCTACCTTCCAGGGTGCACCAATGCGCCCGGGCGCACCGTTTCAGAAACACTGCATTAGATGTAGCTTAGTATCTCCTACTGCTGTTTAGCTATTTAATGTAATTTAATATGATAATCACCCAGTTTCTCCCACTTAAATTTATTTTATGGAACATTGATAGATGTCTGTATTCATAGCTGGTTTTGTTAATCATTATTAAGGCATTTACAAATATTGGATGAAATAAACACATGTACACATGAGTTCTAATTTATCATAAATCTATTTTGTAATATCTGTAAAATGTTCTGATAATATCAATAATAAAAGATTGTTATCACCAAACTCGTATTATTGTTTCTTTCTTGAGTTAATATACACTTTCATGTTGAAAAAAAAGTTAATTGTTTTGACAGAACATAATTAAAGATTTGTAAAATTTATTCCACCATGAGTTATAATATAAAATCAACATGAAAATGATTGTAAACTAATGTAAACTTCCGAAATATATCCAAGTTAATAATATATAAACACTTAGGTTCAATTATAACAAAGTAGAAACCGGCCTCCAAATATATTCAATTAAAATAAAATGAAATAACGAAACAATGCCTAAGTTTCGCAATTGATATAATGTCAGTGAAATAAATACATCATTTTTAACAAAAATAACAAATACGATCATTTGATAAGCATAACTCTTACATATATAGCCTTGAAGATAATTTTAAAAATTAATCAGAAGTTGTACTTAATTAAATGAAATATAATTTTTTTTAATCTTTATGGAATGAATATTTTATGACATATCAGTAATAGTACGCTTTGATATTACAATTATAGGATTGTTATACGTGGCATTCTCATATAATAATTCAACACTAATTCAATAAGTTTGAACTAACTGCAGTAATATATATTTTTTGGTGTAATTTTATAGTTTTCTGTTCTTAGGTTTTAATATAATGACTCATCAAAATATTAATAATTGCTCGAGTGATAGATAATAATTCAACACTATTGAAGAGCTTTTCGTAATAAAAATAATTAACAAAATTGAAATTTGTTGCTGCCAAATGTATTGATTAGTTGTACAGAGATTGGGTGGTCAAATTTAATGGTACTAGTAAAAAATGGACGATATTACCAAATATAGTAGTAGACAAATATAACAGTTATAGCGTATTGTAAAAGAGAAATATTTCGTTGAAAAGTGAGTGGTCTTTAGTAAGAAAAGTATCACGTGGAGGGTTGAAGTAGTGTCACTCACCCTAAACCCTTATTTCTGTCACCCTCCTGTTTTCCTATCACGCTTTCAACCCCTCCTTTCTGCTTTGTAATGATGTAACTGGTTATGGGACGTCTGGGGTATTCAATTACTTCCTTATTTCATTACACAGTATTCGATTCCAGACTAACTGTATTATTCATCTCTTGAAACACTCTAAAATATACATATACTTGGTTAGGATTTCAGATGTTTTTTTATAACACAAAAAAGTAGAGTTCACTCATTTGTTCACTCAAATTTAAAAAGTAAATAGTTAATTATAGGATAATCTAATAAAGTCACCATACTTACACAATGGTCAATGAATTTGATAAAAACGTAAAAGTAGAAAAAAAGAACAAAGGTTTAAAATTGGGCGGAGTTTGTTATATAACCTACTGTAGGTATGTACATAGATTCTGCTAACATTAAATAAATAATATCATCAAACACTAAACCCGACAGTAATATTTCTTAACTAAGAAGCAGAGAAATGTTTAACGAACTATCATAAAATGCACAAATAAATAACTTCATTTCATAATGGTATCCAAAAAAAAATTAGCAGTTGGTATAATAAAACAAATACTGTAAGAATAAATAATGTCTTATTTCAGTTAGACTTTGTATTGAGTCTACCACGGTTGACAACTAGGAGATAGTTTTTAGTTATTTTTCATAAACTCCTTTGTTTAGCTTAGCTAGCTCAGCTTTGTATTCCCATTCCCTGCACTTTACGTCATTTAAAGCACCTCTCACTTCTCAATAACACACATTTCAGTTTGAGTGTGATTCTGATGAAAACGAGTTAATTTTATGGATCATAGTAGTCCTATTTCTAAATTTTATGCTTGACGTTGATTTTTTTAGCTTTTTTATTAATTTATGCAATCTTGATATTCATATGAAAGTCTAAATCAATATATGAAAATCAGAAAAATAACTAAAATCTTTCTGCTAAAATAACTACTCCTCGCCACAAGATGAATTAAGAAAGAGAAAACTGACATGTGGTGTTGTACTGAAAGAAGAGTGAGGTTGAATTTCAAAGGGCATAACCTCCTAGCAAAGGGTGTAGAAGGTTGCGCAAGTCAGAATAAACAAAGGAGATCAGAAAGCAATTAGAAAAGCATTATCTGCTGATTTACTGAAAACTGTTTGCTAAGGACTTAGGGTCTAATTACGAATGAAACCATTACACATTTTTATAGCATTTAATCTGTTACAATTAATAAATTATCTATAATACTTCATAGATACACTGACCATTCATGAATGACATTTTAGCTTATCTTTATGATTTAATTAGTTTAAATATGACTCATTCGTACTTCTAAAACTTCGTATTTTTAACGTTTTCTTAAAATTTTTCTAATATACGTTTGAAAATTATTCAAAAAATAATAATCTATCATAGTGATGGTGAACTTATGACACGCGTGTCAGTATTGACACGCAACCTCATTTATGATGACACGTTATTCAAAGGAAATTTAGTTTTTTAATTCTAAAATTAATCATGCTTAATCAGCTACTAATAAAAGTTGCAAATAACTATTAATGTTTAATGAAATAAAAACTATATGTTTATGACAAATTTAAATATTTTTATTAAATTATTTATTTATAAATAAATAAAAATTAAATTATTAAGTGATTTTTATTAATCAATTTATTTATTCAATAACATTAAGCATAAGCTATTGAAAATAGCGTGTCCGTAATAAATTATAAATTTTATTTAGTCATGAAAAGTATTCTCATGTTAGGATGATAAATATACATATAAGTAACTATGTAAGCTTAGTATTCCTGGAAAACTATACAGTTGTTCATTTTGTAAATGATTGTTTGTATCTCAAATATCTGAAATATTGAATTATACAACCTGTAGTATGTTCTCAAACATACTGTGTACACCCAACGTACTGAAATGTCAAACTGTCAAATAAATCAGAGAATTTCAAAATATGTTAATCTCTTAAAGTTTTAAATAATTTTGTTTACCATGTCAATCCATTACTTATCAGACTATAATTCATATTTATTAGAAGTTTATTTTATTTTCGTTGCGTTTGATAGAATTGAATGTTTGTTTCAAACTAAGATAATTACGTTTAGGAACAAAATTGTTATTTATACAAAGGAAAGATTAAATTTTGTATCCACTGGTCTAATATATTACAAAATTTAAAAATTAAATATTATTATTGTTCGTTTAGAGTGATTTTTGTACTAAAAAAATTCTTATGTTCAAAGGATATATTCTTTTCAAACAGTAATAAAGAAGAAAAAAAAGAAACGAGTTCAAACAAATTTAATATACGTGAGGAGACACATATAAATTCCATTATACGAAAATCATTTAATGAATCTAACAGGGCAGTATGAATTGTTATTTTTGGAGTTCCGTTTATTTCAAATTTGCAATCATATTGTTATATTTCTATGCAACAAATTCAATTAAAAATCCTGTCACAAGTACGGAGATATTATAATAATATAATTTACTACGTTATTTTTTCAATTAAATATATCTAAGTGGAGATATATATCGAATCAATAAGTAAACTCTATGACAGAATTACAACTTCTTCTAAGATTATCCATGTTGAGTGTTATGTAAGGTTTTAATAGATAATGTAATAGATAAGATGATTCAAAAGGAAAAAATTTGAAACAAGATAACATGTAGTGAGATGTTTTGCAAACGAAATTCTGTTTGCAGTAGGATGACGGGTAGGCTACTTCAATATCCCAGGAGGCAGTATTTTGCGAGTGTTTCTTGAATAATGGATGCTGATGGTTGAAATTTTTCAAGAGTTAGAAGGGGGTTTTTGGAAGGCGTAACGTTCCATAACATGTGCTGCTCCCGTGTATATCAAGAATCTGTCAGACTTAGGGAGGAAAAAAAATTAGATATGGAAAAGTAGGGAAAAAATTATGAAAATGTGTCAGAAATTTTTCAAGCTTATTATTTGACATTTTTGGAGAGAGTGGGGTGGTAGGGTGAGTGGTTTTGTCATGTAATAATGATGGGAGGAGGGAAGCAACAGGGTTGGTGATTCATAATTGGGCGTGGATGTGTAGGAGGGCGCGATACCCACCCTAATCAGTTCCAGGAGGGCTAATACACCAACCTAACCGAGTTAGTGGCTAATTCTGTTAGGGCACGTAAGAGCTCGGACCACTCTGATTTGATTCACTTCGTTATTGGAAGATGCCAATTTAGTTTTATTACTGTATCTTGTGTAGGGCTGCCCCGTCTCCTGAGCGCAAGTAAGTCTTCTTAAGTGAATTCCACTCCTTTGTTCAATCTTGCCTCTAAGAGTACCTGGAAACTTTACTAAAAGACCTATACCTAAGAGGTTTGGTATATGTCACGGAACCACCATTATACGAGGTACAAACTGAAGTAAACTCTAAGCGATAAAACAGATCCAACACCAACAAACGTAAAATCACAGAGTAACAATAAAAACTTTGCTTTAAAATTCAACTTTAAATGTAGTTACTGTTAACCTCATGAACTTAACACCACTGCTACTTTAGAATAGCTATTCCTTATGCTTTGTAAAACCAAAGAAAATGATTGGACCGCCAATGTTTAACACATGGAATCAAAACAACTAATGCTAAAAATTATGGCAATTAATGCCAATTTTATTGAATATTTGACTATTAAAACCACAAAAACCGAATTTGAATTAAATTTAAAATTTACAAATCACTAGTAAGCGATTACATCTGATTAATCATATAGGATAATCAAACAGTAATAGTTATAACATATTCAAATCTCAGAGATATATTTCATAACATCTCCAATGTCGAATTTCTTTTTACACCCTATTGGGACAATAGTTTTAGAAGAACAATATATATATAAATATAAATTATTAATGACTCTTCACATGCTATTTCTTATTCAATCACTGATCAACTACGATGGCCAAAGCAATTACATTTTTTACCAGAATTTTTGATTTAATGTATTTGAAAAAAAAACAACACTGACTTTCAACTTACGTTAATTTGATCTCTTATTCTAAATATTTTTAGTATATTTGATATCTATGCTTTCTTTAGGAATAGCTATAGTAATAAACCATATTCTGCAAACGTTTTTAAGGATTTTTGGTCATCATCATTAGTGCCTAGTCATATTGAATTTTACATATTACTAAGTTAACTGGTAGTTTTTTCTACAAATACTAGTGATACATATGTATTATTGTCGTTATTAACAGTATTTGATGGAATTAAGTGTTCGTTTTATTATCTAAGGACACAATATTCATTTGCAAATATTTAATTTTTATTAATTTCCCTTACTTCGTAAGTAATCCCGAATTTTTAATTCTTTTTTTCTTCATTCTCTTTTGTTCCTGAAGAACTTAGAGTACATTTCCCCAATTAACACATTTTGATAACATTTTGCTTGGTTGGAAATATCAGCTACATGGTTCATACATACCTGAATATTCCTCAAGCTTCTACTGGAGTTATGTATACTAACTAATTTTACGACTGAAGCTTACTTGTTTGTTCTGTACCAATAAAATTAGCTTTTGTTTTTATGTCTGCAGATAATTTTCGTATATTTTTTACTAATAATTATGTGCTGAGTAAACATATTGCTATCAAATTCGATGAATTTGTCTATATATTTTCTTTATTTACATGTCGTTCCAACGTTTCATCTGTGTCTATAATTTGTGATGATTAATCCTTTTAGCATAAGTTTATCAGTGTTTACATTGCTTCAGTTATTTACTTCAAGTAAATCGTTAAGAGAAGTAACATGTTTGACAAAAGCAATCCCGTTTTCCTTCTTCTGACATCTCTCTTATATGTAGGAATTGGAACTAGTTAGTTTTTTTTTTCTATTTCTGTGATAACTGTGTTTTTTGTTGAATTCTGTCCAAGTGATACAATAAAACCGGGTGCTAGGTAGTATCCAGTCTACCTTCAGTAAAGAAAAATACAAATTGAGAATAATGCCGAGGTAAAGCCAGTTAATAAAAACTAATTAACTAAAAGTTATACATAGTATACATTTCCACATAAATATGTATGGGGTAAGTCCCTTTTTTCAAATATTTATCAAGTAATTTTACAGAAAAAATTAAACAATTGTAGCATTTTTGTAAAATTAGTAATTATTTACTATTAATAATAAATTTAAATATGAATGATAATGATAAATATAATTATTAATAAATGTATTAACTATTACATTAAAAAGAGCGCATATTTAATATAAAGAAAGAAAATGGATCCGATAAAGATATAAAAATCCTTAAATTACCAGTGTGGACTCAACTAAGCTTGAATAGTACCTTACTTCGTAAATAATTCTGAATTTTTATTCTTTTTTTCTCCATTTTCTTTTCTTACTGAAGTTCTAAAAGTCAATTGCCGTAATTCATACACTTTGAAAACATTTTACTTGGCGGGAAATATCAACTATATGGTTCATACATACCTGAATATATTCATGCATTTCGTCATTACCACAGAGGTTAGTATTATTAATATTAGAAATATAATTTACTGTCTTACCTCGTAAGACAGCAGCAGCAGTGTACGAGGTAAGACGGTATATTATATTTCTAATATTAATACCGGAATAAACCTCAAGATTCTACTGGAATCATGTATACTAATTTACATGATTAAATGATGACATGTTTTAAAGTTACGCTTTATCAGAAAGATGAAGTAAAGTAGCGTATAACCAAAATAAGAAATGTTTTACGTGGAGTAGTCACATCAAATAGAAGGAACATTTAGATAAAGTGACATAACTCATTTGTATAATTCAACTCCCGTGATCATAAAGAGTAGAAGTGGCCCACCTAACTGTCAGGCAAAGACTGGCAATTGTAAAGTGTGCTTGATCATACAGTGCTGCTGTCAAGCGAGGAGGGTAAAAGGAGTAGCGAAAGAAAGAATGAAGTAAAAGAAACTATAGCACACAAAGTAAGAAAGAGAAATATTAACATATATAATATATAGTAAAATATATGAACGAATAAGAAATCATGAATAAAATACATGAAGAAATCACCTAAAATAATAAATAATATACATTAAAACCTTTTAGTAATCATTGAGTACAACTACTCTGCAGGTATGGAGATTTTTGGTAAGAAATAAGGTGATGCTGATAGAAGATAGGGGAAATACAGGAGTAAAAGAATTCGGAAAGTATTCCTTAATAATAGTTTCAAGCCTACGGACACCAGCAAAATTGATAACATAAAGAAATGTTTTTATCTATTAGCATTATTGTTTTAAAGTAATTTTTCTCTTGATATATTCTTGAAATACTTCTTTATTTTACCGGTGTTTATAACGAATATGTCAAATAAAATGATGTATTTACACATATATTTTCATGAAAGATCATTATCTGTATAGCAAAACAAATGCTTTGAATAAAAAAATATTACATATATATAATAATAAATAGTAAAATTGATAGCATAGCAAGAATATTTACCGCCTCATAGATAGGCTATGTTGGATATGTTGCAGTGGCCGTCATACGAGAGGACACATATAGATCAAAAATGGGCCGGGCCCTTTCTTATACCACACATTGGATATTCTACATTGGGAGCCCTACACTATGCCTAGCTCAAGTATATAGGTGGATAGAGCACGGAGCTGTAACGAGTACCTAATATCGTGCATGCTTGGGACCAACTTCATCATATTTATGAATTTTTTTTCAGCATTCTGTTGTTTTTTTTTTATTAACTTAATAGAATAGAATACAAAGATTGTGTATACAAAGTTTGCGTTTGGGATCTGATACAATAGCTGTATCAGAGACCACGATACAGATTAACCAGTGTTTTTGAAATAAAGTTATAAAATTCAATTTATAATTTTGTTCCTGATTGGAAGAACTCTGTAGATTTTTAAAATATTGAACTATGAAAAAGGTATTTTATACCATGTCACGTTAAAAAGAATTCACTTTTTTTGAATATTTTAGTTGTCATCGGAATTTGAGATACAGTAATACCTCAAGTTACAAACGCCCCAACACACGATTTTCTATCTACAGGAGGACAAATTTCAAATAATGGACTCTAGAAATACGAAGAATCAGTATAGGGACGCTGCGATGGTCCGTCTCCCACCTGAGTCCACCCGACATTCAGCTCTAAGCTTCAGCATCAACTAAGGGTGAAAAGTGATAGTCTAAGTACACATAGATAAAATGAATAAAAATGAATAAAAACATGCAAAAATAGTTTAAAGTTTTACGTAAACCGCCCAACTCCTCCGTAGTATGTACACGAAGTTCCGTCATAGAGTAGGTAAGTATGAAAGTATGTTTTAAGCAGTTCTTTAGATTTATATAAAACACATGTTATGCACATAGTAAACAGTGTTTTTTCCTTACATTAAATTTCAATTTGGTTCATACTTAAAGCAGTTTAGTTATTTTGGAGGTAAATTTCAATCACTAGAACGAATGACGAACAAAATTATGAAATTTCCATTCAGTTAGTATTGTGAAAATGTTAACCCTATGATATATATGAATTCATAAATTCTAATACTGGTAAATTAATTATTTTCATAACATTCCCTCACGGGAGATAATATGCTCTTATTTCCACTTCATTCATGCTAGAGTATAATGAAATATTGCCTGCATTAGTGTAGATGAAAATTGATCATCTACACTATCAGAAATATTTCTATGAATAATATCAATTGCATTCATCAAAGAGATTGATTTGATCATGTTTACAAAATGTGGATATACAACCTCTCACTGCACACATAATTCATCATAGATAACCCACACCAAAATGAACCCAGAATAAATAAATAAATAAATAGCTTAACGAATAAATGCTTCATTAAAATCAGAGATTTTAAAAAAAATCAATGTTTTTATTTTTTAACAAGCACTATGTAGTTGTAATAAATTGAGAGTTATGCGTTATTAGGAATATTATGAGGAAAAAATACTGTTTCATAAAACATGTGGTCGATTGCAATGTTTGCTCGGGAATATTACCTTCTTTTTTGCATCGTCTATCTTAATACCATGTACAACGCAGAAAGGATCGCATTTCCAGGAGATTTATCCTCTTTACATTCACTGTTTACTTTTTCACTTTTATTTCTAATCAATATGGAAATATTTTACAAAATAAATAACTTTACTAAATATTAGAAATGATTACAAAATTTAATTTGAACTTAAAATCATATTGCTGAGTTCAAAAGTTTAATATTGTAAGTGATTAACGCGTTAACGCGTTAATTAACGAATTTGTTTTTTTAAATATTTATTACAATTTTGAAGTGGTTTAAAAAATCTAGAAAGATTCCTAAAATAAATATAGTGATTTAATGTTACATTTTATTATGACTAGTAATGTATATTATTTTTTCAGTTAAGTGTCTTTTTTATTTTTTTAACGTATTATTTTTTAACGTGTGGTTTCAGGAAGAATATTGAAAATAAATTCTGAGTAACCCCTCTTCACATACAACATGGAAATCCTTAGTAAAATGAGTCAAAAATATGTTGTTTTATATATGAACGAGAATTGTATATAAAATGTGGTTCTATGAAATCAAGTGAGGGGGAGCTTCTTTGGTTGGATCAATTACTGATTTCGACCGTATGGAGGTCAATAACTCTCTCCAATAATGTTATTAGAATAAGTCAAAATTTGATTAATAACTGTACCAAGAAGGTAAACTGACATGCATATTTCTGGAGTCATTTAAACTTATTAATACTAAATGGTCAGTCTATATAATATAACAATGAACATGTTGAGTAACATTTGAAAATAATGTAGGTTTCCTCATACAAATCTCTTATATAATCAGCACGTTTAAATCACAGAATGTTCATTTTCGGATTGATGCAAAATTAACACAAACAAGAGCAGTTAGAAATCAAGTATATTAAAAATATATAAATGAGAAATAAAGATTTCGATCAAATGGACGGATGTGATGGATGGGAAAGACACAGACATCGTGGTGGACAAATCGGCTATCACTGCTGTACACATGAACCCCCCGAGATCCATGTGAGAAAATAGTATTTTGAGAAACCAAATCTCACAGTAAGTTGTGCATGTTATGTTTATATATATACATCAAGATAGTATATCAAAAATTATATGAAATCATTGTGAGTCGGGGTCCAATAAGGCAAGTTTATTGGACCAATCAAAAATCACATCCACTAAGGAAGTTTATATAAGCATCCTTCCAGAAGAAGATTTTACCCGACGATGACCAACGTAATTATGGTCGAAAGCTCATATGAATTAGTGTCCCTTGGACAATTGATGTGGAAGCTCCAACCACAAGATAGAAGAATCGCTCGCAAGATCGAGGCCACCAGCTCAAAACTCGTGAGGGCAGAAGCTGCTGCTACTTTTAAAATAATATATATATATATATATAAAATGCGTCATAACTCCTACAAACAAATCCAAAAATGACTGAATATATAAACTCGCTTTCATTTATGTTTATGCTCAGTAATACAAACAAAATAATATACATAATAATTTTTTCTTTACAATTATTCAGAGGATTTTCAAACTTTTGTGAACATAATTCTCTATTCAGTTTTTACAGAAAATTTATTAGTTTATTTTGATAACTTATACTTTTTCATTTTAAATTCTGACTAATGCGACTATTTCACTGGATACATCCTAATATTGTGGTAGACATTAAAGGATATGCAAATATTTTTTCAGAATCATTCTTGCGAGGCAGTTGTTGGTAGAAAAGCTACAGTTGAGTAGTTCTTAATATAAAATGATATTTGTAGCATAGCCTGGAGTGGGGAGGATATTGAAGAGCAGTTTAAGCCTGTTGCACTGCACTCGACCGAGAAGGCCCCTGACCGGGCAGCATATGCCGCCTAATGTGCCCCTTAACCACGCATAACTAATTCTTCTCTTGACAAATCTACTCCACATGTTTCCCGACATCTACCCCAAATATTACTTCTTTCCTACCCATTTCTTTTGACAACAGATTTTTCATAACTTTATTCAATCTATGAAGTGGTAATATATCACTTCTGTAGAAAAGATTCTTATATATATAACGAGAGATCAGAGTAAACATGAAATAAACATTAACCACAGTAAGAAATTCAAAAATATGACTAAGATCTTTTAAGATCAGGCGTGCCTGAGCCTCCCGGTCAAAAACAAGTTGTCTTCGTCAGACTACATTTAATACTAGCCATAACACATAGCTAAATTTTAACAAGCATAACACATACTTAGTATCTGATGGACTCTGACAAAGACTACTTGTTTTGATTGAAACAACATAGACATTTTTTCGATTTCTTACTGTAGTTTAGACGTTGATTTTTATTTCACGAGTTTATTGTGATTCTTATATATATATGTCGCCGTGAGGTAGAAACAAAATAAACGTTTATCAGGACTCGGTCAGTTCTTCAGGTTCAAATTAACCTCTCAGAAGCCAACGTTTCGGGTTTTGTTGAAAACGTTTTTCATAGAATATATGTTGTGACACCTATGAAAATGGTTTCCAAGAAAAACGAAACGTTAGCAATAAGAGTTTAATTTGAACCTGAAAAACTGAACTAGTTTTGATAAACTTTTATTTTGTATACATATTTGGAGCGATTCACATCTATCTTCCTGATGACGATGATATCAAAATATAGTAGTGAGTTTCTGTTTCATTTCTGTGTGTACTTTTTGTGAAGATATACATACATATATATCATTGAAGAAATGACCGTATTTCGGCAAAGTGATTTTCTTCAAATTATTCTCCAAACGTTGAAGAATAATTGTTTGTGTGGATCCAACTTGTTTGACTGGCCTCCGGTCATCTTCGGGGTATTTGCATAAAATGAAATACGTTTAGCCATGGTATTAAAAGACCATTTATAGTAAGCGTCGCAACGTGGTTCCAAGTCCTGTAGGGCAAGTGTTACCGGCTGGTCGGTCAGGTGGTCAGTGCGTTGGTGGGGTGGAGAGTGTTGGCGGTTAACGGTCTCTTCGTGAATTTGACCTCAAATTTCACCTCAGTGATTGCAGTTGAAATAAAATCAACTTTATAGATGAAAAGATAGATTACCAAAACCTGAAACTCACTACATCAGTTCACAAGAAATCAATAAGTTCTACATCCTATCTCAATGCCCAATGAATTTCACTATATCAAGCTGAGTTGAAGAAGAATGAATAATGAATGAAGAATGATTCTGAAAGAACTTACAAGTCAGTAAAGAGAGTGATTAGTGATGAAGAAGCAGTTCATTATCCAATTAAATTTCTTGACTCCGTGAATGCTCCTGGACTGCCTGTTCATGACTTAAACATAAAGTGGGGGCACCAATCATGCTGTTACTAAACTTGAGTGGCCCAAAAATGTGTGACGGGACACGACTCCGAATTCATGTTTTGCACAGATACGTCATAGAGGCTGATATCATGACTGGGTGTGGTTCTGAGGAGTCAGTGTTTATACGACGCATACCATTGATGCCTAGCAACTGTCCCATTCAATTCAAAAGGGTTGTAATTTCTTATCTGTGTCTGTTTCGCAATGACGGTAAATAAGTTGCAAGGCCAAACTCTGTCTACGGCAGGCATTGAAGTGAGTGAGATCAAGTGTCTCTCACATGGTCATCTGTATGTTGCTTGCTCAAGAGTCAGAGGTTCTAACTCTCTGTTCTTCCATGCACCTGAAAGACAGACAACTAATGCGGTGTATAGAGAGCCAATTACTTAACACTGTGATTATAAATATACTTTTTTCTATGCTATAATTTTTCTAATAATTTTTTAAAAAAAACAATGTATCATCTCTGAATCTTTGTAAAATAATTCTGTCAAAGACGGACAAGTCTGCTAGTTCATAAAATTTTTTAAACCAGTACTACTGGGATCAAATAAAGAACTTATTATTTTGAAAAACAAAACAACCAGCACTCGGGCATTATAAAGGATTTAAATTAAACATTTAATACGATCAGCTTGTTTCAATTTTTATATAAAAAAGGAAATTAAACAAACTAAAATTGAGCGTCCTAAAACAACAGTGCTCTTCTTCAAGTCTTTTTACGTCCTAACCACACAGGCTTCTGTTTTATAAAATATAATGGAAACAGGGATTATGAGTAAAATAAGCAGTCGAAACCTCAAGAGTTTGCATTTACATTTTAATAAATCCCATATTCAACAATAATTTCTAATATTCTACGTAAACATTTGTTAACAGTATGAAACGTAGTGCATGATTCTTATAATTTATATGCATCAAAAATACTTCTGTTAAATTAAAAAAAAAAAAGAATTACCAGCTATTATAATTTACTTACAGTCAGTATCAAGTATTATAATATGTATTCATAGTATACTATATGTCAGTTAATATGTTATAATACTATTACTATCACATATTTGTAATAATATTACAAAAGAAACAACTTTTTACAGAATTCTTTACCAATATTCACATTTATCAACAAATATCCTAGCCAAGAATGAAACCTCTCTATAATTTTTTTCACATGAAAAGATTATGTTTTTACACCACTCAATCTTAAGTAATTTCTTCATTAGAGTAAAGAGACAATTTTTCTGTTATGAATTGAAATTTTCTTATTCTTGCTATAGATTTCATAAATGGCGCAAGCTTTCCTCCACGCAATCGGGAAGGGCTCCTTGCTGACTTTATCCGATTGTGGGATTGTGACTTTGCCTGAGTGTGGGCCCATTTTTATTTACACATCTTCACTAATTTTAATTATATATTTTTCTTTTTCTATTTATTCTAATCTTATTCATTTCAAAGCTTTGTCTAGAACTTCTGAATGTTTCTCCTTGAACTTGAGTTTAACTCTTTTTTCTCTAATTTCTATTACAGGTATAGTAGACGATATTCGAAATAAATATAAAGGTTACGATTTTGTATAACTGTGGACGATTCTATTGTATTCTCGCACACAGCCTTCCGTTTTCTTTGTCCAAGCTCTTCCATTCCCTCTATAAATTTCCCATCTTGTTTTACTTACCACTGTTTCATTGAGGTACTCATTCAGATATTTAGATTGAAGGAAATCAATTGATGTGAATAATATTTGAATATTCATTTTATGTACTATTGTTTAAGTTCTTCAGAATTTAAACCGGTATACTGGCCAGCCAAAATTATATTAATATTCTTTTGTGCAATAGGATCAATGAGTTTGATGAAGTCTCTACCACTTTGACTGGTTGCGGTAGTTATCCATGCATAGCAAACGAAGTGGTCCACTAGAACATGCATAATTTTTTTGGGTGACCTATTTCCACTGAAACAACCTTCAGAGGCAATAAACAATAACTTGATATGGCTCGTCTGCAGGAACAAGTTTTGATAATAAACCAATCTATCTACAACGATGTAACTTGTTTTTTACACCAGTCTATCTTCTGTAAAAGCTTCTTATTAGTTTTTCAGGTTTGGTAAATAAAAAAAAAGTTCTTATTTTCTCCTTTATCTGAGTGACACCAATATGCCCGTAATATTCGTTGAATCTTTGAACTATCTTCAAGCCAAATGAAGTTTAAGCAAAGATTCTTGAACTACCCTCTTATTTTTAAAAGTTAATGTTGGCTCGTTTTCTTTTTTATAATAGTATTATGTTTTTGAATATTTTCTTTAATTCTTTTGGATTCACTACCTGGGTCATATATTCTCAAAATATACTAATATGGATTGTCTGGATAGAAGTACCAGAATAATCTTGTTTTCTTTTTCATTTATGATATTAAAAAATAAATTATGATAAATAGTGAACTAAATCACCCAATATGTAGTTGTTCTAGCTTTTTTTCTTAGACGTTTTAAGGGATTTTGGTCAGAAGAAACCGCAAACCTTCTTCAATAACGTATTGCCAAGAATGATCGCCTTCTAAACTTTGTATTCTAAATGGATGACAACCATCTTTTTTTCTCTTTCTGACAATTTCTTTTTTTGGGGGTAAAACTCTGACTGCTTATGGTTGTTTTATAGTTGCTCTAATGCTACATTATAAGTTTAATCAGTTTTAGTATATTAATCATTATCAATATCGTAGGTATCTAATACTGGTGAGGAACAAAATTATTGTTAGGTTAGGTTGCAGTAGCACAAGAAACACACATTGACGCTTTGTGACACTACATAATGAATATTCAACTACATTGGAAGTCCTAAATTTTACCCAACTGACAAACATTTTTTTAACAAGACCACCCTAAAGAATACTCTTCAATCAAATTAAAGCCCCTTTCAATGTTATCTGACCATTGGAATTAAGCGTGTTTCTTCATTAAATGGTGCAGAGGCTCAAATTTTTGTTAAGGTATTCAACTTCATAAGTCGACATAGAGCCTAGTTCTTCAGCAATGCTCTCTTTTATAAGCCAGTATAACTTGATAAGCAGCGGTCAATATCATTCTTCCTTAACTTATCTCTTTATTTCATTTTCATCTGATAAGGAACACTTATAAGCCTCTTACAATCTCGTGCTCATAAATATGAGCCTCTGCTCCATTTACTGAAGAAACATGCTGAATTTCAATTCTCAACTAACAATAAAAAGAATTTTAAAAAGGTAACAGAAATTAATTCCAGTTTCCCTTGATATCACTCACCCATCATAGAATTCATCTTTAGCAAAACTAGCACAATATTTCTGTATTAAATTATAAACTTCAAATCGCTGTTTATTATCCTATAGCTATTCTAAGTTGACCTTACCTCTAATTTCTTTCTATATTCATTAAATTTCAGTTCAATAAAGTCAACTAATTTGTCTTCTCTCCTAAATGAACCAATTTCCTGGTTCCTAAAGTTGTTATATTTTTAATCTGTCGTCGTATAAGAGATTAAATTGGTGGTGGTGTCGAAAGCGAAAGAAGATCACAAAATTATTATTTTCAAAGACATAAGCATCAAGTTCATTTCTTAGTTTCTTATTTGTAATATGATATCTGCCCGGGCTGAGAATAAATTCGATTCTTTAATAGTCTCAAATCACTCCAAGCTATCTGCATTTTTTTCAATTATCAAACTTACTTTGAACCGCTATAATAAACTGCTTTTATTTTATTATCAAGTATCACATTAATTTTTATTAATGGTTTATTCTTTGTAGTTTAAATCTTTATTTTAATATTCATAGCTTCAGTTGTTATGTGCTAAACATGATTTAAATTCACATGTTTTTTTTTGTTTTGCCAAAGTTCTGTTTGTACATGCTGTTACTCTGTCATAACAATCCAAGGTTCAAGGTTTCTTCTGTGAAACACTTGATTTTCTCTTTGACACCACATAATGAATATTCAACTACAAAGGAAGTCCTAAATTTTACCCAACGACTAACATTTTTTAACATGACCACTTAAGTATTCTTCAATTAAATTGAAGCATACTTCAATGCCCCTTTCAATGTTATCTGACCATTGGAATTAAGCGTGTTTCTTCATTAAATGTTGCAGAGGTTTATTTATAATTTTTTTTATAAATTGAAATAATATGTTCTCACATATTTACAGACCGCTCTTACGGTCTGTAAGTGTGTTTCTTTTACTTTCTGTGCTATCTATCTTAAATTTTGAACAGTTATATAAAAAATGTTTTACAGTTAAAATGAGGGAAGAGATATTTTGAAGAAAATTACAACTTTCATTATGATGGCATGCGGTATCATTACCGGCTAAATACCATATGGCTTGACCTCAAATATCAAATTAACAGGCCTCTATTAACTTATCTTTAGAGAAACTCCTGGAGATTTATGATGCTTTTTTACCTAAGCCACTGAAAAGAGGTATACATAATTAATTTTTCGATCAAACCCAATTTAATGAGGTTAACAGGCAATTAAGTTTTAAAATATAAAAGAACTTCATTGTCTCCTAAGTTTATTCAATCTTTTGTTGTAACCAACGATATTAGTATATTCGGTTCATCGTTAAGAAATTTATTTTTAATAATTCCTTTTTTATTAAATTAATCACCGCTAATATGACTTCCTTGTGATAAGAACATACACGTCCTCATTAATATTCATTAATCTTAATTATAATTATTAATAACATTAATATTAATTAATTAATTAATTAATCTATTAATAAGGTGTATAGAAGCACACTGTAATATAATAGTTTTTTTGAGGTTGTAAAACTGGACGGAAATTATGAAGTTTCTTCTTATCAAGGGACACACTCATGGAGCCACTAACATTGATAACAATCGTTTTTTTAGTTCCATCCAATATCTCTTTTCTTGGTTGACTGGAATTATCAGGAAATAGTCATTTTTTTTTAATATATAACCTAACTCTTCACACTTAATCTTCCTTTAACTTCTTATCACTTGCCATTACACTCCTTCTCGTTGTTATAACTACAGTGTGTGACCAGTCTATCTGCAACGATAGACCTATTTCAAAGAGGGTGAAATACAATATCTGACCACTATTATGTGCCCTTCAGAAATGATTTGGATTATCCGGTTGTGGGTCACTGTTAATATAAGTTTTTTCACAATAAACACTTAAAATAAAAATCAATGTCCAAACAAGAGGAATCAGAAAAAAAAACTACGATCTTTCAACCATAACAAGCGGTCTTCGTCAGTTAAGGTAAGATTTGACTCTGAAGAAAACAGCTTTTTTCGGTTAAAAGGTCTTAGTATTTTGTCTGATTTCATACTTTGCTTGAACGTTGATATATATAACAATATTTTATAATAAACACGTGAAATAACAATCAATGATCAAACCACAATATGAAATGAGAAAAAGAAGACTAAGATCTTTCAACAGTAACAAGCGGTCCTCTTCAGAATCAAAAAGATCTTAGTCTAGTTTCTGTTACATTAATGTAACAGAACCCAGCCTTCATTTAGAGCCCTGAGGATGTCTTGAAATAAAGACGAAACGTTGGCAAAAAGGTGATTCCATATATTTACCCTGACCAAACTCCGAGAAAATGAAAAAGTGTTTGTTATATATATATATATATATATTATTGAATTTAATGGCAGATTCTGCGTTCACGACTTTCTTACTTATAGCTTCTATTTTCCTTACAATTTTCTTTTGAGAAGGTGATAATTGCCAAAGCAAACTAGCAAACGACATTCAGAAGGCTGGAAATAACCACTTCACTGGGGATAACTATATTTAATTAAACACTACACTAGATTAAACTAAGATAACAACAAGCTTTCGGCCCCATGGGTCATCATCAGGTTCTTAAACTACTTATATTAACTAAATATACATATTACTGACTACTTTGGCGTTTAAATGCCAACTGAAAACTGCTTTCTGTCGAAGTGAAAGTTGGTGGTGAGGGTGGAGTAGGGGTGAGTGCAGGTCAACAAAAAAACTTGGTGCTCCTGTCGTGAGCAAGGAACTGCAAGGAACCATGCAGATGAGGCACATGGTATTCCCCTGTCTAGGCAGAACCTGGTTGAGGATACTACCATCCTACATGTTAATAACGATTACAATAGACTTAAAATCTTAGAAGCTCTGTACATTAAAGACTTCTTACCTAGTTTAAATGTACAAAGTAATGATTTCAATGTAATTCCTATTTTTAAGAATATAGATAATTTTTTTAAATTAGTTAGAAAAGAGGGCGATGACCCAGTTCGGTTGAGTTGAAGGGCCATAAGTTTTTTTGTTGACCCTTCTGCAGTTTTCAGTTGGCATTTAAACGCCAAAGTAGTCAGTAATATGTATATTTAGTTAATATAAGTAGTTTAAGAACCTGATGATGACCCATGGGGCCGAAAGCTTGTTGTTATCTTAGTTTAATCTAGTGTAGTGTTTAATTAAATATAGTTATCCCCAGTGAAGTGGTTATTTCCAGCCTTCTGAATGTCGTTTGCTAGTTTGCTTTGGCAATTATCACCTTCTCAAAAGAAAATTGTAAGGAAAATAGAAGCTATAAGTAAGAAAGTCGTGAACGCAGAATCTGCCATTAAATTCAATAATATATGCTTGACAAAGGAATTGCTGCCGAAATACACTAATATATATATATATATATATATATATATATATATATATATATAAATCAAAATATTAAAACGGTCCAAAAAGGACGGATATATAAATGAAAAAAGACAACAAATAGAAGAAGCGAGAAAATTTACTGGGTCGATATTTCGAACTGAAGTTCGTCGTCAGGGAGAAGAAGGGAAGAAGAAGGGAAGAGCAAGAGGCACGTGCGTCCGCTCGCGCTGGCAGAGAATGACTGGGGGCTCCAGGCGGCGGTCACTAGTTCAAGTAGCTCGAAGCGCTGCAGGCTGATCTCCGAACGACACCATTCCACCATGAGCGAACACACGTACCGTATAAGTCGGAAAAGGGTAGAAAGGAGGACAGAAGTGGCGAAGAAGAAGAGGAGAAAGAGAGTGAGGGAACAAAATAAAATAAAAAATATTGGAAAAAAAGAAAAATAAAATAAAAAAATAATTAATAAAAAAAAAGAAATAGAAAAAAAAAGAAAATCTTTAACGTTTGAGGTTGAGGCCAGGTGGGGAGTGGGCATTAAGTAACCAATTGTGAGCCTCCTCAGAGGCTCTCAAAGTTAACCTTTTCTCGTCAGCTGCAACTACTTTAAGAATTTGGACTGTGAAGCAGTCATTAAAAGTAAGACCATGGCTATTCGCGTGGATAGCAACAGGCAGGTTGTTACGTCGCCTGACTGAATCTCTGTGTCCAGGATGCTAAGCATATTGGAGGAAAGGCCAACATAGAAAGCACCGCACTGGACACATTCCAAGCGATAGACGGAGTTGGTGCTAGTGCACGAGGTGTTGGGAGGGACTTGAAAACTATTGCTGAGATTTGAGAAGAGAGGTTCAGGGTTAATGATAGGGCAGGTGAGGCAGCGGGGTCGGCCACATCGTTGAGTGCCTCCGCGATCACCTACAGGCCTGGGGGTGTGGTCAGTTCTATGGGAGAACAGGTTGCCTAAGTTGCGGGGCTTTTTGAAGGAGAGACGGGGGATGTGTTGAAAGAACGCTTGGAATGTGTCCAGTGCGGTGCTTTCTATGTTGGCCTTTCCTCCAACATGCCTAGCATCCGCATGACTGGACACAGAGATTCAGTCAGGCGACGTAGCAACCTGCCTGTTGCTATCCACGCGAATAGCCATGGTCTTACTTTTAATGACTGCTTCACAGTCCAAATTCTTAAAGTAGTTGCAGCTGACGAGAAAAGGTTAACTTTGAGAGCCTCTGAGGAGGCTCACATTTGGTTACTTAATGCCCGCTCCCCACCTGGCCTCAACCTCAAACGTTAAAGATTTTCTTTTTTTTTCTATTTCTTTTTTTTTATTAATTATTTTTTTATTTTATTTTTCTTTTTTTCCAATATTTTTTATTTTATTTTGTTCCCTCACTCTCTTTCTCCTCTTCTTCTTCGCCACTTCTGTCCTCCTTTCTACCCTTTTCCGACTTATACGGTACGTGTGTTCGCTCATGGTGGAATGGTGTCGTTCGGAGATCAGCCTGCAGCGCTTCGAGCTACTTGAACTAGTGACCGCCGCCTGGAGCCCCCAGTCATTCTCTGCCAGCGCGAGCGGACGCACGTGCCTCTTCCTCTTCTCTTCTTCTTCCCTTCTTCTCCCTGACGACGAACTTCAGTTCGAAATATCGACCCAGTAAGTTTTCTCGCTTTTTCTATTTGTTGTCTTTTTTCATTTATATAATATATATATATATATATATATATATATACCATGATAAACGAAAAACGGTCCGGCAGGACAAATAACAATTAAAATAAGCAGTGACACATAAACAGAAACACAACAAAGACTCACTTTTCAATATTTCGACCGTAATGGCGGTCGTCCTCAGGAGAAGAAGTGAATTGACGGAGGGACGACAGTCAACTAAAGAACTCACTGGGTGAGGGCTAAAGCAGTGCTGCCACAAAGGAGACAAATAAAAAAGGAACTAGGAAGTCGAGAGCAAAAATAAAAAAAAAAAAGTTTTTGAAAGGTAGAAAAAGGTTAAGAAAAGAAAAAATAAAGAAAATATATAAAACAATTAAAAAAAAATTAAATAAAAAAAAATATTAAAAAAAAACTAACGATTTAAATTCAAGCCAGGTTTCGAGCATGCCCCAAGGAGCCAAATGTGGGCTTCCTCAGAAGCTTTTAAAGTAACTTGTCCGTTATCACTGGTGACTAGTCCCAGTCCCATATATATGATGTGATTTTTTTGAGGTTTGAGGTCCAATGATTTTAAATTGTCTTTTTGCCGACGTTTCGACATATATTTATGCCATCTTCAGGGCTACAGCATGATTGTTTTACAATTTGCACTACTATTACTACTATTTGGTAATTTATTACATTTTAATATATACAGTAACAAAGAGGAATTTATTGATAAATCAGTTATTACGACTATGGATTATTTTGTTATACATTGACATAAGGTCTAGTTTAAAATCATTGGACCTCAAACCTCAATAAATCACATCATATAAATATTGGGTCAAGAAAACAAATCATGATATATTTATATATATATATATATATATATATGATTTGTTGCGATGTTGACCAATGGGAGTAGAGTTACAGGTCCATGCGTAAGGTCCCAGTTGCCCGCTGCTCAGCAAAAAGCCTTTGCGTTCTGCCAATAGGTATAGAGGTTGCACAGTCCCTCTGTGTTAAATGATGTTTGGCAGAAAACATTAGCCTCACTTTACAGTGAACTCCTGTTCCCTTTCTATTTTCGATTTTTGTGGTGGTTGGGTGTTGTTGTTGTTTACTATTTTCTGTTACGGATATTGCTAGATTTTTAATTGATACTCTCGGTTGTTTACTGCGAAAAGCTGCCTTCATCTTCATGCCAACAGGGGTAGAGGTTGCACAGTCCCTCTTGGTTATTAAGAGATGTTGACACTGGATTCCAACGTCTTCTCGTAGAAACATCTTCAAGTTGAAGGTTTTGATTATTTTCCTCTTCGGTTTCTTATGTTCATGTTTTTTCTTCAGTTGAATGTTATTGCTGTTATTGATGGGTGGCTGGTAGGTAATGAAACGTTCTGCACTGCTGACCTGGTGGTGGTATTTGCGACATGTTTCCACCATTCTCTGGTTATCTTCAGGCATATATATATATTATATATATATATATATATATATCAGAATAGCAGTTTGCTTCTCAATGCGAGTACTTCGCACATCTTCTGTCGAAATATCGAAGTGAGTCCTGTAGTGACTTTCTGTGTTCTTTCCTATGTGTTAAAGTTTATATACAATATATATATATATTGTATTTATTACATGATATAAAGAAAGCCGAACATATAAATTTATTCTTTTTCCTGGCTAGAAAAATTAATTGTTAAAAATTAAGTATTACATGATTAAGACCAATTATAACAATTATTTATGCTAAACATTATTGTCATTTTAGATGAAATAATAGTTTTTGAGAGATTACTTAATTTGTTTTTGTTATATATATATATATTTGTTAAAAGTATGTAACGTTAAAGCTGTCACTAGTTTTATATTATTGAATGAAAATCAAGAATTTTGATTTTTCTCTGTGTTGTGGTCGTCTGTCTTTTTATTATCCAGCCATTTAACACAGTCTATGTAAAACTGTATATTTTTTTTATTAAAAGTTTCATTTATTTTATACAGGTCGGTAGTAATTAAGATCTTTTACCGGAATCAGTCAGTAAGTTAAATTTGTAAATACTGAATAAGGCTGGAGAACTCTATTTATTTTTCAAAAAGGGGAACTTTTTTCATTAAGGGGTTGAAAGAACAACGAAAAGTTAATTATCGGTGTTTTGGGGGGAAGGGAGGGGGTACTGAAGGCGATTTGGTGAATAGAAGAGTTAGTCGAAACTTACTCCGACATGTACATTACTTCGTACATGATTCCTGGCCACAAAAAAAACTATTTCAATTAAAAGTCCTCTGTTTCAATTCTAATAAATGTAAGGTTATTTCAAATCATTTCATTTCAACAAATTGCTCAACCAGTTTTAGTTATTTAATCCGAAATTGATCAAGTCTTCTCAACTCGTATCCAATTACAAAATAAATTTTAGGTGTATTTGGCGCTCCAAAACGGGGAAAGGAATTTTTTAATATGTGTTTTAAATAACAAACATAGTGTTTCAATCAATATATTGATATAGTGCTTTTACTGTTTTAAAAGTAATATTTAATGATTATGTTATTTCTGTTCATTTATCTACATTCCATCCAGAAGGCATTACACGTATGATACTCTAGAATAATACAACAAAAATCCTCATTATTGATCTTGATCCTAGGAATATCAATAATGGCTTAACAACAAGAAAAATAATGTAGGAATAACGAGCAATGTAATGACAATAATACTAGAGTAATAATATTATGATCATCATACTAGGTAATAGTAAAAAATAATAATAATATCAATAGCTATATAATAATAATGGTACTAGGATAATTATATAAATAACTGGACCAATAAAAACTATATATTAATCATAATATAATAACAGAATAATAATGGGATAACTGCAATATAGCATGCAGATAATAAAATTTCGGAATAATATAACCCCTTAATTTAGCATGTTAAAATATTTTTCTACTAATTCTTTGAAGACGGTGAATAAGGTCTCTTATTTATCAAAACTGCAACCGGTGGGGCTCAAGCACATCCAGAAGTCACAATTATTCCTTCTACTTTCCTCCGAACAGAGTTGAACTCATCTCACTCGAAGAATGGGTGGTCGGTCAAGTATTATAGCCGATCTGCCGTTGCAATTGCACATTGGAGAGTTTATTAGCTTTAGGTGGTGAAGATAGTGACCTAATTTTCCATGACATTTGATCATGACGGTTAAGCTTACCGTTGATTGGCTCATTTCACAACCTCTGCCAGGGCTTTATTTTGCGTTTATCCCACAATTGAGAAGGATTATGTTATCATCATTATTAACTGAAATACTTTATTGATATCTTGTTGCGAATATGGATGAGAACCTAATAAACAAGCAGTTACACATAAAATATTCTTATGTCGATTATAGGAGTTAATATGAACAAAGTTTTAAGATCCTAAAGTGTGGAATATTTAAAACAGTTATCACCGTCTGAAACTGGACTTATTGACAATATTCTAGCTAAGATTAATAATTTCACTTTCATTGTAGTGACATTAGTTTGTTTGAACGTCATTACTGCTTGAACCTTGATAATAGTAGTTTCATTCTGAGGAAGAAGCAATGAACGTGATTCTTCAGAATCAATGTGGATATAACTACAATATAGGCATTTCAATTGTTGGTACCAAAAAGTTAGTAAATATCATATTATTGTTAATACCAACTTGGTAATGCACAACGTGCAAAACCGGTCTGGTGACAATAGCACCGATTTACGAGTATGATAAATTTTATTAATAATAGCATGGCACAATGTAAGCCTTCATAGATATATGAAAATAGAGCCTTCAAAGCTAAACTCACCTTAAAGAGAGCCGACTGACTTTTAAAATCCATTAAAAGGATTAGATGAAGGGAACCTTCAACAATATGACGATTGAAAGCAATGATCGGGTTTAAAAAAGCGCGAGATAGATTAGTTGTGGCATTACTTTGAAGTGAGACCTGCTAAGAGCCTCCCTAGTCACGATGACTTTTATCATAAAAATAGTAATCCCTAGCCATGGTGATTATGCCCTTGAAGGCATAATCAGGGCCTACTCGATAGCAGCATCACAAGAGAAGGATAGTTAGTCACATTTTTACTTCAGTCCTTGTTTTACTATTGACCAAAGAACTACTGTATCCTGGTTTTATCTTCTTGTTCATCCATTACATACATACAAATAATAATAATATTGTGTCAGAACAACCTACCAACTACGTCACTTCTGTATAAAGGGCTTCATTTCATTCTACTATATAACGTGCAATATTGATCTGGCAGCAAAGTATGTCATTCTTTTATCCACTAATTTTTCCATTTTTTGACATCTTTGATTTATAAAATATATATATTACCAAATCTTCATCCAAATCATCATCATTTATATTTATATAACGTTTACAGAATAAATTAAATCTTAAGAAACAGAGTGTCATTTCTAAATATTAGCACACATATTTTATGTGATCAATGCAGTAGATAACTGACTCATGTCATACCCTATGGTCAATCATGTCACCAATTTGAAAATTGGTATGAATTCAATTATTTTCACCCAAACTCATGTGTTCAAATATCACATTGTACCATCCAATCTTGTCTACTTGAACAGTCGTCAAGAAATGTTATATGCATTCACCAGAAGTTTTTTTTTTTAATTATTAAGGTGAGTTATTTTTAAAGTATAGAACAGTTCTGTCCTCAGGGTGTAGACTCTGTTGAATTAGTTCTTTTACCATTTAGGGAATCTCTTTTTTTTTTATTTTTCAAAAACATCTGTTCAATAAATTAGCTCTCACACTTTGTGTATAAGTTTGAGTGTGTGTGTGTGTTGTGTGTGCGTACGTGTGTTTTGTGGCAGTTGGGAACGTGAGCTTTTTCATTTTAAGGTTAATTGCTTCCTACTCCCATGTTTTTAACCTAAGAAAAAGACACTCTAACTTACTCTGGTTTCAGGTCGAAGCAATTTAGATTTTCTTTTCCCTTTTTTTTTTATTATGTCAGTAGGTTGTTTATTTCGTTTTTAATAATGTATTGTTACATACATATCAGGTTTCATAACCTGTTTTGACTTTATATATGTTCCTAAGTCTTTCGGCCATCTAACCACCAAAAATCAAATCAGGCCGACCAGCAGGTTTAATAACCATAGTAACTTCTGCTTGTGTTTCTGCTCATCCATTCCAGAACTTTAAATATAGCGAACTGTTTTACCTGAAGTCAAAACACAATGAAGTCGGTGTCTGCACTCAAGGAATGCTGCAGAACCAAATGATAACCTTATTTTCTGCCTTGAAAATTATGATTTAGTTATGGTTAACGGAAACTTAGTCAGATATTCTTGAATTCTCGAGGATGTTATTGAACAGACTCCTAATATGACTGCCCAGTAGCGCACGATTCATATCCTTTGCTCGACTCTCTAATAATGTAGTACTTCATGGCAGCATTTTTTCCGCAGATATAGAAATTAGTGAGATAGTAGATAATACACTTTTAAACGGTGATATATCTTTAATCATTTTCATTAAGAATATTTGTAGATAAACTTAAATTACTTGTAGACAAATATCTTAATGAGCTAAACTACAGTCAAGTTACCTTTTTATGGACAAATTGGAAAAGCTTTCTAAATTTAATAAAACAAACAGAAATGTAATTCTCAAGAGATTCATGCCATCAGAGATAATTTCTGTTAACAGTAATATATGATTACTAATATGAATTTAAATAGCATCGAATAATGTAAAGGAAATATTGTAGCAGGTTTATCATTGAATAAAGTTTAAATAGAAGAAAACAACAAAAAATATTATTGTATAATTGCTATTTCGGATTGAAAGACTAAAAATTGTCCACACAATAAATTTGTAAAAAAAAAATCAACATTTTATAATAAGAGAAGAAGCGAAGTATCCAACAGGTTTTATTTATTTATTGGATAGAGCGCGACGGGGAAGTGTGGGAGGTTTATAGATTATTTAGTTGGGTCAGTGACAGGGTGACATTATTGACAAGGGGCTTTTGAGCCAAGTCCATTAGTCGCAACATTCAGAGGGCTAATGCCCAAGAGTCGTTCCATGAATATTTCCCCTGACTTTCAAACTCGACTTCACTGATTCTCTCCGCTGCATTGAGTTACCATCAATCCTAAAGTCTTTCTTCTCCTCCCTTTAACTGTTCAAAACCAAACTTCAGATAGTATTAATGCAATAGTATTTTCTACTATAATATATCTTAAAACTTAGTTTATCTGTTTCACTCCACAAAATCAAATAGCTCTCTTGGATATAATTTCTGTAACCGTTTTATTAATGGTATTTTCTTTTTTCTTTAAAAAAGAAAACTAAATTTTAAATGTAATTAAACTTAACATTTTACCAAGTTATCTATCAGATATAGTGCTCAGATTGCCAGATACGGCAATCGTTATTACTAATATAACAATATGTACTTTCATATTCATAATAACACATATTCATGTTTTAAGATCATATGATGACACATAAGAAAGTTTTTATATATAAATGAGTAATTATATAATAGGTTCGACGAACTATATAACCTAAATTTACTACTACATTGGAACTGCGTCGTCATCAGGTAGACGGATATGAGCAACTCCAAACACAAAAAAAAATCCGTTATAAATAAATATCAAGGTTCAAACCACAGTAAAAGATGGGAAAAAAGTCTAACATCTTTCAACCGTAACATGTGCACTTCGACTGTGACGAAGACCACTTCTTACGGTTGAAAAATATTAGACTTTCTTCCCCATTTCTTATTATGTTTTGAACATTGATTGTTATTTCACGTGTTTATAGTGAAATCTTGCTAAATAAGGAAGAGTCCTTATTTCTTTCAAATATTTAAGGATATGGTGAGTACATCTTCTAGTGATATATCAATGTTCTAACCACAACAACGAATGTGAAAAAAAGACTGAGATCTTTCAACTGTAACAAGCGGTCTTGGTCAATACATTTATACAAGCGGAAATATATATATATATATATATATAATATCTGTATTTTGGGAGCAGACCTTCATTCATACATGCATCATTAAATGCCTTGCTTATTTTTAGTCTAGTCCGTTTTTTTCAATTGGAACATTTGTGAAGAGAGATACAACGTCAAGAGAGGCAATGGTTCCTTTGATTCAGTAGCGCTTACCATTTCTAAAAATTTATCCGTTGATATTAGTAGATACTCAGTTGGTAAGTAAGGAGTAATAATTTTGTTCAATGCTTTGGCATTGGTTGACAAATCCGAATGATTGAAAAATTATGTAAAAAATTATATAAGAAGAATTATGAAATTTAAGTAACGGTAGTGTAATTAAAAGCAGTGTGAAGGAAACCTGTTAAAGTCAAGGTTATGTTGACATTGAACATAGTGAAAAATTCAATATCAGGTTAATGTATAATTAGTTTTATGAGTGTTTAATTATAGTTATTAATGTTTAGATAATGTTAAAAAATTGTTATTATATTTATTTCTTTGGTAATGATCAGAGTTGATCGAAACATCGGAAACAGTGTACGTAACCTTGCATTAATGCCAAGGAACTGTTGTTTCTAGCTTCAGACATTGAAAGGAACCTTGTGGAAAGTGCTGTGATCAAATATTGTTTTGTAAACCTTATCAACAGCAGTCCAGGACTTTTTAAATTAGATAATAATTTACTTGAAGGTATAATCAAGCAAATTGGACCTCTTGATATTTTAAAACCTTACAATATGAGCTCTAATCGAACTGATCTTTCTCCATTTGGTACCTAGTTTTTGTTTTTTTTCTTTGTTGTTTTTCTTTTTTAGCTTGTATAAGTTTTTATATTTTAACATGAGTTTATATTATCTCCCCATATTTTGTTTTTGTAACAAACCTGTAACCTTTGTTGTTATCAATCTTTAGTTGCTCTCTGATGACATATATTTGAAAGGCCTTAGAGCACATTTTCTTAGAGCCTTTTTTAATTTTTCCTTGTGGCTTATACTTTCATATATATATATGAACAGAGGAAGAAACAGAAACACTGCATACAACCAAGAATTAGCTCCTTTTTTTCTTGATTAATGGGTTCCTTTTACTTATTACGGGTATTAATTATATTCTATTACAAGAAATAAATATAAATTTTCTATAATTAATTTGTCATGTTCATTACCGGATAAAAAAAAAGAAGTTACAGGAACAAACAATTATTCATCTAGATTTAAACACAGAACAATGTGATGGATGCGATACAAACTATTATATCATAGTCACGGTGAAGGGAAACACAGGAATAACGGCTTGTATTCTATGAGATGAATGAAATTTATTGCAACAGCATTGACAGATTGATATATTGAAGAAAATAATGCTTTCATTTGACCCAAGGAAATATTACAGAGAAAAAGCAAAATAAACTCAAGAAATATATATTAAAAATTATAGTAATTTAATTACCTAAGAATATAGTATTACAAATTTAAATATTATTAATTTATATCTGTTTGTAAATGTTGCTCTGCCAGACATTTTTTGGATATTCTATATTGTTTAAAAAAACATGTTTTTTTTGTTAGAGGCGAATATAAGTCATTCTATAAGCTGGACAGTTGTGTTAACATTTACATCTCTAAACATATAGAAAATTGTTAATTTTTTTTCGTTTTCATAATCTGTAAGATTTTACTTCTAGTATACAATATTTATAATTCTAACGTAGTTCAATCACTTATTATGTGGTATTTACTCATTGTAGGTAAAAACTAATGAAATGGTCTCCACATGTAAGAATTTAATGGTATAAACAACGCGTTTCGAACACGTAGTGTTCTTCCTGAATATATATATATATATATATATATTTGCCACTTTGAATTGAAATCAGAAGGTCCAAACGGACAAATAATTAAAGTTACAGCTAGAGAACACAAGAAAAAGGACGAACACTCACGAATCTCGATAATTTCGGCGTCTTGCCGTCTTCAGGAGAATAGAAAGAAAGAAAATAAAAGGAGAAAGAATGAAGGAACGGAGACGTAAAATTTACAATATGAATTTTAATATAAATAGTATATTTTTAACTAATTCACGCAGAAAATGGTTTACAGTTACCTTTTAATTAAATAACTAGGAGAAAATAAACTGAGTGAAGTTACATTATATGTCACCATCAACTAGATATCATAAGTTCCTAAGTGTGAAGGAAATAAAGTACAAACAATTTTATCTTTGCTACTTAGTTATACTATCAAGCAGAATAGAGGGAGAAAAAAAAAATCAGAACATAAAAAACATTAAGAAAGTAATGGAAATACGTCATGAAGGAAAGGTAATAGTTTTAAGAAATATCAAAAATATAAAGCAAATTATTTATAAGATCAGAAATATAACCAATTTTAGCAAACAGCTATTATCATGGATAATAATAACTATTGGAATTAGTAGCGCACCAAGAGGACAAATGCGTTTTAAAGGGACCAGGAATCCGTAAGATAATTTCATAATGAAAACAGTCAATATAATCAACCTGTGAAGATTACCTCCCTCACTGTCTCACCTTTTTTTTTCTTTTTTTTTTAATGTATTCACTCATACTAAGAATTTTTTTTAGAAGAGAACTTTACTAAATTTCCCATATTTTTTTTATCCTACCATTATTATATCACTTCTTCAAATATTTCATGCATAAAAAGTGTTGTTGTGCACAAAATCACTCTGCTTTTCGTTAACTGAAACATTTCCTCAAAGATCAGAGAAGAAAAAGAAGCTAAGCAAACTATGCTTGATAATATCACAGATCTGATGAAACACGTTCTCTTCCCCAAAGCAATTCATAAAAATTCTAGAATCGCAAAGATGTCAAATTAACATATGAGAATAGAAAGAAACTAAAGTTCTGGCTGAAACATAACTTCAGATTACACTGCCAATCTATTTATTTTATATTTAATCTCTTCATTGAAAACAGTTAGGAGTCTCTTTTCAATCATTAATGGAATTTTACCTTAAAGTTTTACCTTGAGTAATGGAATAACTTTAAATTTTTCATTTTACATATATCAATCCTGTTGCCATTTACCCGTCTACAGGTAGTAGTGACTACTTTAATTGCATTAAATTATCACTCTCTGAATATTATTATTCTATACTAGTGTATAGATTATTAGACACAAGGACAGGGATTCACTATTTATCTTACATCTTCAAAGTTTCCAAAATTTAGACACTTTGAGGTCAAACTTTTTTTCATGAAGCTAGAAATCCAAATAAACGCAAATATTTTTTAAAAAAAAGCAGGTGACAGAATAAAAAACACTTCCTATAATTGATATTTTGAATCATAGTTGTGAGAAGAAGATTAAAAGAGAAGATGAGGAGTGTCAGAATGGTTCTCTATGGAGGGAGAGGTTAGGATAGGTTAGGTTGAAGTGGCCGTCCAACGAGAGAACACATATAGGCCAAAAATGGATCCTTTAAAATACAACACTAGGAATAGTCTACATTGGTGATTGTAAATTTTGCCTAGCTCAAGTGTTTTTAGAGGATTTAACCAGTATCTGACGTCGTACAGGTTCGGACCGGCGGGTTATCGTCCTCACCGAGTGACAATGTGCTGAGATTTTTTTCACATCTCGTGTAATGAATCGAGGTCCAGAGTAGGTACTGAACCCCGGGTATAGTAGTCTAGAGGCGGTCACGCAATCTACTGTGCAACGCTGGCCCCACGTGGAGTGAGTAACTACAGCAGAAGCTGTAGACAAATGCTGCATACCACAGGCTCTTGTTGTACGGATACGGACGTCACGCTTAACGATCTGCATAAACACTATAAAGTAAAGGTAAGTGGAAATAGATGAAAATAAATAAATTTAGAATGTTGAAATAAAATAAGAAATTGATATAGATATATATGAAAACATCCAATATATATACAAAACAAACAACAGTTATTGTTATTGGTTCCAAAAATGCCATTTTTCAGTATTGATGGAAAGACAGTGATTTTCCATAAATAGGAACAGACCGGATATTTTAAAGTACGATGGAAGATCTGCTGTTTTCATGCAAATGAAACGTTTGGTGGAAAAGCGACCAACACAGCAATCACCGTATTGGCTACATTGCCGACGCTAAGCACATTCTCTGACTGCAAGAAATTATTGGAGGGGGGGGGGGAATAACTAAGTTAATTATAGGTCAAGTAAGAAAACTGGTGAACCCATATTGCTTCGTGCCGTACATTCGCAAGCGGTCCTAAGAACTTCAACGGAAAGTAAATTACCTAAATTGTTAGACTTTCTGAAAGAAAGTGAGGAAGTTGTTTATAAATGGTGGAGGTAAAGGCAGAAGAGGAAAGAAGATGGACAACTTTTTTAATGATTATTTTGTTTTGTGTATTACGGGAACATGTGCAGTTACAAAGAATGGATACAGGTTCAGGTCCTGGGTGATGATTGTTTGTGGCTGGTATAAGACACCAAACGCCCTGTCGTACATTAACCTCTACCATTATTGTTATGTTAAGAAATTTCTATCTGGATCTCTCTCCTTAACCATAACTCGACGCCTACCATCAATACTTGTTGAGTTTCTCGGTCGTATATACCCCCCTCCAAGATGTGTCCACATCTCTCTAACTTCATCTTATCCACTTATCTTCTCGTGATGATAACGTATTCTTTGAAATATTGATACACTAGTGTTTTGCTCTCTTCTGACTAATTTTTAGTTCTTTAAAATTTAGCTGGTCCACCGTTATCACATTTAAACAAATAATATAATTGTAATATTCGTATGAATGTCCATGAATGGACCCAGATTTAAAGCTGGGTTATATTAATCTATTTGGAATGCAGAAAAAAACTGACATTTTTTCACACCAACCTTCAAATAGGTCTTAATGCAGTTGGTCTTGACCTTTTAAAATGTCCGATACTAGTCAAACATGACCACCATAATATTTCTGTAAGCCTTCTTCCATCCTTCTTCCATACCATTTAACGCCTTCTTTGTAAAATTAATCCGGTAATTCAGCTGTCGAAAAAAATGAGAATTAAAAAAGAAAGAGTTAACACATTTTAACCGTAGAAGAACAATGAAATGGAATTTTGTAAATAAAGATGGAAACAAATAAAACAATGAACAACAACACATATGTGGAAAACATCAACAGAGAATAATCCACCAAAACGGTTGTATATTCAGTTATATAGTATATAATATATTATATACTATAGTGATATTACATATTATAGTGATCAATATATTTATATATATAAAACGATTTCACATAAACACGTGAAATAATCAATGATTAAACCATAATATGAAATAGGAAAACAAGAATAAGATCTTTCAACCGTAGCAAGCGGTCTTCATCAGTTCAGTTGGGTTTTTGACTCTGACGAAGACCGCCTGTTTCGGTTGAAAGATCTTAAGTCTTGTTTTCCCATTTTATATTGTGGTTTGATCATTGAGATATATATATATATATATATATATATATATATATATATTTATAAATAAACTGAATGTTGATGTTGTATAAATTGAAAAAGCGTTGTTTCTTGTTAGAAGTCAGGAGATCAGAAATAACGCCAATATAGTGGGGTTAAGGTTACAGTATAGAGCTGTAGGTGGATGGATGTAGGACTAGGTAGGGCACAACAGCCTCCTTACAAAGACATCCTAAGGGGACCCAAGGCTTCCCACTGACTCTGTCCCTAGCAAACAAACCACTATTAGCTCAAGAAACACCCTTTATATAAACACTCATTACTCCAATACACACAACACACCCCCACAAAACAGAAAAAATCACCCCACCCACCAAACTCACCCCCGCCAGTAATAAATTCCATCCAAAATTTAATAAAGAACACCCAACAACAATAAAATCCCTTTTTATTATTAGTAGCAAGTGTTAAGCCTATTGAATTATAGCCCTGGGAGAAATCCTTGATAAATGAAAGGGAGAAATTAGTCCCTAAATCCTTGACTCGCACCCCTGCCTCCAGGTTAATAACAAAAAACCAACAGATTTAACTCGCCCAATTTGTTTTCCACTTGTCCCCAACATCTCATTTAGAAAAATCCCTAATTCTTCCGACAGTTAATTAATTTTTCCTTTCTTCTTCATTTTTTTTTTTTTAAAGTGAGCTAGTCCTCTTGTCAAAAGGGGAAATAATTCTTAATTTCTTTCTAAGCATTTTATTAGAAATACAATAATTCAAATAAAAATGTAATTTTCCTTTCATAATTTCTTTATTTATAATGATATAATACCCAGTACTCTATAAAAACGTTACTGAAAATATGAAAATTAAACATTTTCTGTTGTTGAAAACTAAATAAGCAAATTACTGTTCCAGACAACAGCATTAATAGCACTATACCAGCTGTACTAAGCTGCAACAATGGCCCAACCTAACTTCTTGAAGATACTAAAAATAATTCCTTCATATTTAAATTTCATTACACCTATATTTTTTTCCCTCTAAAGTAGTACCCCTATTTTGAAATATTTTCATATGCTCCATTTTTATACCACATGTGCATAATATTGATACACTACGCTATATGACATCTATGACATTTAAACATTTGTTAAAACTATTAAATAAGTTTGTTAACAATTCAGTTTTGATTGGTGGCCAGTTTAATCCTTGTAACATTGTAGTTTTTGAAGAGTTACACGTATATATAATATGATATATATATATATATATATATATATATATATATATATATATGCAAAAAATTATTTATACGAATTGGTTAGTTTTGTAGGTTCAAATCAAACTTTTTAACCTAATGTTTCGATTTAAATTTCTTACTTGAAAACTTTTTAATAGCCAAAAATGTGTTTTGAAAGCATATTACAATAAACTGGAAGATTAGCGAATTAAAAAGTAATTTTGGTATTATAAGCTTTTAACACAACTGTCAGATCAAACAAGAGATCATCATATTGTGTGTAGTGTTTAGTGTGTAGTGTTATATGTATTATTGTATAACACAAACTACACTCCAGTGTGGTTGTGCACTGGAGAGTTCTTGTTAAAATGGACAAAGCATTAAAATTGTAATTCTTAAAATTATTTGTTTTAAACTTCAAATATAACAGTTAGTTGTTTTATAAAATTTAAAATTCAATACTTCTGACTATAATTTTGTTTATACATATAAATGAAACTTTAGCCTTGAACCTTTGATTTGATCCTTACATTTTTATAAAAGAAATAGAAATGTTCACTTTTAAATGATTTTTGGTTTTATTAAATATTCTTAATGTGTATATATCATAAATCATTTTAAGAATATTTTGCATTAATGTAATTAAGTTGTAATGTAATTGTGATTGCCACTCAAAAGTAAGGAATTTTTTTAGTTTCAGATGACATTTACGGTTCAATAATTTTATATTTAATTTTTTGTGTACATATTAACCAAAAATGCAAGAATGTCATTGCAAAGAATTTTTACCAGGTCAATCATGTAACTTAAATTTACCTGATATAAAGATTTCGCATAAACGTGAAATAACAATCAAAGATCAAACCACAATAAGAAAATGGGAAAGCAAGACTAAGATCTTTCCCATTTTCTTATTGTGGTTTGATCTTTGATTACCTGATATATATATTCAACTTTTATTTTCATTTGGCTAATCAAGTTAACCAAACAGAATTATTTTTTTTAATATTAGATTAATTTAATATTAATACTAAACAACTTTTTGAAAATATTACACACCCGTTTTCGAAAATTATTAGAACATTTGGTAAAAATTAATGGTAGAGTACTATATATTGTTGCCAATATATAATTAATTACAATAAATGTTAATGTAATAGTGAGTTCAATATTTAAAATTTATAATAAGACAGCACATTATTAAGTAAATCTAAAAGGAAATATTTTTGATTAAAAACATAACATTATTAAGTGAATTACACTATTTTTCTGTGAGGAGATAATATAATATCTTCTTTATATGAAGGTATGCCTTCAGAATTTCAATCAGGAACCATATGAAGTTGTATGGAACCTTGGTAGACGAACTTATTTAGTTCTTTATAAATATGACAAACCCTCAAAAAGATAACTTACTTAAACACGGGTGATGTTATCTCATGCGTAAAGCAAAATCTAAAATCCCGGAAATGTATTGAAATTTTTTGCAGCCAAATCATCATTTTTCATGGAGTTGATATTGTTTTAAAACAGTTTTCAATTTTTGTTAACAAGGGTGTAGCAGTTCTCCATTCCTTTACCGAAAATGGCCTGCATTGTATCACACTCGTTGATAGAGCAGAGAAGGAGGAACAACATTGTTTCAGCATTTTCAAGAAGATGTTGTATTCAGTGTTTCCGTGACTTGCTTTTCCTTGTGGGTCTGATTAAAGTTCAGTTTAATAAATTCATATATATATATATATATATATAATAAAAACCAAAACAAAACATAAAGAACGAAAACATTTACTGGATCAATATATTTTGAACCCAAGTTCGTCATCAGGAAGAGAGTAGAAAGGAAGAAGAAGTACGTGCACTCAAGATTGTGGGCTCAAGGCGACTGAGAGTTCCCGGCAGTAGTATCAATTTCAAGGTACTTTAGATCAGTCATTGACTGAAAAGCCATGATTATTGTAATGGATTGTAATACGGCAGGTCGTCCTGCGGATGCTAAGCATGTTGGAAGAGACCAAAGTATTTTTTTGACCCATCAGTGACTTTGACCAGTCAACAACTTTTTCACCCTCTTAACAACTACTATTATAACTACTATGCCCAATCTACATTACTTCTACAGTGCAGATAGATTGCCAGGAATAAAAGTATACAAATATTACCTTAAAGCAAAAAACTTATTTTACTATAGTGTAATAAAAAATGCAAAGAAAAACATGGTATATTTATAGTGTGCCTGAATAGGGTATATGTTCATATGAGGGTGTTATTAGAAAAGGGTTGGTAAAGGTCAGAGAACAGTTAAAGGGCTGATAGGAATCTTTCAGAAATATAGATAAGGAAATGGAGGGATACAACGAGAGTATGTGAAGTCAAACTTAATTATTACATAGGGGAAGGTCAAGTATCATCTAGGGAATACAGCTAAGGTCAAGGTGATCGTCACGTTAAAAGGGAGTTAGTTGTGTGATCTGATAATACCATCGCAACATCGACTATCTAAAAGAGATAAATTGAAAACATTACACTGTTATAGTTATAAAACATTAAATAATCATATTATACTTATATATTTGAATTAATTTGGAAGTTACCGTCACACGAACTAACACTTTTTATTAGTCGCACTGACCCGGTTGGACTCCAGACGGCAATATTAACGGCTTTGATACTGCTGATACAAGTGTTCTCCTAAGCATCTATTAACACTGACTCAGCCCTATTTTCGCCTTAGGCTCACTCAGCAGACATTTCAATGTGTCAACATTGGTTCATCTTACGTAATCATTTGTAGTATTATTAGCAACGATGAAAGCAAAACTGTACACAAAGATAAACATTTTCATCATATAATTTGATATTTATAAAAGGCGAAATACTTGAACAACTGCAAAAAGTTCTAATCAAAAACTAACACAAGTAACTGGCAATTGATCCATAGAAAGGTACTATTTGTAAAACGATTTTCTTTTATCTATAGTAATATACTTTGCAACACTGGATCTAATGTAAACGTGTTATTTCAATTTATGATTCCTCTTTTTTTTCATTTTCTCATCGTTTATTAAATTCTCCTTTTATTTATTTTTTTATTTATCTTGGGGTAGTAATGGAGTGATTAAGCGCCACTAATAGCCTCAAACACTCAACTTCGACTTTCGGCCTTCACGAAGCTACCCTGTTAACCTGCTACATGCAGGGACAAACGAAAGGGGAGAAGGTGATCAGGGGCTGGGCCTGACCACCTTCGTTTCCCATCCTTCCTAATTCCCAAATCCCCTCCTTTTATCCCAGTCACAATCTAATGTGTTATGCGATCCGTGCCGAAGGACGGATGATACAGAGGTTACTGTATTATGAACGGAGCCCCAAGGGTACCAGGCAACCCGCTTGAGTATATAGCCTTACTCCGGTATGTGGTGCTCTGCCTGATCGGACAAAATAACACCGATAAAGCTTCAGGGATTTTCCCCTGCAAGG
Organism: Hermatobates lingyangjiaoensis; assembly: GCA_026182355.1. Lineage (NCBI taxonomy): Eukaryota > Metazoa > Arthropoda > Insecta > Hemiptera > Hermatobatidae > Hermatobates > Hermatobates lingyangjiaoensis. The sequence goes on along the minus strand of JAPFBL010000047.1, from coordinate 818,583 downwards.
CGAAGGAAGTCCGGAAACCAACCTCCGGAAGCGCAGAGAGTCCAAAAGTGCTAACTAGTGGGGGGCCAACCTCCCACAAGTGCACCTGAGGACCAGAAAGAGACTGCCCAGAAGAAGGAGAAAGGAAGTTAATTTCTCCCGAAACGCAGGGAGCCTGAATGGACATTATCAGTGATGGTTTGTGCAGATTCTGCAAAGAAAAAGAAACCCGTTGCACCTGCTAACTGACGGTAAAGCAACTTTGCTGCACAGAGTTAAGTGCTTTGGACACTCAACAAAACCATAGAAAAACTTTTACCACTGGAACCAGCAAAAGTGATGAGCTTCAGCTTCTTGGAGGCGTTGAAGCTAACTGCTGGGGTACTTTAGTACAGAAGAGGGGAAGTACAATAGTTTTTTTTTAAGAAGCAGTGAAATGGTCACCCTCAAATAATAATAATATTTATCTTTAATGGTTTCATGATCATCAGGTTGGTTACACTGAGACAAATCAAATGGTGTTTAAACCTCATCACGTCTTCAACTTTGCTTTTTCTCTCTATTTACCTGAAAACAGTGTCACGCCTTAATTATTGAGAAACGTGAGTTGTTGCTTCTTCTTTTTTTTTTCAATTATGCATATATATTTCGTCAGTGAAATTTCATTTGGTATCATAGTAAATAGAAGTTATATTGTTACTTAAGTCCCTCCAAACATTTACTTCATCCATTTCCTTTAATGAGTGTCTAATACCCTCATTTTATTTTTGGATATCAATGTCAAATATGATTGAAAATTTTTTATCATCAAAAACACTTTCTTTCATTTCATTACAATACCTTTTTATTTATATACCTTTCATTTTTTTCCGGTGAATAAATTAGTAATGTACTTGTACTAATGTGAAATATCTCATTATTGCAACATTTGCATCTATTGGATAGATATAAGCAGAAATACCTAGAAGTAAATTGAAATATTGTCTCGTCATTCAAATGTCATTGCCAACTTTAAAATGCACTATATGAATTTGCCAAATTCATTCTCACTTTGATTGTTCTGACATTGATCGAAGGGATGTAATGAATGTCACACGTCACTTAAACAGAAACACAACCCAGTAATGTGTGTCGCGCAAATAGAACATTGAAATATTGATATGTGGAACATGAACAATCTTATTACTCCAAAATACTTTGAAGAACACATTAAAACTGTTTACACAGAAAAAGCAGGTCTACCTCTTGACTTATGAAACTGAATGAGTTCGTTCAGGGTTTTTGTTATTTATCAGGCATATTTCGAGTTGAACATTCCAATTATTGCTGGATCTTATATGATATTTATTGTACATAAATGATTCATTTTATTTATTATTTTGATTGTATTTGTGACTCAAATATTGTTAATAATTAATACGTTGAAATTTTAGAAATAATTTGAAAACAGTTTCAACTGTCTAGTTATTCCATTCATACAAAATGTTCCTTATATTTAAGTATCTCTCTACATTTGTAAATTTTTAATAATAATCAGAATTTTTGACCTAATCCTCAATAAATATATATATATATATATATATATATATAAGGTAGTGTTTTCTTGACCATAAATTAATAACAAACACTTTTTCTTTTTCTCGGAATTTGGTCAGGGTTAATTATGTCTTTATTTTAAGACATCCTCAGGGCTATAAACTAACAAAAAACAATGGACATTTGTCATTTCTACTTTACAATCATCATAACAAATCAAAAAACTTACTTACTCAAGGATAGCTTCTATTACCGAACCAACAAAACCGTTATCTGTAATTGCATGTGCTGCAACCAAGCGACATTTATTGAAAACACTGTTTTTTATTACACCATGCCAATATAAACTAAGACAACATTGCAACATTAACTATTTATAATGAAACTATAAATCCTACTTAAACTATCAGTATGAGTTTTTTAGACGTGCAAGTATTAGTAGTATTTTTTATATGTACCATTTCTTTTATCAATCTTTTATTGTATGAAGTTTCATAATCTAGAATGGATGTATTTTCAAATTGAAATGTTTGTTGGTTTTTACTTGCGTGAGAGACTAAGGCACAAAACATTTTTTTATTTTTAAAATTTGATTTGTGTAACGCCAATCTATCCTTTAGATATTGTTTGGCTTGACCTATGTATACATTATTACAATTATTGCAAGGAATAGAATATATTATATTGCTTTTAATTAGTTTGTTGATAGGTGATTTAGTGTTAGTAAAAATGCATGTATTTAATTTTTTTTTTACTTTATATTTTATTAAAAGTTAACTTCCTTAAGTATTTTTTTAATTTGTTCCGTCAGTCTCTCGTCAGGAAAGGACAATATTCCAGGGATGAATGTTTGGGTAAACAGTACAGTAAGAAAAAGTAAAAAATATGAATCTTAGTCTTTTTTTCATTTCTTTTTTTTTTTTTTGTTGATAAGTGCATCGCCTACTAGTTCCATATATTTTGATGTATAGCTCCCATTTCTTATTGTATTTTGAACAATGATTGTTATTTAACGTGTTTATTGTGTAAGCTTGTCATCTATATTGTATATTGTCATCTATATTGTCATCATATATATATATATATATATATATACCAATTAAAATAAACGGTCCAGCGGATTTATTTTATATATATATATATATTTATACTTAAGAGTCAACTTATGTTAAGTGACCTTAGTTTTTTTTTTGCTTTTCTTATGGTGGTTAGAACATTGAATGTCGTTTCACTTATTTATTCTGAAATTTGATATATATATATATATATATACTCTATTACTAAGGGGGTCGGGTTTCCATTTTTAAAGTGTATAGATATATATATATATATATTCTGCAAAGACACTTTCCACTTTCTCCAAATTCTTAAAAATCTTTCTCTTCCCTCTACCCTTGATCATCCTCTTCTCATGGTTGCCATGGACGTCACTTCTCTCTATATTTCAATCATTTATTCTGAAGGTCTGGATGCTCTGCGATACTTTCTTGTTGGCAGAACAGCACCCCTTAATCCTTCCACATCCTTTCTAGTCTCTTTGGCTGATTTCGTACTACAGCATAATGTCTTTCAGTTTGAGGGTCGTTATTACCTTCAAATCAGAGGCACAGCTATGGGTACGATTATGGCCCCTTCTTACGCTAATCTTTTCATGGCCAAATTAGAGCAGGATTTCTTGGCCACCTGTCAACTTCTTCCACTCCTTTATCTCCGTTTTATTGATGATATTTTCTTCATTTGGCCCCATGGCAAACATAACTTAGAACTTTTCCTACACTCCTTTCAAAATTTCTGCCCCTCCATCACTTTCACTTACGACATCTCCGACAGACTTATCACCTTCCTTGACGTTGACGTTACTTTAAACAATGGACACTTCTTGACTTCCGTACATATAAAACCCATCAACTCCCAACAGTACCTCCATTACAATAGTTGCCATCCATCCCATGTTAAAAAGTCTATACCTCGATCCTTGTCTCTCCGTATCCACAATATCTGCAATAATCTCCAAGACCGCAGACATCACCTTAACCTCTTAAAGGACAAATTTTCTGAACGAGGCTATCCTCGCTCCTTCATTGATAGTCGTGTTTTACCGGCTGACATCTCCCACCAACCCAGACCCAAGAGGGATAGAAGTAATACTTCCTTCTTCTTGAAGACCTACTTCCCTGGAGCTTATAAGCTCCGTGCTGTTATTAAGGAGTCTTTTCCGATTCTGTCTACTTCTACTTCTTTCATCTTTAATCACCCCCCTTCTATTTCCTACCGTAAACCTGCCAATATAAAAAGCATTTTTTCTCATATTTCCCCTCAGCCTTCCAATCCTGTTCTTGGAATGAAACAATGTGGACGTCGTGGCTGTCAAACTTGCCTGATTGTAAATCCTAATCCTTCCTTCGATTCCCCTCTCCACCATCGTTCCTACCCGGTTCAAGTCAATTCCTCCTGTACCTCGTGCAACTGTGTTTACCGACTGGATTGCACTCAGTGTGACTCTTTTTACGTTGGCTTAACTTCCAATAAGTTGAGCCTTCGTATGAAAGGTCATAGGGCTTCAGTCGGTCAACGCAGTAACTATCCTGTAGCCATCCATGCGAACTCGCATGGGCTCAGTTTCAATGACTGTTTCAGGGTTCAGATCCTGAAACAGATCCCTGAATCCAACAATAAAGTTACCCTGATGCTCGCTCTTCCCCTGGACTCAACCTCAACCGATAATTTATTTATTTGTTTATTTATTTTTTTTTCTTTATTAATTTTAATTTGATTTATCTACTTTTTTATAATTTTTTATAGTTATAATTTCTACTCGTCCCTTTTACGTCTTAATTTGGCTCTTCATTTCCTTCCCTCCCTTCCCGCTTGGTGGTAAGTGGTGGGGTACTGGCTGCGGTCTCCGAGCTCAGTACCGCCCTGTCTTCCTGCGGGACTCTTCGCTCTTCGCACCTCCTGATGATGACGATGGTCGAAATATCGATGTGAGTTATGACTGTGTCTTTCTGTGTGTTTCCTTCGTTTTGAATTTATATATATATATATATATATATATGCAAATGTGAGAGGAGGGGTATGGTCAAATAAGTCGTATATATGTTATATTTTCTTTGAGATAATGAAGAGTGTTTGTTTCATTGTGCATTCATTTTGTTCCAAAAAATATTACTTTTCTAGTAAAATATAAGAAGTTAATATAGATTAAAGATCTATATTAGGCATGATTAAAGAATAGAAATAAGGCATGGATTAAAGAATGGTTGATACGTTTTAAGAAAGAAGGGTGGCAACAGATGGTGTCAGTTGATCATTGAGAGGACAGACAGTCATGAAACAGGGGGACTTGGACCGATCGTTAAGTGTTTGGCAACAGGCGCCAGCCAATCGTTGTGATTAGTCCGGTGGAAAGACGGCACTCAGTGTTGAGGGGAGGACTCGCATGAAGTGCTCTGCAATTGACCTCTTGAGATTCACTGTTACTAATGCTTTCTATTGTTGGATTAAATCTTCTACAATTAATCCAGACCTCAGTTAACCGGCTTCATGGGTAACCAGAGTGAAATCATGTAAAAAAAAAATTATTTTCTTAGTTCTCTACATGTACCAACAATATAAAAAATGACATCATTGGAACAAAAAAAATCATCCCAATATATATATATATATATATATATATATATATATATATATATATAATTAAAGTTTATCAGGACTTGGTCAGTTCTTTAGCTTCAAGTTAATCTCTCATTGCCAACGTTTTGGTTTTTATTTAAAACCTTTTTCATAGGCAGAAGTATAAAATTATTGAAACAGAAAAACTAAACATTACATTATTTTTACACAGAAAAATATTTTCTAATGGAGTATTTAGTTTTTCTATATCAAAAATGTTATATTTCTGCCTATGGAAAAGGTTTTAAATAAAAACCGAAAGGTTGGCAATGAGAGTTTAATTTGAAACTGAAGAACTGACCAGGTCCTAATAAACTTTAATTTTGTTTCTATTTCACAGTCGATATTTTCATCAATATTTACACTTTAAAACATAGGAAAGATACAAAGAAAGTCACTACAGAAACTCACTTCGATCATTCAACACCCGTCGTCATCAGGAAGAAGAGTACGAAGTACTGGCGTTGAGAAGCAAATCGTAACTGTTATATGATAATATAATATATATATATATATATATACAAAATACTACACAGAAAAAAGAAGAAATACGCACTTACTAAATTCAATATTGTGAACAATTGTTCGTCAACAGCAGTAGACTAGAAGAGAGGACGAAGTGAGAGAGATCTCTCCACATATGGTAGAAGGAAGGAACGCGAGTTCACTCGCCAGTTACTCGCTACCCAGTGAAAGCTCTGTTATTCCGCCAATAGGTATAGAGGTTACACAGTCTCTTTTTGAGATAAGGATATAGCCAGAAAACATGAGCCTCAGTTTGCAATGAACTCCTGATGTCCTGTCCGTTTCTGTTATTTATGGTGGTTGGGTGTTGGTTATCTCTTTTTTATAATCCTGATATTAATTTTACTTTTCTTGAATGTCTTGTTTGTCTTCTAAGGAAAGTAGCCTTTGTCTTCGTGGCAATAGGGGTAGACGTTGCACAGTCCCTGTTAATTAATATGTATTGACACTGGACTCCAACTTCTACACATGGAGACTCCTTCGAGTTATTGGTTTTGTTCAATTTGGTGTTACACTGTTATTTATACTGCGGATTGTTAATGTTTCTAATTCTGGATGCCTGGTTTAAGGGAAGATATTTCTGCATGGTAATCTCCTCAAGAGGATTGCAAAGTAGCTTGGTTGTACATTTCTCAAGGGTGTGGAATAATCTTTTTGATTCTTCATTGATATAATATAATATGTATTGTAGAGGCATTGTGTAGGATATTAAAGCAATTTAAAAAGAAAGAATTCTACGTGAAATCATAGTGAAAAAACAGTGAAGAGTGGAATGAAAAGAAAATCAAGACACATATGCTAACGGAAGGAACTACAGTGCTAACATATTACGATGATCCCACGATTGTCAATTTCAAAAGCCTTTTCTATTAAACGCAATAACACAAACGTTAATACTCAGAACAGTGATTTTAATATAGTGCGTGGTTGTAAGAATTTTGTCAGAGAATTCATGTTAGTCAGATAATTAAAATAATTCTGGTAAGAGGTGAATAGCCAGAGCAGGTCATAGTTTATTGCAACCTCTTCAACCCTATCCCGAGCTTTCCACTTCCATTTTAGTTAGTAAGTCTTATGCTTAGACACTTTTAGTTCATTTTTACTATAGATTTATATAATTTATGAAACTAAAACCTGATGACGATTTATGTTTAGTCCACAATTTTAAACCACTAAAATCTTGTGGAAGTATAGCAGATTATTAGTAATGTAAATCACTTGTCAATGTCACAGTAGAACCGGCACAGTAGAACATCTGAAAATTTAGAAGGAATAGCATGCTTGTATACTAATGTATGATAATGTAGATTCCTAATCCATTCAAAATAAACTATGAATTCAATAATATCAACTATATAATTATACTAAATGAGTAAAGAATAGTGGAAGAATATATTTGACAATTCTAAGTGAATTTAGAGGAAATGATTGAGTGGGCTATTGTTATCAGAGTATGAGTGTTAGGTGGAAGTTTAACATTGGGTCATATATTGGACTAAGTACATGGACTACAGGGCTTAGAACTAGCTTCAACTGACGCCCTAACTTCAGACCGTTTACCCCATCCAACAGGTCCATATTTTCTTGTATAATATTTTACACGCAGTAAACTTTCGTTTAAGCTAGTAGAAGATCACCTATCTGATATATTATTTTGGTAAATTACATTTATACTTACAATAAAATACAGCATAAAAGAAAGTTCTTGAAATGAAATGAATCAAAAATCAGTTTTATATTTTATTAAAGACATCAACATGGTTTGATATACATGATATACTCTAAAAATATATTTATTATTTAGCATAACAATTATTTACAATAACAATGTAAAACTTTTAAAAAAAAACTTCATAGAACATTTTATTAGAGACTCAAAATTGAATAAAATGATATATAATAAACATTTTTGTAATTTAACGGGATTTGTATGACTATAAAATTAATAAAAATTACGTTAATTTGTTCATTACGTTACGTTAAGTTGTAATTCATTAATTTTTTATTTACGCTCAATGCGGTCAAACGTAGTTTTATTAATATAAATACCAGCTCAAGAAGCAAAATATTTGGGAATGTTATATAATTTTCTGCACCAGTATTCAAAAATATTATGTACCATAATGGTTTTGTTCGTTTCTATCATAAGCGTGTGGCAAATTCACTTATACATTTGACTAGGTGTGGCTGTGTGAAACAGACCGTGTGTCATCGCATGACTTCATTGTTAAATCAGGTGGTACTTGAAAAGAATAGGTATATTATATTAACTATAATATGTAAAAGTGCCGTAATTAAAGATCATTTAGACTTTCATAAATGTCAATAAATGTATGTTTAGAGATCTCTCTGTTGTTACTTTCAATCTAAAACTAAAACATCAACATTGTTAGAATATGTTTAACTGAAACTTGTTCAATAAATATATTTAAGCAGCTGTAATTTAAATATTTTTACATGCAAACAATTTTTCCTTTTTATAATATATGTGTATTTATTTAGCAATTCTTATTCAAGTGGAAGAGCATTAGCTGTATTATTTGAACCCATTATCAAACGTCGTTTCTTCTGGATGACTAAAAATAAATGGAAAATAAATATAGTGGAAGCAGGTGGGATTAGCATGTAAGAGGGATGGCGAAATATTTTCAAAAGCAAGAATGTTTCCTTTAAACCTGAAACGAATCATAAAAATTTCGTTGTTACAGTACGCTATAAAAGAAAATATAAAAATCTTCCTCACTACATTTTCTAAAAAGGTAAGCTCCTTCAATTCACTAATATAAGTTTCCCTCTAGGTGAAAAATTACATGAAAATTACTCTTGAAACACAGATATCAAATATTACGAGTAAATCAAGCAGGGGAAAAAATTGATATATGTATGGTATACACGAAAATATTTCTTAATGACGAAAAAACATGTTATTATTCCTCTATTGCATTTTTAGTGAATAGTTGCAATGCAATAGTTGCGTTTTTATTGAGTAGTTATTATATCAAGAGTGATAGATTAGAGGTGTATTCTAATGGAAAAATATACCAGGTATTATATGATATAAGTTATTACACAGGTGGTACAAACGATAATTTTATAGGAAGATATTATATTATAAACCTTTCTATTGTCTATGTAACAAAGATTTTTATGTATAAACATTATTACGTAGGTAATGAACCATCATAACTGATGAACAAAAATAGCATCAACGTATATACAGCTAATGAACAATAATCGTTCATTTACAATGATAGCAATGAACTGACATTCATCATTTAGATATGTTTCAGCAGTGATTTGATCATGTATACTAGTAAAGCCAAGTAATAGGGGCCATCTTAGCTCAGTGGTTAACGTACTCGCTCGCATCTGAACTGATAAGACTGGAGTTCGATCCTCACCTGGCCCTCGATTTATTCATGCGGGAGGTGAATAAATCTAAGCACGTTGTCCCACGGAGAAGGACATTAAACCGTCGGTCCCGAGTCTGTACGATGTCAGGTACTCTTTAAAGATCCCTACTGTAAATACACTTGAGTTAGGCAAAATTTATGACTTCCACTGTAGAATCAATCTTCATTGTGTGGTATCACAAAGGGCTCAGCCAACGTGTGTTCCCTTGTGGGATAGCCACTGCTACCTAACCACCTAAAGTAAATAATAATAACAATATCAACTAAAGATGTCCAAATACGTACTTATTTGTGGTACATACTTACATAGAAAGTTGAAATGTTAATTTTATGACTTCTCTTGGAAGTTTTTTGAATTTACCGCTCCTAATTTACAATATACATTTACTTCTTGTACCATTGTGAATTGGATAAAGAAATTTACCATTTAGTAATGGTAAAATGTTAAGATTTTACCATTAGGACTAAAGAAATTAATTTTTGCTATAAAAGACCTTTAATCAATGAATTTCGACAGAGCTATAATGAATATAAAATATTTATATACCAGGGCTGTGCAGTCGGACTTCTTAGGTCCGACTCCTCTATAAAACTATAAAAACTGAATATTCATTCTGGACTAATGGATCATCTACTACACTTGTCAGATTTGTTTACATTTATTTACATTGCTTATATTGACTTAGAATTTGTTTAACTGAATAGACTGAAATAAAATTTATGTTAAGAGGTTTAATTAAATAATTTGAATTGATTTAATGACTTAATATAAAAAGTAAGAAGAATAATTAATATTTTACATTTAACAAATCTATTCCAATTAAACCTATAATTTCTATGCTTTCCATGGTATGATGGATTCGTCTAAAAAATACTTTAATCAATGTATATTCTGCAAACTTGAATAGAAATTAATATCGGATGTATATTTTCTTGTGCTTTCAAATGGATTTATCTTTGAGTAGTATAGTAGTATAAGGAATGGACCTAGTTGTTTTATATTGCAAAAGGGATATTAATTTTAACCTAACTTCTCGATGATATTTTTTGTGTAAATATTTATGACATTTTTAAAACATAATAGGAATATTTTGAAGTCTCCAAAGAAAACATTGTCTTAATTCATCAATGAAGAAGATAAATAACATTAAATGTAACGGGTTCACTGGCCATGTAATGTTACAGATGGTCACGAATGAGATCCACTGGTTATGGGAACACAAGCTATGTTCTCCTGCAGAGATGGTTATTGCTTCTGTAGTAATACTAAGGATGTTATATGTTTCAGTTGTGCGATATACTAAAAAAAGCTTTTATATTGATAACAATCCTTGCAGGTATCATTCGCTGTAGGTACAAAGTGGCTTTAGCTGCTACCTTGGGGTCCCTGATCTTGGGCTGGAGTGCGCTCAGTTGCGCACTGGTCCCGGGGAGGGGTTCCGAGTCATCTTTTCTTCTTTTGGCTTTGTGGTTGTCTTTTTTAAGACTTTTTTCTGCCCCGGCAAGTTTATCACTCTTTCATATATATATATATATATTATATATATATATACACTTGATAAACGGAACTACGATCCAAACTGGACACAATAACAGTTCAAAATTGAAGATAGGTAGCACACAAAGAAAACATTTTTTCTCCTGTAGCCGGATTTGTGTGCTACCTATCTTCAATTTTGAACTGTTATTATATATATATATATATATATATATATTCAGTTAGCTTCAGCTAATCAAAGGAACTACTTCTGCCCGTTGACGACGAATGTCGAAATATCGTTGTGAGTCTTGTTTTGTGTGTGTTCTTATCTGTTTTTCTCTTTCCTGAGTGAACTATATATATATATATATAAAACTTCAAAGGCGGTGAAAAGTTCACACGTAACCAATCATATGAAACGATTCCACGAACTAAATAGACTAAATTGTCAAAAAGAACCCACAGAAATGAAAGAGAAACTCAGTACTAAAGTATTTCGACGTCCTCGTCATCAGGAAGATAGAAACGAGTCGCTCCGCGGGCAGACAACGACTGGTCGGTGGTCTTGAAGAAACACTCAAACAGTGTAGCCAAATTACGAAGGAAGTGGGTTCTAGAATAGATAAAGAAATAAAAGGAAAAATAAATAATAACGAATGAAAACAAAAACTATTAGCACAAGTAAAACACCCAAAAAAAAAATAAAAGTATTAAGTACACAAAAGATAAATTAAGAGACTAAAATAAATAAAAGCAATCTATATATATATATATATATATGTAAATGTGTTATAGATATGAAAAATCTATTCATAATGAGGAAAATAAAAGTCATGTGGCGTCTCAACATGATTTCTTTCTTTATTTACATAATCAATATGTTGTAGCCAAGGTTTTTTTTATTACTGGACACTCTTATTTCATAAACATATTGCATTTTGTTTCTATTAATCAAAAGCATATTGAATGTAAAGTTCATATTAATATTTTAAGCCAAGGGAAAATATTTGAGGATGAAATATGCAGAACAGGCTGTGATTAATCAAACAGAGAGTTGACCAGCATTTATAAAGGCTATTATATATACAAGTGGTATTAGGATGCCACCGTTTAATGCACGTCGGTTAAGCCTTGCTTGATAGAGGTCAGTCCTTTAAGTATGCATAATACACCTCCCTCAACCGCCAGCTATTCGCACAAGACCGACTGATATTCCTCCAACTTCATGACCAGAGCAACTTTATTATAGAGTTTAACTACTCAAGGCAATAAATCGAGCCTCTTCACCCCATAAATAAGTTCAAATAGTGAAACCTTTGGATGTTTGGTTTATGGCTATCTTGTCTCTCAAACTGTACTATCTTTATTTAAGATCCTAAACATAAATGTCAGTTAAAATGGAGTATAATATTTGCATTGCATTATTTCTATTAAACATGAATTATTCATAAATCATAATTCCTACCAATATAAAACCAAGAAAACTTGGATATAAAATAAGCGGGAAGAATTTTATATCACATATAGGTATAGGGAAATACATCATGGTAGGGAAATTCATAGCCTGTTCATCATCTCATCTAGTTTACTTTATAGTAGGTTACCATTTATCGCATTGCTGTAAATTTCCTATAATACTAGGATTGTCTATATGAATAAATTTATTTTTGGTATTATTATTGGATGGCCTGGTCCAACTACTACCTTTTCAGATACCTTTTATCTATAAATATGTATATGACATTTATCTCGTCATACCTGACGGCAGCCAGGATGTAATAATAAACCACTTCAATAGTGTCCATACAAAGTTAAAATTTACCTTAGAAATAGAAAGAAATGGAGAACTCCCTTTCCTAGACATGTTAACTATAGACACAACAGATGGTACTATCAGCGTATTGGTGGAGAAAATCCCAAAAAAGTAACAGATATCTTAATTATAAATTCCACCATCCAATTAATCAAAAAATAAACACAACCATCGTACTAAAATATAGAGCCCTTAAACCTTTTGTGATCTTGAATTTCATAACAATATATAACTTTAGTAAAAAAACATATTAAACATAAACAACTTCTCCATAGGTATAATAAACAGAATCATTACTCGCAGCCTAACAACGAAAGTACTGGCCACAGACAACTAAACTCAAACAATCACATAGGTTCAAAAACGATGAACAGACAACAAACACAGACAAATTCTCGTAATACTAATATAAAACCGGTCCCTGGAAATGTAAAATACCTAAGCCTTACCTATGTAAGAGGCCTTTCAGAAAGATTGAAAAGACCTTAAAACAACCATATAAATTGCGAAATAGCCTATAGAAACCACAAAACACTAAAACGTTTAGTTTTTTCTAAAGTAAAGTCAAATCCACCATTCCAACATTACAAAAGAGTAACATAGTATATTAAATTAATTGTAACGACTGTGACTCAAAGTACATAGGGTAAACCAGCCAATTCTTATCAAGCTGGATATCACAATATAAAACAGACATCATGGGACACCAAAATAATATGCGCTCTAGCAAAACACGCAATCACCCAAAAACACAATTTCCATTTTCAAAATCCAGTTATAATAGACAAAGAAAAACACTTGTGAAAAAGACTAGTAAAAGAAATACTCCATATAGAAAGAACAACAAACACATGCAACTCAAGAACAGACATAGAAAAAATCAGTCAAGTATACACGAACGATTTAATAAGTTAATAAGTTACCAAACCTTACAAAACATGGCAACACTGGGTCTTCAAAACGCACAATAGGAAACATAACTAAAATGCAACCTCCAAGACAATGTGGAGCCCAAACAACTTTCTCTTAGTTATTTAAAATGTAGAGTAGATTATATAAAAGAAAAAAAAAGCACAAAACGAGGGTTCACAACAGACCTCACTGGTAAGCAAATTTAGATCTCTGGAGTTATTTATCAATGTAATGCATAACCATACTGAAATATGTAAATCTAAATTTTATCATTTTTGTACATAATAGTAAAGTATTGACCTAATATAGTTGTAATAATTGTGCGCCATGTATCAATGTTTTAGCTCTGAGGAGGACATAAATATAAGTCAAAACGTTGGCAATGAAGTATTTTTTAATATCTAGACCAAAAACCCTAAAAAAATCTCAAAACCTTTGAACCTAGAGTGGTCAAGAAACGAACAGCAATATGAAAAAATATATATATATGAAAAATATATTCATATACAAGTTATGTGGTGTCTCAACATGATTTCATTCTTCGTTTACATAATCCATAAAATGTAGCCAGCAGTTTTTGACAGAACTAAGGAACAAACACACTTACTGTCTCTAATTTTCGGTTGAACCGTCATCAGGAGAGTTGAGAAAGGGACACCAAGTGCACTTGTGAAGCGACGGTTGGAGACCCACAAGTAGGAGTCGCTTCACAAGTGCGCTTGGTGTCCCTTTCTCAACTCTCCTGATGTCGGTTCAGCCGAATAAGTCTGTTTGTTCCTTAGTTTTGTGTTTGTGATTCATCGAGAAACGTTTGTTGTCCTTTTGGATCGTTTTCCTGTTTACAATATATATATATATATATATATATAATATATATATATATATAATATATATATTATATACAGTGACACATAAACAGAAACACAACAAAGACTCACTTTTCAATATTTCGACCGTAATGGCGGTCGTCCTCAGGAGAAGAAGTGAATTGACGGAGGGACGACAGTCAACTAGACATTCCCTAGAACTATTCTAGGATATAGTAGGACCTTCCCTAGGTCTTCTAGACAACTATTGACATTCCCTCCGTCAATTCACTTCTTCTCCTGAGGACGACCGCCATTACGGTCGAAATATTGAAAAGTGAGTCTTTGTTGTGTTTCTGTTTATGTGTAACTGCTTATTTTAATTGTTATTTGTCCTGCCGGACCGTTTTTCGTTTATCATGGTATATATATATATTATATATATATATAAAATTTTATTTATGAGGAATCGGTCAGTTGCCCAGCTTTAAATCAAACTTTTAAAGCCAACTTTTTGATTTAAAATTCATATTTAAAACTTTCACACTAAACAGATGTATGCAATTTTGAAAGTATATATAATAAACTATTGCACTAGACGTTTAAAATGAACAATGTTAGGAATGCAAACTTGAACAGAAATGTCAGCTTAAATACAAACGTTCTAAAGTAAGACTGTAAAGACACATTACTTTCATCAATGTTATTGTATGTTGGGGAAAATAAATGGAATATTTCAATTTACAGGGTTTGTTGGTTTTAAATGTTCTTGATTATGCATAACGTTTCATTTATTTCTGTAATCAAATAAATGATTTTTTTAAAATATTATTTTGTTTTATTAAATAAATTTATTGTGTAGATATCTTGATTCATCTAAATAATACTATATCAAATACTTGGACAATAAAAGAATCTTTTTTTTTCTTGGCTTAATAACAAGAAATAGCAATCAGAGTTATTCCTGTCAATCACATTCGGTGAATGTATATTATTAAGTGTTGCTATGATTTCTTACCACAGAGAGACACAAGGGGTCACAGGTCTTCTAATAATATTATAAGAATAATGCTGTATCCATCTGTAAGAATCAGATATAAAGATATACATACAAAGGTATGTAAATTAAAGGTAACCAACTGTAAAAGGTTATGATCTCTAAAAGGATATGGCGTAAAAAATGTTTGTAAATCAATTATTTCAAAATGGATATAGCCACATTAAAACAAATGAAATTGTTAACTCATTGTCTATGTTTGGATGATACTCGTACATTTAATTTAATATTATATTTGCACGGTAGCCAGTTAAAAAAAAAACTAGATTCATTCTATACGAGTTTGATATTATATTTAGTTAGTCATAGTAAAGTCAAGCGTAAGCCACTCAAAAATTACTTGTTAAATGTTGGCTATTTTACCTTCCTATGTATAATATTACTTATTAGACACTTTTTTCTGGTTCATTTTGTTTTTCTTTGATTTAAGTAATCTTTTGTTTACATTTAATTAGTTTCTTTTTCTTCCTTGTCGATTGTTAGCTCCGTGCCCCACAGAATACAGACATAAGCCTCCTCTCCCGTCTTGGCAAAGTCTATGAGAGATTAATACTACAAAAGATCAAAAATGTCCTTCTCTTCCAGGCCGAGAAATTTGGTTTTTGTGCCTTACAAGGAAACAGTCTACAAATTTGAAGTACCCTACGATGTCAGGTACTCGTTGCAAATTCCTACTCTAAACACTATTGAGTTAGGTAAAATTTAGGACTCCCAATATAAAATGTTCATTGTGTCATATCACAATGGGCCAATTTATTAGCCTTATATGTTCTCCCGTAGGATGAGCAAGCAACCTAGCCTAACCTGTATTGTCTCTAGTAATAAACATTTGTGGAGGGAAAACATGCATCCCATGGCACATGGAAACTGTTAAACATGGAAACTGTTTGGAGAGGATATAAGACGGTCAGTATTGAGGATTTACACCAAGTACTAATTAAATATCTCTGATAGAATTTTACAGGAGTAGTTATGAATTTTAACCTTTCCTTTCTTACAAAGCTGATAGTATGGCTCTATTTTAACAAAAATGTTTGTCAATTATAAATTCGGCAGAATTTTTACAGCTGAAATAATAACAAAAGCCTCAATAAACTTGGCAAATTTAAACTAATATCAAAGTAATCCTTCATAAGGTGTTCTAAAATGTTTGTTTGTTGAACAAGTTTTGAGTGTTACAATGCTGATTGTAGATGTCTTTAATGACGAGAACAAACAAAAGTCATTAGCTCTGTGATGGCAGTTAGAGACAACATTCCTGGCCCCTACATATGCATTGACTGAATGTATGCAAACAGAATGGCGCACAAAAGGTTGCGATAGTAGCAAACGATTGTCATTAAATGTAGATATGCCTACGAATAACCATTCATTTAATGTCAGAAGAATATTTAATGCAATGCTGATTAGTAAACAGAGATTAGGTGCATTATGTTATTACCAACATACTTGACACAATACTTGAGGTAAACCCCATATTTCACATTTACAAATTTATTTTTTTGAAAATTTAATAGAATTCTAAACACTAATAATATATATCTAACAAAATAGAAACACACATAATACGAAATTATTATAGAATCTAGAAACACAAGGACATAATTTGTGGCGTTTTGCACTATAAAACTGCTTGAATCCAATAATTCTTCAACAATAATTTAATAATTAGCTAAAAATATATAATATGCAATGACAGTTTTTAATGAGACCGATCTTCATATTGAGAGACTCGATTCTACGACCTAACTTCCTGCAAACAAGATTTAACTAGAAAGGAGGTGGACAGTAACATGGCACTTTGTCAGCTCCTTTTCTAGTTTAATCCTCTTAGCAGGAAGTTAGTTCGTAGAACCAAATCTCTCAGTGTAAAGATCGTGAATGTCGAGACTGCGGTTCACTTTAATGATACATGATTGAAAGAAGATCTATGCCTATGTTTACAATTTTAGATCTCACGATTTAGCAGCACGCCAAACCTCAGAGACTTTTGGCACATCGGATACAACTTGTCAAGGGCAACTGCATATTAAGAACATGACACTTGACCACCACCTCATTCAGTTAAATCCTGTCAGTAGTAAGTAGTTCGTAGAATCGAATGTCTGTCTGAAGAACGTGAATATTGAGACTGCGGTTCGCTTCAATGATACAAGTTTGAAAGGAGATCTGCTGCCTATTTATATCAATGTATCAACTGTAGCTAAAGCCATATACCAGACTATTATTATTGGTGCTATATTGGTATTTTTTAAAAGTGTATAATTAATTGCAAAAGCATACACTCATTAAATTATTATTTATTTGAATGTGAAAGAAGTAATAAAATTTGTACCAAAATCAAATAGCATTTATAAACATAATGGCTAACTACTGATTGCAGTGTAAAAATACCTGTAGAATTTGAGTGTACATATTATATTTGGTATAGTATTGTTGTTATTTGCTTAAAAATAGTACCCACTATATTTTTTATTTCAAAAGTGCCATGTAGTTAAGGTTAAGTTGAATTGCGCAGGCGCATGCATAGGCCGCTGGTGAGTCAGACAGTCTGATTGGAAAGGCTGTACGCTTTGCACTGGTGCAGCAGATAATTACGGGTCGAGGTTTGCCGCCCTGTCTAGCCTCAGATATGATTAATGGTGCCTCCAGCTAAATGATGCACAGTCCAAGGCAAATAAGTGAACTTGCCCTGCCGTGATAAATTACATCTGGCGGGAGAGAGAGAGCGGCAAGCAGCTGCGACCGCGGCGGCCCAAGACACTCCCAACTTTATACATTAATAAATTCCCCCAAAACTACACGCACTTGCTTCTCAACCCGCCTACAATTATAAAAACGACACCAGAAACATTTGTGTTTCTGACTGGAGGGAAACGAGAAGAATCGATTTAGTTGCTAAAGACAAATGGTCCTTTAATGTGACCCTTCTGAAAAGTTTTCTTCTTCTCCCCTATGTTATTAAAGCCACAGCAACACGCACCTCCCTTGCTTCTATGGAAACCACATCACTTCAGCCCAATCGTACCACATACCACCATTACATTTACCTCATTAGATTTTTAGTGGAAATTTATACCACCAGAGTGGTTGCCCAACTGATTTCCTCAAATCCATGTATTATTTATACCTAAATATATACTTTAGTCTGTCATTGAAAAAATAAAAATGGTTGATATATTAGCTCATAAATTTTCATTTAGTCAAATAACATCTTTTATGTAAGAAATATTGACCTCTGAAATATAGATTTATTCTCTGACAGCAATCATAATCGCTTAATATGTTTTTGTTCAATTATGCTATCCTTCTATACTATTAAATAATAATAATAATAATATTAAATATTAATTATTCTATTCAATCATAGATAGTGTCAGCTAACTTCAACATCGCAATATTCTATTTATCTAGTCTTAAAAATTGACAGTATTCCATCTCTATTACATGAATAATGTGACGATACATTATTAGAAATTGTGGAATATTATGATATAGTTTTTACTGAGATCATACACACGGTATAACTGTAATACATGTGTGTATATCAATAAATTTGATGCAATTCAATTTAATGTCAATTAGCTGAGTTGAATTGAGCATCATTAATGTTTACAAAAAGAGTAAAAATGAAAAAAAGATAACTGAAATTCTACTAGACAAAAATCATATTTCATATATGAAGAAATAAAATAAATATAAATGAAACCAAACTATATATAATTATATAAACAATAACACTATTTATAAGGTATGATAAATGAGATCGCACCAATACTAGAATGATCAATGGTTTTAAAACTGATTGTACTACTTTCTATAGTCACAAAACTAATATTGGAATCTAACAGTGGAAAAACAGAACGACTTTTGAACCTAATTCTAATAAATGAATATTTATTATTCAAATATTATTATTAATTCGTCAGTTATAATTACTGATTAATTAATTATTCTAAAATTTATTAGAGAAATTCTAATAAATTTAAAACTCACAAACACAATTACTCATTCACTTTATAATTGTAGAGAAATGATTATGATTTCTTGTCGAAGATCTCAATAGTTATATATGAATTTATGTACCTTCAACATAATGAATAAAGATATAATAACAAGCATACCGGAAAACAAATTTATAAATCTGGTATTTATTCATGTTGAAAGCATTTGAATGAAAAATTATCTGAACATTTAGTACAATTGTTTCATTTTAAATTTATAATCACATTAATACCATATAATTTTGGTTTGGATGTCACATGAATCAGTCTGAATACCAAATAAATTCATTCTGATTGTATTTCATTCAGCCCTTAATCTAATTAGATGATTAACATTTGGTTGGATTTCATATGAAAGTAAAAGATCAAATACATCCTACCAGGTCAAATACTAGTGATCCTGTAACAACCTGGCTTACTCAAATTACAATTTTGACTTGCTCAAGCATTTTCAATCCATATAAACTGCTATATATTCTTGAAACAAATAAATTTGTAGCTTGAAGCAAGGCACATATTAAAAATATGTATGTCTAACAATAAATATATATCAAGCGATCTAAACAAATGAATTAATGGAAACAATACACAACGCACTTCAATATTTCGACCTCGTCGTCATTAGGAGAAGGAGATTAAGTTTAGTTCTGCTGGGCTGGCAAACCGTAACACACTATGGGAAACAACAATAACACTTTCAGTTGCCAGCCAATCAGAACTCATATTTTTCTCCTTCTGATGACGACGAGGTCAAAATATTGAAGCGAGTTGTTTGTTGAAGTGAACACTTTAGTATTTAGTATGGTAGTAATGAGAGTTGTTGAAAAACAGAAGTGTGCAAACCAAATTTTTATTGATTATATGTTTGAGACCGTCTATCTGGAGTTTTTTTCTGTTTACTTTGTAATTGAGAGTAGAATCAGTATGTACTTAAAAGATTAAAGTGATCGATAAACAGTATTTCTTTCTTTAAATTTTTATTAGTAATAAGAATATTCTAATAATGAAAAAAATACCAAATAAAAACCACAAGGGACAGTATACAATCATGTGACTGGAATTGACACCCTATCTGAGGTTGATCCATAGAAAGAATGAAAATTGTATAAGGTTGAAAGTATATTTCCTACTAAATACAAAGGAAATTCAATGTATTTCCCGTAAATCAAATAAAAGTTATTTCTGCTTTTTATCTGCGGAAGTAGAAAAATGTTTCCAGTTTAAGGGAGAACATCATTTTTTTTAATAATAAAAAAGTACAGAAAACACAAAGCTTGTGACCCATTTTAGTTCACTTGATTGTAACAAATTCAAATATTCAAAAAAAGATCAAATCTCCCAATTTATGAAAAAAGGAAGGATAAGATTTGAGTACAAGGGTTTTCACAGCACAGCAGTAGCTTTATGCTAGGTGCAAAACAAATTGAATTACTTAATTAAAAAACTTTTCGGGTCTGTACTTATTCCGAGCCTTGTAATGGATACAATCTGTAAAGAAGTTCCTATTAAATCAGCCAACGAGATATTGCTATTAGCACTGGATTAGGAAACCAGCGTCTCACACCATCCTTGGAAATCAGTATCCTTGATAATAAATTAAACCAAACTTCTATTAATCATAAAGTACAACAAAATTTTAGTAAGCCTAATAAATAAGTCAACTTTTATCACAGTGTCGAAAACAATAATCTGTACTGAAATTGTAAATTTAAAAGATTTAACTGTTACAATTTTCAACAGGTTATGACACATGTCCAAAACTTGCAGGGTAAATAATAAGAACTACTGACCTGGCCCTCAAAGCGATGAAATCAAGAGGTCGCCAAGAGCGATAAGGATGGTGATGTGATTTCAGGAACTGTTTCTGAAAACAATTTAAATTTTATTAATTCACAATGAATCAGTCTATGTGTTCATAATGAACTTATGAAATTTAAAGTTATTTCTGGGCCACCATCAACAATACTAGTAGAGCTGTATAGCAAATTACAAAATTTAGAAAGTTATGAACTGGAAATTTGCAGCACTCCTTCAGTTCCTATGTCAAAGTATAAGTAGAATTCTAGTTAACATAAAATTCAAGCAGGACAGATTCGAATTTTGTATCAAAAAAGATACCATTAGCTATGTTATTATAGGTTGAATCGGATGAATATTTTATATCATAAATTCTACATATCTTAAACTTGATATATATTTTGTAAATGAAATTCCAGTTCTAGAGATTACTTTATCAAATCCCCAAAGAGTTAAAGGTCATCCTAAGATTCTGTAACCTTATTAATATATGTTAATGAGTGGATGGTTAGTGTGAATTCAAAAATATGTGTACACGCTCTAGTCTACAATTCTTGATAGGACCAATTAATATTTTACACTAAAATGGGCCTCAATCTGTAGATGAACCCTATTGTTTTGGGAGCAATTATACATGATTTAGATAAGAATATGCAATGATTTCGGACACCACTATATTAGATAAACGGATAGAACTTTAAGACAGTGATATATAGTACACATTCATGATCCAATGAAAGCAGAAATAAATCAATGAAATTTTCAAATTTTTAAAACAACAAAAAACGTATTTTCTTCAAGAAGATATCAAAATTGTGATTTATGATTGAAATGAAAGTGAAAGCTTTGAGGAGGTATAAATCATTTGTTTTCAAACAACTTGTTACATTTTTACTTATATTAAAGTTGTGTGTTGGCCATTCCAGATTTTTTTTATTTTCAGAACAAGTCATAAAATTGAGTAGAAGAGTGGGCGTTTTAGATCAGTAGTTCAGTAGAGCTGCTAGAGTTCAGGAGTAGGTGAAAGTTACGAAGGATTCACTTTGTGTAACATATATGAATATACTATTGTAATTTAAATGTAAAAGGCTAAGATAAGATAAAATAAGAGTTTTATTTAAAAAGGTTATTGTGATTGACAACCTGGTGTATCACATTTTAATCAATGTCAATCACAAATTATCAATTGAAAGATTCCTAATATATCCTAACAATTACAGACAGTTATAAATAATATACTTAAAATAATTAACGTAAAAAGTAAATCGAGAAATTAAAATGAAATGGAGTAATTATTTAAATATTTTCTATTAATGTATTAGGTTTTTATGAAATCAATTGATATCCAAACAATTGAAATATTCCTAATTTAATGTAACGATTACAGACAGTTACATACTCACTTAAAATAATTTAATATAACAAGTACATCTCCAAATTAAAATCAAGTGGAATAATTATTTAAATATTTGTTGTTAGTGTATTAGGTTTTTATTAAAACAAATATTATCTAAACTAAATTGAATGTATAATTAACTAACCAAAAAACAACTGCAACTATTGATTGTCAATAAATAGGCTTTCATAGCATTTCATAATTTAATTAAAAATATTTTTCAATGGAGGACATTCATTAGTTAGTATTTTTATTCAGTTATTGTTTTTGTCTAATTTGATAATTAGCAATTTCATTTTCTAAAAATGCTAATCCTGACTGTTTAATTTATTACTGGGTTATATACCCTCCAATAGTTCTATGCAAGCATGTCAGTTAAATTTCATTGCAATAGGAAAAATGTGGTGTTCACATTTAAAAATATGAACAAAATAATCAATTATTTCAACTGATTTTGATTTGGTACTTTAATTGGGTACACTGCAGGATGAATTATTCAAATTGTCTTGTTTCTAATATCGCATATTAGAATAATATGTGATTTTTAATAAACTTAAAGGCAAATATTCATCATGTTTTGTATTTAACAATCGGATTTCGTTGTGAGAACCAAAAGGAGATGTTGGGGTTGTGCAAAATATCCCAGCATGAATTAGCTTCATTCCTAAAACAACTTGATGTAATCATAATTATTCAACATTATGCGATAATAAATCGAATTTTATTTTCATAGCAACTTTTATAATATAATATAATTTTTATAAATATAATAATAAAATGTATCATTCCTCAATAATCATTCATTCTTTTCATTATATGCGTCAATTTTGTTATATTTATGTTTCTTTAGTACTTATTTTAATACAATCAATTGTAAGTTATAATGATGACATTATGTAAATGAAATCGAAAAAGATGTCTTCAATGAAGATTATAAGTTACATGAGTTTTCGCTCTATTTGATTCTAATTCAATATTCTATATGCCTATGTTAAATACACTAGAAATCCTTTCTGATAAACACACAAATCATATTGAACCATAATGATTCCACTAATCCGCTTTTACAGTATTCCTGTATTTTATCGAAATAACTAAATCTCTGCTCATGAAAGGCCTATGAGATTTAAAACCATCAATGTATTTCATTCTAAGTGGCTGATTTTGAAAGATTTATGAAAAATATTTTATATTAGATTTAAAATATGCAAACAAATCTTTTTTTTTCTTTCATAATTATAAAACTTTTTTATTCATCTATAATATTAGTTAAATAAAAATATAGATGGGATAAAGAAAAAAAAACTAATATGGATTCTACATTGGGATTTTCTGTATTAATATATCCAAATGAGTTAGTCTACTGTCCATAGAATTTTTTCAAATAATAAATGATAAAAAAATGCTTCTTACAGTCAATAATTTAATTTTTAGTCTGCTTATCAGAGAAGTCATTGTTGTGAAGAGTTTTAATAATTCTGGCTAGTTGCACTGTTCCTTTCATTCAATGGCTTCATCTGGAGAATTCAATCGCCAGTGAGCTGCAGTTGAGGGCATTGTTCGTTGAACTCATAAACTTGTTTAATATAAATAATTCACAAACTGCTTTCCTCTAGGGTATATTTCAACAAGCATTCAACATTTTCTTTGTATTTCTTTAAACTCTAATTCATTTTATGCTTTAACCAAGAAAACAACTTTAATTTTTTCTTCGCAAAAAAAAAATAGAGCAAGTAGATTTTTAATTGATTCTTGAAGTATTATGTTACATAATGACAATATATGACCAGGAATGTCTCTTACTTTGGTTGTTGGTGATGTTTGTAATAAAAGTTCTCAAATAAATTAATATAGTGCCAACATATTCGTAATGGGATGGGAGAGATTTGGAATTTACTATTTATATAGATTTAAAAACAAATATTATAATAATAATTATATATATATATTATATATAATAATGTATAATATTATATATAATAATTCCAGGACCAGCACGTCCTTTATGTATCTGTTTCACCGAATTCAGTTGTTTTGCAACTAAATAGATACATACAATAATTTACAAACAGTTTCAAATATTTGTTTCAGACGTCATTAGTAAAAACAGAAAAGGAAAGAACTGTATATTTCTTTAGATTAATATAATTTTAAGAACTTAACATTCACATTTTATATCGACATTATATTTATACAGGATGTATATATACTTTTAAAACAGAAGAAACAGAAATGATAATTTTACACTAAAACCCACTTTCAATATTCTAAACGTTTTAAAGTTCATTCCCAGGAAAGGCAGTGGTATGCTGAGAAGACGAAAGACAACTCAAAAGCTTATCAGAAAATGTGCTGCTCACAATTAAAACGAAGAAAATTTCTAGGAACAGGTGAAAAAACTTAGCAAGGAGGGTAGGCTTGCTCAGTGGTTACGTGCTCCCCTCTGAACTGATAGGAACGGGGTTCGATCCCCACCTGGCCCTCGATTTATTCACGCAGGAGGTGAATAAATTTGAGCACGTCGTCCCTCGGAGAAAGACGTTAAACTTGACATCGTCGATCCCGAGCCTATACGATGTCAAGTACTCATTAAAGATCCCTACTCTATATATACTTGAGTTAATTTACTCAATACTAAAGAATACTAAATTTAGTATTATTAAGTAATACTAAGGAAAAATTTAGAACTCCCACTGTATGGGAGTGTATCTTCATTGTGTGGTATCAGAAAGGGCCAATTTTGTTCCCTTGTGGGGCTGCCACTGCAACCTAACCTAATAACCGAGGAATATAATAACATACAAGACTTTTAACAGAATGAATTATAATGCAATAGACAATTAATTAAAAAAATAACGAATTTAATCGAAATATGTTTATATGACAGTTAAGTAAAATAACAGATAAATGGAAATATGGATATAAAAATAAGAAACAACAAATAATTTGAAAATTAGCTTACTGGTTCATATTGATTTCTGGATTTTAGTGAGCTTATAGAAACTAGAAGAGACAATGTGAAGCACAACATACAGTGTACTATCCCGACTAACCTATGACTATTCATGACTAGACGTAACATGGTAGTTGCTATAACCATTAAAGTACATTATACTGAGTACAGTGTAATCGGTAGAGGAATAAATCTTAATGCATACATTGATATATCTAATAAATATAAAAACAGATAGACTACTAAACTGGACAAACAGAAGTATTGAAGGATATATATATATATATATATATTTCAATGATCAAACCACAATATGAAATGGGAAAACAAGACTAAGATCTTTCAACCTTAACAAGCCGTCTTCGTCAAAATTCAGTTGGGTTTTTGACTCTGACAAAGACCGCGTGTTACGAATGAAAGATCTTAGTCTTGTTTTCCCATTTCATATTGTGGTTTGATCATTGATTGTTATTTCATGTGTTTATGTGAAATCTTTATATATATATATATATATTTTGTTGAAATGTACCGCAGCTTCGGCTTTTACGACTTTCAAGCCAAGCTGTTCCGTCTCCTGACAGCCTTACAAATAGAAGGTGGTAATTCCCAAATAAGTTGTCCAAAGGACATTGAGACACTTTTTTGAAACACTTTAATAAATATCAACAAAAAGCAGTGCTGCGGCAAAGGAGAAAAATAAAAAAGGAACTAGAGAGTCGAGATCAAGGAGAAAAAAAATTTGTTTTTAAAAAGGAGAATAAAGGCGAAGAAAATAAAAATAAAGAAAATATATACAAAATTATTTTTAAAAAAAAAATAAAATAAAGAAATAAAAAAAACTAACGGTTTAAATTCAAGCCAGGTTTTGAGCGTGCCCCTAGGCGCCAACTGTGGGCTTCCTCAGAAGCTTTTAAAGTAACTTGTCTGTTCTCTCTGGGGACTTGTTTGAGAACTTGGACTGTGAAACAATCATTGAAGCTGAGGTGGTGGGAATTAGCGTGAGTGGCGACAGGGAAACTGCTGCGATTAGCAACCGAAAGCCCGTGATTATTCATCCGAAATTATGATTATATGAAGTCCAAAATCACAAGGAAAAAGAAAACTTTTTTTACTTTGTTTGCTCTCTGATGGCATAAAGTGAAAGATGTCGGAGCATTTATTCTTTTTTTTTTCCTTGTAGTTTTGGACTTCATTGATTTCATCAGGCGTTTAATTGTGATTTTTTCTGCATATATATATATATATATATATAATATATATATTGATGCTTAAAGTTCGTCAAATGATATTAGCAACATTGCTAATTTGGATAAATCTAGGTAATGATATAAGACTGCACAATAGAAGTTGGGTGGAACTGCTGTATCATCAGTAATTTGAAATGTTTCATTTCTCTTAATGATGATGGATTCACCTGTAAGCGGGTTGCGCCGCACTCCATTAATGAAGAATGAGTAATTAAATAGTTTGTTCATTAGAATGAAAATCGCCAAGTGGGAGCCTAATTTAATGGGAAGTTATCAGGGAAGAGGCGTCACAAAGTAATCTCTGAACAGATTCAGTCATAATGAGAATATTCCCTGCATCATTAAAACAGCCTTCTTTAACCCTTATCACGGTAATCAGGGCAAAAAAAATGCTCTAAACATTAAAGTAACTTACATTTAATTAAAAACAATCTAAAAATAATTATAATTAGTCATTTATAAATATAAAGGAAAACAAAGGGTAAATTAATTAAAATAATTAAATCCTAATTACTTATGAAAATAAAGATAAATTTATTTTTCTGCTACTGAAAAAATTGGTGTTCGATTTTTTTTTTATTTAGAACAGAATTTGGTTTGAGCTTTATATATTGCTAACTGATAATCATGTATAAATCTTGATATTGGACGTTTCCAGTTCACTTTTCATTTAAAAAAAAAAAAAGAAAAAAAAGTTATTTCAACTGTCCCATATAACAAATTATGTTATTGATGCATGATATAGCATATAATATCATGCGTCTTGAGTTTTCACAGGGTAGAGAACTTACAAATCATTAACCACAATAATAAGGTGTCAGGGAAGTCCAGTGGCTTTCGTGATCGCCTCTGGACTGGTAGACCTGCGGTTAATACCCCTCTGGTCCAGAGTTTATTCATGTACCAGGTCGAAAAAATCTGATTACGTTGTCCCTCGGAGAGGACGTTACATTGTTGTTCCCCAATCAGAGCTAGGGAGATATGCCAAATTAGGAGAATCAACCTGGCAATGTTACTCGCCCATTTCTAAAATGTGTATCAAAAAACAAATAAACCACACTTTCCGCTCCCAGAACAGCATTAAATGATTGCGACGCCAGTCTTGAGTTATCGTCTAAATAAACTTCACTTAGGCTAAATTTAAAACTCCCAATATAGTGTACCTTCATTCTGTGGCATCACAAAGGGCCAATCTTTTGCCTATATGAGGCTCGTGGGATGCCACAAACTTTGGATACATTCTTAACACCCACACACAAATTTCATAAAATGATTTCTAGGACCTCAAACATGTAATTCCGTCAAAATCTAGAGATAGTTTTTTTTCACCATTCACTATGCTTCACTTATTGTAAAGTAAAAATATTATTAAGAAATATTATTATATTACCAAACATACATTCAGGATAGATAAAAAATGATTATAAAGTCATACTGTAACTCTAAACATGATACACAATCATGTTATTATCCTTAAAAAATAATAAACACAATTTCAGGATTGCATTTTTGTTTGAAAGACCTCGGTCACTTTTCTGATATTTATACTGTGGTTAAGATGTCAATTTTTATTACACGTGTATATTGTCAAATCTTGTTACATATACATATAAATACACCTTCCCACTTCCCTATTGGACACTTTTCTGATAATAAAGATGTCGAAATATAGAACTAGGTAAGGTCTATGTCTATATTTGTGTGCTCTCGTTATAATTTTTATCTAAATTACTATAGACTGTTTTCCATTTAATTTATGTAATATATATATATATATATATATAAGTATTTCACATAAACACATTAAATAACAATTAATATTAAATCACATAATATCAAATAACATTTAATATGAAATCGAACCACAATATGAAATGGGAAAACAATACTTCAACAGAGCCCCCTTCACTGTCAAATTTTATAATTTTTCCCTATCATGACTCATTGAACCCCCTTCCTAGACTAACCAAACAACTTGATTTTAATATAATGTTTTTAATCGTAATAACGTGGGCAATATGTTAATAAAAAACTCTCCCAAAGATTTGGAGTCCAGTGGTATTTATAAAATTCCATGCAAAAATTACGATAAAATTTATATTGGTCAAACTGGTAAATCATTAAAGACACGTGTAAAACAACACCAATACAAAGTAAGTAGACAGGAAAAAATTAGCACCTTATTCTTGCGTATAAACAAAGAAAATAATCATATTGATTGGACAGGAGCTAAATTTATTACCTATTAAAAATCGATATTGTTAAGAAATATTATTGAATCGTTTCTAATTAAATTTAAGAGATCAAATATTATAAACATTAGTAGTGGTCTCTTCAAACTTGATACTTTTGTTACGAGGCAATAGCCTCTTCTAAAAGGGTTGACAGCTAGTGGATAGCTTTCTACTCTTTCCTACTGCACTCCTTTGTTTCCCCAAACATCCCTTTCTGGACATTAGTCCTTTGCTGCGCTTTCACCCTTTTAAAATACCACTCTTCTCAACCCCTCACCAGTTGTTTTCTGCATCTAGTGTTTCAGTTGGGTTTTTGACTCTGACGAAGACCGCTTGTTACGGTTGAAAGATCTTAGTCTTGTTTTCCCATATCATATTGTGGTTTGATCATATATATATATATTCATATAAGTGAGATAGTCATAAACAAAACAATACGCTTTGAAAAAGCACAAGAAAATCACCAATATTTTGTTCTTGAATCTAGGGTTCTCTACAATAAAAATATAAGTTCACATTTAAAATGCCAATCTAGGTTATTTATATTTACTTTAAGAAGTCGTCGATAATATATTTACAATTCAGTACAGTATCATGCAGGTGTAACGAGATAGAGCAAAGAAATATACATTCGTATATTTCATAAGTATGCTATTAATATTTTTATTCAAATAATAATTTCCATGTTTTTTTTTAAAATAAATTACGTATTTGAATATCTCAAAACAAGTAGATATCTGGAATCATATTACTATTGAGAATATTCTTTTTTCTATTTTATATTAATTATTTGATAGGTATACAAATATATGTAACCCATATACCTTCATGAATGTTTAGGCAATATAACTGTTTTGATATATGCATACAGGTTTATATATGTGAATACTAATTTTCTATATCGGTCGTTAAATACAGTATCCAGTGAGGCAAGAAATTTGGGTTTATTGAGGTTGGAAAAATAAAAGAACCCCTGCCAAATGGAATCAATTCAACATTACATGTGACGTGTCGGCTGACATATTGCTGCGTGGGGTTTTTGCAAGGAATGGATAATGAAGCGGGCCCCATGTGGTTGCTTTGCAAACTAATAACAGGCTCTTGCCGGAGCCCCAGACACACCGGCTAGCCAAACCCTAGTTGATGCCTTCAACCCCTCATTCTAAATCAATTTTCACATCAATCCAACCACCCCACACATTACGATTCACTCCATCTGATTTTCTTTTTCAACAGATATTGATTTACAAATGTCATAAACATCTTCCTTTCTCTGCCTAGTGCTCAATTATTTTGTAAAAATAATAATTATTAATTGGAAATGACAGCAAAATCTCAACAAAAGAAAACGTTAGAATGATCCATGTGAGACCTATATTTGCCACTAAACTTGCAAAAATATTTGAAACAAGAGTGATTGTTAAAGTAATTCGAACTGATAAACATTCCCAACCTGACCTACTTAATGTTTGTTTGAAACAACTAGGTTCCTGATAATCTGCCATCCTTCAACAGTTCAGGAATACGCCTGCTGAGTTAATGAACACGAGTAGCGATAAGAACCGTGACTTTGTCTTCCACCTTTTGAATCGGGGTTCGCTGAGATAAATTCAGACTACTAATTCATAACACCTGCAGTCAGAGTTATTCTTGAAATAGGTATATCAAACTTTATAAGGAATTGAAATTAAAACATCAATATTTTACGACATACAGTTTTTAATATGTACCGAGTAACAAGTAAATTCAAAAAAAGAAGTGTGAATTTGAATAATCGAATGATAGCTTTACTGGTTTAAATATATTAAATTTCATGAAAATCTCAAACTATATCGAGTAAAAACTATAAGATTAATCGAATTTATTTAATAATTGTTGATTTGCTTTTTGATTTATTTGATATTTTCTCATGGTGTTAAACTTTCGTGTGATTTTTTGTGTTTTCTGATGGTTCTTTTGATTTTACTGCCTTTTTTCCGTAGCGTTATTTTTTTGATGTGACTTTAGTAAAACTGTTGTAAGTTGTGCTATCTTGAAGGTGTGAAATAATTACCCATTAATTTACCCATCCTATTACCATAGGATGATTTAACTATGACTCTCTAAGACCAACTAATGCAGCCATTTGAATCGTGCCTTAGAATCCATTAGTACGAAAAATAAAAAAAAGTGCTAAATAAAAGAAATAGTTATATATGTTTTATAACCAAAACAACCAAATCTTCTGTCTCTTTATTGCCCAGTCCGATACCAGCGAGAGGTAATGTGCTCGTTATAACACCAGAAATCCTGTCATTGAGGACAGCCGGATAAACCTTTCATTATCTGAGTACAATACTAAATTGGTTTAAAAAGAAAAAAAAAGATTGGTCTTGTTTTATAGATCTATTTACTGGGAAATTATAGAATTGTGAAATATCTAGAAATATATTCGTATAAATATTCACTTCAGTCTTTTTATGTAATGAAAAGAAACTATGTGATTCTGAGAAGTTTTTCACACTATTAAGTATGTGTAAACCAATGCTATTTTCACCGAGTAGAACTATTTTCGATACCCCGAAAGGAACTGTTTTCGAGAAAGCCTCATAGATTAGGTTAGGAACATACATAGGCTCAAGATTGACCTTTATGATACCAAACAATTAAGGTACACTACATTGGGAGTCCTAAATTTTAGCTAACTCAGGTGCATTTAGAGTGAGGTTATTTACGAGTGCTTGATATGGTAACTGTCCGATATCTTAATGTCCTCGCCGAAGGACAACGCATTCAGATTGTTTTCACTTACCGCGTGAATAAATAAAAGGCCAGAGTAGGTATCGAACTCTGAATCTCTCAGTCTTGAGGTGAGCATGTGAGCCACTGGGCTTCCGACCCCCCCCCCCCCCCCCCCAACATCCAAGAGATTGCGAAGTAAAATTGAAAAAAAAAAACTTTTCTGTTTCCAAAATTATTTCAAATTACCATGGCTGAAACAATTGGATGTTTAATGTATTTGGGCAAGAAAATCAACTTGGCATGGGTTATCCTCCCTGTAATCCCTCAGCATGATTTTTCACTCTTCATTACCACACTCTGTAATGTATTTTGGCCATTAAGACTATAAGAAAATAAGGTAGAAAAGAGTTTTAGTCCCTAACCCAACAATATTTCAAGATATAAGAGTCGTGATAGGAAAAAGAAAAATTTAAAAACTTTTTTGTATGGGCGAAATATCTGTATAAAATATTCTGAAAAATTCAAAAAGAGTAAGAATAGAGGACTGTTATTCTCAGATTATTGAAATAGGGCTCATCGCGAGAGAATATTAAAAAGAAATATTCCTATCAGAAATATAAAATTTTGAAACAGAAAAACTTAAGTATTATATTAATGATTTTTTTTTTTAAATTTGGGAATATCAACAACTCTCTCCTTTGAATAAACACATGACACTGAACTGGAAACAAGCAAGGCAACCAAATTTCACCAAACAATGTTTAAGTGACTTTTTGGTTTTTTTGGTGAAATTTGGTTGCCTCGCTTGTTATCAGTTCAGTGGCATGTGTTTATTCAAACTAGACAGCTGATAAAATTCCCAAATTGTTTTCTGTTTAAAAAAAATCCGTTATGTAGTGCTTAAGTTTTTCTGTTTCAAAATTGTATCCCTCTTTATGTGTTGTCTGAAATTCCTATTGTAGGTAGGTAGATTGTGAAGTGGCTGTCCCACACGAGAACGCATATAGTCCTAACTTTGGGCTCTTTGTGATACCACACAATGGTGATTGCCTTGTACATTGGGAGCCTTAAGTTTTGCCTAACTCATGTGTATTTAGAGTAGGAATCTTTAAAGAGTACCTGACATCGTACAGGCATGGCTTAACGTCCTCTCCGAGGGACGAAGTGCTCAGATTTATCAGCTCCAACGTGAATAATTTCAGGGCCAGGTGGGTATCGAACCCCGACCCACTAGTTTAGAGCCGAGTACTTTAACCACTGAGCTCACCTGGCCCCCAAAATTCCTATTGTATTTTCATGTTGTAATTATTTGCGCTTTTTATTTATGTCTGGGTTTTGAATAATTGTATTATTTCTTATATTGCCTATGTTTTCGAGGCATATGAACCAAGTTTGAAATAAAAACCTAAACATCGGCAATATGAGTTTCATTTGAATCTGACAAACTGTCCGAGTCTCTTTCTACTTTACGGTTCATAATCAAGATTTATAATAATATATATAGTATATAGCATAATATAACATATAATATAATATCTAAATTGGTACTAATCTGCAGCTCCGTTTCAATGGTAACATGAATTTATATAAACAATTTAGTACTGTCTCTCGGACCATAGAATTTAGTACACAATGACACACACACACACACACACACACACACACACAAACTACCAAAAATATTTGGAAAACCTATTCTATTCAACTCAGGAGGATCATAAACCGTTTATTGGGTTAGACCGTTTAAAAGTAGAAATCGAAATTTTGATTGGAACGGAAAATTTTCATCACCCTAGTATTAATATCGACGGAAAACGAAAATAAATTGATAAAAGACGTTTATAACAGTAAATAAGCTTTTCAACTGTTTTAAATTCTATTCAAGACTTTTGAAAAACTGAATCTTTACATAATTGAACTTGATAAAGAACTTTATAAAAGTTTACAAGTCTTCTAATTGATTAATAAGTGTCTTAAATATTAAAACGTGATGAAAGAATAATAATAAGACTGCAAAAAAAACTTCAAAAGACTTTCAATGCTCTTCATTAAGAAACAAATATTATGAATTTTGAAACCATAACCGCTTGTAGTGCTCAATTATATCTATAGTAGAAATAATGTTTTATCAGTATTTTTTCCTTTTATCATTTAAATATCCTTAATGACATGTTTTATTGATTTAGTAAGAAGAATTTTTAAGTCACCACTTAAATTATGTAAGACCCAATTAATAATTTGTTTTTAACTGTCTTATGTTTAATTAGATTTCTTGTCAGTCGTTTTGACTGGTTATTGTTAAACCACTTTGGTTAATTGATTTTATTGTTTAAGTGTTTGACAATTGATTACTAATAAAAATTCTTTGCCAAATATGGTGGAGTAGAGAGTGATAATTAGCGAATGGGGGTTATTATTTAAGGTCTTTAGCTTCCCTTTTAATTCAGTCAAACTTCTGTCCCTCTGGTTCAGCACAGTCAATTCTTCTCTGAATCCAAGTACGCAATCTTTCGCTTACGAAGTCTCTTTATCTTTATATTACATCCACTTCTCCCCACTCTCACACCCTTCCAACTGTTGACCTTTTGACCGGTTGATTCGGTCACTACAGCTGCTTGTCCAAATCAATGTGTTACTATTCTGTCGGTTAACAGTTTAGTTGTTCTTCAGGGTTTAGGTTTGTTGGTGGGTTCTTCAGCCTCTCTGACTCTCCTTCATCATTCTGCTCCTGTGTTTTCCTGCTCGTAACTACTACTAGCTTAGCAGTTCACATCCATCTAACTCGTCAACAACAACTAACTATCTATAAACCTTTATAACCCCTTTCAATAATAGTTAGTGATACCTACGATTATATTCATGTTTTCCATCCTCTATTCAGCCACTACTGAATTTCCACGGTTCCTGCTATTTAAACACTGAACGAGACAAATATTTGGACTTTTTGATTTGTGAATATATTTCACACTAGCAGACGTGCCTGCCTTTGACGGGTTTTTACAGAAATTCAGAGATGATAGGTGGTACTTCAAAATATTATTAAAAAAATTACAGGATAGGAAAAAATATATTTATTAGCGCAGTGTTAAGTAAGTGCCTCTGTATACACCACAGTAGCTGTCTGTACTTCCGGTACAAGGAAGAACAGAGAGTTGGAACCTCTGACTCTTGAGCAAGCAACATACAGTTGACCATGTGAGAAAAACTTGATCTCACTTACTTAAATGCCTGCCGTAGACAGGGTTTGCTCTTGCGACTTATTTACCGTCATTACGAAACAGACGCTGACGGAAAATTGCAACCGTTTGAATTGAAAAGGACAGTTCCTAGATACCAGTGGTATGCGTGGTATAAATACTGACTCCCCAGCACCTCACCCAGACATAATATCAGTCCTATGACGTATCTGTGCAAAGCACAAATTCGGAGTCGTGTCCCATTGCACATTTATGGGGTACTCAAGTTTCGTAACAGCATGATTGGTGTCCCTATTTTATGTTTTAAGTCATGAAGAGGGAATCCAGGAGCAGTTACGAAGTCAAGAAATCCAATTGGAACATCCAGTATACATCGCTAATCACTCTGTATACTGACTTGTAAGTTCTTTCTTCAGCAAAATATAGTGCAAGAACTTGTTTATTGATTCTTCCTGCCGGCTCAGTTGTAGGGGGTGAGAATCGTTCGTTCACAGAGCCAGTTATTCTGAATAGATGGTAGATCTTGAATTCTGGGAAATAGCTTGTCAATTATCTCTTGCTGGCTAATTCAATCAACTAACAAAACCTACTTGTTACACCTACATATTTATGCAGGTATAAATATACTGATATAATATTAATAAACCTAGGATTTCAAACTTCACTTCTGCATTGAATTTTTAATTCACTCAAATCTTAGATTTTAATTTAAACATACACAAACATACATTCAATCTTT
This sequence comes from Hermatobates lingyangjiaoensis, assembly GCA_026182355.1. NCBI lineage: Eukaryota > Metazoa > Arthropoda > Insecta > Hemiptera > Hermatobatidae > Hermatobates > Hermatobates lingyangjiaoensis. The sequence continues at coordinate 783,102 of JAPFBL010000047.1, read as the reverse complement.
CAGCTTGCTATGCCTTATAGTGGTTGACTTTACTTGTGAAAAATTTTTGAGCTTAAAACGCCATAACTTTGCTTCTACGTTGAATTTCCAATCCATTCCAATCTTAGATTTTAAGTTGAACTTACATAAATCTACTGTCAAAGGGTCATCTTGGTGTGTCTTATGGTGACTGAGTTTACAAGTGACAAAATTTTATGGACCAACCGACAGGCAGAAATTTTTCTAAGGGTGGATTCGTTTTCTCTAATGTATGCAACGTAAAGATAACTTGAAAAGATTTAGTTCTAAGCAGTGTACGGACAAAACTTGTATATTATTTATATAGATTAACTTACAATTGATAAGACTCTTCATAAAGACAATTTAGTTGGTTTTACAACTAAGCCTTCTATTTAGTTAGTGACATCTATTATAGTGGAACATTTTTTTTATTCTTATAACTCTGATAATTGAAGTGCATGACCCTATTACTCTTTTATTTTCAGTGTAACTAAAGAAAAATAAATACAAAACAAATTACTTGCTTCATAGGGATTTGACTATAAGCCTCTAGTTTTAGTGTCACCGATAAATGATCTAATCCGGTGTATGTTACACTCGCTGTACGTAGATAAAATAAAAGGATTTATGTGAAAATGTACGAATTCTGTTTCGTAATTATGTTCTGGTATAATCTATCAGTAAACCTGGAGAGAAAAAAGAATGAAAATAAAGATCAAGAATAGTGGAATTAATAACCAACATAAAAGGAACTGTAATTAAAAAAAGAAGTGAGATAGAAGATAAAACCGTTTAGTTTAAATAAACTTAAATATATTTCAATTTGATAGTGGAAGGATGAAAAAAGGAACAGCAAGTTTGAAATCCTACAATTAGATACATATAGGTGTATATATACGAGGTGTGTAAATAAAGTAGTGAGACTGGCAACGTCGCTTTCGATCTGGCAACGCTGGAGACGCGTGGCCTTGAGTAGCGTCAGGTGCACGTGTGATGCGCCTCCAGTATGAATCTGAACTCGCCACAGTCATTTGTTTGTCCGTAGCGTTGGTTTTCGTGAAATGGTTTTTTCTTGAGCGTTTTAAAAATGAGTGACCTCAAAGTTGAGCAGCGGTGTGCAATCAAATTTTGCTTCAGACTTGGACATAATGCAATCGAAACTTTTGAAAAACTTCAGGAGGCCTATGGAGAACGTGTTTTATCAAGGGCACAGGTTTTTCGGTGGTTTAAGGAATTTTCAGAAGGAAGAGAGTCGATTGAAGATGAACCACGAAGCGGAAGGCCTTCAAGTGCAAACACCGATGAAAATGTCAACAGAGTACGGAACCTTGTGCGTTCAGATCGACGCTTGACAGTCAGAATGATCAGACTTCGAAAAAGAGTCCTTCGTGTGCGGCCAAACATCAAAGACAAGTGGGTGCTGCATCACGACAACGCGCCCTGTCACACTGCCATCTCAATAAACGAGTTTTTGGCCAGTAAAAACATTCCTGTTGCTCCTCAGCCTCCTTATTCACCAGACTTGAGTCCTTGTGACTTTTTCCTCTTCCCGAGATTGAAAAATCACCTCAAGGGAACTCATTTCGGGACACTACAAAACATACAAACTGCTGTAACCGACCAGCTGAAGGCCATTCCAGAATCCGAGTTCCAGCAATGCTACAATGATTGGAAGGACCGTCTCCAGCGCTGTGTGGCTTCCGAAGGGAACTATTTTGAAGGTGATAATATCACATTGTAATTATATTTGAATAGAAAATTTAAAAAAAAAATCAGTCTCACTACTTTATTTACACACTTCGTAGCTTAATAGGAGGTCATTGGTAAATCGGCTGAAGTTCTTTCGCCTGGAACACAAATTCTCTTTAAATGATAAAGCACCCACTTGTAACTTCAACTATGAGAACCTTCCACAAATATCTCTTACTTCAATTCACGCCAGATGAATCATCAGAAAGAGACAGTCTTCTCCTAACAAAGGTGCGGCCGCTTTTTATGAACTTTTGCTCAGCTAGTTCCGCCAGAAAACTGTGGTTCCTCGACTTACGGATTTAATTCCTTCCGGGACCATATTTCTAATTTTCACCTTGATCTTCTTCTCTTTCATACACTTCAGGCTTAATTTTTGTTTGCTTCGTTTCCAATCGTTGGACTTCTATCACTATGCAACAGTTCATCGTGTGGCGTATTTCCAGGAAATCTTCGTACATCAAGACGAATTTTGGTTTCACAAAATATTCGAACACTTGTATCGAAATATTTGTATATTGATACATTCGTAATTCGAGGTACCACTGAACTGCTATTATTACTTAGCATTATTATTTCAGATTCAATAATATATCGACCGTTTGATAGAATAGGTGTGTTCTCTAATCGGGGTTCGGTCAATTTTCCAGGATAAAAAATCAAACTCTCGTTGCCAACGTTTCGGCTTTATTTAAAACCTTTTTCATAGGACTACATAAAATTTACTTTACATAAAATGCCAGTGTAACTTCATGTACGTTTCGTTTGAAAACTTTTCTAATTGATTGTGATAAGCCCTCAACATAAGGAAATTTGAAATACTTCTTATTTATAACTTCTAGTTCAGCATGATCTTCATCTGAATGTGCTGGTTGCTGTCTTATATAATAAAAGAAAAAATAAATCTTTATTTTCAAATTTAAAAGAAAAAATACCGAAGGAGTTACAAAGTAACCTCATTTATGCCATCAAATGTAAAGACTGTGACAAGTGTTACTATGGTGAAACTAGTCGTTTTATCAAAGAAAGGTTGTACCAACATAATTATTCGATAAGAACAAATAAAAGTAACGCAACAGCCTTAGCTGGTCATGCCATAAACAAACGTCACACGTTCGATTTTGAAGATACAACTATAATAGAAAAAGAAAAAGATGAGTAAAGAAGTTGTGCTGAGTTTTAGTGAAATTTGATTTATTTAGTTCCCTTGAGTAAACAGTGTTCAGGTTATTTGTAATGTTATCTTATTAGTCTAGTCGAAGGTTTTGTCCGGTTAACATTGTTGTTCCTTTAAATAATGTAAATTTCATTTTCTTAGTTAAAAAATTCTTACTTCTGTAAGTAATATTGTTTTATGTATCTCTGAAATATTTCTACTTGTAATATTCATAAGTTGTAACAATCCATTTTCTTATTGTGTATATGTTTGATGTTGATATGTGATTTCTTATTATCCTTTGTTTGTAGGCCTATGAAAAAGGTTTTAAATAAAACCGAAACGTTGGCAACGAGAGTTTGATTTTTTATCCTGGAAAATTGACCGAACCCCGATTAAAGAACACACCTATTATTCTTTCAGTTATGAAAGGTTTTTGCTATCAGAGAAAACATGAGAAAGAAGACGCTAGTTTTTGTAAAATAGAAAATACCTGTGAAATTGTGAAAGCATCTTGCCAAACCGGATACTTAAAAACAGCTGAGAATGCTGTTATGAGGTATTACTTTGGTCCCTTCAGCGTTATCAGGCGCACCGTGATCAAGCTGAAGAGATCAAAGGGATGTCACAAGTTTAAGGATACTGTTATCTGAAGTTTGTTGTTAGTGACACACAACAAGGACCTTAAGTCATACAAGGAATATTTTTCCTAGTATTTCTTCTGTCTCTTTATATTTCTTAGAAGGCCTCCTGGTTCCCTATTCTGCACTTGGATTAATATCCTTTTTATTTCATATCAATAACATTTCTCTGAATTGCTTTGCCTTTATTTTAACGTCTAATCTCAATAATCATCTAAATGCTAAAAAGCTTGTATCTACTACGTCTGCCATGTTTAACTGAAAAGCAAACCTAATATTTAGTTGTTTTTTTTTCGTTATAAAACAACATGCTCCAACAGAAGGCATTACATACATTAACATCTTTAGTGGTACACAATAATTTTTATTAAATAATGATAATGACAAAGATGGTATAACGAAAATATAATATCTTGTTAAATCTAAAATTTAGTATTTAGTTATTATTTAGATATTCAGTTAGTAATATTTAGTAACTGGTTTGGATGAATAAGTCATTACTGATTATTAGTAATTATTAGTTGTGGATTCTAGATTCATTCAGTTATACTAATTTATCTTTACTCAAAAATATTTTTCGATTTATCCAACATCCTATTGGTTCATGCATAAAGTAACAATGTTCCTTATAAAATGTTTCCAACATATTTATTCAGATATAATGAATTCGTAATCTCCTATACATTATAATTTCAAACCAAGTCTCCAAAGGCCAGAGGTAGCCTTTCGATAGGTTTCGCTAGAAATCATCATTCCATTTTGAAATGGAAGAAGCTTGTTGACATGTATGAAAATAAAACGTTTCATGGAGTTCTATAATCGATTGAACAGAAATTGTGTATGTCACTTCTTTTTTCGATGCGGCCCAGTAGCAAATATCTCGCGCACCAGTCCGCGCCCTGGTGCTTGGGTTCCCTGTCATAGGACTTCTCTGTGGTATTGGGAAAGGAGAAAGCAAGAGAGGTATTCTAAAGGGACTAAATAGAAGTATTTTATATATGACACCATATGCCCGATTTCAAAGGTTACAGTTCATATCTGACACTCACCATAGCTGGTTGTTCTCACCATAACTTGGATGATTATAGCCCATTTATGAATTTCTTACCGTAATTTAGATGTTTACTACTTTTATTTCTCATTTTCTGCACTGAGAAATTTTGTTATATATATATAAAGATTTCACATAAAAACGTGAGATATATATATATAAAGATTTCACATAAACACGTGAAATAACAATCAACGATCAAACCACACTATGAAATGGGAAAACAAGACTAAGATCTTTCAACCGTAACAAGCGGTCTTCGTCAGAGTCAATTGCTATTTTTTTGTGTGCGAGTGTGTGTACCCGTAAATTATACCTAATAAAATATAATATTAACGAAATATATAAAGTCGGAGATAATTAAAAATTACTCATGTATTCATTGTTCATTGCAATATTTGTTATTATTAATATTCAGTTATTATGGATGTTTTTTTTTAAGAAATGTGCCTAAAGCATCATCCACTATAATTTAACAAACAATTTTTATAAATTGCTTCTTTTTTTTTATATTTAATCTTACTAATTAGAAAATACTTCTGGAATTGTAAAGGTAATATCCTTCAAGATCTAAAAGCTGTTAAAGGATTGTTATAATATTAATTGTTTGTGTTATATTCACTGTTACTTATTTTATTATATTCTTAATCTATTTGTCTATTACAGTAACCAATTTATCGATCTGGGTTTAATAATACTAAACATAATAGTAATGATAAACATTATAAATAATAAATATAAATATAACATAATAATTAGAAAAATCTATGAAATCAAAATTATTGAGACAAAATAAAATTTATCACGCAAATAACTGAATCTTATTTACTTACTCATGATTAGGTGAACCTGGATGTCTGCGACATAAAACCTGAAAAATAAAAGGAAGGTTAAAAATATTGTTAAGGATTTGTATCACACTATGTATGTAGTTTCAGATTCATCCGCATAACTTGAAAGCAGCACAAATCAAGCAATAATTCTAAATATTCTGTCTAATTTTACTTAAAGTAATTTTTAAATGCTATGCAACTATATTTTAAAAATTTTTAGATAAGGATTTAATTATAAATTTGTTACTTAATATCATAATCAAATTATATGTTATAGATACAGAAAAAAAAAGAAATGGGTAAAGAATATTTGTGAAAAGGAATTTTGGATAGTGAAATTTATCTAAACATATTATTGCATATTTTTTCATCTTAACCACATATAACATTATATTTAAATTAGTTACAAAGTAAATTAATTTACATAAATGAATGCATAGAGCTGGTGGAATTTAATACATTAGTCTATCCCATTTTGAATTTTAGTGCACTGATATCTCTTGATTACTGTGATATCGCTGTGTTTAAGCTTTATTAACATTTTACATTTATTAAAAACTAGTTAATTCTCTCGCAAGTATTCAAAACTGAATTCATATTGTTAATATTAAAGTTACAACTAACTCTAGAAAAAGCTGTGTAATATTGATAAATGTCATTTAGAAAGAATTATATATAGTAAAGAGCAATTAATTTATAATGATACCATAGAAAATACAATTTGGTAAAAGCATTAGGATAAGAATTGTGTTATATTGCTGAGTTTAAACTATACCTAACAACCAAAACGTAACATCTCACATGTTTCACAATATACAATTAAAAATAACGTTAATTAGTTATTTATTATTAGTTATTATTTAATTCAATAATTACGGTGAATGAAACCTTAATAGTTGGAATTGTATTTTAATTATGATTGTATCATGTAATCCTAAATTTTATAGCTCTTGATAACACCACTTAGGGTATCATTATTTCATTTAAGTTAGATAATTTACCTGGTTCAAACTTTCAAACTAAATTCCCCATTATATTCAGTTATTATGGATGTTTTTTTTGGTTATGAAATGTCTTACTAATCAGTAAATACTTCTGGAATTATAAAGGTAATATCCTTCAAGATCTAAAAGCTGTATAATTGTATTTCTCGATGGAATTTGAAAGAAATGTTCAATAGATAGACATTATTTTCTTTTAATTTAATAAAAAAAAGATTACAAATAAAATTCACCCTTTTTTTTGTTATGATTTAAATCAATCACAATTACATATGTTTATCTTGTATTCATGTTATAGAAAAAAATGTTATTGAATAGCAATTTTTTTTATTTCATCGGTGTGTTTTATACTCATTTATTTCATATCCATAAAAATTAAACATAAGAAAAACAATTGAAACACAATGACGAATAATTTAGTGACTCGAACAAAGGACTTTCTGGGGTATAAGTTAACGTATTTACTATTAAGTGTATAAAAGTAAATGCATTAAATTATATTACATGTTTTTACTATTCGATGCATTAAATGGAAAGGAAAAGAAAATGTATTTAATTGTCAATGATTCAGATAGTAATTATCAGTTAAAAACTTTGGTAGAAATTGCTTTATCAATATCACATTAATAGTATTCATAACATATACCTACTTCTGTAATATTAATATTTATTTAAAAATCCTTAGTTTCAAGTTAGTCCGTAATCATGTAAATATTACAGTAATAAATATCCAGAAACTCTTAAGATATGACTGATAGTTAATAAACATAAAATCTTGTGATTAAAATTACTGACGTAAAAGTGTAATATACAGTTCAGTGTTTTTATTATTCTTATTAGAAAAAAAATTAAACAATTTTCTAATAATCTTTTATAGAAATAGTACTACCTTTTTTTAATTGAATACAAAACCAACTACTTGGTGTTTAGAACTTGGATTATCTTCCTTAAACTATGACACGATAATAAACTGAACTGACTTCTTGACTGCCATTACATTTATTTCTTAATATCTATTAGATATACTCTTCTGTATAGTACTAATGTTTTGAGTAGTATATGTCTTCAAACTTAATTTACTTCAGTAAATAGAAAAACTCTTTATAATAGGTGTATTTTAATTTTGTCACAAAACGCTGTTGTGAAAATAGAATTATGAATGTTTTTAATGTGTATTTGCGTGCATTCTATCGACGGATCTACAAACTTATTTGATGGCCAAAACACTTACAGAAAATGTTACTTATCACGAAGTAACTGCAAACAGATAAATGTAATTAAAAAAAAGCATTAAAATATACATGCACAGAATATACATTGTATTATTTTAATAAGGTTAAACTGCAAACTATATGCCGTCCAAACCAAAACCAATGATTTAATATTTCATTTCAAAACAAAAAATTACAGCTGTTTCAATTACATTTAATATTAACATTAAGTAGAAGTAGTTAGTTGAAGGTTAATCTTTGATATATACTAGTAATACATATCAATCTTACAGTTTTTAGTGTATTTGTACAAACTATATTAAATTAATTCCCCTTTTTATAATATCCCTTATTCTGGAAAGTACCTGGGAGAGGTTAGGGTGACAAAACCTGAAATTAGTGATTTTTTTTTACAAAACATTCTTCTTTACATACTTTTTAAGAAAGTTTACGGAAAAACTAAGGTATCCTGTGTTAAGTTAACACTTTAATTAAGTTAACTTTATAAGTTAACAAATATAAACATAACAACTACACTTCTACACCACATTAAATTTCTACCTATTATAGTCAGAATTTCATTAATGGATTAATCATGTTTGTAGCAGGTTCATTAAAAATATATCTCAAGTTTCTATTAAATGTTTACAACATATAAGGAAAGATAAATATTAATTAATTTTTGATGCAGGAATCCATATATCAGTATCAGTTTTGCTATACTTCACTGTCACTTCATAACTAGGAACCAGTAAAAGATTATTTTACTTTAAATTAAAGGTGTAATTAAAGATTATTTCATCCAATAGAAACAGTACTACCTTTTTTTTAATTAAACACAAAACCAACTACTTACCTGACTTCTTGACTGCCATTACATTTATTCCTTAATATCTATTAGATATACTCTTCTGTATTATGCTAATGTTTTGAATAGTATATGTCTACAAACTTAATTTACTTCAATAAATAGAAAAGCTCTTTATAATAGGTGTATTTTAATTTTGTCACAAAGCGCTGATAAGAAAATGGAAAGATGAATGTTTAGAGTGATATGCGTGCATTCTAGCGACGAATCTACAAACTTAATTAATGCCCAAAACACTCACCAGATAAATATCGTAGGTAATATACCTTATGTACTGTTTTCTTTCATTTTATTTAAGTAAATGTTAATTATCACAAAGTAACTGCTAAGAAATAAATGTAATTAAAATATATCCACAGAATATACATTGTATTATCTTAATAAGGTTAAAGTGCAAACTATATGCCTTCCAAACCAAAACCAATGATTTAATATTTCATTAATATTTCTGGTTATATTCCAAACTTTTATTTCCAGAGTTTGAATGACCTGATCTAATACTAAATGATATTAGTGGAAGGCAAGAATTTATCATTACATGATAGAATGATCAATAAATTACAAAGACAGCATTTTATGTTCAATTAAAGTTTCATTCATATTCTTCACTATATATGAGCCTTCATATTTTATATATATTATAATATTATATATAGCTTAATTGCTAGACCTGGTTGTGAAATTTTAATTTCAACTATGTAAGTTTAGCTTTCAAGCATAGTATTAATTTAATCCTATTGAATAATTGATTATTATATCTGATATCCATATTAGTCGTTAGAATTGAATGTGCTGGTTTACAAAAAACATTAATAAGCATATTATTGGCTTACAACTTAACTTTATCTCATTATGAATATTATCTTAATAATTCTAATGACCTTATCATAGTTATATACTTTCATATTTTTATTCGTACTTATCAGACTCCAAGTTCAAACGTTTTGAGTTAACTGGTACACAGAAAAGAAAGATAAAACTAAAAAGAAAGATCAGAAAATTGAATTATTTTAATTATGAAGTTTAAAGTTTAATTATAGTTTGGGATAGTTAAAAAAAACTAATCATTTTGTTACAGGGCATCAGCGAGACCTTCCAGATACATATTGAAGTTCAGGCAGGTGAAGAAGCTTTCTCACACTTGGTTGTAAAGTAGCCTTTCATTTATTTTATTTTAAATTATATAAAGTTTATTTAAAGTATAAATATATGTACTGATTTCTTTGATATCATTGATATCTTGGAGATCAATGAAAAATAATAACCTCCCCATATTGGAGCATATAGTCTACTTGTTAAACTCCTTCATAAGACCATAGAATGCCTTCATGTTAAAATGATACTTGAAAATAAGTAGAGTACTGATAGCCAATGTCATTGCAGTTCGTGAAGGCTACTGGCTACCAGGAAGGGTTTGTCTTGCCAAAGTGAGAGAGAGTCTGTAACTCATTTGCTTTGACAATGCTCTTGCTTTGCTCACAGAAGGAAAGCAACTTAAGAGAGTATTTCTTTGATATTCTTGAGAACCTACAATCTACTGGTATCAGGGATCTAATGAGGTTCATTATTTATTCGGGTTGGTTAAAGTAGACTAGTGATGGGGAATGACAGCCCTGTTTTTTTTTCGTTTTTGTGTGTGTTGCATTACAAGGGGCCAGTTTATGTCATACGTGGGTTCTTTTCTTGGACTCCAACTACAATCCTAATATCATAAGTGATAAACACGAAAATGTTATTTAGACTATAGGCCAAAATATTAATTCATACACAAAATTAGAAGGACACATCAAGTATGACTACAATAACTGAGAACATGTTTTTAGGCGTGTAATATCCTTTACTTTTACATAGATAAAAGGAGTTTATCTGGCATTTAGAGTAGGAAATTTGTTATTGTTATTGAACCTTACAAAATAACAGTTATATAGAATTGCTTGAGTTAGACAGTCTCAACTATTCTTTGCAATATATAGTGAGTTTGGGGTTATGAGAAGGAAATTCTGTACAAAAGTCGATCTCTACACGAGCAGCTAGAGCCGTAGTCCACATGGACCTCCAGGAGTCCATATAGGATTTCTGCAGGTCCATGAGAAAAACTGGTATTTTAAGGTCCATGAGGTACACGGTTAGTTTTAAGTGGCACGTGTTTAACACTTCATGTTAAGTCTATACGCGTATATCAGGATAGCATAACTAAAAATACATGAAAACATAGCGAGTTGACCGTTAGAATATCAAACATTGTAAAACATAAGTCCCAACATTTTCTTTGGACCTATAATATTCCAATGTTTTAAGGTTCCTATGTTTTAAAGTGTTCTATTACATTTTTTTCTGTTAATTCAAAACTGATTCTTTTACAATTTATTTCAGCATACTTTATAAATTGTTAGTAAAGGAATATTTTTTTTTATTGTATTAAAAATATTTTTGTATTGTAAGATCACGTTACAATGTTTATTTCGTCGTTATATTTTTCATTTACTTAAAAAAAAATGTTTGTTTGAAAATTTAAAAAAATATAAGGGGGGAGTCCACATATGGTAATATATCTCTCAGGGGGTCCACAAGCAAACAATGACTGATAACCGTTGAGCTACTGGAATGTTAGAGATTCCAATGTAAGTTGGTTCATAGGGTACAAACATATGTTCCTCTTTTATTGTCAATTATACAGGATAAAAAATCAAACTCTCGTTGCCAACGTTTCGGAAAAAGAAAAAAATACGTAATGACTATCATAATAGTGAACATAACTATTAGAATTATAGTTATATAACTATAAAATATATAACTGGAAAATTGACAATAAATGAAGAACGAACAATTCAATACAAAACTCCAATCAACAAAAATCCATTAGGGGATTGGATTAAATAATGAAAATTATTATTTATATATTAAATATTAAATATTATTATTATTAAACTATTACAATTATAGATATGATTCAATACTTACATTAGATATTCTGTTCATACTATAAAATTTATTGGAATTTTTCATGCCATCTCCAACGAGATTTGTTGTGTTTAACCATGAAGTACGTGTTCATGTTTGATGAGTGAATAAATATTTATTAACAAATTTACTCCACAGATATTAGTGTGTGATTTTAACCTTATGTTCGGTTTAAAAATTGATCTATAATTAAAAATATAGCAAATACAATAATTTGAAGGAGTCACAGAGTCTTCGGTTGTTATGTATGAATCCTAGTAGTATGTATTTCCTAGTGTATGATGGAAAACATTATTCTAGCATTAATAATGCTTAAATTCTTCTTCTATTTCAAGCAATGAGTTTATATATAAATGAACTGAAACGATGTATGCAACATTAGATAAAAATTAGAATGAAATAACAAAAAGAGTCACGTAGAAATAACTTACTTCTATATTTCAGCAATCATCATCATCAGGAGGTGAAGACCTGCTAAAAGGCGGAATTCAGTCACTGCTCTGCTTTCCTGCAAGATTTACGACTTCTTAAAATGAAGATTAAAAAAACATATTTTTCTTAGTTATATACTCGTATTAAAGAGGATCTAAATTTCATTAATCATAAAAGTGATTTAAAAAATATTTTTTCTATATGCCGAGTTTTAGTGAAATTTGATTTACTTAGTTGCCTTTATGTGAACAATGTTTGAATGTTACTTGTAATGTTATCTGATTAGTTTAGTTGAAGCTTTTGACTAGTCAACATTGTTAATTCGTTTAATAATACAAATTTAATTTTTTGTTTAAAAAAAATTCTTCATTCTGTAATTTACATTATTTTATTTATCTTTGAAATACTTTTACTTGTAATATTCCCCATGATGTACTAATCCACTTTCATTTTCTTTATTTTTTGGATGTTTATATATGATTTTTTATCATCCTTCCTTTATAGACATATGAAAAAGGTTTTAAATAAAACCTAACCATCGGCAACGAGAGTTTTGATTTTTCAACCTAGAAAATTTATCGAATCCCGATTCCATAAAACATATATATATATATATATATATATATATATATATCAATGATCAAACCACAATATGAAATGTGAAAACTGTATATATAAAGTATTCAAAAAGCTCGTTGATAAGCCACAGTACAGAAACTTTATCAATGGTAATTTTGTCTCTAGAAAATATAATCAATATATTAAGAAAATAAATATTGAACATAATATTTTTACTTTACTATAAGTAAAGTACAGTGATCGTGAAAAAATTCGATCTCGAGATTTTGACGGAATTGCATGTTTTGAGGTCCCAGAAGTCGTTTTATGACGTTTTTACGATGATGTCTGTGTGTGTGTGGGTGGGTGGGTGGGTGGGTGAGTGTGTTAGCATTGCTTGTTCCAGTCCAGAATGTTCTACGGTCCAGAATCTTTGATGGATCAAGTTGATATTTTACAGAAAAATGGGCCCCATAAAGATGAAGATCCCTATTGTTTGGGAAGAATCATGGATGATGGGAAAGTTACTTTTTTTGCCAAAAACCGTTTTTTAGAAAACATTTATTTCTCCTAAACTGATAACCCTACAGCTTTGAAATTTTGACATTATCTTTGAGGTTACAAATGGAACAAACGAAAAATATATTCAGAATTTTAAAACAACAGGAAATATTTTTTTTTCACTAAAATGTACAAATTTTGACTTATAATTCAATCTAAAAACTTGTGAGAGCGATACAAGCCATACTGTTTGACGGATCAAAATGAAACTATGCCTAAAAATAGAACATTATGTGGAGAATGAGTTGAGATATTTCTTTTTAAAATTACATTCGCTAAAGAGGCGTTACAGTACGATTTCTGTTTTCAGAAAATGTTTTTTTGACGCTAAACGGCTCATTAAAAAATAATGAAAATTTGACCAATAATGGATCAAAAAATTAGCAATTCACAAAAAAAACCATGAAGTTTCAATTATGGGAAACAGCAATAACGCTATAAAAACTGTTTGTTTATCTTAGACTAAGAGATCACCTGCTATACTTGTCGAATTTTTTATATTTTTTTTCATTGTTTACATTGACTTAGAAATTTTTTGAGCGAATCCACTGAGATAAAATTGATATTTATAAAGGAACAATTTAAATTGTTTATTGATTATATGAGATGTAAGAGGAATAATATTGTGCAGGAAAATGATAACACTCACTCAGAAAAAATTCGTATATATATTATTTGACAAAGGGGAAGAAAAATGATCTTATTAAATACTAAGAAGCCATAAAATTTCCAGTATAATAATTGTACAAAAAACCAAAAATGTAAAAGATAATTCAAAATTAAAATCTTTCGTTTAGAGATTATGAAATGTAATTATCGTAGATCTTTAATTAACAACTCACCTTAAAACAACATTTCCTTCGCTGTTTATGATGTTTTTCAGAGAAAAAAAGGGTATTTTCCTGTTTTAAATTTTAAAATTTTACTTTAATATTCAATGTAGAGGATGTCAAGTAAACGCTGTAAGAAATCCACTGGCTATTTGAACAAAAGCCATGTTCTCTTGTAGGAGAATATTTAGTTTCAAGAAATGTTCACTTTGGTTTTTCAAAAATGTTATTACTGCTGTAGTTATACTAATGAAATCATTTGCAAATAATAAATTATTTGTGATGTACAAAAATAAGCTTATAAATTGATATGTCCTTCAATCACTGTCTGTACTACCTCAGGAATGAAAGGCTAATAATTATATCCCATTTAGATGTTTACGTTATGCTTAAATGAGACGTTATACTCAAGAAATTTGACATTAAGTTACTTATAGTAAAGTAGAGTGTAGGCCACTCCAGATTTTTAATTTAATGGTTGGCTTTATTTCATAGTAATATGAAACAAACAGGAAGTGATATTAACAAGAAGTTCTTTTCTAGTCAAAACCATAAACATATGGTTTTAATGGCCTTCTGAAATGTTGCAAAACCTCAACTGTAGCAAAAATAATAAGGAGGTGAAATATATATATATAAAGAGAACAAAAATGCATCTGGCCTAAATGTGAAAGTAGGGTGACAAAAATTACTAATGAGTACCTTAAATTGTTAGTTAAGCTATTATGACATTAATAACTGATACCTCATAAGCAACTTCAATAAGAATCCCATGGTTTTCCTCCTGCTTTATCATTTCTGTCTCATGTTTCATATCAATGAACTAGTTATATGTTGAATACTTATTCCAATATGATAAAACCAAAGATGAGAGAAATATTTTAAATTATTTCAATACTTCTCACAAAACATATGAACTGAATATGTATTACATTTTTCTTAATTAACTAATATAACTTTATTAGTTAATATAACTATAACCGACTAATTAACTTTATTATCATTTTTATTTACTTTAAACTAACGGATTTTTCTATGATAATATAAATGAGAACTAAATAGTATAATTAATCAATCTTTTTTCTCATTGATACAATGGAACTAATATGTAGGGTATACAATAGATATATTTTAATTCTTTTTCCATATAAGTTTGTTTTTTCATAAGTAAAATTTTTAAGTGTTGCAAAAATATTGAGGTAATACAGTTTGAAAAGTCCACTAACCTACTGCGCTGTCAAGTGAGTGCTGTGTGAACTAAATTGCTTACCAAAAGAGACGGCAGACGTCGCTAAAGACAACCTACAGATTATTTTAAAAAGTATACATTATTCAGCACCATAGTCTTAATATATGGTAAATTACTTTAGTTAATACAAGAAATAAAATATGTAATGGTTTTATGAAAACCACTGGAATTTAATATTTATTGATTCAATCATAAAGTTATTTTAGTGATACTTAGTTGTTAGTTGGAAGTGCATGACATTGTCAGAAAAATTGTATTTATATATGAATATGTAAATTTAAAATGTAAGGTAGTGAATTTATATGCATGAACATATCTGCGTCGATACATATAATAGATTTAACCTATTATTTCAAGAGATATAATGCTAGATTTGTTTTAATCATAATAGGGAAGATGATGACAGAATTGAAATAAAAATACACATAATTTGGAATATCATGTATGTTCCCATTCTAACTGTAATATATATACTACATTTAGAAAAGTTAATACTGCCTGCACTAAGCTTCTTTCTAAACTTGGCAGAAGTTATTAATCATTAGCCTCCATGTGGGAAACTACAAAGGAGAGATCTGTAATTAAATACCTCGCTATCAAACGCTACCTGTGGGCCATTGGGGACTTTAGTTCTCAAGGTGTACAATCTAAATTAATCAACTAATCACAGATTATATTTGCTAAGTGTACTGTATATGTATGAGTATCCCTGAAAATGTTTTACTTTTTTTTTAAGAAAATGATAACTTCAATTAATTTAATCCAATGGGTGATGGTAGAGACCAGGGTAACAGAGTGGCGAATGTGTTCATCCCTAGACATCTAGACATCGTTACTCACTTATATCCTAACATACCCTTATACCCTTCTACACCCTAACATGAAAAAAAATATGTAATGATATTATGGAAAGCACTAGAATTCATTATATATTCGGTTTATAATAAAATTATTTTAATGATACCTATCTGTTAGTTAGAAGTGCATGATATTATTAGAAAAATTGAACTTATGAGGTCCAGTGGATAGTATGACAGGATCTAAACATAGTTCAACTCATCTTCAAGACAATGGTCTATTTATAGGTATAATTTCAGTTTGTTCAGTCAAACGTTATGGTCTGTCTCCTCCTCATAAGCTTTTAGATTGAATCATACTCGTAAGTCAAAGTTTTTACATTTTATAGACAAAAAATAATTCCACTTAATTCAAAAATCTGAGAATTTTTCTCGGTTATTACTTTATCAATTTCATGATAATGCCAAAATTTCAAGACTCTAGAGTTAGTATTTAGGGGAAAAAAATGTTTAAAAAACACATTTTGGCAAAAAAACAACTTTTCTATCATGCATAATTGGTACCAAAATATAGTTCACATCTACAGTAGGAAGGCCATTTTTGTGTAAAAGATTAATTTAATTCATCAAAGATTCTAGACAGCTGTCTAGAATGTCTTTGTGTATCCACAAACTGTTGGATACACACCCACACACATACGCATTAAAATAAAACAAAATATGAGTCGATTATCAATACGTTTGATATGACCAATGTTTACTTAATGTTGAATAAAGGCCACTTCACTTTTTTTAAGAAAGGTTATTTGAACAATTTGATTTTTCGTACTTGTTTGTTGGTTTGATATTTAAAAACCCAATATTGTTACATGTAATTATATGTTACAATTATTATTGTGAGTTGAAAGAAGCACCACTGAATACAACATGTAGAATTATTTTGGCATATGAGAGATTAATCGAAGAACTTAAATGGGAGAAGTAACTTAATGATATGTGACCTAAAGTGATTACAGATAATCTCAATGATGTGTTACTCTTTGCCTGTTTGTGTTTCGCAGTCTACCCTACACCCAGGCCGCCATCAACGAGTGCATCAGAATTAACTACATTCTTCCATTGGTGGGTCAACGTAGAGCAATGTGCCACACAACTATAGGAAATTATAAAGTCCCCAAGGTATATTTTTTACAGCTCTATTGCCGTCAAATATTACTGGATATTTCGTATGCAATCTTCACGCTATAAGGTATTCATAGTTAAATAAATTTTAGTAACATCCATTAAACTTTCTTAAACGTAAACCCACTATCTGTAAAAGTTACTTACTATAATAATGACATTGTGCCTATAATTATACTACACTGCTACTATATACCAGTAGTATAATATTACTATACCTGGGGCTGGAATTTGTGCCATTCTTGGGGATGGAATTAATGCAGCACCACGCAAGCTGAGCAGGATGACGTCATGGTGTATAGTATAATCTATTCTGTTAACATATAACATATCCTGTTAATTATAATGTATCCTGTTAATGGTGTATAACATGTATCCTGTTAATATAATTGTATTGTCATTATTTGATATTATTTTAACGTAAATAATTGTTAATGATTTATTAGAAGTTACAAATAATTATAATGAAATGGATGTATGGCAGTGAAGCACGCTTGAGAGGTCAGGATGACATCATGCTCCTACATCTTGCATTATTCTAATAACATTTAATATTATTTTAAAATTAATTCGTAAAAAGTTTTAACAATTGACTAATAATTTTAATTTAGAGATGATATTAGCACGTGTGACTTGAAAAAATGGTATAGACAATGTGACATTATGTGAGTGCTATTGTGTTAGATTAATATAAATAATTTGACGTGGGTGATGTAATGTTACATAAACTCTAATATAATATTAATTTTCATGACATTTTATATTAATTCTAATTATTATAATATGCACATTAAATTAACTAAAATAATAAAACTGATGATTCTTTATTAAGATAATGGGCTTAGTAATAAAGTAATCCATTATCCTGATATTATTGGTGAAATATATAAATCAAGAATAATTTTTTTTCTGTGATATTATACCAAGCATACAGCATGAAAAATGAAGAAAATAAGTATTAGTCAAGGTTGAGTGCTGACAATGTTTTGTGACATTACAGTTTTGTTACACGACAATGTGTTGGTATATTGACATTCACTTTGGGAGGTGGGACGTCAATCAGGAAGAAAGAGAAACGTTTAGACTTCTCAAGACTGCGTCAAATGTTTCAAATCTACTGTATCATATTGTGTTTTATTTTTACCCAATATTCTGATATTATTAAACTTTAACAACAAACTTTTCGGACACAATACAATGTAATACAGTAATTTGTAACCATTTATTTGTTTTATTACAACATATTAAGTTCATAAACTTGCAATATGTAATTCCATTATATGGATATTCTACTTACTAGTAGTATATTCAACAGTACAAATTAGATACAAATAGCTATATGTAACTCTCTACATATTACTATTACTATCAAGTACCATTACTATCTGGCGTCATAATTACAATTATAGTTTGTTATTGTAGTCAATGTTAAATGATATAATATACAAACCTTCAAGGATTTAATTGCATAATATTGTAGAGATACAGAAACTTTATGGTAGAAGTTACCACAAATATTAGTTCCAAGTACCATTCTCAGTTTTTAACATTGTTTCTGTTCAAAAAAGTGGTTGAAGTTTTCAGCTAACTGAAAAAGTTGTATCAAACCCGTTTTTTCCCAATTTGTAAATGTTTACCGACATTACAACAATCCGTAGATCTAATTGGTAGTGCTTTGTTTAGAAGTATAAGTAGAATAAGGCAGAAATCCTTTAAATATCTCTGTTTCAGGACACTACAATTTTGATGAATCAGGCATCTCTCATGATGGACCCTGAGAAGTGGGAAGAACCACGAAAATTCAAACCAGAAAGATTCCTCTTGAATGGCAAGACTGAAAACAACATACAGTTCATTCCTTTCGGATATGGTAAACACCAAAAGCTCCCCTTCTTAGAATATATTTTATATTTTCAGGAAATGTTTTTAATACACTATATTCTTAAAAATCTTAAAATAATCATAATATAAATAATAATATTATTAAGTTTTAAACTTTTTATCAATTTATACAAAAGAGAGACAAGATAGTAAAAGGACAGGACATCATTCATTCATGTGTTTAGTAAATTTAGATTATATACATTTTAAATTCAACCATTTTAGTATTTTAAAATGTCTTTTTCATTTATTTTCAATAATTACACCATATCATTATTGATGAGTAAGTACTTTAAACATTCATGTTTAAAACACTTGTCATATGCCAAATCATATTTCTTAGAATAGGCAAATGATAAAGTGCTGAAAGATATACTTTATCTTCCGTCATTAAATCCCTTTGTTTCAACCTCTAAAAGGTAAAATTTTGATTTAATATAATTGAAACAGATGTAACTACCTTATTTACCTTTACTTCCTATTAAAAATAAATGGGACTATCTGTGACTAGACATTGGTGAAATGTATATCGCTCAAGTTTTTACTTTTAAGCATGAATTGACAGAAATGTATATGAATTTAGATTTGTTTGTTTGAAAAGAACTTTTGAGCTAGTTCAATATGAAAAACTATACTTGGAACAATCGTCAAACATTATATATGGTTATAAAAGTGCATTTATCTCGTAACTTTAGAAATCTTTTTTGAGAAGACCAATGTTTTCAGGTAAGAGAAGATGTCCCGGAGAATCGTTGGCCCGTAACTTTCTCTTCCTTGTGCTATCTGGATTACTTTGCCAGTATCATCTTCGACCTGCCAAAGGCTATCCTGCTCCCGATTTAAAGCCAGTCCCAGGAATGTTGGCTACACCTCCACCATATACGATTTCTATGAAACCCAGAATACGCCAATGACGCGTTAGTCAGGGGAACAATCTTCATGCGGAGTATTCAGAAGTACAGATAATAGAATCAGCTGTACTTCATTAAATTAAGTTAGTGATACAAAAAATATCCTAAAAGTAAATCTCACATCAACATGATACACACATTTTGTATTAATCAGAACCTTTATCAAACAATAAAAGTTGTTCTTCCTAGAATAAGTTCCCTCGTTTAAATTAACACTTGTACACAATTTTGTTGAGATATCATCTGTTTTTGTTGTATTTACTTCAACTTTATTTACTATTAAATGCAGTGAATTATGCTATATGATTCATGTGTTGATTAATGATAGTATCATATTGAAATCGAAAGCACAATGAATAAGGCAATAGAATCTGACACTGATGAAAAACTGGAAAAATAACAAAAACAATCCTTTCATTTTAACATGAAAAAAATAGCAGCCTATTTGCACTGTTTATATTTAGCTTCGGTTTTAAATATTATTTATATGTACGATATACGCGTACATACATTATATTCATCATGTATTCCTTTTGATCTGTACAAAATTTATATAAAAGAGAAAAATGTAGGATGTAAAGATATAATTGTTGTTTTTTAATAAAGTATTTAAATAATTTGCTAAAATTCTTTCTTTGTATGTGATTAATATTTCAGTAAATATTGAAATATATATTTTTATGTTAGTAAAAAATATACACGTTTTTCATATAAAACTGAATGTTTTACTTTTTTACATAGTTTTACTTTACAAAGTACCCAGCTATGATGAATGACTATACCTATAGATGGAGGACTATAGATGATTAACACGATATTAGCCATAGTAAACTGGGTAGCTGTGCCTGCTCTATTCTAATATTAGCTATTAACTTTAAGTTCATTATATTTATTGTGTAGTAAAATACGATAGGAAGAATAAATTGTGTAATAAACTGGGTGTAGGATAGATGAATGGTTCATATAATTTCATAATCAAAACAGAAAGTTCATCTTTCAAAAAATAGCACAAAAAAAGAAATTAAAATGCAATATTATAACTTCTGACCCAAAAACAACAAATAAAATTTTTAATAATACATAGGGAATACTTTTTCTTAAAAACTGGCCATAAATAGAAAATTAGGAATCAATTTACAATTATAAGTTTAACACATAATTATTAAATGCATATTTTATTGGTGTTATTGCACAATAACACCAATGTTAAAGTGCAAAATTTCTCTATAATTATCATTTGAAACCCCAACAGTAACCTTACTTCCAAAAAAAATCTTCATGATCAGGTTAATAGTATATAATATTTTATCCTCCAAATAATGGCCATAAAATAAAATATACATAAAAATATAAAAACATTATTAATGAAATATAATATAAAAATTCAAATAAGCATGAGTTGATGGATACTACAATTATCATATACGTATTAAGAATTAGGAATGACACCACTCTTCAGAATCAGTATAGTGTCACTGGTTGTCACAAAGCTAGCATCGTTTGGAAATTGACTTTGAGAGTTCAAAAAAGAAAAACACACATTCTTCTTTTTTTTATCACTCCCTTGTTTATTTATTTTGCATAGAGACATTTTCAGTCTTAATAGACTGCAAATTGACTTTTTCTTCATGAAAATATTTAAGAGAGAGACGCAAAATAACTTGCACAGGCTGGAGAAAGAGGAGCAGTTCGTTGTACTTGATGTGACCACTTACTAAAGCTAATTTGGGTACTTATTCCATTTACTTTAGTATATCACATCAATACATAATATACATAAGATGAGATTCATTTAGATTGGTTTTAATAGATAATTTAATATTTCAAATTAATTTCGTCGCAGGTGTAACTGTAATTTTGTAGAACCAAAGGTTAGATTTTGAAAAAGGTTTCTAAGTTCTACCAATGATGTCTTATAGCAAGACATTGTTTTGATGGTCTTGACCAATTAATCTGCTGTCTTGCTCTTGGTTTTGACCTTCTAAAGTTGAATGCACCACATTTTTCATACAAAATAAGAATATTTACAAATATTAATTGGGAAATATTCAATGCAGAATTGACTTAAATTTTCTATGCAGAACAAGGTCAGATAAACTATGTATGAGATCCACAGGTTATCGGAAAAAAAACTCATATTCTCCAGTAGGAGATTATTTGGTGACTGATAAAATGTTCACAAAATAAAACTCATGAATTTAGAATAAATACCTGACAATGTCACTAATTATTACTATATGAATTATAATATTAATAAATGATTAATAAATCAAAAAACCTATAGTAGGCTTACAGCGAAACACACATGCACAAACACATACAAACACACACACACACACACACACACACACACACACACACATCATAATATACACATCACACATATACATACATACATATACACCCCCCCACACCTATATTAATAATATATAAATTGTCACAATATCACGTGATATAAATATTCAAGTAACTCACCAGAAATGAATGAAGATAGTCGCTCTGAGCCCTTTCGTTTTCACGTCGTCAGAGAGCAAGTGAATACAAGTTGTAGGCAGGTTATGAATTTTGATTTAAAGTTGGATTATATTGGCATCATTGACAGTATCTTTCCCTATTAAAATAGAAGCAGTCTTGATTTGTTTGACGATTCCTTCAATTAGAAATTCATCCATTTTAAAAAGGCCTCGACTAGTGTTGACTAAGCTCTTAGAAAAGCCTTTTATGAGGGCGCTTTCAACAATGTTTCTTCTTCTTTCACATGAAATAAATACCAACTCCTTTGCTTCTTTTAGATTTATGGACAAGTCTATTTGACAAATTATCACCACTACTAAATGTAACTGAAATATCTAGCTTCATCGACGACGTGAAAACGAAAGGCCTCAGTGCGACTATCTGCATTCATTTGTGGTGAGTTACCTGAATATATATATATATCAATGAGCAAACCACAATAAGAAATGGGAAAACAAGAGTAAGATCTTTCAACCGTAACAAGCGATCTTCGTCAGAGTCAAAAACCCAACTGAACACTAGATGCAGAAAACATCTGGTGAGGAGTTGAGAAGAGTGGGAGGAAAGAGTGGTATTTTAAAGGGTGAAAGCGCAGGAAAGGACTAATATCCAGAAAGGGATATTTGGGGAAACAAAGGAGTACAGTAAGAAAAAGTAAAAAACTATCCGCTAGTTGTCAACCCTCTTTGAAGAGGCTATTGCCCTCGTGACGAAAGTATCAAGTTTGAAGAGACCGTTACTAATGTTTAT
The DNA here is from genome assembly GCA_026182355.1 of Hermatobates lingyangjiaoensis. Classification (NCBI taxonomy): domain Eukaryota; kingdom Metazoa; phylum Arthropoda; class Insecta; order Hemiptera; family Hermatobatidae; genus Hermatobates; species Hermatobates lingyangjiaoensis. The sequence continues at coordinate 759,966 of JAPFBL010000047.1, read as the reverse complement.
AATATTTGATCTATTAAATTTAATTAGAGACGATTCAATAATATTTCTTAACAACATTGATTTTTCATAGGTAATAAATTTAGCTCCTGTCCAATCAATATGATGATTTTCATTTATTATATGCAAGAATAAGGCACTACTTTTTTCCTGTCTACTTACATTGTATTGTGTTGTTTTACACGTGTCTTTAATGATTTACCAGTTTGACCAATATAAATTTTATGGCAATTTTTGCAGGGAATTTTATAAATACCAGCGGACTCCAATTCGCTGGGAGAGTTTTTTATGAATATATTACCCACATTATTACGATTAGAAAACACTATATTAAAATCAAGTTGTTTGGCTAATCTTGGAAGGGGGTCCAATGATTCCCTCACAATAAGAAATGGGAAAACAAGACTAAGATCTTTCAACCGTAACAAGCGGTCTTCGTCAGAGTCAAAAACCCAACTGAACACTAGATGCAGAAAACAGCTGGTGAGGAGTTGAGAAGAGTGGTATTTTAAAAGGTTGAATGCGCAGGAAAGGACTAATGTCCAGAAAGGGATGTTTGGGGAAACAAAGTATTGTTTGCACACGCAGCGCACAGGCACAAGTACACACACACGCTCACGCAAACGGTCACGATTACGAACACGCACACGCACACACACACGCACACACAGCACACACACACGCACACACACACGCACACACACACACACACACACACACACACACACACACACACACAGACTATTTATTGTAGTTTGATCATTCATTGTTATTTCACGTGTTTATGTGTCTATATATATATAAAATATATATATATATATATATACACTCACACACAGCGCACAGGCACAAGTACACACACACGCTTACGCAAACGGACACGATTACGAACACGCACACGAATACACACACACACACACACACACACACACACACACACACAACAGCACACACAAAGCACACACAGCACACACACACACACACACAACAGACGCACGCAGGCACATTCACGTACACACACACACACACACACACACGCAGCACACACGTACACACACACACACACACACACACACACACACACACACACACACACAAAAGCACGCACACACACAAGCACACACACACACATGAACACGAACAGCTACAAGCAACGCACACAGACACATGCACACACACACACACACACACACACACACGCTCATGCCATGCACACGCTTATTCACAGTCACACACACACACACGCTCACGCACACACACGAACACGCTCTCGCACACGCACACGAACACGCACACGCGCACACAAACAGGCACAGACACACCTATATACTCGGAAGAGATCAATATTTATTTTGACTGGAATGCAATTTTTATTACCTATAATTCATTTAAACAATAAAAAGAAGAAAGGAAAAACGTAAAATATATGATATGGAAAGTAGTATCAATTATCTAATCAAGGGTCGGAATTTTCACATCAATGTCTCAATGATAAACCAACATTCTTTAATCACTAATTTTTGGTGATAGGTTATCGCTATCACACATTTGTTAATGGCAATGAGTGCTTTATCAATATTAGGTTATCTCTTACTAAAAGAGCTCATTAGCAAACAAAACCCAAAAATATCACAATAAAAGAATTATCAAGAACGCTTCTTGCAAAGATTAATCATATTAACACAAAGTGAAGAGGTACTCAATATATGAATGGCTAGTAAAAAATAATCCGTCGGCTTTTAGGAATTATGTTAAAAATACCTTGCATGGAGTATGTAGTTCAAGTTTAATGTATACATATTGTATACATAGCAAAAGTAGTTGTTTTTCGGGGTTTATTGTTCAGAAAAGCGGTTCGAGTGGTGACAAACGAGCTTTAAAGGAATTCTATTACAATTCATATAAAAGCAAAAGGTCCGAAGACCAAATGGTTCAAACAAAAATTAGTGACTGTAAGTCTGTTCATCCCTTTACTCTGTATCTATAGATTACTCTGAAACGTTGTACTGGGCCGTATTCCTGTTGATAATATATATATATATATATATATATATATATATATATTATATATCAATGATCAAACCACAATAAGAAATGGGAAAACAAGACTAAGATCTTTCAACCGTAACAAGCGGTCTTCGTCAGAGTCAAAAACCCAACTTCTTAGTCTTGTTTTCCCATTTCTTATTGTGGTTTGATCATTGATTGTTATTTCACGTGATTATGTGAAAGCTTTATATATATATATATATATTCTGTGTTCTTTCCTAAGTATTATAGTTAATATATAGATATTTATATGTATATATGAATTAAACAACCACAAGAACAGGTGCTAGATTGAACAAGTGGTTGTTGTATGATAGTGCGCTCTACAAAAATTGACTTTAAAAAGTGTATCACTGTTTATTTGAGTGTGAGAAGTTACCTGATACACTAAGAAGTATCTAGTAACTTCACATTAAATTGCTCTTTCCCTTTCTTTAAGATTATGGATTTCTAGAGGCAGTTTGATAACATCGCATTTCTCTTAAATACCTTAGACTATAAGGTGAGTGATTTGTTATCATCTACATAGCCGTTTGAAAGATAAAACAGGGAAGACTTTGTCGGAAGACACTAGACCTTTATATACGAATCTATTATTAAGATTTAATTTCACATTTAATATTACTACCTGTTTCTGTTTTAATATTTGTTTATTCTACCTGCATAGAATATTCTAGAAGTTATATTATATTTTAAGGAATAATTGATTTACTTAGAAATGAAACCTGGAGATATGCTTGGTTCAATAAATACCAAAAAGAGAAGCATAAGCAGAGAGAGTCAGGAATCAGCAGGTTCAAATGACGAATACAGCAATATAGTAGAAACTAAGAATGCTAACCTAAATAAAAAAATTAAAAGTAGTATGAATGTAAATAATGAAATAATTCCAACAGGAAAAATTCCTCGTTTTTTAATTGTGAAAAAGAAAGATGGAACGTTCCATAACACTTCACCTTTCTTTATACACAAAAGTATTACAGGAATTATTGGGAAAGTTGGTAACATAAGAAAATTAAGAAGTGGCACACTGCTAGTAGAGGCTGTTAGTGATTCCCAAGCAACAAAGCTTTTGAACCTCACTTTACTAGGCAATGTTGCTGTGGAAGTCGAACCACATCAACAACTTAATACCTCTAAAGGAGTTATCTTTTGTAGAGACCTATTGAATTGCACAGCAGAGGAAATAGAAGAAGAACTAGCATCACAGGGAGTAATAGGTGTCAAAATAATTACTAAGAAAGTTGGAGAAATGGTGTTGAATACACCAAACATCATCCTTACCTTCAACACCCCAGTGTTACCAGAGAAAATAAGTGTGGCCTTCTATAACCTTAAAGTGAGGCCTTATATTCCACCTCCAATGAGGTGCTTTAAATGTCTTAAGTTTGGGCATATCGCAATTCGATGTCGTGACGTTTATGAAACTTGTAACTGTGGAAGGCCAAAACATGACCAAACACCATGTGTAATGCCCCCAACATGCGTAAACTGCAAAGGTGAGCATTACTCCAGGTCACAAGAATGCCAAGAACTCATTTACCAGAGAGAAATTCAAAGAGTGAAGATTGTGAACAAGTTATCATATAGGGAAGCAAAGAGTTTAGTAACTAGTCCTTCATATGTAAAACCACTTGTTTCATTTGCTCAGAAGGTGTCAAAAAGTTACTCTATGCCAGTAAAAGATGACTTACCGACGAATAATACCCTGAAAGGTAAAAAAGTAGATGAAGAAAACGGAAAAAATGTGGATCGAGAAAACAAAAATAACACTGAACAACTAGAACCTTTTCACGAGAAAGTTGACATAGGGTGTTGTAACACCTCCATGACATTAAAAAAGAGACTACAATCAAGCTGTAGTCCCTCTTCTCAGCAATCTCTTGGGAGTCGTTCTTCACCAGAAGTTCCCCATGAGAGTAAAAACATACAAAATGAGAACTTGAAAAAAAAATTGTTTCAAACAGAACGAACAAAAAGCAAGAAGAAGAAAGGAAAGGATAAGGGAATAGAACAGAAATTTTAACAATAAATGGCTAAAGGTGTATCTCATAATGTAATCTTGCAATGGAACATAAGAGGCTTAACTAACGGGCAACTAGACCTCAGACATCTACTGGAAAAACACAATCCATTAGGACTGTGTATACAAGAGACTCATTTAAAACCTGGACAGAATTTTATCCTACGGGGCTACAAATCTTTCCGGAAAGATGTACACCCTGTAGAAAGGGGACGGGCACATGGAGGTGTAGCTATTTTCCTCAAAGACAATATACCCAGCAAAGAAATAAAGTTAAACACACCATTACAAGCAGTAGCAGTAAAATTAATGTATCCAATACCACTGACAGTCTGTTCCTTTTATCACCCTGACTCAAGCTGGAGTCTACAAGAACTTCGTTCACTAATTAATCAGTTACCAACACCAATAATATTATTAGGTGACTTTAATTGCCATAACATATGGTGGGGCTCAGGACGAACTTGTCAAAAGGGAGTAGATCTTGAAGACCTACTAGACGATACACACTTATGTCTTCTCAATGACGGTCAGCCGACTCATTTTAGTGCTGCCACTGGATCCCTAAGTGCTATTGATCTTAGTATTGCATCTGCATCTGTGTGTCTTACTAGTCATTGGGAAACTGAAGAATTATATCAAAGTGATCACTTCCCTATAATCATAACCTTAGGCTCTAGTCAAGGTATACTTCGTAGATACCCACGATGGAAACTTGATGAAGCAGACTGGAAAAAATATATGCAAATCTTCAGCGTACCAGAGCTCACAGGTGATATTGATGATGATGTCGCAGCTTTTTCAGCTTCAATACTTTCGACAGCAGAATTGACAGTCCCACGAACAAAGGGTTCTGTTATAAGAAACTCAGTACCTTGGTGGAACAGTGAATGCAGTGAAGTCAACAGATCAAAAAAAAGAGCTTTTAACAGATTTAAGAAAACTCCCACCACTGAAAACTTGATAGAATTTAAACGGTGCCGAGCGAAAGAACGTCAAGTGATGACACAAGCGAAGAAAAAATCCTGGATTGAGTTTGTTTCGTCTATGACCCGCTCAACACCACGAAAGAAGATCTGGAATAAATTTAAGCTCATCAGTGGTAAACACCGACCATCGGCTATACCAATACTAAATGTAAATGGACATATATTCGCCAAAGAGGCCATAGTTGCAGAAGTCCTTGGAGATTATTTTGCATCTGTTTGTGGCACTCGAATGAAATTAAACATACCAAGATCTGAAAACAGTAATCATAACAGAATTTACAACAAAGCTGTAGTAGATCTAAAAACCCTGAAGAGGTGCAATGTTGCTTTTAACATGAATGAATTACGATGGGCCTTACTTAGGACTAAAGATACAACTCCAGGAATAGATCAGATCCCTTATGCCTTCCTTCGAAACCTTCCGCATAAAGGTAAGATAAGGTTACTTCTTTTATACAACCGTATATGGAAAACTGGCAACTACCCAAAACAGTGGAAGAAAGCAGTGATCATCCCCCTTCCAAAAGAAGGAAAAGATAGAAGTGACCCAAGCAGTTATCGACCAGTTTCTTTAACATGTTGCCTAGGAAAATTGCTTGAAAGCATGGTAAACAGGAGACTTATGTGGTTGCTTGAAAATCATAAATTCCTCAGCATGTATCAAGCAGGATTTAGAAGGGGTTACAACACCATTGACCAACTTGCACTCTTGGAGAAGAATATCCAAAATGCTTTCCTAAATCGAGAACACACCTTGGCAGTTTTCTTTGATATAAAACAAGCTTTCGACACGACCAAAACAAAGACAATAATAAATAAAATGGAATATTGGGGAATTTCAGGGAATCTTCTCGAATTTGTTAAGAGTTTTCTGAATAATCGAAGTTTTCGAGTGAGAATTGGATCCTCCCTGTCTAAGGAAAAAAAGCAAGAGACAGGAATTCCTCAAGGATCTGTACTTAGCACGACCCTCTTTCTTATAGCAATAAATGGAATTGCTGACAGGTTACCAACAAAAATAATGAGGTCTCTCTTTGTTGACGATCTATGCCTATTTATAAGTGGAGAAAACATACAGTGTATGGGAAACCAAATGCAAGATGCAATAAATATTGTTATAGATAGAGCTAAATCCGTTGGATTTATTTTTTCAGAATCTAAGACAGTGTCCATACACTTTTGCAGAAAACGAAAACCACATTCTGTACCAAGTTTGTTTATAGGTGAATCAAGAATTGAATATAAACAAACACATCGTTTCTTGGGTATAGTACTAGACACACGTTTAAGATGGCGTGCCCATATCAATGCATTAATTGCTGAAAGTAAAAAATCACTCAATCTTTTAAAAGTGCTATCCAACATTAAGTGGGGTGCAGACCAAGGCTGCTTAATCCAAGTAGTGAACTCAATGATTAGATCGAGGATCGACTATGGAAGTCAAGTGTATGGTTCAGCCAGACCATCCTGGCTGAAACCTTTGGACTCTCTTATTGCACAAGGACTACGTCTAGCACTAGGAGCCTTCAGAACGAGCCCATCTAATTCACTGTATATTTTAGCAGGGAGTATGCCCCAGAAATACAGACGAGATATGCTAACCCTTACTTATGTTGAAGGTCTAAGATCAAAGCCTAGCCACTTTCTCCATAGCGACTTCTTAAACGAGAATGAATTTGACCAATATTCTCGTCTTCAGACCCGGACTCGACCATTAAACGTCAGAGGGAGAGAACTGATGAAGAAATTCGCCATCAAAAAAATGAAGGTTCTTCCTTGTGAAGATTCAAACCATCCTCCCTGGCTCTTTCCAAAGGCGAATATAAATTTAGATCTAGGAAGATATCCAAAATTTGACACTTCACCGCATATTTATAAAGATCTATTCAAAGCGTTGCTAAATGAATATAGAGAACATAAACACATATATACAGATGGATCTCGCACCCCAGCTGGAGTGGGCTGTGCGATATATGTAGATAACTCACAGAGGTCATGGGTCCTACCTCCTGCAACCAGTGTTTATACAGCCGAACTAATAGCCTTATACAAAGCAATCAATTATTGCCATACAGAATCAGACTTAAAGTATTTGATTCTTTCAGATTCCAGGTCGGCATTGACAGCCCTAAAAGAACAAAATTTGAAAGATCCTATAATTATTAAGATATTTGAATGCCTCCATGACCTAAATATTAGGAAAAAGCAGGTGTCATTTGCCTGGATACCAAGCCATATTGGTATCGAAGGAAATGAAAGAGCAGATAAAGCAGCAAAAGAAGCAACTAACAGAGAAATTGGAAATACGAGTATAATAGCTGTGAGGCCGAATGACATCAGGAAAAACATTATAAAGACAATATGGACAGGATGGAAAACGGAATGGAATAAAGAAACCACCCAACTTCGAAAAATAATGGGATCCATAGGGACAATAATGAACACTGGATCAGGAAATCGAGAAACGAATGTGATATTAAACCGCCTACGTATAGGTCACACACGAGTTACACATAGTTACCTGTTATCAAAAGAGCAAAGACCCTCTTGCCCAAAATGTAAGGAAATATTGACGGTGGCTCACTTAATTGAAGAATGTCCACAATTAGAACAAGAAAGGATGTCTGCAGGCATACCATCAAAGTTAATAATAGCACTAGCCCCTGACAATAAATATTCCAACGAAGTGACATCATTCCTGAAGGAAATAAATTTATATAATAAAATATGAGGAACTAAAGAACTGAACAAAATGAGACAGTGCTAATGTCCAAGTAGACGATGCACTTATCAACCTAAATAAAAAAAAAAAAAAAAAAAACAACCACAATAATCAAATATATATTATATACAAGCTCTAAAGCCTTTCGTTACAACATCATCAGCGGGCTGAATGAACTAAACAAAAAATATAATAACAAGTTAACCTGGTTGATTGAAGCGTTCAGGCTTGCTGGTATCACTGTCTGAGTTTAATTAATTTAATTAATTAATTTTATATATATGTATATATGTAGGTTATATATATATATATATAACAGATTCAATAATATATCGACCGTTTGATAGAATAGGTGTATTCTCTAATCGGGATTCGGTCAATTTTCCAGGATAAAAAAATTAAACTCTCGTTGCCAACGAGAGTATATATATACATATGTAAACTACTTCTTCAACGTGATTTATTTCTCTGATCGAAGAATACAAAATTAGTTTACAAAAGTATGTACTTACATAAACTTATGTACCAAAACAAAATAAACAGTTACCTGATAAAAAAATTAAATTACACGTTCTTTCTTCCAAAACAAATGGTTGACAATATTATTAAAATAACTGAGAATAATCAAAGAAAGAAATAAAGGAAATGATTGAAATAAACAAACAAATAAACCAACTTCATAAAACGACTGGGAGATTTGGCGGATAATTGGGTAGGGTCCAAGCCGAACTGGATGCAATTTGTTACAGTTAAGTTTATAACCATTTTCAATGTAGACTAAGTCACCCGGGTAAAATATGTGTTCTTTACTCGTTTTATCGACAACGGTTTATGGTCAGTGTAGATTGTAAATGAGCGACCAATGAGACAATATTGCCAAAACCTAATAGTATCTTTAATTGCCTTACACTCAAGATGAATGATGACTAAGCGACGTTTGATGTTGGATAGCTTGCGAGAAAAATATGAAACTCGATGTAAAACTCCATTGGCTTGTGGTTGTTTTAGAGTGGCGCCGATCCCGTTATAACTAGCATCTGTCTCGATAACAACAGGTTTTTCAGCATCATAAATGGCTGACACCGGCTGAGAGCACAAATAGTCCTTAACCGTAGTAAAGGCATGTTCACATTCTTCCGTCCATTCGAATTTTACATCTTTTTGGAGCAAGTGATGCAGGGGTTCCAGTTTTTGCAAACTGTTCTCAATATAGCTCAAAAAGAAATTTATGGATCCCAATACATTGCGCACCGCACTTTTATCCGAAGATCTTTGAAGATATTGTATGGCTTCTATGTTTCCGTGGGCTGGAGAGACTGCGTTTTCTGAGATAGTATGACCCAGATATTTTACCGATGTAGCACCGAAAAAACACTTAGACAGTTTCAGTTTAAAACCTTCATCATTTAATTTAATATTTGCTTAATAAAAACACTGGTATAAAAGTAAGGTATGGAACCAGAGTAGCCCAGTGGCTTGCGTGCTCACTGTTGACAGTAACACAAGTATATCTATATAAATAAAAGAAAGGTTTTGTCTGTACATTGCTTAGAACTGACTCGTTTCAAGTTTTCTTTACGTTTCATACTTTAGAGAAGCCGCATGCACCCTTAGAATAATTTCTGTCTGTCGGTTTGTCCACAAAATATTGCCACCATAAGACATAATAAGCTGAAACTTTGATTGTAGATTTGTCTATGTCTAACTTAAAATCTAAGCTTTCGATGGATGGAATATTCAATGATGAAGCGAAGTTATGAACTTTAGCTAACTTATGAAGTTTGTGTGTTTGGCAAACTACACACACATTTTTATTTTGAGAATATACAAGTGTAGCAATTAGGTGTTGTTAGTTGATTTTAATTTCAGTTGATTACATGAATATATTGATTATTTGAGCTTATTGACAAGCTGTTTCCCAAAGTTCAAGATGTACCATCTATTCAGAATAAATGGCTTTGTAAACGAGCAATGCTCAAGCCTTACTAATGTACAGGCAGGAAAAATTAACAAACATGTTCTTACGCTATATCAAGCCGAAGATAGAACTTAAAAGTTAGTAAAGGGAGTGATTAGTATTGAGGAAGTAGTTTATTATCTAACTGAATTTCTTGACTCCGTGACTGCTCTTAGACTGCCTGCTGATGAGTAAAAACTTCAAGTAGGAGCACCATCATGCTGCGATTTAGTATCAGTAACAAATTTCATGTTACGAAATGTGAGTGCCCCAAAACTGTGCAACGGGACACGACTCTGAGTTCGTGCTCTGTACAGATATACCATAGAGACGGACATAATGACTAGGTGTGGAATGGCGAGTCTGTGTGTATACCACCTATACCATTGATTCCAAGCCTCCGTCTGTTTCCGTTGAAATGATTGCAAAGTCCCGTCAGAGTCTATTTCTCAACGACGTTAACTAAGTCGTAAGGGGAAACTTCATCCAACGCAGGAATTCAAGTTAGAGAGACCAAGTATCTCTCACATGGTCATCAGGGGGAATCTGGCGCAGAATCCGCACACTGAAGCACTCATTAAAAGGTAGACTATTGGAGTTAGCGTGGATGGCAACGAGTAAACTGGAATGGTTGTTTACGGATGTTCTATAACGGTCATATGGAGGCTGAGGTTATTAGAGGACAGTCCTACGTAGAATGCTTCACAACGAATACAATCCAATTTGGAAACACAATTTTTGGATCTACAAGAGCAATCCTTAGAAATAGGGAAGGACTGGTTGCAGGAAGATGGGGTGAAGTGTGAAAGGGGGGTTGAGAAGCGAACAGGTCAACGTAGACTTCTACGTTGACAGTTATTACTGTCTTTGAGAAAACTAAATCGAAGACTCCAATTAAAAATATATGTATCAATAACTTTATTATTGTCACATTATTGACAATCTGAAACATTACATGCCCAGTAAATCTGTTACATTTAATGCTGTTTACCTGACCACTTTCTACATCGAAGAATTAAGCCAAAGTTAAGGACTGCACAGCCCTGCCTGTGACTATTTATAACCCCCACTTGTAACCACTTAATTTAGAGTTGTTAGAGCGTTCATGCTATTTCTTATTAAACTTTTGAAACTTTTGAAATTCATCTGTTTTTTCTACTGCTATTGATAAAGCAAAATATCAAATTGCTGATTCGCAATTGGAATTGGTTTTATAAAAGGACTATTTGTTTGCACAGATGAAACAGAAATAATAAAATAAAGAGAATTTATATATAAATATAAAACCAGTTTATAAAGAGAATACCACTGCAGATAGTATTTCAGAAGAATTTCAAAATATTTAATCTCATTGTTCTAGCAGTAAGTTTCAAAATCTACTGAGTGTATTATTGTCTAGAGAAGTAAAGAGAAATAAAAATAACAGTCTTGTTGATGGAACACAGCAATTTTTAAATGTAACACAGATTTATGCTTATGCATGATTAATGGTTCTAATCATTGAAGTCCAGTATTTGTAAAAAGTCATGTTTCTCAAAATAAATTATTTTTTTCAAAAAATACAAACCAAACACATACTACTACAAATCGAAATCCTAAAGATGTAACATTATTACATAAACACAGTTTAAATCACATAAAATGATTTCAAACAGTGGTATCTGATTGTTTAATTAAACTACTGAGGGGAATTTCTCCATGTACATATATCAGGTCATTAAAAAACCCTATAGTCTGAAGTTGTATTTCGTTACAACAATAGTGTGTACAATTTGACAGGTATGGAAGCGGAGTGTATGAGTCTCATGAGATTTGGGCACTCAGGTAAACAATTTTAATAATATGTCAGATTGATCTATGATATTACGTATCTTATAACTAATTAAATTATTATAACTACCTGTATATATATGATACATAATTGGTAATATGTTTATATACCCTTCTGATAATTCATGTATCTAGCCTTTCCTTCATACCCATTACAGAGCAGAATAGGTTGATGTTTCTTAATACGGAATTCTCTCGCCGTGTCACAAAAAACCAAACACCTCCTCACGAATTAGAATAACAAGACGGTCCTCGTGAAGAACAAGACAAACTTTGTGGAGGCGGGCTTCCACGTCTTACATCAATAAGTAATACAAACATAAGCCTTGTAGTCTATGAAACTTATTGTTACTTGATGAAAGAAATAATCAATAATTGCAGATAAAAAAGGAAAAGGGAAAAACAAGAAAGCAGTTTATAAAAATTTGAATGTAGAAAAAAATACGTAGTATGGGAAGGAACAAGAAACATCCAGATGCTAACTACATTATGGCGGCCTAAGTCCACCATGACCTACCACATCCAGCATCGTACTAATAAATATTGAGACTGATAATCAAACAAAGTTGCCAGATATCACTAAAGGACGAGAAGAGGTCTTAAAATGATAGAAACAAGCCGGAACAAGAAATGAGGAGTTTGGGACGCAGCTCTTAAACCAATGTATAAGTGAGTAGACATTCCACCCGCCGACACCAGGCTAGCAGTAAAAGCCGCTGCTGTGCAACGTCAGTGAGGAATCTTGAAAAAGACAGGTGTTAGGCCGAAAGGACGTGTAATCCCACACAAGAGCACGTCGGGCAGACCTACCATCTCCAGACTCCGCTCCAAAGTGACAAACCCCCACAAAGACTCAGAAGAGATGTCTGTCAGACGAGACCGAAAGGACGAGTAATCCCATAAACCAGAGAACGCCGAGCAGACATACTTCCGGCGTACTCCGGTGAAAGGTCACAGCCACCCCACAAAGCCTCAGAAGAATTGCTTGAATAAGACAGGCATTATCCATATCTGGTTATTAAGGGTTCACCCAAGTTAAGCGCGACCTAGTATACCCCCCCCCCCCCCCCACATCATGGATATCGACCCATCAAGAGTTTGATATGATGTTTACTTATAATAATTTTGAATAGTGGCCACTCCATATTTTTAGATTAACCTTTTAACTTTAAAAAAAAATTATCAATCATTATTAGAAGATAAGTGTGGAGTTTGTTTCATGTCTGTAGTCAAGTAATTTTGGAATAATAATTCTTAAAATTTATATTAAACTTTATTTTTCATTAATTTACATGTATATTAATACATGGGGGTTTGAACGCCTGTTAAACAGTAATAATAATGTGATTATTTGAACGTTTTAGAATTTTCTCTAAGAAATCATAACGTTTCCATAAATGTTTATCTGCAATCTCGGTGATTGCCTTCATCAAGTAACCATCACTTTTCTAGAGACTATATATTATGTTTATATTTCTTGTTGATGTCGTCGTGGAAACCCTCCTCCCTTGTTTTTCCCATTCGTGAGGAGGTGGTTGGTTTTTTATAAAGTGGCAAAAGGATTCCGCGTAAAGAAACATCAACCTATTCTGCTTTATAATGGGTATGACCAAAAGTCTGAGACACATGAACAAATCAAAACTTTATATGAGGAAATAGACATATCAATTAGTTATGTATCAATTGTTTACATGTACGTATAGGTGGTACAATATTATTATTTTCATGATTATTTAAAAGGTACCTAAATGATTGATCAATCTCATATGTTATTAAAATTCTTTTCTTGAAGACCTAAATCTCATCGGACTTATATACACCGGTTCTATGCCTGTCATATTGTACTAAATATGTAAAACTAAATTCACTTCAGATTTTCGGTTCTTTAATGACCTTCATAAACGTACATGGAGAAGTATCCCTCAGTTCTGTAGTTCTATCTATGATTTGATAAAAATGTTCAACCTCTTCAATTCGACTTACTGGCATTCAGATATAATGTGATCAAACGTTTCTACTACTTTTTGACAAATTGGCAACACTCTTAATCTGTTGTCAAATACAGTTCCCATTCACAGTGCATAAGCAGACAATTTTCTATTAGGTGTTTTACAAATATTTGTGTGTGTGTAAGAGTGTATGAGAATCTTTGATAGATCAAATTGATATTTTACACAAAAATGGACCTCATAGTGTAGATGATCCCTATTGTACGGATGCAATTATGCATAATGTGAAAGTTACTTTTTTGCCAAAGATATGTTTTCAGAATACATTATTTTCTTCTAAACTACTAATACTTGAGTCTTCAAATGTTGCATTATCTTTGAAACTACAAAAGTAGAAAACGAAAAATATCTTATTTTTAAAACAACAGAATATTTTTTTCCATAAAATGTAAACATTTTGACTTATAATTCAATCTGAATGCTTCTGAAAGCAATTCAAGCTATACCGTTTGACGGATCAAAATTGAACTACACCTAAAAATAGAACATTATGTGAAGAATAAGTTCATATATTTTGTTGTAAAATTACATTTACCAAAGGGCTGTTTTCATATAATTCTTTTTGAAGTTAAACGGCTCATTAAAAATCCATGAAATTGTGTCAAAAAAATTAACAATTTATAAAAAGAGTAATGACATTTCAATCACGGAAAAGAGCAATAAGCTATAAAAACTGAATATTGATCCTGGACTAATGGTTATTTGCTATACTTGTACTTTTTTACATTTATTTACATTGACACAATTTTTTTAGTGAATCTACTGAAATAAGGATCGATTTTTAGAGGTTTAATGAAAAAGTTTTAAATAATGTTTGAACTTTATATCAGATGTTTAAAATAAAATTCAAACATGTAAAAAATGAAAGCCAATCGGACATATAATTTGTAATGCTATTTATGGTATGATGGATGGAACAAAACTAAATGTCAGATGTAAATTCTTTTGAATTTACGATTCATATTAACTTTGGGTAATATTGAAGTGTGAGGAATAGACTCTTTCCTATTATGTTCTTCACAAATATCCAGTTTTTTTACTCTCCTAGACTAATAGTTTACATCTATGATTTTCAAAAATTTCAAGCCTTCACCTATAAAAGTTTTAAACTAAGCTGAAAAGCCAGCTTTGAATAAGATCTCAGTATGTCAAAGGGGTTAATTACCAATATTTTTTTTTCAATATACCATACATTTACAGCCCGCTGGAAACAGATAACACTCACTTAGAGTAAGTTGGATGCTTATCATGTTTTCCGAGGAGAGTAAATGTTATTTTTTAAAAACCAGAAGCATTTCAGTATATTAATATTATAAATGACAAAAATGTAGAACATAATCCAATATTAATGACATTCTTTGAAAATAATAAATGCAATTATACTACACCTTACATTAAAAGTCATCTTCAAACGGCATTTTTTCTTTCATCCTCCTGATATTTTTCAGACAAAATAGGAATATTTTCAAGGTTTAAATGGAAAAATAAGTCTTAAATTTATTTAAATATCTAAGACAAATTGTCTTAGAAATAAATTTGCTTTAAATTGTTTAACACACACACACACATGCCCACACACTCACACGCACACATGTCCACACACTCACACACACACACGCACACAATAGTTATTAGCTATTTAAAATGCAATGGAATATCATTAGAGGTTGGGAAGCATTCCACAGGAGACTTGAGTGACTGAGGTAAGAGGGGAGGGGTCCACTATATAAACAATTCTAGTGCAATAGACGACTAACACAATGATACTAGTCACCGCATTTCTTATTGTCGGAGCCACTGTCCTGTACTACACACTCCTGGCCAGAAAGCATGGCTTCCCCCCAGGTAAGTGATTTCATCATTTGCTCTAGCCAATACACATCACAAGAAATCTTACTTATATTCTATCTAAAAGAAAAAAAATCCTCTGACATTTCAACTAAATTAAAAAGAATGGTTGATGTAGTCTAACCTTTTTTATATTTGCTAAAATATATCAAAATCTATAACAAATATAATTTACTTATTATATTTTAATTAATTGATAATATAATATTATTTAGATTTAAAAAGCTCCCAATGATTTATTTTAGACTTAGTATTGGTATTTTAATACACGCATTTGGTTCTTTCTTTTGGTTCTTTCTTTTGGTTCTTTTAACCTGATCAGGAATTTGCTAGCATTATGAATTAGTAAATCAGAGAAATATGATTTAACTTCCATCCTAAAACAAAGAAAATTTTAATTAGAGATTTTAATTAGTTGAAAATTAATTACTGAACTATTGGCAACAACTTACATTATGGGTAGGTTGACTTTAAATATAAGTAAACGTTTAAAGAAAGGATGTTTGAGAAATTGTGTTATATATGGTTCAATTATTGTATTGATTCACTCCATGTTAGCGGTGGCATGGGAGTTTAATTTTCTAAAGGGTTTTGACCAGCGCAGTTTTGTCTTCTTTCTTCAGTTATTTTGAATTTGGTACCAGGTACTTTAATTAGAATCAAGGTACCATATAAAATTTATTTGTGAAATATTCTGCTAAAAAGTTTGATGTTCTAGCTCCTTATGTGTGGTACCAGTTATAGCCCCTTATTCTGATTTATTTCCTAAAGTTTCATAGGACACTCTTATCTAAATAACCACCTCCCCAGTAGAAGAGCGTAAATATGTATATTGGTATGTATCTTCTGCATTTGTTGTTTATCATTGTTTTCTTCCAACATGATATATATATTTCAATTGGCTGAGAAAGGAAGAAAATTTACAAGATTAGATGTTCCATTCATTTTTCATTGTTAGCAACAAACTCTTTGCTAAATGACCAATATATGATTTGAATATTTGTAAGACATCGAATCATAGTGATCCCTACCACTCTTCAACTAACATGTCATTCGTCTTATAGAAGTCGATAAGTATGGAAAAAGTATGTAGAAATATGTTGTGAACATACTTTATGTGATCTATTCGAAGCAAGTAGGGTGCACCACTCAGTTCTTTCGCACGAATATCATGAGCTGATGCTACTCTTTCTTGATAGCTTTGAAAAGATAACTTCCTTTTTAAAAAACAAGAATGTTTGTTAAATTTTAAAAATGAATGCTGTTAACGATACCAATAACCAAATTATAAACTTCCTGTTAATCACACTACACTTACTTTTAGAGGATTTGAATTGAACTATTCATGAGGATAATAAGACACAAAATCATTTAAAGAATTCAATAGAAGCCAGTAATTTTGATTGGATGTGTAACTAAGTGTAAAATAAACACACAGTAACAATATCCGACTCGCAGAAGTAGGTACTCAGTAGTGCATAATTGTTATACTCAGACGTTCTTTAATTGAATTTAAACTTCAGACTGATAAGCAGATAACATGTTTTACAAATCCATTTAAGATATTATAATTGATATAAGAAACCCCAATTTTCTTTTATTTGTAGAAATCCATTATAATAATACTCTTATAAATAAGGAGCAATAAGAATACAAGTAATGGTAATGATGCTGATAAAGATCCTTAGACAAAGAGATGACTTCATCAAAATCAATCGATAAATCCTGTCCTTCAGATTTTCCAAGCTATAATGGATGAACAATGGTTCATCAGCCGACTCCTCTCAGCAAAACAGCAGCTTTCCTTGAAAACAGCTCCATTGGAGGTTTACGAACATAATTTACCACAGAATCCTCCATCTATTTTTCTCTCTACTGTCTTCTGTCACTTTGTTTTCAACAAGCATGTATTTTTTCACTGTTTATTTCACTTTTAAGATTTCAAAAAATTCAAAAATGACTATAACTACAGATAGCACAGCATTATTACAATATATACAAATTACAACTATTGTACTATTTTCACTCAGAGATTCAGTGAGAGAAAACCCAATAAACGGAAAATGTACATACTGATAAGTAGAATAACAAGATGATAAATTACCTTAATTTTCAGTTGTAATTAAAGCATGAGAAGAGAGAGGAGTATTTTTAAGATATAGTCCACATCTCAGCTTTTAATTTCGAATAGCAATATGACTAAGATGCAAAATAATTTCTTTATTTTTAGCAAGATAACTTTTTACATCTTAAATCAGTCATGTAAAAAATTAATAAAAATAAAAAAATATTGACTATAAATTGCAATCACCAATTTTACATTAAATATTGCTATCATAATTGTAAATATGAAAAACATCATCAATTTTTATAGACATATATAATCTTCGTTTACTATTTTATACTGAATATAAAATTAAATGAATAATCATTTGTCAAGGTAGAGAAAAAGTGATTGATAAGCAATTGGCTCCAGTTCAAATGGTTAACGAGTTATATCGGTGTTTAGGCTTTTAATTTTTATAAATAAATCACATGTGTCAAAAGGTTAAACACACCAAGACTTCAAGTCACCATTGGGATTTGTTGAACTGTGTGACATGTAGATTGCTTGTAACACTTGATCAAACGCATCAAAACATAGTAAAATAAACAGTTGCTATGGCTTTGCTTCTATAGCTTTAAGAATTATTCATCTTACAGGTCATGTTAACTCATTCAAAGTACAGAGGGTGTCATTTTTTCAAGTAGATTTTCAAGTTTTAGAGCTAACCTGCTGTATGGGTGGGTGGGTGAGTAAGTTAGCATTACTTGTTAACATGCTATGGTCCAGAATCCTTGATAGGTCAATTTGATATTTCACACAAAAATGGGACCCATAGTGTAGATGATCCCTATTGTTTGGCAGGAATTATGCATGATGAGGGAGTCATTTTTTTGCCAAAAACATGTTTTCAGAAAACATTTTTTCTCCTAAACTGCTAATTTTAGAGTTTTGAAATTTTGGCATTATCTTTGGGGTTACAAGTGCAATAAGGGAAAAATATATTCATATTTCTAGATCAACGGAAAATGTTTTTTTTCAATAATATGTAAAAAATTTTACTTCTAATTCAATCTCAAAGCTTGTGAGAGGGATACAAACCTCACCCTTTGACGGATCAAAGTGAAACTATACCTAATAATAGAACAGTATGTGGAGAATGAGATGAGATCATTTTATTTGCCAAAGGGGCGTTACAGTACAGTTTCTATTTTATTAAAATAGTTTGTGACCCTAAACGGCTCATTAAAAAAACCATGAAAATTTGACCAAAAATTAACAAGAAATCACCAATTAATAAAAAAAAATCATTTAATTTCAATCATGACAAAGAACAATAAAGGTATAAAAACTATTTGTTTATCCCAGACTAAGGGATCACCTGCTATATTTGTCGAATTTTTGAAATGTTTTTACGTTGTTTACATTTATTTAGAAATTTTTTGAGTCAATCTACTGAAATAAAATTGATGTTTATAATGGAAAAAATTATATAATTTATTAACTTATATGAGATATAGGAGGAATAATATTTTTATATGTAAAAAATCACCGGCAATGCACTTAAATTTCCTTTGTCTGCAATGATATGGTGAATTTGTCTCACAAAATTCTTTAATTAATCTATATATTGCAACCTCGAACAAAACTTAATATCACATTAAAAATTGTTTTTGTTTACGAATTATAGTATCTTTGCATGATATTGATGTATGAGGAATGGACTCTTTCCTCAAGAAAGAGGAGTTATGTTTGTTGACAAACATCCAGTTTTTTCACTATTCTAGTCTAATAGTTCATATTTATTATTTTCAAAAATTGAAAGCTCCAAACTATAAAAGTTTTAAATTATACTGAATAGCCGGCTTTGACTTTGATTTGATGATGTAAAACTGGCTAATTGCTAATATACTTTTTCTCAATATACATTCACAGCAACATTATAACCGAGTACAGCACGCACGAAAAAGATAACACTTGCTCAGAGTAAATTGGTATGTAAGATTTTTAACAAAAGGAAAGAAAAATGATTTTATTAAATATTAGGATGACATAAAATTCTAAGTATAACAATTTTATAAAGAAAACAATCTTTGAAGAAAAATAAATGTAAATATCCTACATCTTAAATTAAAAATGATCTTAAACAATATATTTCTTTCAATCGGAAAATTTGTCCTAAATATGCATTTAGGAGATGATGTTAAGTATGTAACGCATCCACTTACATACGTAAGTGGATCCAGATTATTTCGTGTTAAAAAAATGTTATTACTGCTGGAGTTGTGCTAATGATATTATATGCATCAATGGTGTGATATTAAAAAGTAGGCATATACAATGATAAATGAACAATCACTATCTATACTACCTATAGGAATGAAAGAGTAATAAACTTCTACCATTTAGACATTTATATGATACTTAAATAGAACATTATCTATTATATACCCAAGAAGTATGAAATTATGGTTACTTATAGTAAAGTTGAGTGAAGGACACTCAAGAAATTTTTTTCTTGTGTATACTGACAAAGTACATTTATTTTTCTAACAAAATTTACTTTTTCGACAGCGAAGATGAGAAAAAAAATTCTAAATTCATAGCATGTACTATGAAGGTTTACAGTTTCAGTTTTCCTCAATTATTATTTAAGATTGTCCATCTCCAACCCGAGTATTCTTTTATTTCATAGTTTTATTTTTCAATTTAAGTTTTCTCTATTTCCATTTACCTTTCATTTTATTTTCCTCACTCTCATGCATTGATTAATATGCCATTTATTTCTTACCGTAAAAAAAAATGAAAAACTATTTCTCTGATAAACTGGGCAGGACCGAAGTTTGCTGTTCCATTCGTTGGTCACAGAGCAATGGTGGGCAAACTGATTGGACGACTTGGGTCTCTGGACAAAGCAGTGGAAGAACTGAACCGTCGCTTCCAGACGGACGTCTTGGGACTCATGCTGACAGGCAGCTACACAGTCATTGCTTCTAAAGAGCCGGCTAAGGAGGTCTACGTCAACCCCTCTTTACAAGGACGGCCTCAAAACTTCTTTACTACATTGAGATCCATGTGGACCAATAAGGGTAACTTTCCTTTCAACATCATTCCGTCTTACTTGTCAATATTGTTCATCAATGTTTCATTGAATGTTTATCAATTTGTTTACTTAAAAAAAAAAGTTTATAAAATTAGCTACGGAAGTATTTACTTAAAAAGTTTTTTGAAAACGTTTATTAAAGAGGCAAACTAATCAAACGACTATTATTCATTAAACACATTTCATGTCCGAAAAATATGAACAGCATGTAAAAAACAAAATTGTACTCAACAACTTATCGAAAGCACAACTTGATTATATCAAAGTAAATCTTAAACCAGACTTCTAAAATGTTTATAAAAAAGAAAGAAAAAAATTACTCATTTACGATTAATACAGGTAAACATATTGCAGAATTTACAGCACAGCAAATTGTAAAAAAGAATGATGTAGAGTTATTAGTACTGTAAGAGGAGAATCATTTACATAATTGTCACCATCAAATTCCTCCACTTTGGCCTTAAATACCCTTTCCTGTAAGGTTGTTTCTGTTAAGTTAATTTATAGGTTGATATTTTTTTTAGGACTAACTATGACAGATGGTCCAAAGTGGCAACAACAGAGAGATTTTATAGTCAAGCATCTGTCACAGGTTGGCTTTGGGAAAGCGCTTATGGATACCCTTATACAGAACGAACGACAGGTTATAGTCCCTTAATACTTTTAATATAGTATTACTAAAGTATGGCAATCTTTAAAAAAATTTCATATCGGCATTTTCACAGACTTACATGATTACATCTTTTGAATCCCCAAAATCCCTTATCGAATTTTTTGGATGACGTCTGTATGTGTATGTGAGTAGAGGGGTATCCAAAAGTTTGTGGAGACGCTACAATCCACATGTTTCATGAATCAAATTCATATTCTACCCAAAAATGGACTTCATGGTGTAGCATAATCACATCATGTACCAAATATCTAGCTGCATAGCACAGCTATAGATAAATTATGAAAAAAAAACTATTATTACCTACATTTGGATTGCCTTTAATAGAAAGATATTTATAGGAAAGCTAAAGAATTTCACACAACAAAGTTCGCATTCCCAGTCATTTAACCTTATCTACATAAATCTTATGAATCCCAGTTTCATTACTAATCATATAATTTAAAGCAATAAATATACTTATTCAAATGGATAATTAGTGATACAGCAGTTTTTGGGTATTTCTTTTAAATATTTATTTTTTTCTTATAATATGATTGCTGGTTTGATTCGAAATGACTTCTGCTTCAAAAGTTTAATCTAAATATAAGGCATTTAAATATTTATTTAAATATAATTCTAAATTGAACGTTGATAAATAAATTACTTTCTTGGAGATAAAATTAATGGTTCTAATATTTATTATTCAGAGAAAAATGTCACTGGTAACACTTTGGTTATCATAACTCAGTATGAATTAAATATATTGTTTATAGCAAATATATATTCATGTTTACTGTTATTTTTTGTTAATTGACAGGCTTTATTGAATGATATTGGAGAAGGAGGTGATGATGTAGATATCAGGAAGCATATAAACAAGAGAGTGATAAACGTTCTTTGGGAAATTGTAGCAGGTGAAGATATTTCAAAAAACAAAATCCTGGACGAACTGTTAGACCTGATGACCCGTCGGTCAAAAGCTTTCGACGTGGCTGGAGGCTCTCTCAACCAGATGCCTTGGTTGAGATTTATTGTTCCAGAAGCAGTTGGTTACAACCTCATTCTTAAAGCTAATAGTCAGATGAAAAAAATCATAGTGGTAAGCTTTTATGTTATAAAACACTAATGTAGAGTCATTTGAGTCTTATTTTATATATGGCAAGATGGCATACCAGTATTTAGAAGAAAATTCTTTATCCCTGAAAACAGAAAAACTGATTCAGTTATTTCAATAGCAGCTAAATCAAAAAACATAAATCATTTAAATTTATTTCTCCTTTTTAAACAAAATAAACCCTTGAACAATTATTAAACCATAAACACTTATCAAATATTAAATAAAAACCTGGTTTACCTCGAAAGACGATTAAAAGTTCCCAACATGTTAAGCTGCCTTCCTCTCTCTCTCATTAGCAGTTTTTATTTTTTTATTCAGGGCGCCATTGAAGAACACAAAAGAACCTATAAGAAAGATGTAACAAGAGATTTTATCGACACATTTCTGCACAAAATGGAGGAGCTGGGTCCGAACAATGACTTTGATGGTAATTTCAACAATTAACAGTTTTCATTTAATGCAATTTTCGTTTTCATAGCAACCTTAAAACATTTATCAAGGGACGATATCATTCTGTTAGAAAACACATTCTTTTTGACATTGTTACTTCTAAATGAAAAGTGGATGAAACTTAAAAGCTACCTCACTTGAGATAAATGAAAGATGTTGATGAAAGAAAGGGAGTTAAAAAGTATTTTAAAAAGAACTATTTGTATGTGCTGTATAAAATCTGCTAATGGAACCAGTAGCTGTTTACCGATCAATGTCATCCAATAAATATACACTTTACATTTGCTTAAATTAGCTTTATTAAATTATTTCAGTGTTATGTTACTTAAATTTCTAACTACTTATTAAAGATAATTCTTTATTTAGCAACAAAAAGTATAACTGAACCGAATGCGTAATTGATATTAGGGTTGAAGATCAATGAAAGTCTATTTCTGTCCGAATTTACAATATTTGAACCAAATGTTACTGTTTCACTGGGTAATGTTGAGGACATTATAATTTCTTATGTGGTATATATATATATATATATGATTAAACCACAATATGAAATGGGAAAACAAGACTAAGATCTTTCAATCGTAACCACCGGTCATCGTCAGAGTGAAAAACCCAACTTAATCACTAGATGCAGAAAACATTTGGTGAAGATTTGACAAGAGTGGAAGGGAAGAGTGGTATTTTAAAAGGATGAAAGCGCAGGAAAGGACGAATATCCAGAAAGGGATGTTTGGGGAAACAAATGTTTACGGTAAGAAATAGTAAAAAAATATCCGCTAGCTGTCAACCCTCTTAGATGAGTGTAATGCCCTAGTAACGAAAATATCAAGTTTAGAGAGACCGTTACTAATGTTTATAATATTTGATTTATCAAAGATAATTAGAGAGGATTCAATAATATTTCCTAACTACATCGATTTTTCATAGGTAATAAATTTAGCTCCGGGCCAATCAATATGATGAGTTTCATTGTTAATATGGTAGATTAAGGCGCTACTTTTTTCGTTTCTACATACATTGTATTGGTGTTATTTTACACGAGTCTTTTTTTATTAAAGGAAACAACGGAATTTTTTTTATTAAAAAAAATCCATAAATAAAGATGCTTTTCTAATAAAATGAAATTCATTAGTGCCAACAATCCAGTTCACATTGCCAGTTGTAATTTGCCCTTCTTAGATGTCCTGCTCCATAGGTTACCTAAACAAGTACGAATGTACTTGCCTATGTTCACTTTTATTCTTCCCACCCAAAAAATGTTAGAATTTCTACTTTTAGAAATATATTTTTTTGAGCGTTAAGAGGATGATCTCCTGAATTCCTAAATGATGAGATTAACATTCGGTCAGTTGCCCTAGCATTAAAATCTTATATCGATTTAGCTTTGAACGGAGCTAAAAAGACTCTCTCTAATATTTCAACAGAACCCCGTTCATTATCAAATTCTATAGTTTTACCGTATAATGAGTCATTAGACCCCCTTCCTAGACTAGCACGACAACTTAATTTTAATATAGTGCTTTCTAATCGTAAATCGTGGACAATATGGTAATAAAAAAAATCTCTCCAAGGGAATTGGAGTCCGATGGTATTTATAAAATTCCGTGCAAAAATTACCATTAATTTATATTTGTCAAACTGGTAATTCATTAAAGACACTTGTAAAACATCACCAATACAACGTAAGTAGGCAAGAAAAAACTAGGGCCTTATACTTGCATAAAAATAATAAAAATCATCATATTGATTGGACCGGAGCTAAATTTATTACCTATGAAAAATCGATGAAACCTCTCTAATTGAATTTAATAGATCAAATATTATAAACAATAGTAACGGTCTCTCCAAAATTTATACTTTTGTTACGAGGGCAATAGACTCTTCTACGAGGGTTGACTGCTCGTGGATAGTTTTTCACTCTTTCTGACTGTACTCATTTGTTTCCCCAAACATCCCTTTCTGGATATTTGTCCTTTCCTGCACTTTCATCCTTTTAAAATACCACTCTTCCCTCTCACTTTTCTCAAGCCTTCACCAGAAGTTTTCTGCCCCTACTGATTCAGTTGGGTTTTTCACTCTGACGAAGACCGCTTGTTACCGCTTGGTTGAAAAATCTTACTCTTGTTATGCCATTTCATATTGTTGTTTAATCATTGATAGTTATTTCACGTGTTTATGTGAAATCTTTATATATATATATATATATATATATATATATATATCCATTTATAAACTGAGGCAGTTATTCAAAAACTCAAGCTGTAGAAAAAATGTTATCATAATTGTTCACATGTTGCCATCCACAATGGGAAACTCAATTAATTAAATTTATCATTTTTAATAATACGCATACTGTAGTGTTTATTGTACATGTTTCATTTTTTCAAGCCCTATTTAGTAGTCTTACATTAATAGATGCGTAAATGTAATAATGAATTAATAGATTGAACCATAAAAATATAATATCCGGAAATATTTAACATTTATTTATAACATGATAACTCTTATCAAAACAAGCACGACTTTCCCTTTGTGATGGATTCGTGTTTACAGATGACCAGTTGCTGATGGTCTGTGTTGACCTACTGATCGGAGGTCTTCAAACTACCACCTTCACCCTTGACTACTGTATAATCAGAATGGTGCACCACTTAGACGTTCAAACAGCTATTCAAGCGGAGATAGACTCAGTCGTACCAGTAGGGTCTGTCCCAGATCTGTCAAACAGGACTAGGTATCAATGGTCACCTAATGTATTCCACATACCACACATATTTCAACAAAGACCACTTTAACTCTCGATGCTAATAATGTTTGGGGTTTGTTCATTTATTTCCACATATATTTTAATTGATTCATTTACGAGGTGGTTAGAGGTGGTTAGAGGTGGGTAAATAAAGTAGTGAGACTGGCAACGTCGCTTTCAATCTGGCAACGCTGGAGACGCTTGGCCTTGAGTAGCGTCAGGTGCACGTGTGATACGCCTCCAGTATGAATCTGAACTCGCCACAGTCATTTGTTTGTCCGTAGCGTTGGTTTTCGTGAAATGGTTTTTTCTTGAGCGTTTTAAAAATGAGTGACCTCAAAGTTGAGCAGCGGTGTGCAATCAAATTTTGCTTCAGACTTGGACATAATGCAACCGAAACTTTTGAAAAACTTCAGGAGGCCTATGGAGAACGTGTTTTATCAAGGGCACAGGTTTTTCGGTGGTTTAAGGAATTTTCAGAAGGAAGAGAGTCGATTGAAGATGAACCACGAAGCGGAAGGCCTTCAAGTGCAAACACCGATGAAAATGTCAACAGAGTACGGAACCTTGTGCGTTCAGATCGACGCTTGACAGTCAGAATGATCGGGGAACAGTTGAATTTGAATCACACCTCCGTTCATCACATTTTGACCAATGAATTGCATCACAAGTTGCATCACGACAACGCGCCCTGTCACACTGCCATCTCAATAAACGAGTTTTTGGCCAGTAAAAACATTCCTGTTGCTCCTCAGCCTCCTTATTCACCAGACTTGAGTCCTTGTGACTTTTTCCTCTTCCCGAGATTGAAAAATCACCTCAAGGGAACTCATTTCGGGACACTACAAAACATACAAACTGCTGTAACCGACCAGCTGAAGGCCATTCCAGAATCCGAGTTCCAGCAATGCTACAATGATTGGATGGACCGTCTCCAGCGCTGTGTGGCTTCCGAAGGGAACTATTTTGAAGGTGACAATATCACATTGTAATTATATTTGAATAGAAAATTTAAAAAAAATCAGTCTCACTACTTTATTTACACATCTCGTAGTTGGACTGAATTTTTAGTATTATATTATTGAATTTTAGTAAAATGTTTAATTACTTCTTATACATTATATACAATTGAAAGACTTAATATAAGATAAATCTTAAAATTTCGCTTGTAAGAACAGCAGTAACTACGGTTCAAATGTTGTCACAATCGAAATTAAGTTGATAACTGATACCAAGGAACAACCAACAGTTTCGTTGCATAGTCCAGTGACATCCCATTACTCAGGCAGAATTCGACCCACATTACTTTTACGTTGAGTGAACAAAATTTTTTCTATTACCACAAATTGATTTTCACTTCAATTTACTTGATTCAGGGTTCCACAGCGAAAGCACACAGTTTCCATATATAATTGTTCCAGTTAACATTTGTCTCGAAGTTCATTCATAACTGTTCTTTACACAACCCTAAAGAATTAATTTCCTGGGGCCAACAGTATATAATACTACAAAAACAGTAAAACAGTTGAGCCAGCTGTTTCTTGAGCCACAGAGCTCAAGAAAGTCACACAATATTCTCGTGAACCGGCTCTGAAGCAGAAAGATAAATAGGCATACTACAAAATGATGCAACGTATATATAACTCTAAACACATGGATTATTGACCATGAAATACAAACGAAAAAAATATAAAATGCATGGAAAATTTAACGCACCATAAAGCTAAATCAGTGGGATCCTTGAGCTTGTTCTGTGCAGTGAAATAATCCACCTTGGAATATTGGGAAACAATGATACTTGAAGGGTGTTGGTTATATCCAGTCTGTTGTTTGATTTGTTTAGTGGCTGTAACTGCAGAAAACCCCGCTTCACAGAGGCAAGATTTTGAGAATGGCAATATGCTTTTCAGTGTTTTTGTGGGAATCTCAGGATACTCTGTTTTGAGTCTGATTCAAAAAAGGGACCAGTTGTCGTCCCAAGCACACTTTTCAGGCTACCGTCTTTTGCGATCTCTTGCAGTTGATCTTCTTCTTGCATGGACATGCCAGATTTACAAGGGTTGTTAATCCATTCCTTACCGGCTTGTGAGTCGTTTGTAGTTGAGAACTAATGCTCAAATTCTTGTTGAAGAGAGGACTGGTGGTCATGCACTAGCTGTGAGAAAGAAGTTTTAGCCTAGGTTTCTTCTAAAATCCCCAATAATGTTTGAAGCATGTCAAACACATGCACTAAATATTCACGCGCTTTAAAAGTAGCTATTTTGTCTTCTGACTTAAATACAGTTGTCGTTTTTCCTTGAAAAGACAGATTGTGTTCAAAGGAGCAGGCTGAATGTGTCAAACAAGCAGGCAAGTTTTATTATTTATTCTTCGTAACTAATATCTAATGCCAGCGGCGACTTTTTTTCTGAAAGAAATCTCAAGTGGTTCCCGTAATTTAAACAATCTTGCCAATGATTTTCCACAAAATAATCATCTTATTTCTAATGAGTATGTAAGAGAGGATGCTTGTGCTTTTCGCCCATCATTTTTCATAGTTGCTCAAACAGCCTAGAGTTAATCGGCTGTTTGATTAACAGCAATTAACAGCTTAAAGTATGATTAAACTGTTTAATTGGTGAAATAATTTTAAAGTTAGATTAGCAGTTTAAATTCATTAACTACATCAATTATTACCGTTTAAGATTCGGGAACATTTTCCTAGTTGCAGTATTTCTCTGTGGATGAAATCTGGCACGCGTGCCAGAGGTTGCCCACCTCCGGTATAGACTCACATTCAGATGCAACTTCTTTAACCCGAGCAACTAAACAATTTAGAATAGCCGTTAAAATATTTAGAAATAGGTAATGAAATAGTTTCTTCTTTGGTTCTGAGTAAACCCCATATTAGTATACGATCACTTACATTCGGTAAATCACAGAACGAATAACACAAGTACACACATTGTGACATTAGAGCGAAATGACATCATAGGAGCTGACAGCCAAGATAACTGGGTGGTAAGATAAGAATCGTGGCCCGCGAGCACCACACAGCATTGTGCAGCTTAGAAACATTGTTTTCATTTGTAACTGAGTGGCCTCCCATTAACCAATAACTACGCACATTTTTGAAACAATTCATCTTGCTAATTAATAATCTATCTATATACTCATAGAACACGAATTTTTGTGTTTAAATATTTTCACACGCTCTAAACTGAATAAAATATTAGAAATTTTCATTCCAAAACCTGATATAAATGTCGTCGAAGTAATATATAATAGTTTTTCCCAGGCCTATGGGGTCGGAGTTGGAGTCTTGGAGTCGGAGTCGGGCATATTTTCGACCTGGAAGAGTCAGAGTCGGAGTCGGAAGAAGTCAGCCGACTTCTGATACAGTTGATATAAAATGATACAACATGATTAATTAGTCCAAGTAGAATTTTTACTTCCGGTAAAGGACATTGGACATTTGATGGTAGAACACAAAATGTCTAGTTTAATACGAAATATCTGGCCTTGCCTGTTCATGCGGCAAATGCTATCTGAATTGGAAATTGAATCCTTAAATAATGAATGTTGTCCTCGTCAGATAAACAAATTTTCAATTTTGGAATTAAAACTATTTTCCCTTGACATCGTGATGGGATAATTTTATAAATCGTGACATTGTCATAAAGTTCCTCACTTATTATTCTTGTTCCATTACTCAAGTTCGATGGATCAATATTCGTCATACATACACCGACAGGAACTTCCTTTACGAGTTCTAGCTTATGTTGGAACAATCCAGACAACTCTACTGAGTCAAGAAATTCTTGAGATTAATGAGCGGTTCTGTTCCTAAGTAAACCAAGTTGTATGACAGATATTGTTTAATTTCTCCTGGAAATTATTCACTGAACCTATGATTAATTTCGTTGTGTGTCTCGTTAAATGGAACTTATGTAGAATTTTTGTCAAATACATTACTGGTTAATATCTATGTATAGTCACATTAAAATAAAACAAAATAGAGTCGATTGTCAACTAGTTTGATATGACCTATGTTTACTTATAGTAATGTTAAATGTAGGCTACTTCACATTTTTTAAGAAAGGTTAACTGAAAATTGCATTTTTTGGACCTGCTTGTTGGTTTGATATTTCAAAGCCCAGTTTGTTACATGTAATTATATGTTACAATTATTATTGTGAGTTGAAAGAAGCACCACTGAATACAACATGTAGAATTATTTTGGTATATGAGAGATTAATCGAAGAACTTGAGTAGGAGAAGTAACTTAATGAAATGTGACCTAAAGTGATTACAGATAATCTCAGAATGATGTGTTACTCTTTGCCTGTTTGTGTTTCGCAGTCTACCCTACACCCAGGCCGCCATCAACGAGTGCATCAGAATTAACTACATTCTTCCATTGGTGGGTCAACGTAGAGCAATGTGCGACACAACTATAGGAAATTATAAAGTCCCCAAGGTATATTTTTTATAGTTCTATTGCCGTCAATTATTACTGGATATTTCGTATGCAATCTTCACGTTATAAGGCAGTCATAGTTAAATAAATTTTAGTAGCATCCATTAAACTTTCTTAAACGTAAACCCACTATCTGTCAAAGTTACTTACTATAATTAATGACATTGTGCCTATAATTAGACTACACTGCTACTAAATACCAGTAGTATAATATTACTATACCTGGGGCTGGAATTTGTGCCATTCTTGGGGATGGAATTAATGCCCCTTCTGGGGCTAGAATTAATGTCACTCCCAGGGCTGAGCAGACGCCAGTGTGGCTGCTAGGTGGCAGCACCACGCATGCTGAGCAGGATGACGTCATGGTGTATAATATAATGTATCCTGTTAACATATAATATATCCTGTTAATTATAATGTATCCTGTTAATGGTGTATAATATGTATCCTGTTAATATAATTGTATTTTCATTATTTTATATTATTTTAATGTAAATAATTGTTAATGATTTATTAGAATTTACAAATAATTATAATGAAATAGATGTATCGGACAGAAGCACGCTTGAGAGGTCAGAATGACATCATGCTCCTACATCTTGTGTTATTCTAATAACATTTAATATTATTTTAATGTTAATTCGTGAAACGTTTTAACAACTGATTAATAATTCTAATTTAGAGATGAAAATAGCACGTGTGACTTGAAAAAATGGTATAGGCAATGTGACATTATGAGAGTGCTATTGTGTTAGATTAATATAAATAATAATTTGTTGGTGATGTAATGTAATATAAACTCTAATATAATATTAATTTTCATGACATTTTATATTAATTCTAATTATTATAATATCCACATTAAATTAACCAAAATAATAAAACTGATGTAGAGCTCAAGCTCGGGCTTAAGGTCTTAACTGTTCTATGAACGTTACTAAGAATATGAACATTATAGAGATGCAGAAAATTTATAGTAGAAATTACCACAAATATTACTTTCAAGTATCATTCTCAGTTTTTAACATTGTTACTGTTCAAAAAAGTGGTTGAAGTTTTCATCTAACTGAAAAAGTTGTATCAAACCCGTTTTTTCCCAATTTGTAAATGTTTACAGACATTACAACAATCCGTAGATCTAATGGGCAGTGTTTTATTTAGAAGTATAAGTAGAATAAGGCAGAAATCCTTTAAATATCTCTGTTTCAGGACACTACAATTTTGATGAATCAGGCATCTCTCATGATGGACCCTGAGAAGTGGGAAGAACCACGAAAATTCAAACCAGAAAGATTCCTCTTGAATGGCAAGACTGAAAACAACATACAGTTCATTCCTTTCGGATATGGTAAACACCAAGAGCTCCCCTTCTTAGAATATATTTTATATTCTCAGGAAATTTTTTTTAATACTCTATTTTCTTAAAAATCTTAAAATAATAATAATATTATTAAGTTTTAAACTTTTTATCAATTTATACAAAAGAGAGATAGTAAAAGGACAGGACATCATTGATTCATGTGTTTAGTAAATTTAGATTATATACATTTTAAATTCAACCATTTTAGTATTTTAAAATGTCTTTTTCATTTATTTTCAATAATTACACCATATCATTATTGATGAGTAAGTACTTCAAACATTCATGTTTAAAACAATATCATATTTCTTAGAATAGGCAAATGATAAAGTGCTGAAAGATATACTATATCTTCCGTCATTAAATCCCTTTGTTTCAACCTCTAAAAGGTAAAATTTTGATTTAATATAATTGAAACAGATGTAACTACCTTATTTACCTTTACTTCCTATTAAAAATAAATGGGACTATCTGTGACTACACATTGGTGGAATGCATATCGCTCAAGTTTTTCATTTTTAAGCATGAATAGACAGAAATGTATATGAATTTAGATTTTTTGTTTGAAAAGAACTTTCGAGCTAGTTCAATATGAAAAACTATACTTGGAACAATCGTCAAACATTATATATGGTTATAAAAGCGCATTTATCTCGTAAGTTTAGAAATCTTTTTTGAGTAGAGCAATGTTTTCAGGTAAGAGAAGATGTCCCGGAGAATCGTTGGCCCGTAACTTTCTCTTACTTGTGCTATCTGGATTACTTTGCCAGTACGATCTTCGACCTGCCAAAGGCTATCCTGCTCCCGATTTAAAGCCAGTCCCAGGAATGTTGGCTACACCTCCACCATATACAATTTCTATGAAACCCAGAATACGTCAATGACGCGTTAGTCAGGGGAACAATCTTCATGCGGAGAATTCAGAAGTACAGATAACAGAATCAGCTGTACTTCATTAAATTAAGTTAGTGATACAAAAGATATCTTAAAAGTAAATCTCACATCAACATGATACACACATTTTGTATTAATCAGAACCTTTATCAAACAATAAAAGTTGTTCTTCCTAGAATAAGTTCCCTCGTTTAAATTAACACTTGTACTCATTTTTGTTGAGATATCATCTGTTTTTGTTGTATTTACTTCAACTTTATTTACTATTAAATGTAGTGAATTATGCTATATGCTTCATGTGTTGATTAATGATAGTGTCATATTGAAAACGAAAGCACAATGAATAAGGCAATAGAATTTGACACTGATGAAAAACTGGAAAAATAACAAAAACTATTCTTTTCATTTTAACATGAAAAAAATAGCAGCCTATTTGCACTGTTTATATTTAGCTTCTGTTTACAATATTAAATATATGTACGATATACGCGTACATTATATTCATCATGTATTCCTTTTGATCTGTACAAAATTTATATAAAAGAGAAAAATGTAGGATGTAAAGATATAATTGTTTTTTTTAAAGTATTTAAATAATTTGCTAAAATTCTTATTTTGTATGTGGTTAATATTTCAGTAATTATTGAAATATATATCATTATTAGTAAAAAATTAACATGTTTTCTTTTAAATTTCCCATACATTTTCCTCACAGTTATACTTTTTTAATAGTTTTGATTAATTTTATTTTTTGTCAGTTGTCTAAATTAAATCTTAAAATCGACTTTTTACAGAATATTTCAAAAAAGATTTTGTTTTATTAATTGTTGTTTATTATTTGTTGTTTATTAATATTAATAAACATTAATTATTCGTCAAGTACATCTGTAATTGTACATAGACAATTATAAAAAGTGATTCAATGATATTCATAGTATATATTTACAGAAAAAAAACAGATACGTAGGATGACAAAACCTTTTTCACTCGACACTCATTATCACTTCTCTTTTACTTCTTAAGTTAATTCCTTTATTAGCATTTAATTGCCTAATGAACTACTTTTGTCCAAAACCCAGATAGTAACATTGTGCAACTTTTATTATTTGTTATTATCATACTGTCCTGTTCATCTATAATATATATATATATATATATATATATATATATATATATATAACTTGATATTGTTTACGTTTTGATAATCACCAGTCAGTAACCAGAAGTACTCTGGCATTCGCTGAATCACGGTTACTCCAGGTGGTGTCCAGAGAGGGAAGGCTGAATTTACTCATTTGCTGGGTACTCTCCAACCCGATTTAGTACTAATCTCGGAGACGTTTTTAAAACCCAACATCCGTTTTTCTATCCCAGGTTACAATGTTGAAAGAACTGACAGACCCACTTTTGGCGGAGGCACGGCAATACTAATTCTTCATAATGCACCCTATGCCAGAATCATGAGTGATTGGGCTCCTCTATAACATACTACTGTGAAGATCCAATTTCCTAATTCTACATACCTCTGCTTATCTCAGCAGTTTATAAACCTCCCCATACTCCCTTAAATATCAATAACCTCCAACAGTTACTGCATTCTGGAACTCCTCTATTATTGGGGGGACCTCAATGCCAAGAACACTGCTTGGGGGTGCCTCAGAGATAATCACTCAGACTCTATTTTGCTAGATTATATTACCAGCTCCAATGTCCTCATTCACGCTCCTACAACATCTACCCACATCCCTCGACCTACCTCTGGAAGACCCGATATCTTGGATGTTTCTCTCTCCTGTAATGTTAATCATGTAGTGAATTCTGAAGTCTTAAACTGCCTGGATTCAACTCATCTTCCAGTTCTGTTTTGTCTTCACAAATTCAAAATCATCTATAGCCAAGTATTACCCATCGTAGAACCAATTGGCAAATGTTCCATTCCCTGACCTCTCTGAACTGTCCCTCTCCCAAAAACCTTTCGAATCCTGCAAGCATAGACAAATTCATTGAACTCTTCACATCTCATTTGTCATCCTCATTTCAAAAAGCCTCCACCAATAAGACCTCTTCCCCCTATACCAATCCCCTCCCTTCTCTCATCCTACAAGAAATAAAGGAGAACAACAGATTGAGGAAGTTGTTTCAGTCTACTAGAGACCCAGGAATTTGCAAGATGATGAACAAAGCGCAGTGGGAGATTCGATCTCTTGTCAGGACTCACAACGCCAAACACTGGACTAGCCTTCTTAGTGCTGACGAAGACCCTTCCCATATTATAGCATGGCGCATTATTAGACATCTTAAAAAAGAGCCCAATCAATCTAATGCAACTATCCCTCTAAGGGAATATAGTCTGCCCCTCGTAGATGATAATAGGAAGGTCCTAATATTTTACAAATATCTGTCCCATTTGTACCGCTTCCTCACCTGTAACCTTCGTATCAACTGCCATTAGGGACACACATCCTAAAACTCCCTTATTCTTCTCTCCCGGAGAAATTACGCAGGTCATTGTATCCCTTAAAATCAAATCAGCCCCCAGCCATGATGGCATTAGTAATAAATTAATATCTAAACTCCCTCCTAAAGTCATAGCAGCCTTGACTGCTATGTATAACTCTTGCCTCCGACTGCAGTACTTTCCCGTAGCGTGGAACACTGCAAGAATTATAATGATACAAAAGCCCCATAAATCAGGTCACTCACCTCGTGACCACAGACCAATTAGCCTATTATCTTGCCTTGGAAAAATCTGCGAGAGGCTGATTTTAACAAAAATAAAACCCAGTTTACCTTTCCAACCTGAGCAGTTTGGCTTTAGAAGCCAGCACGGCACTACTCTGTAACTGCAAAGGCTAGTCCAGTTTATTAAACAGGGCTTTTCACCTGATAGGCTTCTTCCCCACAGTAAGACAGTGGCTGTGTTCCTGGATCTGGAACAAGCTTTCGACTCGGTCTGGCATAGGGGACTATTGTACAAGCTAAAATGTTTTGCTTTACCTGGATGGTTCGTGAAGACACTAAGTCTTTCCTTTCTGGACGCCAATTCTTTGTCTCGACCAATAATAGACTTTCCCCAGCTGGACACATCTGTAGGGGAGTTCCCAAAGGTAGCGTGCTTGGCCCGATTCTCTACAACCTCTATACCTTTGACTTTCCCAAACCCCCTCCTACCATTAATCCGAACTCACCCGACCGCATTGAGATGTTTCTGGGTTTCTTTGCCAACGACACTGCAGTAGCCTATAGGTGCTGCAATGTGGGTTGAGCTACTAGAAAACTGCAAGATTTCCTTGATGGAGGCTTGCACTGGTTTACAACCTGGAAATTGTCTCTGAACACAACAAAGAGTGCCCATATACGTTTCTGTAACGGTACCCCTACCCTTCCACCTCCTGTGTTCATTGGCGATCGAGTTATACCATACAAAACACAAGTAAAATATCTGGGTCTCATATTAGACTCCAGATTGACATTCAGACAACATCTCCGGAACAAATCTAAGCTGGGGATATTCCTATTGTGCAATCTTTATTCCATACTCAAATCAAGAAATACTCCACAGGCAGTGAAGGACCTTGTCTATAAAGTGGTCATTCATTCTACTATGACATACGGATGTTCAGTCTGGTTTGGAGCGGCGCCCACAAACAAGAACTGCATCCAAATAGTACAGAATAAATGTGCCCGCCTTATAACTAGGGCTCCATGGTACGCCAGAAATGTTGATATTCAACATGATTTGAGTTTGGAATCTGTCTATTCCTACATTACTCGACTTGCCGGTAATGAAGACAAAAAAACGTCAACCCATCCAAATCTCTTTGTTCTGGAACTAAATCCTACTCCCAAACTTCCCTAATCCCATGAGCCTCTAAGTTTCCTACTTAAACAAAAAATGACGACCACATGACTCCAAAAGTATACAGTACCTCAGAGAATGCAAAGCCTAAAGACCAAACGACCACGAACACGACATATTCCCTTACTGACTGACTCCCCCATTCTTGATAATGTTCACTGACCTAACAAAAACAGCAGGATGACAATCTAGCAGTAGTGGGCCTCTGGTCCGGAACTGCTATTTACGACATGCACTATGTGCATGGTAATATTCGTTGGTCGTTGGTTGGACAGATACTCTTCGAGAAAAATTTTCTTTTTATAAGGATGCTAAGTGAAAATATCGGTTATAACTTTGACTCAATAACTTTTGAGGAGGAACAAAATTAATAAAATTATGCATTTTTCATATTTAAAGTACTTCACATTACAGATTTGTAAGAAATAAATACCATGCATTTAAAAAAAAATAAACTCGGTCAAGTTCATATAAAACTGAAATGTTTTACTTTTTTACATAGTTTTACTTTGTTATGAAAGTACCCATCTATACCTGTAGATGAATAGCTATAGATGATTAACACCATATAAGCCATGGTAACTTGAGTAACTATGCCGGCTGTATTCTAAGATTAGCTATTAACTTTAAGTTAATATAATGTAGTGAATAGATAATATAATTTAGTTAACATTATGTAGTAAAATACGAACAGAAGGATAAATTGTGTAATAAAATGGGTGTAGAATTGATGAATGGTTCACATACATAATGTTTTATCCTTCATATAATGAAATAAAATAAAATATATATAACAGTATTAATGAAATATAATAAACTTATTCAAATAAGCATGAGTTGATGCATACTACAATTATCATATAGGTATTAAGAATTAAGAGTGACACCACTCTTCAGAATCAGTATAGTGTCACTGGATGTCACATCCTACACCATTTCCATTTTGCATTTGAGAACAAATTGACAGTTTGAGCCAGACATTTACAGAGAGGCACTATTCCACGGAGTACAAACAAGCTCACAAGTTATTCAGTTCACAGTAATTACAGTCTACAATTACCACAATGCAAGCATCGTTTGGGAAATTATTTTGAGAGTTCGTCTTAATAGACACCAAATCGACTTTTTCTTCATGCAAATATTTAAGAGAGGGACGCAAAATAACTTGCACAGACTGAAGAAAGAGCAGCAGAGCGGTGTTCCTGATGCGACCACTTATTAAAGCTAATTTGGCTACTTATTCTATATACTTTAGGACATCAAATGAATACATATATACATAAGATGGGTTTCATTTAGATTGGCTTTAATATATAATTTAATATTTCAAATTAGTTTCGTCACAGGTGTAACTGTAATTTTGTAGAACCAAAGGCTAGATTTTGAAAAAAGTTTCTAAGTTCTACCATAAAGATGTCTTGACCTTGTTTTGATGGTCTTGACCAATTAACCTATTGCCTTGCTCTTAGATTTGACCTTCTAAAGTGTGGATGCATCACATTTTTAGACAAAATAAGAATATTTTCAAGTTTTAATTGGGAAATTTTGTCTTAAATTTTCAATGTAGAAGGAGGTCAGATAAACTATGTAATAGATTCACTGACAATTGGAATAAAAGCCATGTTCTCTAGTAGGAGATTATTTGGTGACCGGTAATAATGTCACGAAATAAATGTTGGTGACATTCAAAATATTACTCCTGCAGTTATAGCATGTAGTTATATCATAATTCCGTGTCGGGTATTGCCAGGAAATAGGATGTGGTTTTTTAGTGGGTCGGGACCCCCAACCCCACATACCCTAAGCAAGACGTCTTGCTAAGGGATCTGATGAACAGATTTTTCCACATCCTACGACGAAAAAAAAATATCATATAACTGATATTATATGTATCAGTTATTGATACACAAAAATAAGGATAGATTCTACCACCTGAATGAAAGACTAATAATCATCTCCCATTTAGACATTTACATTATGCCTAAATGGGACATTATATATTGTATATCAAAGAAGTTTGATATTAAGTTTACTTATAGTAAAGTTGAGTGTAGGCCACTCCAGGTCTGTTTAAATGTTTCTGTTATTTTTCAGACAAAGTAGAGGTATTTAGAAGCCTTAAAGGATTGATTTTAATATATAAATCAATATAGAAGGAAGTGGGATATTGATTTATAAATGTAATAGATCCACTGGAGATGTATGATTACAATTGTCCATTTAAGAGAATCACTGGCTATGGGAATAAAAGTTATCACCTGTAAGAAATTATATCGTAATACAAAATCTTCACTTTGGTTTTACAGAAGTGTTATTACTGCTGCCGTAAGATCGATGATTATATACACCAATTGTATGATATACAGAAATAAGTGCGTATATTGATTTCTAGTTCAATGACTATCTGTACTACCACCAGGAATGTAGGACTAATAAACATCTCCCATTTAGACGTTTATATTATGTCAAAATGTAACATTATATACCCAAGAGGTTTAATATTGTATTAACTGATAGTGAAGTTGAGTGTAGGCTGTTCCAGATTTTTTGTGTGAATCCACTGAAATAAAATTATATTAGAGGTTTCATAAAAACATTTGAAATCATTTAATTACTTATATGAGATATAAGAAGAATATAATTCTTACATGTAACAAATCATTTCGAATAAAACATAATTTCTGATGCTTTGCATACTATGATGGATTTGTTCAAACAAAATCCTATAAACAATACATAGAACCACCATTGAACAAAACATGATATTTGATGTAGATTTATTTTTTCAAGAGACGCAAGGAATCTAGTATTTCAAAGCATAACCTTGTGTATTTTTAATGATAAAATTGGTTTTTATGTTTAATTAACAATTTGAATGCTAAACATATTCAGTTATAGTTTAATCATACTACCTTTGGGTAAAATTAAACTATGAAGAATGGAATTAATAATTTTATCATTATTATTTTATTTTATCATCTTACAGTTTTTTACTTTACTATAACTAAAGTATAGTGATCGTGAAAAACTTCGATCTCGAGATTTTGATGGAATTACATGTTTTGAGGTCCCAGAAGTCGTTTTATGAAGTTTTTGCGATTATGTCTGTGTGTGGGTGGGAGGGTGGGTGGGTGAGTGTGTTAGCATTGGTTGTTACCACTCTACGGTCCAGAATCTTTGATGGATCAAGTTGATATTTTACACAAAAATGGGCCCCATTTAGACGAAGATCCCTATTGTTTGGGAAGAATTATGCATGATGGGAAAGTCACTTTTTTTGCCAAAAACCGTTTTTTAGAAAAAAATTTATTTCTCCTAAACTTATAACCGTAGAGTTTTGAAATTTTGACATTATCTTTGAGGTTACAAATGCAACAAAAGAAAAATATATTCAGAATTTTAAAACAACGGTAAATATTTTTTTTTCAATAAAATGTAAAAATTTTGA
The DNA here is from genome assembly GCA_026182355.1 of Hermatobates lingyangjiaoensis. Lineage (NCBI taxonomy): Eukaryota > Metazoa > Arthropoda > Insecta > Hemiptera > Hermatobatidae > Hermatobates > Hermatobates lingyangjiaoensis. The sequence continues at coordinate 720,410 of JAPFBL010000047.1, read as the reverse complement.
CTTATAATTCAATCTCAAACCTTGTGAGAGCGATACAAGCCATACTGTTTGACGGACAAAAATGAAGCTATGCCTATAAATAGAACATTATGTGTAGAATGAGTTGAGATATTTTTGTTCAAAATTACATTTGCTAAAGGGGCGTTACAAACGATTTCTGTTTTCAGAAAATGTTTTTTTGACGCTAAACGGCTCATTAAAAAAGAATGAAAATTTGACCAAAAATGAAACGAAAAATGAGCAATTCATAAAAAAAATCATGAAGTTTCAATTACGGGAAAGAGCAATAACGCTATAAAAACTGTTTGTTTATCTTAGACTAAGAGATCACCTGCTATACTTGCCGAATTTTTTATATTTTTTTACATTGTTTACATTCACTTAGAAATTTTTTGAGCGAATCCACTGAGATCAAATTGATTTTATAAAGGATCAGTAAATTGTTTATTGACGTATATGAGATGTAAGAGGAATAATATTGTGCAGGAAAATGGTAACACTCACTGAGAAAAAATTCGTCTATATGTTATTTGACAAAGGGGAAGGAAAATGATCTTATTAAATACTAAGAAGCCATAATATTCCCAGTATAATAGTTCTGTAAAAAACCAAAAATGTAAAAGATAATTCAAAATTGAAATCTTTCGTTTAGAGGTTAATAAATGTAATTATCGTACATCTTTAATTATAAATCACCTTAAAACAACATTTTCTTCGCTGTTCATGATGTTTTTCAGAGGAAAAAAAGGGTAGTTTCCTGTTTTAAATTTGAAAATTTTACTTTAATATTCAATGTAGAAGAATGTCAAGTAAACCATGTAAGAAATCCACTGCCTATTTCAACAAAAGCCATGTTCTCTTGTAGGAGAATATTTCGTTTCAAGAAATGTTCACTTTGGTTTTTCAAAAATGGTATTACTGCTGTAGTTATACTAATGAAATTATTTACATCACCTGTGTGATGTACAAAATTAAGCTTATATATTGATATGTCCTTCAATCACTATCTGATTTATCTCAGGAATGAAAGACTAATAATCATATCCCATTTAGATGTTTACGTTATGCTTAAATGAGACGTTATGTGTTATATACTCAAGAAATTTGATAGTAAGTTACTTATTGTAAAGTTGAGTGTAGGCCACTCCAGATTTTTTAATACTATTTTTACTTTACTATAAGTAAAGTATAGTGATCGTGAAAAAATTCGATCTCGAGATTTTGACGGAATTATATGTTTTGAGGTCCCAAAGGTCGTTTTATGAAGTTTTTTCGATGATGTCTGTGTGCGTGTGGGTGTGTGAGTGTGTTAGCATTGCTTGTTACCACGTTACGGTCCAGAATATTTGATGGATCAAGTTAATATTGTACACAAAAATGGGTCTCATAGAGTAGAAGATCCCTATTGAATATCCCTATTGATAAATATAGACCATATATGGAAAATGAGATGAAATATTTTATTTTAAAATTACATTCACCAAAGAGGCGTTAAAGTATGATTTCTTTTTTCAGATAATGTATTTTGACGCTAAAGGTCTCATTAAAAATCATGAAAATTTGACCAAAAATGGAACACAAAATTAGCAATTCATAAAAAAAAAATTCATGAATTTTAATTACGGGAAAGAGCAATAAATCTATGAAAACAGTTTATTTATCCTAGACTAAGGGATCACCTGCTATACTTATCAATTTTTTGATATTTTTTTACAATGTCCACATTGACTTTAAAATTTTTTGAGCAAAACCACTGAGATAAAATTAGACTATTCGAGTCTAATAGTTCATATTTATTATTTTCAAAAATTAGAAGCTCCCAACCATAAATGATTTAAGCTATATTGAATAGCTGGCTTCGACTTTGAGTTGAGTAAGTAAACTGGTTAATTACTAATATATTTTTTCTCTATATACATTCATAGCAAGCTTATAACAGAGTACAAGACGCAGGAAAAATGATAACACTCACTCAGAGAAAATTAGTTTATATGATTTTCGACAAGGGGGAATGAAAATTATTTTATTAAATACTAAGAATCCATAAAATTTCCAGTATATTCATTCTATAAAAGACCAAAAATGTCATTTTAAACATAATTCAAAATGGAAATCTTTTGTTTGAAGATTAATAAATGTAATTATTGTATATCCTTAGTTATAAATTATCTTAAAACAACATTTTTCTTGAATGTTTATGATCCGAGAAAATGGATCTTTCCCCAGAAAACTCATAGAAAACAGTATATAAGGACCAACGTCTGGGCCATATCTTGCCTGAAGATAACCTGAGAATGGTTGAAACATGTCACAGATACCACCACCAGGTCAACAATGCAGAACTTTTCTCCTTCAACCTTAGGTACCTTGGGGTTAACATTGATTCAAAAATATCGCTGAAGAGTCATATTTCTCACACTCTTGGCAAGGCTTACAGTGCCAGGAGTATCATTTACACCTCTTAAAACCCATTTCTGGTCCCTCTCTTCGGACCAGGGTAAACTTATACAAGGCACTGTTGAGGCTGATAATCACGTACGGTGTGACTGGCTGGGCTAAGGCGGCTGGTAAGTTGATGAGACGCATTTATGCATTTCAACACAAAACCCTCCAGGTTATCCTGGGCGCACCCCGTTACGCCCCAAACGAGTTTCTTCACAGAGAGGTCAATCTGGAGCGCCTCTCCAGGTTTTTTCGCCGGTTGGGAAGGAAGGAAGATCATGGCAATTTAGATTCCTCTAACCCACTAGTTACAGCAATTAGTGAACTCCAGACTCAGGACATAGCAGAAGAAAACGATCTTTTGACCAGGAGAGCAAAGGCTCTGGTTACGGCAGAGGAGACACAAGGCCAAGTGCTAGAGTCTCCAGACATCGTAGATGCGGCGAACATAGCAGACGGCCTTAACCACTCCTCACTCGGTGACCAGAATTCGGTACAACTTACAACTAATAATAAACTATAGTTATTATTATTTACTAATACTAATATTATTATTATATTATATTATTATCATTATATTTATTCCATTATTATTATTATTATTCTACTATTACTGTGAACCTTAATATTATTATAATCCCTATTATTATATTAAATATATTTTTTTTAACTTTATTAGTTGATAGTATCAATTATAACTTATAGAATATCCACCATTATTAATAATGTTTATTATTATTATTAGCAAATTGCCTTTAGTTAGCTGTAAGGTTTCAAATATTGTCTAAGGGGGACTGGTAGAAGATACTCAGTCTTAACTGTACGGCTACCCCAGTAATGTAAACTATGGGCTGTAGCCCTCAATAAAAGAATTTTTCATTCATTCATTTCATGCACAAAATTGTGCAAAACCTTTGAGATCTGCATAAAGAATAAAACAAGAACAAATAGAGCAGTCGGATTGTTATCAAAACTAGGACCAGCACAACATCCATATCAAATTAAATCGATAGACACAATTGGAGGCTTTAACGCCAACAGGTCGAAAAAAATATATGCATTTATTGGTTGACCATTTTAGTAGGTACGCTTGGATTCGTACGTCCAGTAGTCAAACAGCCTACGACTTTATCAAACTCTTAGACCCAATCACTTCTATATGTTGTTACAACATTATTAGTAGACCAATATAGTGGTTTAGATTCAAAGAAATTTAAAAATTATTTAAAAACTAAACAAATAGAACTTCTTTTTATGTCTGTAGACAATCCCCAGTCAAATGGTTTAAATGAACGTCTGAACCAAACATTAGTCAATAGAATTCGATTAATAATAATAGGAATAATAATTAGGATTAGATTAATAATAGGAATGAGCGCCACTCATAGACAAAACTAGCAGAGTTATGTGTTCAGGAGTACAACAATACGATTCACAGCGCTACATGATATTCACCTGCTTATCTTCTATACGGTATACAACAAAAATTCTACCAGATATATTGTAAACAGAGTGTGATTTACATAAAGAGAGACAACAAGCAATTGAAGAACTCAGAAGAAATGTATTTGAAAAAGAAAAAGAGAGTGGATAGAACAGACAAGAACATGAGTTCATCGAAGGTGACATGGTGTTTATAGCCAATGGAAATAAAATTAACAGGAACAAATTAGACGAAGTAGGGAGTGGTCTTTTTCGAATCAAAAGAAAAATTTCCAATACCATATACTGATAATACCAATAATAAAAACTGAGGGATGAACAGAAGAAATGAAACATTTCATTTCTTCTGTTCATCCCTCAGTTTTTATTACTTTATTTGTTTTTGTGTTTATTATTTTTCATATTCCTATTTTAATTTAATCTTAAATTGATTCTTGTCTACCTTATTCTCTGTGACCGGGCGCGTATGTGGCAACATTGTTGGTCTCCAACTGTCTCTGTACCAGTGTGCTTGGTTTCCCTTTCTTATCTCTCCTGAAGACGGTTCAACCAAAAATTAGAGACTGTAAGTGTGTGTTTTTAATTTTTCTACGTTTCTTTATGTACATTGAACTGTATTTGTTCGTTTCGGATCGTATTTTTATCAAAAAAGTGTATATATATATAATTAAAGTTACAGCTAGAGAACACAAGAAAAAGGATGAACACTCACGAATCTGGATAATTTCGGCGTCTTGCCGTCTTCAGGAGAGTAGAAAGAAAGAAAATAAAAGGAGAAAGAATGAAGGAACGGAGACGTAAATGCGTCCACTGGCCGATGTAAACTGGCGCGATACAATGACACGCAGTGCAGCCACCTTACCAACGTGGACCAGTTTAGGCTGTGAGTAAGTAAAATTATAAAAGTGATATTTAAGTAAAAGAGAGGAGAAAAGTAAAAAAGAGAAAGGAAAGGAAAAAAACATAAAACTAAAATTAAACGAGAAAAAAAATCATCTGATTAAATTTAGACCAGGGGAATTTCTTGCACCCAATAAACAAATGAAGGCTTCCTCAGAAGCCCTTAGAGTGGTCTGGGTGTCATCATTTGAGAGTTTTCTTAATACTTTAACCCTGAAGAAATCGTTGAAGGGAAGGTTATGGAGATTGGCGTGGGTGGCAACAGGCAGCTGCTTGCGTTGACCAACGGATGACCTGTGACCATTCATACGGAGGCTAAGTGACGTGGAAGTCAGGCCCACGTAGAATGAGTCACATTGTGTGCAGTCCAGACGATAAACACAATCGCTGGAAGTGCAGGAACTAGCAAAGGAGAGAGGGTATGAATGGTTGTTCACTGTCGAAATGAAATGGCTGTCAGGATTGATGATGGGACAGGTGAGGAATTCAAAGTGTGTATATATATATATATATTTGTGAATTTTTGTAACAGTCCTTCTTTTAAGCAGATATTATTAAAAAAATAACCATTGTTGGCAAAAACTTGTTATGTAGTCTATTCAGTTTAGATGCAACAACAAAATCCTTATTTAGGAAGATAAAGAAACTTATAAGAAAGCAAGTTTCTTCCAACTATGGTTATTGTTCTAATAATATATATATATATATATATACAGAAAAATCACAATAAATAAACACGAATGAAATCATAAGGTTTAAACCACAATCAAAAAAGGAAACCCAATATAGACAAATGTTTTGAGGCCTAGATTTTATGTCATCAGAGAGCAAACAAAGTAAAAAGTGAGAAGTAAAAACCACCCACGGAAAACCCACACACACACACACACACACACACACACACACACACACACACACCACACACACACAGACATAATCGAAAAAACTTCATAAAACGACTTTTGAGACCTCAAAACATGTAATTCTGTCAAAGTCTCTTGATCGAATTTTTTCACGATAATTATACTTTACTTATAGTAAAGTAAAAATAATATTAAAATAAACAAAATTTAAATTCAACAAAACATTAAGAGATATTACTTGAATCAACAATCTGGTCAGAGTTCATATCTAAAGATACTTGTACTTTTCGAAGAATATTTCCAATTTCCTTAACTATACCTTGAATTAAGACTTCATCTTGTCTAAATAGCACAGAACTTATATTGATTAATTTTTGAAAATGATAATTAATTAGGGCACTTTCTACTATGTTTCTTCCGACATGAGCGAGAGAAATATCAATTCCTTGGAATCTTCCCATTTTAAGAATGATTGTTTAAATTAATATGTTGAAACAAAGCACTTGACTCTACTTGCCTCCTAATAGAATATTTATGTTGCTTCACTCCAGTTAGTAAACTTTGCCCGTTTGTCAAACATCTGAAGAGTCACAACCTCGACAAAGAATCCTATAAACATCTTCTCATTGGATGTTGATGAAGCTAAAACCTTTTATCTTCTTCTAAAAAAACAGTGTACATGGGAAGTACCAGCAGACTGGAACAACTCATAAAAAAATGTTTATCATCTAAATGTGTTACATTTACATCACGCGCCTAGGCTGCACGCGTAGCCTTCGTAACACGATTTCAATTAATTATTGCATTTCAACTAACATTTAAGTTTTATTCTTTAAAATAATACTATTTAGTTTTTAAAATACTTAATTTTTTAAAAACAAATTTTTGTTTTATTTTTTCCAATTATCCTTTTGCCTAACTCTGTATCTAAAACGTTTCTTCCAAATAACTAATAAATTATAAACAAAAATCTGGAGTGGACTACACTCAACTATACTATAAGTAAACTTAATATCAAACTTGTTGGGTGTATCCTTCTACATTGAATATTTAAGTGAAATTTTCAAATTTAAAACAGGTAAATACTCTTATTTTCTCTGAAAAACATCATAAATATCCATAAATATCCATAACGACATAAATACATATGTTGTTTTAAGATTATTTATAATTAAAGATGAACGATAATTACATTTATTAATCTTCAAAAGAAAGATGTCAATTTTGAATTATCTTTTACATTTTTGGTCTTTTATAGAATTGCTATACTGGGAATTTCATGGCTTCTTAGTATTTAATAAAATTATTTTCCTTCCACTTTGTCAAAAATCATATATACCAATTTCTTCTGAACGTGTGTTATATTTTTCCTGCCTGCTGTACTCTGATATAAGCTTGCTATGAAAGTATAATGATAAAAATTTATATTAGTAAATAGTGAGTTTGCACATTAAACTCAAAGTCGAAACCAGATATTCAATATAATTTAAACCTTTTATAGTTTGGAGCTTCTAATTTTTGAAAATAATAAATATGAACTATTGGACTAGAATAGTGAAAAACCTGGATATTTCTCTACAAACATAAGTCCTCTTTCTTGAGGAAAGAGTCCATTCATTACATTTCAATATCATGGAAAGGTACTACATTCACAATTATAATGTAATTGTAACTGATATTAAGTTTTGCTCAAGAGTGCAATATATAGATTTATTAAAGCATTTTATGAGACAAATCCATCATGCCATGGAAGGCAAAGGTAATTTATTTATGTTTATTGGCGGTGATTTTTTTACATGTAGCAATATTATTCCTCTTACATCTCATAAAAGTCAATAAACTATTTAAATTGTTCCTTTATAAATATCAATTTTATCTCAGTGGATTCACTCAAAAAATTTCTAGGTCAATGTAAACAATGTAAAAAAATATCAAAAATTCGACAAGTATAGCAGGTCTAGCATAAACAAACAGTTTTTATAGCTTTATTGCTCTTTGCCTTAATTAAAATTTCATGCATTTTTTTTATGAATTGCTAATTATTTGTTCCATTTTTAAAAAAATTTTCACAATTTTTTAATGAGTCGTTTAGCGTTAAAAAAACAATTTCTGAAAACAAAAATCGAACTCTAACGCCCCTTTCGTGAATGTAATTTTTAAAAAAAATATCTCAACCCATTCTCCACATAATGTCCTATTTTTAGTCATAGTTTCATTTTGATTCGTCAAACAGTATGGCTTCTATCACTCTCACAAGGTTTGAGATTGAATTATAAGTCCAAATTTTTACATTTTATTGAAAAAAAAAATTTTCCGTTATTTTAAAATTCTAAATATATTTTTCGTTTATTCCATTTGTAACTTCAAAGACAATTCCAAAATTTCAGAACTCTAGAGTTAGCAGTTAAGGAGACAAAAATCATTTCTAAAAACGGTTTTTGGCAAAAAAGTGACTTTCCCGTCTTGCATAATTATTTCCAAACAATAGGGATCATCTGCAATATGAGGCTCATTTTTGTGTAAAATATCAACTTGATATATGAAAGATTCTGGACCGTAGCGTGGTAACAAGCAATGCTAACACAATCACCCACCCACCCACCTACACACACAGACATCATCGAAAAAACTACATAAAACGACTTCTGGGACCTCAAAACATATAATTCCGTCAAAATGTTGAGATCGAATTTTTTTCACGATCACTGTACTTTACTTATAGTAAAGTAAAAATATTAAATAAATTATCAAAATAAATTATTTTATTTAATTTTAATATATAAAACAACATATTTCTTTTTACATTTTTAAAATACTAACTCCCATTTTATTAGTATATATATAATGGACCATGTTTCGTATTATTAAATACAGAAGAATACCTACCCTATTACAGACCAACCAAAGTTAGATATTTCAAAAACTGCTTTGAAGTTCCTTCTTGAACTCTGCACAAAAGAGGCGGTTTTTACATCACTTCAGGGAAAGATGTATAAGCAGATAGACGGTATAGCCATGAGATCACCTCTTGGTGTTCTATTTGCCAATTTCTTCATGGGTCGAATAGAAAAAGACCTGTTTCATAGACGAAAGAAGCCTTGTATCTATGCTAGATACATTGATGACATTTTAGTTTTAGCTGACTGCGCAGATGAAATAGCCCAATTACGCTTAAACCTCAAAGAAGCATCAGGACTCCGATTCACCTCAGAATACGCTGCAGAAGGGAAATTACCTTTCCTGGATATTCTGATACACCAGAAAGTCGGTGAATTCAACACTGAAGTTTACCGGAAACCATCAAACCCTGGTGTCTGTCTAAACGGTCAAAGTGAGTGCCCAGATAGATATAAGGTGTCTACAATTAATTCTTATATAAAAAGGGCACTCACCCACTGTACGGACTGGACTCTCATACATAACGAAATTGACAAATGTACACAAGTCCTTGTCAATAACGGATTTTCAAACACAGCAGTGGCCAATGCAGTTAAAACATATATAGAAAAATGGCACAACAACATCATGAAGAACGACCGAAAACCTGGTGAACAAATACAGCTCTTTTATAAAGCGTATATGAGCACTGAGTCTAAACAGGAAAAACGAGCCCTTAGGAAATTAATTTATAACAATGTTAAACCAACTAACGAAGGTGACGCACTGAAGATCACCATCTACTACAAAAGTAAAAGGACTCAAAACTTGCTAGTTTTTAACCGTCCGAGAGTTGACATCCCAGACCTGAATCGTAGTCACCTAGTGTACCGATACACTTGCACCACAGGGAACTGGGCAGCCCTGCCCTCTAGGTACATCGGGATGACTAGCACGAAATTGTCAAGACGTCTGACTCTCCATCTCACGACAGGAGCACCAAGGAACAACGCAGAAGAGGCACACGATATTCCCCTGACTAGGCAGGATCTGGTTGAGGGTACCACCATCCTACATATTAATAGTGATCACAATAGACTTAAAATCTTAGAAGCACTGTACATTAAAGACTTGTTACCCAGTTTAAATGTACAAAGTAATGACTTCAATGTAATTCCTAGTTTTAAGAATATAGATAATTTTTTTAAATTAGTAAGAAAGGAGGGTGATGACCGATTTAGGTTGAGTTGAAGGGCCATGAGTTTTTTGTTGACCCGCACTCACCCCCTACTCCATCCCCACTATCAACTTTCACTTCGACAGTATAGCAGTGTTCAGTTGACATTTAAACGCCAAAGTAGTTAGTAATATGTATATTTAGTTAATATAAGTAGTTTAAGAACCTGACGATGACCCACAGGGCCGAAAGCAAAGTTATGTTAGTTTAATCTAGTGTAGTGATTAATTAAATATAGTTATCCCCAGTGAAGTGTTTATTTAGTGTTTCAGTCATCTGAATGTCGTATGCTAGTTTGCTTTGGCAATTATCACCTGCTCAAAAGAAAATTATAAGAATAATAGAAGCTATAAGTAGGAAAATCGTGAATGCAGAATCTGCTATCAAATTCAATAATATATATATATATATATTGGTATACTTTGGGAGCAGACCTTCTTTTAAACATACCTCATTAAATATCTTGCCAACATTAAGTTTAGTATGTTTCCTACATACCTTTTCAAGGTTTCGAATGCTACTTTTCCATCTTTGTGGTATCATATAAATTTACTCACCGATTTTTTTATGTTTAAATGTATTTTCCATATTACAGATGTCCGACGTTTCGGTCTACGTTGACCATTCTCAAAGATTCTATATACAAGGTTTTTTTACAATTCTAATAAATACTTATTTACAATAACAATTACATCGCTTCTATCAAACATAGCTAATAATAAAATATACTTTTAAAAACACTACCTTAATAAACATGAGTAACAGGTTTGTTACAAAATTCCCTACACAACATTATTTAAATCACTATATAGTTATTTTTCACGAATGTAACTTTAAAATTCTGGAAAAACAACTGGACTGATCATTAAGGTTCGGCTTCTTTTCCTTTATGCATAATGATTCAATTATATGCAGCCTCGTGTGATTATTATCTGCATATAATACTTCAATGTTGTCTTCCAGCATTTTTCTACTTAGCCTGCTTTTATGTATCTTCATTGTGTGTTCTTTCGGTGTTCCGGCTGCGAGATGCATCGTAAGTCTGCGTGAAAGTGTTGTCGTCGTAGAACCAATGTAGCACGATTTTAGGAGCTCACAGTCTCCTATAGTGCAATTATATCTGTATACTACATTGGTTTTTTGTAGTTGTGTTTTTTATTGTAGGTTGTTCCGAATTATATTTGCTGTGCAAGAACTGTTGTAGTAAATACTAATATTTAGCTTGTCTGCCGAGTTAACACATGTTGTATTTCTTTTAATTATAGCCTTCAAAATTCTTTCATCTTTCTTATATTCATTAGAGAATTGATTCTTATAATACACCGTTTGTATTCTTCCTTCTTCTCCCAGCTGATGCTCTTGATTATTGTTTGAATTTAGATTCTTCATATATTTTCTTAAAATATTGTCGAAGTGTTGGTTACTATAACCATTGTTGACCAATACTTGTTTAATCCTTTCTACTGCTTGGTCGAAGAGAGGCCAGTCAGACGATGTCGTGAATGCTCTATGTATAAGTCCCTTAATTGTTCCATCTTTATATCTTTTTGGGCACTCACTTTGTGCATTTAAATAAACTCCTGTATGCGTTGGTTTAACATATACTGATGTTTCATATTTCCTATGATTCTGGTTTATTCTTACATTCAGAAAGTTAAGCGGCTCATTAAAAATCCATGAAATTGAGTCAAAAAATTAACAATTTAAAAATAAAAGTAATGAAATTTCAATCACAGGAAAGAGCAATAAGCTATAAAAACTGAATATTGATCCTGGACTTCACCTATAAAAGTTTTAAACTAAGCTGAAAAGCCAGCTTTGAATAAGATCTGATTATGTCAAAGCGGTTAATTGGTAATAGTTTTTTTTCAATATACTAATTCATACACCACGCTGGAAACAGATAACACTCACTTAGAGTAAGTTGGATGTTTATCATTTTTTCCCAGGGGAGTAAATGTTATTTTTTAAAAACCAGTAGCATTCCATAAAATTCCAAGTATATTAATATTATAAATGAATGACAAAAATGTAGAACATAATCTAATATTAATAACATTTTTTGAAAATAATAAATGCAATTATACTACACCTTAAATTAAAAGTCATCTTCAAACGGCATTTTTTCTTACATCTTCCTGATATTTTTCAGACAAAATAGGAATATTTTCAAGGTTTAAATGGAAAAATAAGTCTTAAATTTATTTAAATATATAAGACAAAATAAATTTGCCTTAAATTGTTTAACACACACGCACACATGCCCACACACTCACACGCACACATGTCCACACACTCACACACACACACGCACACAATAGTTATTAGCTATTTAAAATGCAATGGAATATCATTAGAAGTTGGGAAGCATTCCACAGGAGACTTGAGTGACTGAGGTAAGAGGGGAGGGGTCCACTATATAAACAATTCTAGTGCAATAGACGACTAACACAATGATACTAGTCACCGCATTTCTTATTGTCGGAGCCACTGTCCTGTACTACACACTCCTGGCCAGAAAGCATGGCTTCCCCCCAGGTAAGTGATTTCATCATTTGCTCTAGCCAATACACATCACAAGAAATCTTACTTATATTCCATCTAAAAGAAAAAAATCCTCTGACATTTCAACTAAATTAAAAAAAATTGATTAAGTAGTCTAACTTTTTTTATTTTTGCTAAAATATATCAAAATCTATAACAAATATAATTTACTTATTATATTTTAATTAATTGATAATATAATGTTATTTAGATTTATAAAACTCCCAATGATTTATTTTAGACTTAGTACTGGTATTTTAATACACGCATTGGTTCTTTCTTTTGGTTCTTTTAAACTGATCAAACATTTGCTAGCATTATGAATTAGAAAATCAGAGAAATATGATTTAACTTCCATCCTAAAACAAAGAAAATTTTAATTAGTTGAAAATTAATTACTTATCTATTGGCAAAAACTTAAATTATGGGTAGGTTGTCTTTAAATATAAGTAAACGTTTAAAGAAAGGATGTTTGAGAAATTATTGTGTTATATATGGTTCAATTATTGTATTGATTCACTCCATGTTAGCGGTGGCATGGGAGTTTAATTTTCTAAATGATTTTGCCCAGCGCAGTTTTGTCTTGTTTCTTCAGTTATTTTGAATTCGGTACCAGGTACTTTAATTAGAATCAAGGTACCATATAAGATTTCTTTGTAATGTATTCTGCTAAAAAGTTTGATGTTCTAGCTCCTTATGTGTGATACCAGTTACACATAATATTACCATATTCTGATTCATTTCCTAAAGTTTCATACAACACTCTTATCTAAATAATCACCACCCCAGTAGAAGAGCGTAAATATGTATATTGGTATGTATCTTCTGCATTTGTTGTTTATCATTGTTTTCTTCCAAAATGATATATATTTGCAATTGGTTGAGTAAAGAAGAAAATTTACAAGATTAGATGTTTCATTCATTTACCAACAAACTCTTTGCTAAATGACCAATATATGATTTGCATATTTGTAAAACATCGAAATATAGTGATCCCTATCACTCTTCAACTAACATGTCATTCGTCTTATAGAAGTCGATAAGTATGGGAAAAGTATGTAGAAATATGTTGTGAACCTACTTTATGTGATCTATAAAGGTTAAACACACTAAGACTTCAAGTTGCCATTGGGATTTGTTGAACTGTGCGACATGTAGATTGATTGTAACAGTTTCGTAAGGTAACATGCATCATACGCGTCATCAAGTTTGTGATCCTGAAGAAATTCGATCTCGACATTTTGACGGTATGACATGTTCTGAGGTCTCAAACGTCCTTTTATTAAGTTTTTTCGATGATGTCTTTGTATGTGTGTGGTTGGGTGGGTGGGTGAGTATGTTAGCATTGCTTGCTAACATTCTGCGGTCCAGAACCTTTGATAGGTCAATTTGATTTTCACAGAAAAATGGGACCTATAGTGTAGATGATTCCTAGTGTTTGGCAGGAATTATGCATGATGGAAAAGTCACTTTTTTTGGCCAAAAACCTGTTTTCAAAAAACATTTTATTCTCCTAAACTGCTAATTTTAGAGTTTTGAAATTTTGGCATTATCTTTGGAGTTACAAGTGCAATAAATTAAAAATATGTTCAAATTTTTAAAACAACGGGAAATGTTTTTTTCAATAATATGTAAAAATTGTTACTTATAATTCAATCTCAAAGCTTATGATAGCGATAAAAACCATACCGTTTGACGGATTACAATAAAACTATTCCTAAAAATAGAACAGTATGTGGAGAATGAAATGAGATATTTTTTTTCAAAATTACTTTAGCTTAAGGGGCGTTACAGTACAGTTTCTATTTTCTTAAAATATTTTTTGACACTAAACAGCTCATTAAAAAACTATGAAAATTTGAACAAAAATATAACAAGAAATGAGCAATTTATAAAAAAATATCATTAAATTTCAATCATAACAAAGAGAAATGCAGCTATAAAAACTGTATGTTTATCCTAGACTAAGGAATCATCTGCTGCACTTGTCAAATTATTGATATTTTTACTTTACTATAAGTAAAGTATAGCGATCGTGAAAAAATTCGATCTCGAGATTTTGACGGAATTACATGTTTTGAGGTCCCAGAAGTCGTTTTATGAAGTTTTTTACGATGATGTCTGTGTGTGTGTGGGTGGGTGGGTGGGTGGGTGAGTGGGTGGGTGGGTGGGTGGGTGGGTGAGTGTGTTAGCATTGCTTGTTACCACGCTACGGTCCAGAATCTTTGATGGATCAAGTTGATATTTTACACAAAAATGGGCCCCATAAAGACGAAGATCCCTATTGTTTGGGAAGAATTATGCATGATGGGAAAGTCACTTTTTTTGCCAAAAACCGTTTTTCTTAAAACATTTATTTCTCCTAAACTGATAACCCTAGAGTTTTGACATTTTGACATTATTTTTGAGGTTTCAAATGCAACAAACGAAAAATATATTCAGAATTTTAAAACAACAGGAAATATTTTTTTTTCAATAAAATGTAAAAATTTTGACTTATAATTCAATCTCAAACCTTATGAGAGCGATACAAGCCATACTGTTTGATGGATCAAAATGAAACTATGCCTAAAAATAGAACATTATGTGGAGAATGAGTTGAGATATTTTTTTCTAAAATTACATTCGCTAAAGGGGTGTTACAGTACGATTTGTGTTTTCAGAAAATGTTTTTTTGACGCCAAACGGCTCGTTAAAAAATAATGAAAATTTGACCAAAAATGAAACAAAAAATTAGCAATTCATGAAAAAAAATCATGAAGTTTCAGTAACGGGAAAGAGCAATAACGATATAAAAACTCTTTGTTTATCTTAGACTAAGAGATGACCTGCTATACTTGTCGAATTTTTTGTATTTTTTTTCATTGTTTACATTGACTTAGAAATTTTTTGAGCAAATCCACTGAGATAAAATTGATGTTTCTAATGGAAAAATTAAAATATATTATTGACTTATATGAGATGTAAGAGGAATAATATTGTGCAGGAAAATGATAACACTCATTAAAAAAAATTCGTATATATGTAATCTGACAAAGGGGAAGGAAAATGATCTTATTAAATACTAAGAAGCCATAAAATTCCCAGTAAAATAATTCTGTTAAAAACCAAAAATGTAAAAGATAATTCAAAATTGAAATCATTCGTTTAGAGATTAATAACTGTAATTATCATACATCTTTAATTAAGAAATCACCTTAAAACAACATTTTCTTCGCTGTTTAAGATGTTTTTCAGAGAAAAAAAGGGTATTTTACTGTTTCAAATTTGAAAATTTTACATTAATATTCAATGTAGAAGGATGTCAAGTAAACGATGTAAGAAATCTACTGGCTATTTGAACAATAGCCATGTTCTCTTGTAGGATAATATTTCGTTTCAAGAAATGTTCACATTGGTTTTTCAAAAATGTTATTACTGCTGTAGTTATACTAATGAAATTATTTGCAAATAATAAATTATTTTTGATGTACAAAAATAAGCTTATAAATTGATATGTCCTTCAATCACTATCTATACTACCTCACGAATGCAATGCTAATAATTATATCCCATTTAGATATTTATGTTATGCTTAAATGATACGTTATGTGTTATATACTCAAGAAATTTGACATTGAGTTACTTATAGTAAAGTAGAGTGTAGGCCACTCCAGATTTTTTTCATTGTTTACATTGATTTAGAAATTTTTAGACCATGCCATTTCTTAGAAAATTCGATATGTTTTGTTAAAACGGTTTTTGTAACAGTATTTGTTGGTGGATAGCATATATAACACTTATAGTTATGTGTAGGAGAAAAAATGTATGAGAAAACTATATAAATAGAATCTTATAGCTAAATAATATAATGCACAATCAATAATGATGAAAAAGTACTACTCTGATAAACTGGGCAGGACCGAAGTTTGCTGTTCCATTCGTTGGCCACAGAGCAATGGTGGGCAAACTGATTGGACGACTTGGGTCTCTGGACAAAGCAGTGGAAGAACTGAACCGTCGCTTCCAGACGGACGTCTTGGGACTCATGCTGACAGGCAGTTACACAGTCATTGCTTCTAAAGACCATGCAAAGGAGGTCTACGTCAACCCCTCTTTACAAGGACGGCCTCAAAACTTCTTTACTACATTGAGATCCATGTGGACCAATAAGGGTAACTTTCCTTTCAACATCATTCCGTCTTACTAAAGCATTATCTTAAAAAGTTTTTTGAAAACGTTTATTAAAGAGGCAAACTATTCAAACGATTATAATTCAACAAACAAATTTCATCTCCGAAAAATAAAACAGCATTTAAAAAACAAAATTGTACTCAACAACTTATCGCAAGCACAACTTGATTATATCATCGTAAATCTTAAACCAGACTTCTAACCTGTTTATAAAAAAGAATGGTTATAGTCCCTTAACACTTTTAATTTACTGTACCTAAAGTACGGTAATCTTGAAAAAATTTCATCTCGACATTTTCACAGACTTACATGATTACATCTTTTGAAACCCCAAAATACCTTACCAACATTTTTTGGATAATTTCTGTATGTGTACCATATGTGTATCCAAAAGTTTGTGGAGACGCTACAATCCATTTAAGATGAAATTTCTTATTAATATAGGCAAATACAATATATTGCAGTATTTACAGCACAGAAAATTGTAAAAAAGAATGATGTAGAGTTATTAGTACTGTAAGAGGAGAATCATTTACATAATTGTCACCATCAAATTCCTCCACTTTGGCCTTAAATACCCTTTCCTGTAAGGTTGTTTCTGTTAAGTTACTTTATAGGTTGATATTTTTTTTAGGACTAACTATGACAGATGGTCCAAAGTGGCAACAACAGAGAGATTTTATAGTCAAGCATCTGTCACAGGTTGGCTTTGGGAAAGCACTTATGGATACCCTTATACAGAACCAACGACAGGTTATAGTCCCTTAACACTTTTAATATAGTATTACTAAAGTATGGTAATCTTGAAAAAATTTCATCTCAATATTTTCACGGATTTACATGATTACATCTTTTGAATCCCCAAAATCCGTTATCGACATTTTTTTGGATAACGTCTGTATGTGTATGTGAGTAGAGGTGTATCCAAAAGGTTGTGGAGACGCTACAATCCACAATGTTTCATGAATCAAATTCATATTCTACCAAAAAATGGACTTCATGGTGTAGCATAATCACATCATGTACCAAATATCTAGCTGCATAGCACAGCTATAGACAAATTATAAAAAAACATAGATTATCACATTTGAATTGCATTTAATGAAAACAATTTTAATGGAATACCACTGAAATCATAAAAAACAAAGTCCGCATTCCTTGTCATGTAACCCTATCACCATAGATTTTATGAAGCCCAGATTCATTATTAATGATAATCGAAAACAATAAATTTACTTATTCAAATGCATAATTATTGATAGACGAGTTTTGGGTATTTCTTTTAAATTTTTCTTTTATTTTTTTACTTATGGTGTGATTGCTGATTTGATTGAAATGACTTCTGCTTCAAAAGTTTAATCCAGCTATAAGGAACTTAAATATTTATTTAAATATAATTATAAATTGAAATTTGATAAATAAATTACTTTCTCAGAGAAAAACGTCACTGGTAACACTTTGGTTATCATAACTCAGTATGAATGACATATATCGTTTATAGCAAATATGTATTCATGTTTACTGTTATTTTTTGTTAATTGACAGGCTTTATTGAATGATATTGGAGAAGGAGGTGATGATGTAGATATCAGGAAGCATATGAACAAGAGAGTGATAAACGTTCTTTGGGAAATTGTAGCAGGTGAAGATATTTCAAAAAACAAGATCCTGGACGAACTGTTAGATCTGATGAATCGTCGGTCAAAAGCTTTCGACGTGGCTGGAGGCTCTCTCAACCAGATGCCTTGGTTGAGATTTATTGTTCCAGAAGCCGTTGGTTACAACCTCATTCTTAAAGCTAATAGTCAGATGAAAAAAATCATAGTGGTAAGCTTTTATGTTATAAAACACTAATGTAGAGTCATTTGAGTCTTATTTTATATATGGCAAGATGGCATACCAGTACTTAGAAGAAAATTCTTTATCCCTGCAAAACAGAAAAACTGATTCAGTTATTTCAATAGCAGCTAAATCAAAAAACATAAATCATTTAAATGTATTTCTCTTTTTAAACAAAATAAACCTTGAACAATTATTAAACCATAAACACTTATCGAATGTTAAATAACAACCTGGTTTACCTCGAAAGATGATTAAAAGTTCCCAACATGTTAAGCTGCCTTCCTCTCTCTCTCATTAGCAGTTTTTATTTTTTTATTCAGGGCGCCATTGAAGAACACAAAAGAACCTATAAGAAAGATGTAACAAGAGACTTTATCGACACATTTCTGCACAAAATGGAGGAGCTGGGTCCGAACAATGACTTTGATGGTAATTTCAACAATTAACAGTTTTCATTTAATGCAATTTTTCGTTTTCATAGCAACCTTAAAACATTTATCAAGGGACGATATCATTCTGTTAGAAAACACATTCTTTTTGACATTGTTACTTCTAAATGAAAAGTGGATGAAACTTAAAAGCTACCTCACTTGAGATAAATGAAAGATGTTGATGAAAGAAAGGGAGTTAAAAAGTATTTTAAAAAGAACATTTTGTATGTGCTGTATAAAATCAGCTAATGGAACCAGTAGCTGTTTACCGAACAATGTCATCCAATAAATATATACCCTACATTTGCTTAAATTAGCTTTATTAAATGATTTCACTCTTTTGTTAAGTAAAATTCCAACTACTTATTAAAGATAATTCCTTATTTAGCGCTGTAGAACAAATGTTATCATAATTGGCTCATGGTTCCAGCCACATTGGAAAAACTCAATTAATTAAATTTGTCATTCTCCATAATACGCTTACTGTACTGTTCAGTGTACATATTTCATTTGTTTTAAGCTTTATTTAGTAGGCTTAGATGAATATATGCGTTAGATTGAACCATAAAAATATAGTATCGGGAAATATTTAACATTTATTTATAACATGATAATTCTTATCAAAACAAGCACGACTTTCCCTTTGAAATATATTCGTGTTTACAGATGACCAGTTGCTGATGGTCTGTGTTGACTTACTTATGGGAGGTCTTCAAATTACCACCGTCACTTTTGACTACTGTATAATAAGAATGGTGCACCATTTAGACGTTCAAACAGCTATTCAAGCGGAGATAGACTCAGTCGTACCAGTAGGGTCTGTCCCAGATCTGTCACACAGGACCAGGTATCAATGGCCACCTAATGTATTCCACATACCACACATATTTCAACAAAGCCCACTATAATTCTCGATTCTAATCCTGTTTCAAGTTATGTCATTTATTTCCACATATATTTTAATTGATTCTTTTAGTTGTATTAAAATTTTAGTTATTATGAATTATTCAGCAAAATTAATTAATACTCCTTAGACAATATATAAAATTCAAATCGTATTAACGATGAAATTTTCAAATTCCACTTGTATGAATTGCAATAAATACAGTTCTAATGTTGTCAAAATCAAAATTAAGTTGATAGGATATTTATTTACAAGCATGTGAAATTAAATCATATTTTTCCTTAGAAAATGCATTTTTTAATATAGGAGTAGAGATAATTTTATACATTTATATATAAATGTGATAAACGTAGATTTATACATACAAAGGAAGATTTATATTAAGAAAACATCAAACACTACTTACAAGTATCTAGTGTAAACACAGAAGGAATTATAGTACATACAAATATAATAGACAAAAATATTATATTTAAATTAAGAAATACTATATTTCATAAATTAAACAACTTTGACATTTATCAGTTTACGGGAGGTCACTCATTCAAACAAAAAGAAAAACACTTTACTATACATAATAACACTCTTTTGAGCTATAATTAGAACAATATTACTTTTTTTCGTTTATATTTGCTTATAAGGCAGCCCAGAACTGAACGATGCAGGAGAGCAGCTGCATGGAGCGCTCTTCCTCGGCTGTCTTCCGCCACATCGACTCTGCAAGGTAGCTTCCAAGTGGAGTCTGAAAGTCCCCCTATGCCTTCTCTTAAGGTTTTTAGCAAATCCCCACATCCTTTCACTGTATTTTAAATAGTCCCTACTTTCAGGATCAATGGAATTATATTTATGATTTACCTGTAAATGTGAAAAGCCTGCTTGTTCCAGTTGTTTAGTATTGTAATCATTGCAATAATCTCATATTATGGAAGAACCAGGTTCAACAAAATTAGAAAACTTATTGAGAACTGATACCAAGAAACGACTACCAGTTTCGTTGCATAGTCCGGTGACATCCCATTACTCAGGCAGAATTCGACCCACATTAATTTTTAGTTAAGTGAACAAAATTTCATGCATTTCCATAATTTGATTTTCACTTCCTATTATACCTCGATATTATAGTTCCACAGCAAAAGCACATAGTTTCCATATATAATTATTCCACTCAACATTTGTCTCGCAGTTCATTCATAACTGTTCTTTACACCACCCTAAACAATTTATTTCCTGGGGCCAACAGCATATAATACTACAAAAACAGTAAAACGCACTATTGTTTCCATAAAGACTCTACTACGAACGAACCAAGTATCCGTAGAAATACCTAGTTTTATGCTATACTTCGTAATATCACATTGTCAAACCGGTTTTCTTTCCTAGAATTCAATCGCATTTCATGTGCATTTTGGCTGCGGTCCCCAACCTTTCTTGAGCGACAGAGCAGTTGAAAGTCACACAATATTCTCGTGAACCGGCTCTGAAGCACGAAAAATAAATAGGCATACTACAAAATGATGCAACGTTCATACTAGTATAGTAGCTCTAAACACATGGATCATTGAGCATGAAACACATACGAAACAAAATATAAAATGCATAAAAAATTTAACTCACCATAAAGTTAAATCAGTGGGAGCCTGATATAGATAGATTATTAATTAGTAAGATGAATTGTTTCAAAAATGTGCGTAGTTATTGGTTAATGAGAGGCCACTCAGTTACAAATTAAAACAATGTTTCTAAGCTGCACAATACTGTCTGGTGCTCGCGGGCCACGATTCTTATCTTATCACCCAGTTATCTTGGCTGCCAGCTCCTATGATGTCATTTGCAGTTTCGTATGACCGCCCTGGGCGTCAAGAAGCAGTTTCAATCGATCATTTCTTACTTTTTTTTTTATAGAATTCTGAAATATTTACACTTTTAATTTTTTATAAAGCAAAATATTTTGTTTTTTTTATATTTACCCATTCTCTCTCAGACTGGAAACAGGAGCGAGTACCTATAAAAAGTTATTTTCTTGATTATTCATCTCGTTGAAATCGTAGGGCACTCTTTAGAGCAAATAATTAGCATCTACCACTAAACTTAGTGTGACTTAGGGTGATAATAAGTCGTTAAAATAGCGTATATTAGTTTTTCTTGACGCATTTCAAACTTTTCAATACAGTAAAAATAGTGAATTAGTCCCTCATTCACAATGAATATTTAGGGAAGGTGAGTTGAGGTTTGGGTGCTTAACGTGGCTGTTCACAAAGAATGCGATAAATAGGGATACATGTATGAAAGCTGACAGGTTACTTATGAAATCAAACAAGTGTTAGTGACACAGCTATCTTTTTAATTCCCTTAACCATCTCTTAAGGAAGCATTATGTAGCAGTATTAAAATTTTGCACGTTCTAGCGATAGTTCTTCAGAGATATAGGGTGACACAATTATCTGTAACATAAAATGTGGTCAGGAGCCTTCATTCTATGTAAACTATGTCTACGTTTAATATGAAGAAAACTTTAATGTTTTTTCTAACACTTCTTCAACTGTATTTTTCAATTACCGGTTTTAATTTATTGATTTACGCAGACTTTCGTCTATGTTGTGCCTTTCTTAGTTCACGCCATGAGGGAACAACCACCCAGGCGAGTTAAGCCCCCCCACCACGACAAGGTGAAGGCACATCGGGGGGGAATTTTCAATGTTCAATTGGAAGATAAAGTACTCTTTAAAAATGTATGTTCAGTTGGAATGAACTTTGTTTACTAAATTTGAACCAGTTTTTCCTTCCACCCATATTTAATTTCTCCTTAGTGTTGGTTAGTTCCAGTCCTGTGCAGGCTGACGAGTATAGTGCAAAAATGTTATAGGCTGCTGAATAATTGTTTGGTGCCAAATATTTATTTCAGAATTCTATATTTTGAAATAAAGTCTTCCCTTTTTCCCACACGAGTGCCTTTCACACGAAATTAAATAAATTACAGTTCTTCTAATTAAAGAACATATGTTTCATTGGCATTCATTTTTTTACATATAAGAATTTTATTTTTCTTACATCTCATATTATGTCATTAATTCAATTTTTTAACCTCTAGACATCTATTTTATTTCAGTCAATTCACTTAAAAAATGTCTGTGTCAATGAAAACAATGTAAACAAAACCAAACAAACTTTTAGATACACACGCCATACACATACAGGCACACACACACACACACACACACACACACACACACACACACACACACACATACATACATACACACATATACAGGCACACACACACACACACACACATGTCATAGAGATCAATAGAGAAAAACGATTTGAGGACCTCAGAACATGCACATCCGTCAAAATATTGAGTTCAATTGGTATAAAATAATGATCAATGCTTTAAAGTATCAGATAACTGATAAAATGGTTATAGCCACATGTTTCAAATACATTATTGGTTAATATCTATGCAGAGTCACATTAAAATAAAACAAAATATGAGTCGATTGTCAACAAGTTTGATATGACCTCTGTTTACTTATAGTAATGTTAAATGTAGGCCACTTCACATTTTTTAAGAAAGGTTAACTGAAAATTGCATTTTTTGGACCTGCTTGTTGGTTTGATATTTCAAAGCCCAGTATTGTTACATGCAATTATATGTTAAAATTATTATTGTGAGTTGAAAGAAGCACCACTGAATACAACATGTAGAATTATTTTGGTATATGAGAGATTAATCGAAGAACTTGAGTAGGAGAAGTAACTTAATGAAATGTGACCTAAAGTGATTACAGATAATCTCAGAATGATGTGTTACTCTCTGTTTGTTTGTGTGTTTTACAGGCTACCGTACACCCAGGCTGCTATCAACGAGTGCTTAAGAATTAACTACATTCTTCCATTGGTGGGTCAACGTAGAGCAATGTGCGACACAACTATAGGAAATTATAAAGTCCCCAAGGTATATTTTTTACAGTTCTATTGCCGTCAAATATTACTGGATATTTCGAATGCAATCTTCACGCTATAAGGCATTCATAGTTAAATAAAGTTTAGTAGCATCCATTAAACTTTCTTAAACGTAAACCCACTATCTGTAAAAGTTACTTACTATAATAATGACATTGTGCCTATAATTATACTACACTGCTACTATATACCAGTAGTATAATATTACTATACCTGGGGCTGGAATTAGTGCCATTCCTAGGGGAGGATTAGTACCATTCCAAGATCTGGATTTATTGTCATTCCTAGGGCTGGAATTTGTGCCATTACTATGGCAGGATTAATACCATTCCTTTTTGTTAACGGATGTTTTGCTAAGGGATCTGCTGAACAGATTTGTCCACATCCTACGACAAAAAAAATACCATTTAGGCTTGAAAAAAAAAATACTAAGGCTTGAATTAGTACCATTACTAGGGCTTGAATTAGTGCCATTACTATGGCTGGAATTAGTGTCATTGCTATGGCTGGAATTAGTGTCATTACTAGGGCTTGAATTAGTGTCATTACTATGGCTGGAATTAGTGCCATTACTAGGGCTTGAATTAGTGTCATTACTAGGGCTTGAATTAGTGCTATTACTATGGCTGGAATTAGTGTCATTACTAGGGCTTGAATTAGTGCCATTACTATGGCTGGAATTAGTGCCATTACTAGGGCTGGAATTAGTGCCATTACTATGGCTGGAATTAGTGCCATTACTAGGGCTTGAATTAGTGCCATTACTATGGCTGGAATTAGTGCCATTACTAGGGCTGGAATTAGTGCCATTACTAGGGCTTGAATTAGTTCCATTACTATGGCTGGAATTAGTGCCATTACTAGGGCTGGAATTAGTGTCATTACTAGGGCTTGAATTAGTGCCATTACTATGGCTGGAATTAGTTCCATTACTATGGCTGGAATTAGTAACATTAGAGCGCCAAGTGGTAGCACCACGCAGGCTGGCCAGGATGATGTCATGGTGTTGCATCCAGTTAATATATTTGTATTGTCATTATTTTATATTATTTTAATTTAAATTTATGTTAATGATTTTAATAAATATTGAATTATAAATTAATAAAATGATATATCATAGAATTAAATTTATGTCAATGTTACCTGGTGTTTTGGCTTGTTGAATCACAGTTCCCTTTGTACGAAACCGGTCAACGATTTACATATTGTTTGAAATAAACCATTTCCATTATAATTGGGACATTATAATAAGTACATTAAATTAACCAAGCTAAAAAAACTGATGGTCCTTCATTAAGATAATGGGTTTAGTAGGAAAGTAATCTATTATCCTAATATTATTGGTGAAATATATAAATGAAGACTATTTTTTTCTGTTATAATATCCAAATTAGATAAAAATAGTTATATGTAATTCTCTGCATATTACTATTACTATGGGCTAGAGGTAAGATGGAGGCTAAAAAACACATTTCTTGGTGGCCAAGGTCTTTAAGCTGATTTAGATTAATTTAGGGGTGCTGGCTGATTCCGAAAATCAGACTATTCCTTTCTCATCAGGTCAAGTTATTGAGATGTTTGCTATTTGATACATTTCTGTTTACCTTAAAATTAGGCGTATTTCTAAATACATTCTGGCGTCATAATTACAATTGTAGTTTGTTATTCTGATCAATGTTAAATGATTATGATATGCAAACATAAAGATTTTACTAGCGTTGCAAATTTTTAGAGTAAAAATTAAGAATGGCTATATCCTCTCCTAGGTGACATTCCTTAAACAAACCAAATGTATTTTGCTATATTTGCAGGAATATACTTTGAAAACCAAATGTATCGAATACGTATTGCAAATATTTTGGTGAAATGTAATGTGCCTTAATGAATATGTGTCTTAAAGTTAAATAAAAATATTTTTTCTTCGATTTGCCTGTCTATTGTAGCTATTGCCTTCCTACAGAGTGGTATACCTTAGCAGAAAACTAGACCTGATAGAGAAAAAAGACAGCATTTCTGAAATTAGCTCAGTTAAATTAGGTAAAAACTGATAAAATATTTTAGACATCAAGTCAATTTCTCTTTTGTTTGCCAGTGTAAATTTAAATAAATATTTATTTAAAGAACCGATAGAGAAGACTGTGTTCAAACCGAACTGACCCTACCCGTATGTAATAATTGACATTTTGGGCCCGACCCGAACCGAATTCAGGTCGGGTCAGGCTTGGGTTTAGGGTCTTACCTCTCTTATGCGAATTACTAAGGATAGATACAAGATTTTACATAAACACGTAAAATAACAATCAATGATCAAATCACAATATGAAATATAGTGATATTGCATATAGTGATAGGCAAAAACATCTGGTGAGGGGTTGAGAAAGTGGGAGGGAAGAGTGGAAGAGTGGAAAACCGACCAATTTACTTGCCTATGTTCACTTTTATTCTTCCCATCTAAAAAATGTTAAAAATGTTAAAATTTCTGTTTTTAGAAATATGTTTTTGAGAGCGTTAAGAATGTACTATCCTGAATTCCTTAGTGACGAGATTAACATTAGGTCAGTTGCCCTAGCATTAAAATAACCCTCCTCTTATATCGATTTAGCTTTGAACGGAGCTAAAAAGACTTTCTCTAATATTTCAACAGAGCTCCGTTCATTGTCAAATTCTATAGTTTTACCGTATCATTTGTCATTGGACCCCCTTTCTAGACTAGCAAAACAATTTAATTTTAATATAGTGCTTTCTAATCGTAATAACGTGGGCAATATGGTAATAAAAAACTCTCCCGGGGAATTGGAGTCCGATGGTATTTATAAAATTCCGTAGATCTAATGGGCAGTGCTTTATTTAGAAGTATAAGTAGAATAAGGCAGAAATCCTTTAAATATCTCTGTTTCAGGACACTACAATTTTGATGAATCAGGCATCTCTCATGATGGACCCTGAGAAGTGGGAAGAACCAGAAAAATTCAAACCAGAAAGATTCCTCTCGAATGGCAAGACTGAAAAGGACATGCACTTCATTCCTTTCGGTTATGGTAAACACCAAGAGCTTCCCTTCTAAGAATATATTTTATATTCTCAGCAAAAAAATTTTAAAATTCTATTATCTAAAAAAACTTAAAATAAACATAATAACAATATTATTATTAAGTTTTAAGCTTTTAATCAAAAGAGAGTTAGTATGAGAACAGAACATCATTCACTTATGTGTTTATTAAATTTACATGATTTAAAATTCAACCATTTTGAAATGACTTTTTCATTTCTTTTGAATAATTCTACTGTATTGATGAGAAAGTACTTCCAAATGGAAATGAATAGGCAAAATTTTAAAATGCTGAAAAAAAACTTTATCTACCGTAATTATAAAGTGATTCAACCTCTATAAAGGTAAAATTTTGATTTAATATAATAATTGAAATAGATTTAGCTACCTTATTTATATTTATTATGACTCAACAAGTGCAAAACTTCGTTTTCAGGTAAGAGAAGATGTCCCGGAGAATCGTTGGCCCGTAACTTTCTCTTCCTTGTGCTATCTGGATTACTTTGCCAGTACGAACTTCGACCTGCAAAAGGTCATCCTGCCCCTGATCTGAAGCCAGAAGCAGGGTTGTTGGCTGCACCTCCACCATACACAATTTCTATGAAACCCAGAATACGCCAATGAACAATCTTCAAGCTGAGCATTCTGAAGAACTCATGACTTAATCAGCTGTACTTCATTAAATTAAATTAAAATTAAATCATACAAAGTATCCTAAAAGTAAATCTCACAGAAACATGATACATACATTTTTAATTAATCAAAACCTTTATCAAGTAATAAAATTTCTTCTTTCTGAATAAGTTCTCTCGTTATAATTAACACGTGTACACATTTTTGTTGAGATATCATCTGTTTTTGTTGTCAAGCTTGAAGAGCCCGTTACTAATGTTTATAATATTTGATCTATTAAATTTAATTAGAGAGGATTCGATAATATTTCTTAACAACATCGATTTTTCATAGGTAATAAATTTAGCTCCTATTATTTACTTCAACTTCATTTACTCTTAAATGCAGTGAATTATGCTTTATGTGTTAAGAAAATTGTCATGTTCAAAACGAAAGCACAATGAATAAGGCAATAGAATCTGACACTGATAAAAAACTGGAAAAATAACAAAAACAATTCTTTTCGTTTTAACATGACAAAAATAGCAGCCAATTTGCACTGTTTATATTTAGCCTTTCCTTTAAATATGAACGAATACTCGTACATTATATTATGAACAAGGTACCTAGCTATAGATGAACTATCATTAACACGATATTAGCTTTAGTAAACTGGGTAACTATGATGGCTTTATTCTAAGATTAGCTATCAGCTTTAAGTTCATAACCTTTATTATGTAGTAAAATATGATCAGAAGGGTAAATTATGTAATAAAATGGGTGTAGAATAGATGAATGGTTCATATAAATTTATTGCTAGATGAATAATAGATAAGCAAATTCTCTCTCAAGAAATGGTCATAACTAACTATAATACTTAAATAAACAAATATATTTAAGTTTTAAGTATCTGAATACAACGAGAATGGCAATATGGAAATAATATTAATTGATTAAGATATTCTGTCTAAAAAATGATCTTAAAATGAAATATGGTTATTAACATGCACTTCATACTTTCGATTCTAGATTTCCAAGATGAGCAACATATTATTACATAATTATAGAATATATATAAGAATATTCTTCTGTACAGATTACTGTAATATATAACATTAAAATGCTATGTTATAGTATAATAAAAAATATAATACAATACTAATATAAAATCAAAAAATTCACCCTTAA
Organism: Hermatobates lingyangjiaoensis; assembly: GCA_026182355.1. Classification (NCBI taxonomy): domain Eukaryota; kingdom Metazoa; phylum Arthropoda; class Insecta; order Hemiptera; family Hermatobatidae; genus Hermatobates; species Hermatobates lingyangjiaoensis. The sequence goes on along the minus strand of JAPFBL010000047.1, from coordinate 691,942 downwards.
AAAGTAGGAGAAAAAAATATTGAAATTAAAATGCAACATAATAACTTTTAGTCCAAATTAACAAATGAAAATGTTAGTAATATGTAGGAATACTTTTTCTTAAAAAGTGACCGTAAAAAGAATTAAGAATTATAAGTTTAACACAAAATAATTAAATTAACACCAACATTAATAAGGAAATAGCTCCCCTAGAATTATGACTATAAAAATTAATTATTAACACTTGAAATGCAAACTATAACCATACCTCCAAAATGCTATGTTATAGTCAGATAAAAATATAATAATTTTATCCTTCAAATAATGGCCATAAAATCAAAATATATATACACACTTATAAAAGTAGAGAATATAAATATAAAAATTCAAATGCAAGCATGATTAATGCATTCTGAGGTCCAAATGATAAACCAAAAAATGTTCAGTACATATGTAAGGAATACTTTTTCAACGCGTTTCGAACACTTTGTGTCATCGTCAGGAAAACACTAATTAAGAATTATAAGTTTAACTCAAAATATTATAGTGTTTTCCTTGATGATGAACACAAAGTGTTCGAAACGCGTTGAATAAAACTTCATTTGTGTGGAGACTTTTGTTGGTTTATCCATTTTACCTCAGAATGAGTAAATACCACACAATTACGGATTGCACAACTAATGATGAGTTAATGCATACTACAATCATCATATACGTATTAAGAATTAAGAGTGACACCACTCTTCAGAATCAGTATGTGTCACTGGATGTCAGAACTTTTGAACTTTGAGAGTTCAAAAAAGAAAAACACACAATCTTCTTTTCCATCACTCTCTTGTTTATTTATTTTGCATAGAGACATTTTCAGTCTTAAGACATTTTAGACTGCAAATTGACTTTTTCTTCATGAAAATATTTAAAGGAGAGACGCAAAATAACTTGCACATGCTTGAGAAAGAGCAGCAGTTCGTTGTTCCTGATGTGACCACTTATTAAAGCTAATTTGGGTACTTATTCTATATACTTTAGGAGATCACATCAATACATAATACACATATGATGAGATTCATTTCGATTGGCTTTAATATATAATTTAATATTTCAAATTAGTTTCGTCACAGGTGTAACTGTAATTTTGTAGAACCAAAGGCTAGATTTTGGAATAAGTCTTTAAGTTCTACCAAAGATCTCTTATAGCAGAATATTGTTTTGGTGGTCTTGACCAATTAATCTACTGTCTTGCCCAGTATGTTAGTCTCTCATAAATGGACTCCAAGAAAACTAAGAGTTCTAGTTTATTGTTTTGATGATTATATCTTTAGCTCTCATTTTTATTCCTTTAGAAAGGTTTAAGACTACGTTTAAGGTTTAGGTGGATTTTCGTCCAGACATTTCTCCTAATCCATCCATCATCAATTTAGAAGCATACTGGATCATACTATTTAGCTCAAACACTGCACCGTCAAAATTTCTCTTTTAACAATAACAAGTCCTCTCGTGTATGGCTCTTGCTATCAATCCCGTTGTTATTTAAAGATCCACAAGTTTATCCACAGTAATTAGAACAATAGGTGCAATAGAACACTCTATGATAACAGCTTTTGGTGCTGCTGTTTCAGTTGAGTTAGATCCTATACTTACACGAAATATTGTTGTATACATGCTATACATATATCCTAGAATAATACATCTATACTCTAGTTTCGGTTGAATGGATTCAAAGGTCTATAACCTGGAAGTAGCTCAGAATGATTCCTTTCAGCCTGAATGATTTTTCAATTTCTTAACCATAACTTTTGAAATTGATTCTGTGAATTTGACCTTCTATAGGTATGTTGTTTCTTTAGGAAAATGTTTATTTAGCAAAATATCTCATTTTACTACAGGTAGAATTAAATAGTTGTCATTTTTGATGTAAAAATCATCGTCCAATATAGTAAGGTAATGAAATATTCACAGTAACTCAATACATGAACGAAATTTTAAGTTTCTTGAATTATCGGAAAAGTAGATTATAACTACCAGCTGTTTTGCCATAAGGAACAAAAAAGTGCCTTTCTCATCCTTAAATTTTACTCAAAACACAATAGGATTCTTAAAAACACTAACAAATATATATCTGTTGCTTAGATTTGTTAAGGTGTAAGTGAGAGAAAACATGCTTTTCCTGGACAACTATCTAATACATAGAAAACATCTTTCAATATTTGGTCCATTTTAGTTTGATTTCAAGGTTACAACAATAAATTCTTATATATGATATAAACTCTTTAAAAATATCTACATATTTCTTCTCTTAGACTAAAAATGTACTTAACGTCATTCTTACAAAAAAAAAAAAGTACAAGTCATTGCAAACAAATTCAACAAGTACAGTAAATTGTCATTTTTCCAAGCTGTGCTTTGATCTTTTATAACTATATGACCTATTTTCGTAATCAAAATTCTTCGAAATTATTTTTTATAGCCTACTTACTTACGGTAGACATTTTTCAAAATTTAAATTTTTATAATTGCTATTTAAATTAAACAAAATTTCTTTAATAATGCACTTTTCAGTAATCGTCCTATTTTTCGTCCATGTAATTTCGGTAAAAAATTATTTAGATCTTCTACTTAAAAGGTGTTTTTTTTTTAGTATATTTTAATTACATTGGATATATGTTCAAGTCAAATGGTGTGACTTGTAACACCACATTGTAGCGTGTCCACAAGCTTTCAGAAGCAAGAGTAAGTCACATTTTTTAAGTTTAATGTCTATTAGACCTAAAACTGTTATCTAAAATCATATTTTTACAAAAAGAATTTACCTTCCCATGAAGCGATATTGCTCAAAAACAATATGACACATTACAGAACATTATTTAGTAAATGTGAATTTGATCCATCAAACGGTAGCCTAAGTGTAGATACATGATGTGTAGATACTAAGTGTAGTTTGATGGATACAAACTTTAATATAAGTACTACCCCATATGCACACAAACAGCATCGAATAAATGTCAATGACTCTGGGGAATTTCAAAACGTGTAAATCCGAGATTGAATGTTTTCATTATAATGTACTCGAAAAATGAAAATGGTTTTTATGCTTGTTAGTTAAACCATGAAAACGTAAAATTAAAAAAAGAAGCATCAAATATGAATATAAACGCCAAATCGGATACGCTCAATCCAAATGAATTCATATTTTGGCTCCGCCACAACAAATCTCTCAGGAACATTTACAACTCACAATGCCACGGGTATTACCAAAAAACAAAATGTACAATGAATGAAGCTAAACAGACAAGTGGTGGTTGCAAGCAAGAAAATAATTGATATCATGGTCTGTAAAATAGACTTCAACTTTCAGAAATACTCTAATATATATGCAGGCAAAACAACATCTTCAAGTAGCCAAAAAGTTGATCTCAAAATCATACTGAAGTTGCTATCAATGTGAGATTACACATCACAAAAGGAAAGTTCAAATGCAACTCAATCTGAACAATGTAAATTATTCAGGTTAATATATTAAATGTTAAATGATATATATATATATATATATATATATATATATATATGTGTGTGTGTGTGTGTGTGTGTGTGTGTGTGTTGTTTTGAAAAATCAAGGAAGTTAAAACCTCAAGGAAAACGGAAAACAATAGAAATAAATGCTCTAAGACCTTTCACTTCATCAGAGAGCAACAAAGTAATAAATAAGGAATTATTCCTTACTTTCTTTGCTCTCTGATAACATAAAATGAAAGGCCTCAGAGCATTTATTTCTATTGTTTTCCTTTTTTCTTTTTAAACATTATATACATATATATACTATAGATACAGAGTAAAGGGGCAACACTTACATCTCTAATTTTTAGTTGAACCGTCATCAGAAGAGTAGAGATAGGCACACCAAACGCACTTCCGAAGCCACAACGAATCGAAACCACAATAAAAAATAAGAAAAAAAACTAAGATCTTTCAACCGTTACAATCAACTTAGTCTTTTTTCTGATTTTGAGAACATGAATTTTACAGAATTGTCACAAGTTTGTATTTTAAATTAAATCTAATGAATGAAGATTTTATAAATTTTACTTTCATTCATCTGAAAGAGATACCTAAAAAGATTAGAATGTTACAAAAAATAATAAGAATATAAAACAGAATTTTAAACTATAGAACATGAACCATATAAGGTCTGTTCTCATAGGCCCTAATATATTTAAAACAGTTGACTACCATCCCCTTCCTCTCCTGTCAACGAACATTAGAAAGGTGGAAAGTTGAAAGTGTGTTTAGTGTATTGTTTTCATTTAATTTTATTGTATATTTTATAAAAATATACGAGTATACAATATATAATAACAACAGGAATAGTAAACTACAAAATAATTTGAACATCTATAATTTTATTTTAATTTGGAGGATTTCACCACTTCAGTATAAGTTAGAAAAAACTGAGATATGCTGCTAATCATGATTATCTAATATGTTGTTAATTAATATCATTTATCTTCTCATTTGACAAATGTTCATAAAATTAATGAAGTTTGAAAGAAAACAAGGGATACATTAAGAGCATATAGGAAAGTGATGTTTCTTTAATACAAATACAAGTGTATTATATTTTGGGAAATAAGGAAATGAAAATTATTTCATGAATATACTCTTTTTCATATACTTTAATCACTCACTTTCATTTTTCGTAATTCTTACAGTTATAGCAATAAATATATTTCTGAAGGTTGTAGATAATTGATTTTACTACTTTTGATCCAAAATGTGAAGTTCAACGTTTTTATTTATAGTACAACATATTTGAATGAACTTTGATGAAGATTAAATCAATTATTAACTCTGGAAGAGGTCTGCAGTAAAACAGATATAATTATCATTAAAAAGTATACATCACACAAACTTCAATTTTACAATATATAAATTAAAAGAGTTTCTTATTTATTGTGTTCAAAAAGTTTAAATTAATTTGAAGGAAAGTAAAATAACAAATTATTTTACATTTGTTGTTAACAAACAAATAACAAAGGGAGTACATATAATTAGTATTCTTAATAAATAAAACTACCAGTAGACTACAATGCACTATTCTGATTCAAATGATTTCACTTCTATAAAAATTTTATATTCCTTAAAAACAGATTAATAATACTGTTCCTTACTTAGAATTATAAAATATAAATTAAATAAATATTCCAATTTAGTTTGATTTAATATTTACAAGAATTAATATGAAGATTAAATTCATTGACTGCTTAATTTTTACTTCAAACCCTAAATCACCAACAAAGAAGCATGGTCCCATTTACAAACTACAGTAACGACCAAATGATTCTGACAAATGAAGCTACATTCGATGACTTGATACATATGTTCTCATTTTGAACATGAAACAAGTAAAATTATAATAATTTCAGTAAACTAAATCAATAACTAACAACCTAAATTATGTGAAAAAAGTTGACCATAACTTTTTCTCATTGGTTGATTAACAAGTTAATACTGAGGCCATGCAGCTTGTGAAGATTTTGAATTTTCTAATCATTTTGCACCAAATCAACTTCTCTATACTTTTACATTCTAGCGACATCCTTTGTGCTAAATTTGGTTCTATTAACTTTGATATGTATTATTTTTCTTTTGATGTGAATGGATTAATTTAAATCATGTACAATTTAAATTAATTAAGAGATCGTTAATATATCTTTACCAAAATTCATAATCGTAAGAAAACTTAAAACTTGAAATTATTGATATAATATATATATATACGCAACGGCCCCATTGAACTCATATTGTGTCCAGTTTGGGATCGCCTCTGATTTTAATGTACATATATATATATATATATATATATATAACATTTGTAAATTGAAGTAAAAATTATTCCTCATTAGTGTGAAAGACAAATTCAATTTCAATCAATAAATTAGAATCTTCATTAGTTATGATTTGTATAAGATATAGTTTTAAATAATTTAAATTATTTCTTTGGAGGATTTAAGGTGGAAGAATTTCATCATAGGGTACAAGGTAAAATATCTTTCTGATGACTTCATCAAGAAGAGTGGAGAAGAAGGTGTTGATACCGGGTTTGAAGGAATCAACTAGAACCTCCCAGTTATCGTTTAGTGCTTTGTTTAAACTTTTACCTGAAATAAATTGCAGTTGTTTAATATTACAAATACATTAAGGTAGACATGAATAACCAGAATTTATTTTTAACTTAATTTTATGCTAAAAATAATTGATTAATTACAAAATAAACAAATAAAAAAGTAACAAAGTAAAACCTACAATTCCATAAACAATATTGAATTACAGTCATAGCTCTTCATATGACATTAATTCTTTCAGAAAGTGGTTTTCGTAAGATGAATCCCTAATTGTATGGAAACAGCCTAATGCTTTCCAAGCCTCCAATACACACCCCAAAAATAAACTTGAAAAATTAAAGTAACCGATATATGTAATAAACAATATAATAATTGTTATAAATATTGTAATTGTAATAGGCATAAAGGCAAATTATAATACCAAATAATAATAATATGTGATAAAGGTAGCCATTCGTCTTTGGATTCGATCGACTGGGTGGGTGAAAGGAAGAGGATGGTGGTGGAAGTACAGAGGAGGAGATAAAGGTTTCCTAACTGAAAGAGGTGCATGTACTGTACGAACACACGCACACAACATACTTTAAATTTAATTAAAATTATGAATTGGAAACAAAATTATTTGTTTAAATTGTTATCTTTTATCACTTTTTTTACTTTTCGGTTTTATATATTTTTCACTTGTTTGACTGCTATGGTCATCAGATTATTTATCCTTTTTTTTTTTGGTCCGGTTCATATTTAGCACGAGTTGTTGCCTGATGCTTTGTGAAAAACCTATCCACGGACGTTTGCCTTTGACGACTTTTAAAAATTTGTTAACTGTCCCTACGATACCTTAAACTCCTGTGGCTCTTGCTTTAAACTAGGACCCTCACCTGCATCCTTCTTCAGGAGTTCATTAAATATTTATTTGCATATTCGTCAATTATTACTTCTGTCACTGTGTCACCAACTATCTCTTTTTTCTTGATCCACTTGAGTATTAGTCTCTCCATCTCATTGAAGTGGCAGATTTGATATCATCCGCCTGCTTCGGTATCGTGCCAATAGTAGAAAAGTTTCGGCCTATTCTTTCGCGAATTCAGACAACCGTATCCCTTTTTTATACTTAGTGATTTTTTGTGCATTGTTTTTATAGATAAAAGATAAAAGAACTCCGTTCTTCTGATGAGCATTGTCATTATATTTCTTAGGGACCATATTGAAGCAACAAATACACATATAAACTTGAGTGAGCTCAAAAAAAAAAACGCTTTCGACTGAATAAGATGCTTTCAAAAACACATAGCTGTCCCGCCTAGCCAATGCGAAATATCTAGGAGGAAGAGACAAGTTCCTTCTTGTCTGAGGGAATCCCCGGATCATGCAGGATGGTAAGCGTTGACCAATGCGATAACAATTACAGAGTTACTCTCAAACTAGATAAAACAAAGTTATCAGTGTTACGAAAAATCCAAAGGTCTGGGAAAATTCCAAGAAAAAACTCCATATTTTAATGGTTTGTTTACGTCTGAGAGCTGAGGAAACGAGCACACACTTTGAGCCTTTCGTATGATGAAACAAAGTTTGTAAGATGAGGTATTTTTTTCTAGAAAGACCTTTCATAAGATGGAAATTTCATAAGAAAAGGCTTTCATATGAAGAGGTACCACTGTATTGCTAAAATGAAACATAATTAAAAGTTCAACTAAAAATTTTGATAATAGATGCTTTGTATAAAATTGAAAAAATAATATTCTAAAACTGGTAATTTTTGATGTATAGTATATCGTACTTTATTAGTATATTCACAAGCTATAAATAAATTAATTAATTTAAAATTATTCTAAACGTCTCAAGATATGATAATGAAGTTCGTCATAGTATATACATCCAGAAAGTTTGATTTGGTTTTAAACTAACTAATCGGTGAGAGTGATAGACATTTATAAATTTATATTGTTCCATTTGTTGAACATCACTCCCTATCCCAATTGAAGTAATATTATTTCTTGTCTTATAGTTTAAACTTACAGTTAGTTAAACTTGTACAATATTTTTGGCGTGGTTGACTTACTTATTCCTTTGTTTCCTCTGAACAAGTTTTCAAAGTTGAAGCTGACGCCTTCGAATGAGTGGATAATATAGTTAACTTGATTTGGCTTAAGATAAAGTGCATCTGACTTCTTTATGGTGTTGAATTTCAATACTAAAGTTGCTTTAACTCCCTCTGCAAGATTAAACATCAATTACAATTTGCATAAAACATAAAACTGTATTTTTACAATGAATACTTATTTCATAACAATTCGCTTTCGTTGAGGATGTACTTTGATAATTAATCAAAAATACGAAATAATTCAAATCTGTTTAAAGTGATGATTCCTATTCAGTAAAATATTCAGAAATATATTCCAGTTACCTCGATCAATAATACAGTTACTCCATATGTGAATCTATTGGAGGAATAGCTTTGGTAAAAATAAATGTCCATAGCAGTACAACTTAAATAATCACCTTGCCCTATATCTCCAAGGTGTTTTTTTTATTTAGAAACTATTTTGTGCTGTTTATTGTTCATAATTATTCTATAAAGTGCAAATTTGTATCTACATTTATAAACAATTGTGAATATTTATTCTAAAGAGCTGTACGTTCAACTTTATATGATTTAAATAGATATATTAAAATATATGATAAAGATTACGTTTCCTACTTATTCAGAATTTCAAATAGAGACTTACTTATTTGCATGGTGACGTGTCCTCGTCCCATCACTGGCAAGACAAGCATTTGGCCGAGCATTTCGTATTGGCCGTCAAGTTTACTCAGCGGTGTCAACACGTCTATTTCAAACGTCAGTTTCTTGATATCAGACCTAAGTAATAAATAGTGAATTAGGCAATCTGCATATCAATAAATGTAGCGTTAGAAAGTATAATAATTATCCAAGGGAAATGATCTATAGCCATGTTGGCAAAAAACTTTTTCAAAAGTAATTTCAAAACTAACATTCATTTCATAAATACAAAATATATCTTATAAACATTTTACAATAAAAAAAGATGAGCAACAAAAAATATAACAGCAATCAAATGATCATTGGTTTTGTAAACAAATTATATATGCAGCATGAATTATATTATGAAACATTCTAGAGTTCTACCATGTTCAGAACTTAGAATCTCATTGAAGCTGTAAGTAAAGTATGGTGATAGTGAAAAAATTCAGTCTCGAAATTTTGACTGAATTACATGTTTTGAGGTCCTCAAAGTCGTTTTATGAAGTTTTTTCGATGATGTCTGTGTGTGGGTGGGTGGGGAGAGTGCGTATCCAAAGTTTGTGGACACGCTACTGTAATGGATCAAATTGATATTTTACACAAAAATGGGTCTCATAGTGTAGATGTGTTGTCTAGTTTGGGAGAAATTATGCATGGTGGGAAATTTTTTTTTGGTCAAAAACCTATTTTTAGTTAACATTTTTTTTCTCCTAAACTACTAATTCTATAGTTTTAAAATTTTGGCATTATCTTTGAGGCTACAAAAAAAAAACTGAAAATATTTTCAGATTTTTAAAACAACTTATTTTTTTTTTTTAATAAAATATAAAAATTGTGACTTGTACTTTAATCTGAAAGCTTGTGAGAGCCATACAATTCATACCGTTTAAAGGATCAAACTCAAATTATACTTCAAAATAGAACAATATTTGAAGAATGAGTTGAGATAATTTTTTTCAAAACTACAGTAAGCAAAGTGTTAGAATACATTTTCTGTTTTCAGGAAATGTTTTTTTGACACTTAAATGGCTTATTAAAGAACTATGAAATTTTTTCAAAACATAAGCATAAAATTAGCAATTTATAAAAAAAAATATCGTGAAATTTCCATTACTGCAAAGAGTAATAGAGCTTTAAAAACTGAATGTTTATACTGAACTAATGATTTACTTACTATACTATTCGTACTTGTTTGCATTTATTTTATTATTTACAATGGCTTAGAAATTTTTTTAGTGAATGCACTGAAATAAAATTGATGTTTAAAGGTTCAATGAATTAATATTAAATAATTTAACAACTTAATATGAGACGCAAAAGAATCAACATATAATTTTTGAAGCTTTCCACGGTATGATGGATTTGTCTCACAAAATGCTCCAAGCAATCTATATCTATATTATGCACCTTAAAAAAACTTAGTATCAGATGTGTTTTTGAATCATAGTATCTGATAAATCATTTTTGTTCATGAACTTATTTATGTGACAATCTATCAAAAACTGAGTACTGAAGTATCTCTATATAAGGGTTACTTATTATCTTCCAAGTGAAGAAATCAACATGTAGTTGTATGCCTTATATAGTCTACTTCAGTGCAGATATACTCTATAACTCTGAAGGAATGTCAAAAGACGTTTACCTAGTGTCAATGTCGATTTTACCTGACATTTTCGATGACAACGTTAGTGTGCTCAGTAAAAGTTGTGTTGATTAGCTTCATCGACAGTCGAAAGTTGGCATTCTCTTTTCCTTGTTGCATCAACAGTTGTGGAACAAACAGAGGGTCGAGAGCAAACAGGCTAAGTTCTTTACTCCCTAAAACAATCAGCAAACACATAAAAACAATCATTTATAAAGACATAATAATTGTAAAATAGATAACAAAACTAACGTGAACACCTAAAATTCAAAACTTCAAAACATTAAAATTGTATAAAGACTTTTTAGTAAGAACGGTTTTTGTTAACTATGTCCTCATATTGGAAAGCCAAAATACAATATTTTCTTATACTTTTGAGATGATTGACTTGAAACAATTTTACTTGACATTTACGTATTAATGGTTGTTTAATAGTTGATCCGAGAATGATGCCAACTATGAGGGCATGAAACAATTTTACTTGACATTTACGTATTCATGGTTGTTTAATAGTTGATCCGAGAATGATGCCAACTATGAGGGCATGAAACAATTTTACTTGACATTTACGTATTAATGGTTGTTTAATAGTTGATCCGAGAATGATGCCAACTATGAGGGCATCATATTTCACAAACACAATCATTGGTTAAGACAAGATGACTACTATTGGACAATCTGATACTGGTCATTTTTAAAGTTTCTCAAAGAGTGTCATACCCTCTAAAAAAAATCGTAAAGTTACCGCTTCTGTTTGTAAAGTTATGTCTGGAAATTTTGCCTTGCATACTAAAGACAAGACCTCATGTGTTTGGTCCACTAATAGTCTCACATCTGTCGGCTAGTATTGTAATAGAATTTTTTGAAATTTGTACTTTTGAACCAATTTTTTTAATTGACTTTGAAGCTGAATATAAAATTGATAGGAATGTATCAAAAGGAAGATTTTGAGACCATCTGAATAGAATAACGTTGATGTGTATAAATGCAAATTTTGAAGTTTAATACTATACTAATACTATACTATATTTCTAACATTAATGTCATTGATGTTCTCTTTGTACAAGTACAATACAAATACAAGTAAAGAATGAATTGATTTGCTACTGTTAAAGTTAGTACCATTTTTAAGTTGCGAAAACGCCGTAACTATGGACTCCTTGAGACACTTGTCAAGTTGTGGATCTGTTCTTCTGCACACTATAAACCCCTTGGCTGTAACAGTTAAATTACAATTTATACAACTTTAGTAAAGTGTTTCAATAACTGTAATAACTAACAAGATAATACAAGAGTTTAATAGTAAAACATCTGAGCAAAGTTTTATTATAATGGAGACTTGACTATTTTAAAAGCTTAGAGTAAATACTTAAAAATAAACAAATACCTATAAATATAAAAGCCAATCTGTGTGTTTAGATGTTAGCAATAGAAAGAAGGGTCCACAATTTAGCATACAATTTAATTGTTTTAGGAAGACTTTGAAATTGGTGTCAAATGTCTGTACTACTATAATGGTAGTATTTCATTGTAGGGAGAGGAGGAACTACAAAAATTTCTTTTCCTTAAAACTTAACATAGCGCTTACAGAATACATTATTAAACTTGTGTAATTCCTTTGAAAAAACTAATAGTGTTTTTTCATTTAGAAATTTACTTTGGAATCTTTTAACTCAATTACAATCACTCTACTATAATATCACAATAATGAGACATTTATTATAATATTTGAGACATTACATTATGTAAATTTAGCATAAAAACTATAGTAGAGATTCTATACACGAAGGAGATTAGTACGGCTTATATAAATTTGGATATAATTTCTAAAAAAGTCTTGTGTTGTCATCCCATTTTTTCTTCTTATTACCTCTCAAGAATACAATTTTTAAAGGCTACAAATTTATGAATCTGTTATAGTTTTTCATTGTGACAACTATAAACTTTAATCAAATAAGAAAAATTTGATTTATTTTTATAAATACCGAACCTACTGTTCGATATTTTTTTATTATTATTCTTGCGTAACGATGAACACATCATCTAGTAGAGTAAGAATAGTTAAACAATGTGAAAATAATTTTAAGTAGAAATACTTTAGATATATCTTCTGAAGCACTTTGAATACAGTTAAAATAGTATTTCATTACACGTTGAATGGTTGTACATATAATAAAGATGTTATAAATATACGATGGCATTAGTTTAAAGCAGAAACACCTAGGAGAAGCATCGCTTAAATAGTATTAGTAATTGAGTAATAGCACAGTAAATAGTGTAATTTTCCTTCTTTCATAGATTAACGGTTCCAGTTAAGTTTTTGAACAGTTGTAACAATTGGGGTCACTCCTTATACTTTCTAATTATTATTATAGAGAGAGCATTCATTGAACACATTCATTGTTAAAACATCGTAACAGGCTAACGTTAATGAGAAGCTTAAATATATTTAGCACAATGTTTTTTGCTCTAATAACCGAGTAATGTATCACAATCATAAAATTGAAGATAAATTTCAAGGACGAAAAAAGAAGATAAATTGATAATTTAATTGATTTTGTAATGTTTTCATCATAAATTGCCATCATAATTCAAAACAGGTTAGTGTGATTGTGTGATCTGCTTACGCAGAACTAACAGGTAACTGGCTATAATTACGTCATCCACTCATTGTATAAGTCTTGTTTGACAAGGCTGCAATAAGCGGGTGAAAAAAATCGCAACTTGCACGTCAGAGAAGTTTGAATTCTGAAAAGCAACTGGAAGACCTTCTATACAAGTTTAAAGTTTTAACTAGCTTCATTTTCGCCAACACTGATCTTTCATGTTTTAATATACCACAAACGGTGTTCAGCAAATGAATATAAAAGCTAATAAAGATTCTAGCTTGTTGTTATGTGTTAGAATTAGTAAAAAAACATTTATTTAATAATATATTAGAGTTCCTTCGTTATCAATAAGCATGGAAAAGAATTACCTATGAAATCATGGAGAAAGTAACTAAATTAATGACGTTTAATGCTTGACTATGGGATAAAAAAATGGTCCATGGAGAGTTTTTATGCTATTATTGAAGGTTAATTAAAGCAGCATCATCTAGTTGATAAAAATTGGAAACTTTATTGCAAAATGAAAAATCAAGAATGATGTTTCAGAGCATAGAAGAAAATATATGATTTTTTAGTAATAATAATTATTAGAATTGAATTTTTATATAAACCATTACAAGGCCAAATATCTATATGGCTATTCTTTGTATTTTTAGGATTAAAAATTTAAATTATCTTCTCATAGAGTTATCGCATAGGAGAAGAGCAATGCCTGTTGCGTCTTTGATTACTGAAAGATCCTAGACTAGCAAACTAATTTTAGTAAGATTAGTGTTCAAATTTAATTGATAATCAAGTTACAAGGACTGTAATGCTTGTTCAAAGTGAAGGCCGGTGTAAGGAAATAACCAGGAAAAGAAGCAGACTTCTACAGGGCTGCCGGATAGGATCCACTTTAGCTAATGTATTCAATTTGAATCACTCAAATAACCGGCCACATTCTCATCACTTGTGATCATTAATCACCTTCCATTCAATTCCTAGATTCTTTTTATCGTTTTTTCCTACTAATCATTTTTATTATTCTCAAAATAGAAGCAATTTTAAATTTGTTCTTATGTTTTAGATTGCAAAGATATAATCGATTGCCACATTTATACAATTAATTCAGTTTATTTATTCCTAAGACATATAAAGAAAATTGACTTCTTTCTAGTTTAATAACTTCGGTAATTTAACCACTCTCTGTTTTGATCTTGTAACTAGTCAATTCCTACAGTAACACATAAAATAACAGAACAGATAAATTTTACCGTTTAAGATTTTTCATGTTGAAGCATTTTCTATAACTATTGAAGGAAAGAAGTAATATCCACTTCTCATTCAAGCTAAGACAATTTGTCAAGATTTTTTTTATCATCTTTATTTACAAATATACAACTGCGCATATTATGCGTAACAGGCATATGTAGTTATACGAGTTATACTCGTAGATTACACAATAACATCGATGCACATGAGCAAAGAATGAAACCCACTGATTCAACTTCTCACTTTGTTTTTTTTTTTAAGTATATTATTGAAATAGTAGATCCCTGAGCCATTTTCTCTTGAGTCGTCTTGGGGGATTCCGGGAAGGTGAGGAGGAAGCTAGGATTCGTAATAAATGGATTTGGGTGAGAGGAAAGGTTGTTGTTAAATGACTTGTAACAATCAGAGGCAAGGTTTTGGATGAATGGAATTTTTAGGTCCTTATGAAGGGTGTAGTTTTTGACGTAATATGGAGCATTTGTGATAGTACGGAGGATTTTAGATTGCATGATTGTATTCTATAAATATTGGATGGTTTTGCACAACTCAAGATTTTGACATATTTCTTAACATGAACAGCTTATGGTATTAATTTCAAATCTTTTCCAAACTTCATTATATGATTATATTTTACGGAATAAACATTTCAAAAACCCAACTGCTCTAGGCTTTCAGGATTACCTACCTCCTCATCTGTCGCGTCCAAAGTATGTTTTACGTTAATATTTTTTAGGAGATAAATTGTTGTGTGAAAAACTTAATGCATGTATTCTGAAAGATAAATGTGTGTTTATCTGTGTCCAGCATGTGCACTTACTGTTTCTAACTTGCATATAATTCTACGATGACGAGGGTTGCTCGTGAGCGCTTTTGTTGATCAGTTCTGATTTTGGCTGACTGAGTCACATTAGCGCCTTCATTCTACTTTACGAGTATAATTTTATTTAATTTCATTAATTAATAAATATTATAATAAATTACCATTATTTATTATACTATTATGAATTACAATTAATAATGACTCAATTATATATAATAATAAATTATATGTTTTATTTACTTTCCAGAAGGTTCGAATGATATTAATCGGCATTACATGCTGATAGAAGTGAATATTCTCCATATTTTTTGGGAAATATTGTAGCATGGAAGTTATACTTAATTGGCAAAAATGTGGTCCAGAGAAAAATGTTTTTCCTAAACTACTAACTCTAGAGAGTTGATTTTTTGAAGTCATTATGAAACTAATAACAATAAACTAAAAGAATTTACAGATATTTTGATACAGGTAAAGTTGGTTTTGCAAAAAACAGTAAAAATGTTGAATTATGATTCCAGTTGAATGCTTCTGAATACTCAACATCTGAGCCAAACCCAACATTTAAACATTGAGTATTCAGCACTAATGATAAAAAAAATTACTGCATACGCTTTTAGATTATTGATTTCTTAAAATAAAATAAAGCTTTGATTGAATATGTTCTTTTTTTATTTGTATTAACATAATAAATGGAAAGTGTAAAATAAAAAGATTAACAAGGTATATAAACCACATAGCAATCACATAGCCAGCAATCACTCACTAACCATCCGTTTATCTTAAGAGGAATTAATATCTTACTATCCCAATTAAAGAAACAGCCTGAACTTTATCATGTAACGAAAATAAGACCTCTTTAATTACTAGTTGTAAACAATTCATATTCAAATAACCGGAATCCACATTCCAGATTAGTACTGACAAATTGCAAAGTATTGTATAAGTTATCAATTCTTGCCTCCACACATTTGCTTTAGGAACTGCAATTAAATTGAAAATCTTATTCACAAATTAAGAAAGAATGGCCTACACAACTGACACCGACACATTTATCTCTATCATACGCTCTTGCTCCCTTTTTAGAGATGATTAATGCCTATGCGTTTGACATAAGAAATTTCTAAAGGTCAAACAATATTTTTCTATATTCAAACCCCAGTAAGTTGAATTCACAAATTAAAATTATTACCGAGTGACCGAATAAAATGCATTATATTTGAAATTAATTGATATAATTTCACATTTTAAATATTGGCATTGTATTTTTAATACAACAAATATTATTGTATTTAAGTGAAATATAATAGTTTTGTTAAATTTATAAACTCACTTATGAAGACAGATATAATCAAAGTCTATAATTAATGCTCATTATATTTGTATAACTATTCAAAGTAACTGAGGGTAAAGAATTAAGAAGCAAGTGCTTTTGTTTTTTTAAGCCGTCAGTCCTACTGAGTATACCCCAGTTTCTTTAGAGCAGAGATCTTCGATGGGTACCTGGAACCAAGCTGGCTTGGATTCCACGGGTATACGTCGTTTCTGTGGGAAGGTTTTCACAAGATTTTCCACTTCTGATGTAAAAGGTTTTAAATATTACCAAGATTTGACAGCAATGACAAGCATGCTAACGAATCGGTCAAAGCTGAACTTAACATTGGGCAAGGGTAATTGCAACAGTCATTCTTTAACAGACTCTAGGAATGACAAATCCAAGAGTCTGTAATATTCACTACTTTACAAACTGTGGTAGGTTGGTTAAGTGATCGTCTTATCTAAGGCCAAGAAGTGGTTATGAAATCAAGTCAGCCCTTGTCCCCATAAGCAAACCAAGACCATAAACAATATTAAACAAAAATTAAAACTACTTCCAACCATTTCTAATCTATAACTTATTTAATGGAATTACCAAGAGTAACTTATATTTTTGAAAGAACATTATCAGTAAGCATAAATTACGTTTATAGATTTTCATATCATACACCAACCATTATAAAAAAAATAAGGTTGCGACAATCAAAGTAATACCTCTACTTAAATTAGTGGATCATGCTTTAAGTAGCAGTCCACATAACTTTCAGAGAATTATCCGTAAATATGCCCATAAAAGTATACACACCACATGAGTTGGTTTTCTTTTATTTTCTCGTTACCTGTTTTCAGTGTTTTTGCATTTCTTATTTTAGTTTTACCAAATTCACCACAACCGCAAATCTTTGTGGTGACAATAACTACTTCATTGATATAACTGTGTAATTCTAAAGGTATTACAGATTACTATATTCAAATATGGACTCAGAAAATTTGTTTCTAATTGGGAATTGAAATAAATTGATGATAGACCAGAGATACATTTTGAACTGTCCCTAGATTTAGAATGCGATCTACAAAACGGATCGCCAATTATTTCTATCTGTGAAGCAAAATGAAGAACACATCCCATACCCTGTGGTGACAATCAATTATTGTACTGTTATTACTACAATTCAACTTAAAAAAGAAGTGTATATGATTGTAATATGACATATTAATTTTAATTATTGACATGCATTCTGCATTTCTACAATAAAAAAATTACACTTTTAGATATAAGTTATAGTTTTCAAAGAAAGGTTTGTTTTGTGAAGACCGGACCATCATAGTGACTGTTGAAGACCGCTAGTTTGGGTCATGTTAACTAACAGTCACACCTTTCAACAGAAGAAACTGCAGTGTGCAACCTGCCGCTAAAGAATCACCCAGCTAGTGGATGGTTGCTTCATGTTTAGTAAAGTCATTAAGAGAAATTTCATTAATACCTATTCATTGCCGTTAAACAACTCAAATAATCCTTTACAAATACAATTGTATTTATAAGGAAGGGATGATGGAAGAAATGCCTGAATGTTGAAATGGGAAATCGACTTTTGTGTATGAGCAAACGAAAAAAAAGAGGAAGAGAGATGAGTTTGAGCAAAAAAGATGCGCACAGTATTCTGAAACAAAGAGTCCATTGATAACGCAGGCAGGTGGAGGGAATAAGTTTCTGTAAAAGGTGCTCCACTGTTTGACGCCGGCTTTTTATACTTTGATTATGTAACTCACCATCAATCGCCTTTTTTCCTTTTTCAACAATTTATCAGTTAGGATGAATAGTAAATAATTGCATCTAGTTTGTGGTTAAGTTATAATTAAATAATGTTAAAAATATGTTCACTATTTGATTCAGATGGTAGAATGTTATCTGTACAAACACTAACTGTAATCACTAACCAATTACAACTTTGCAACATCTTGTTTTTCAGATGTCTCTTTTACATTGCATACCAAATACACCATTTATAATATAAAAAAAAAAAGGTAATTAAATTTGGCCAACATGAGGTATGGTTTATACATTGTAAATAAAGGTAAAATCGTTTTATTTAGAAAACAAAGTCAGTCTTTAGCAGGATAAAGCGTTTAATTAAATTAATGGCAACTGTGGTTCATATGGAATTGGTATGTATGTTCAATATATTTGTCAATCTCACTCTCGATTTCGAAGAACTCGTTGAGACACTGACAAGTGTCGGTTACGAAAGACCCGTAATTATATTTAAATCGACAGCATTCATCTACTTGCGAACCCACTTTGAACTAATCAATGGTGTTTGATTTTCCAAAATATTTATCTCTTCCACTAACTAAAAGAGTTTAGAAAAAAAAGGACAATATTTTAATTTAAACAGAATTGACAAAAAATGTTTATACTGTGGTAAATATTTACTGCAGATTTATAACTTGTAGATTACCCATAGATTCTGATAGAGGAAATAAATTAAAAAAAAACTCATTGAATTTACGATCAAAGAATTTATTATCGAAAATCATGCCACTGTTTTGTGTTTAGAATATTTATTTAAAAATCTTAATTTTAAAAAATAACTTTAAATAAAAATAATCTTTTGAGAAATATTTTGTGATGAGATACATTTTCTTTTAAATTTACCTAACTTTCAATTTTTAACTAATAAAGTTAAAATGATTGTTGAGGGACTATTTAGACAAGATAGCGATTTCTTTGTAGGCATGTCTTTTGCATATACTTAATGGCAGTAGGTGACAAAGATTTGATGTAACGCCACTAGTAAGGCGGTTATTGCTAGCTTCTTAACTAAAATCTCGAATTATCAGAGATGGGATTAGATAATCATGTACGCAACGATATTAATAAGGGTTAGGTTCTTGAATTTTGAACTCGTATTGTGTCCAGTTTGGATCGTGTTTCGTTTTATTAAGTGATATATATATATATATATATATATATATACCTCATTAAAGATCTTGCCAACATTAAGTTTAGTATGTTTCCTACATACCTTTTCAAGGTTTCGATACCTTTAATGAGGTATGTTTAAAAGAAGGTCTGCTCCCAAAGTAATACCAATATAATATATATAATATAATATATATATATATATAAGATTATATATTTATAATTACAACTATTTTTTAAAAAGGTAAATAGAAGTGGATATTATTTTTAATTAGTTTGTTTACAAACAGAAGGAATGTACAAACTCAACAATCAGAAATGTAATTTTAGAAATCATGAATATAATGGAGAACTCAATGACATAATTAATTATTAAGGATCTTAATTTCACTAATTTCACAAACAAGAATTTCTGGTCGCAACCAATTTTTCAAAACAATGAATCGTTTTTTATTATGACGTGATAACTGGAATTAATAATAGGTTGATTGAAATAGCCAAAGGATGCTCAGAGATTTTCCTGGTGATAAAAGTAGATTAAAGAAATTTACAGGTACCTACGTCATACAGAGCATTCGTTCTTGCTCTTAATGCCACGTATATCTATCAGATTCAATCAGACGCCAATTATTAAATAATTATTAGAATTTGTTGTCCAGAAATAGTCATCCAAAACAAAACAAAGATATTTTGCTACACCTCTAAAAATAGCCGAATCACCTTGAATGATTTTTTTCTATTTTTATTTGTCTACCATTTGTAGACAACGTCTATCTAAGCTTCTCTCAACTACTTTTTAAAATCTATTTTTTAATTAATTAATCTTTACATTTACATTTACATTTACTTTACATTAATCTTTAATTATTTAATTAATTAAATTAATTTTCAAACCTTTATTTTTTTTAAATTAATCAAATGATTAATTTCTTAAAAGTAGAATATCTCTTCATTTTTACATATTTTAATAATTATATGTATTTACATATGTAAATCAATTTACATATAAGAGCTATTAATTAAATGACTGTTAATATTTTATATTAAATGGTTGTTAAATTTGTTAGCTGTTTTCAATCAAATCTTTCGTTGGATACATTACTTTTATCAATCTATGATTTTGAAGTTTTTTAATGATGTTTATGACATTAAATTATTTATCTGATTGCTAGATTTTTAGGCCATATGCGGTTTGCGTAATTATGAAAAAAGATAACTTGTAAAGAATATTTTCTTTAAATAGTAAGTCTAACATATTAACCGCCTATAAAAAGAGAGTTTTACAAATTACTTTGCCAGTGAAAGTACAAATGATTAGACATTTGTAAATGGAAGGACATTAGCATGTAGTTTTGTTTGTGATTATTGACAATTACCTTGAAGGTGTCGTGTAATCACTTAATCAGATGTGGCCACGACGTAACATGCCCTATTCACATGGAGATTATAAATGGGAAGAAAAAATTAAGTGAAACTATCGTAAAATAGATTAGCAATTTTAAAGCAATATGTTATGTTTAAACAACCAAATATATATTTATATATATCCTTATATTATAATATGTTCTTTATATATTAAAAGTAATTTTGACCCATATAGGAGAAAAACTTCAACAAGCAATGTAAACCAGTGAGAATTATTGCATGCATTACTATATATATATATATATACACTTTTTCGTTGGAAATACGATCCAAAACGGACAAATATAGTTTGAAGGAAATATAGGTTGGGGAGACCCAACCGTCTCTGAACCAGTGCGCTTGGTTTCTCTCTCTTATCTCTCCTAAAGACGGTTCAAACCGAAAATTAGAGACTGTAAGTGTGTTCTTTTCATTTCTCTATGTTTCTTTGTCTATATTGAACTATATATATATATATATATATACTCAATATTCAAAAAAAACGATCCAAACTGGAAGCAAATCAGTTCAAAAATGAAGAAAAGCTACACACAGAGAAAGAGAGACACTTACAAACTCAAATTTTTGGATGATCCGTCTTCAAGAGAAAAGTGAATGGGCGAACAAGCACGTGATTGGTCGCCTATTCTCTTTTCTCCTGAAGACGGATCATCCGAAAATTTGAGTTTGTAAGTGTCTCTCTTTCTCTGTGTGTTGCTTTTCTTCATTTTTTAACTGATATATATATATATATATATATATATATATATAAAATCCAACAGTAATAATTTATTTACTATATACAATCTAATCCCAGAAACTAGGAGCTGAAATTTTGCAAACTATCAAGTAGGCATGTCCTGGCAAAGAATAGCTGAAGATAAACACAAATGGATCTTCACTGCTTGAAAATAATGGAACAGGAGCCAATTATCATTGATCTATCTTTGAAGGTTTAGTAGTGGTTGGAAGAAACTGCCTAATTAGTAATTAGGCAAATTGGATCTGATCAGTAAAGCTATATTTCTAGTGGATTGAACACCAGTCATTTAAGAAACCCAAACCAATAACTCATCTGAGTGCCTACATATGATTTGCTGCAAATAAAAGCTCAAGTAACTTCAAAGAAGGGGTAGTAAATACATAACCGAGAGTACCGTGCCACATTGACATAACCAGTTAGGAAACAGTTGACTCACTCACAAAAGAAGGAGTTTCATTACCGCCGCCTCTCACAGCCACATCACTTCTCTCTATCACATTAACACTCTCTTATAAACCCTAAAACAAAGAAGTACCTAGGGGTGACCTTCTAAAAGAGAATATCGGCAACTGTTGTCAACGACGGGACAATTAATCGAGACCTCCCTAGGTTTACATGAGTATTACTTCTTCACAATGCAACAGCCAGACTATCCTGCAACCCAATTACATAAAATGCACATGTTCCCCTCATCTGAATGCACCCTATCAGGGAAGGGCTGGTGGTTAACCCCCTGCCTTTTAGCCCTCGTGCTGGTAAGCACACGACCTAGTGGTTCTTAATGATTTAATATTCTCAAACCTAATAGAATCGTGATCTTTAATGAGTCTGCTCAAGACAATGTCCTACAATTGTCTAGTTCTTGATTAACATATCTGATCTGGCAACGTTCTATATCATTTCCAGTCTAGAAGTTGATCAGGTGGTTTCTCTTGTTATCCGTAGAGACGCTGTTCTCTATAGTTATTCTTTGGATATCTTTTTCATTTTAAACCAATGTATGTGACGCAGTTTTTATCTCAGATTAATAGTAATTTTGTAAAATCCAAAATTAGAATTCTGATTAAGACTTAATATGTAGCAAAAAGTCTTGACACCAAAGCCTTTCATTTGCGAATTTAGCCAGTGGAGATTCGTGACAGACGACATGATCTCCCTACCCGAGAGGGGTGTTCACATAACTTTCAATCTCCTTCATAAAGAATCTAGGATTACAACTATGATACAAACATGAAACCTTTGGTACTAATGATAAACAAGCCAACCCTAGCCTACCAAAATTTTACTATTTTCTGATAAAACGATGTTGTATTGTTAGATCGTTTTATGTACTTCTAAAAATACATGTACGTTTTCATGTTCATCTTATTATAAAATATAAAAACAGTGGATATTAAAAACTTGTTTTTTCAAATTGTTAGGTTAATCTAAACCTTACAATCTATTTGACATTGTGCAAACATTTTAGAAAATTATTTTCAGTTGATTTAATTATTTAATACTAATTTATGTTTATGATATTTTGAAATATTATTTTACAATATTATTTAAACATATATCTGCCTTATTAAATAAAATTGGCTGCCGATTGTAATAAGACGTAGTCATTGGGGTGGGACTAATTCGCCGTGAAGGCCTCCAAAGGCAGCTTTGTTACTGACGACAGCAGCAAATGAACGTCATTGGAACGTTGTGGTCTTCACCTGTGTACTGCCTCGCACCAAGCAATGCACAACGACAAAATATTCCTGTCTCTATTTAATTTGTCTAAACACAGAAATTACATATAAGATAGAAAATCACCTTTATTATGCCAGTTCCCTACTTTCTACACTTACTAAGCTCAAGAAAGACTAGAAAGAGTGACCCATTGGCTATAAGTTCATCTGCTTTACACCTTTAATTTACACTACTGCGTATACCTTGTAAAAAAATTACTGACGCAGAATCATCTTTGTTTGTTCTGCAAAACGAGGATTTGCGTATCCTTGCAAATGAAATCAGGAAGTGATTTTTTGTGTTTCCTTTGACATCACCTGTAAAATATTCTAACAAGACCACATAAACAACCTATTAATATTTCCTTCTAATAAATTTTTGAAATATTTATCTCCCATTGAGGTATTTTTATCTCGTGCCAGTCTGAATAAACTTTAAATTGTTTAGTTCTTGAATACCATATCTGGTCTGGTAACGTTCTACGTCTTTTCCAGTCTGGAAGTTGATCAGGTGGTTTCTCTTGTTATCCGTAGACACACTGTTCTCTATAGTTATTAAGATCTTTGGATATCTTTTTTATTTTAAACCTATACATCATCATTTTTATCACAGATTAAAGTAATTTTCTAAAAAAACCCAAAATTAGAATTCTGATTAAGAGTTATTATGTAGCGAACTTAGCTAGTGCATCTTTTACACAACTTTTCCCGTTTAGAGTTATATAAAATGAGATTTAACGTTTTTTCATACCTCTGAGAATTCTACTTTAATGAATGAAGGGGCGTTTGTAACTTATTTTTGCTATACCATAAGTAAAGTAGTATAGCTAGTTATCATGAAAAAAGTTGATATTGAGATTTTGACGGATTTACATGTTTTGAGACCCGCAGAGTTGTTTAATGATGTTTTTCAGATGATGTCTGAGTGAGTAAGTGTATCCAAAAGATTGTATACACTCTACAGTCCACAACCTTTGATGGATCAATTTCATATTTCACACAAAAATGGGCCTCATAGTTCACATTAACCGTATTGTTTAAGAGCAATTAGAAAGTCACTTTTTCTGTTAAATATGTTTTTAGATAAATTTTTTTTGTCCAAAATGCTGACTCTAAAGTCTTGACATTCTTACATTATCATGAAAACAACAAAAGTAACAACTAAGAAAATCCTCAGATATTTAAAACAACTGGAAATATTTTTTTTTAAAAAAAATGTAAAAATTTTGACTTATGATGCAATCTGAAAGCTTTTATGAGCAATACAAGTCATACCGTGTTACGGATTATAATGAAGTTATACCAAAAAATTGAGCACAATGTGAGAGGTGAGTTGAAATGATTTTGTTAAAAATTACATTAACTAAAAAGACGTTAGGGTCAATTTTAGTCTTACAGAAAAATTTGTTCAACGATAAACGGCTCATTAAAGCAAAATAAAATTTTAGTGAAAAATTAATTGAATAATAAATTAGAAATTCATGAAAAAAATCATGGATTTTAATTACCGCAAAGGGTAATAAAGCTATAAAAACTGAATATATATCCTGGACTAATGGATCGCCTGCTTTACTTGTCCTATGTTTACATTGACTTAAAAATTTTTTTCATTGAATCTACTGAAATAAAATTGACGTTTAGATGTATAATAAAATGAAATGTCAAATAATAATAACTTAATATCAGATTTAATACGAATAGAATAAGTATAAATGTATATATACATATAAAATGTCAAGTTCAAACACGAAGAATAGTAACACAGAGAGAGAGAGAGAGAGAGAGAGAGAGAGAGAGAGAGAGAGAGAGAGACACTTACTAACTCAAATTTTCGGATAATCGGCCTTCAGGAAAAAACAGAATGGGAGACTAAACACTCCGGAAAAACTGTCTATTTCTCTGTGTGTTACTATTCTTCGTTTTTGAACTTTTTTGCATCCAGTTTGGATGAACTTTCTGATTTTAAAGTGATATACATAAATATATATGTCTTCACTAGATAAACGGAAAGTCGATCTAAACTGGACACAATAACAGTTCAAACTTGAAGATAGGTAGCACACAAAGTAATGAAACACACTTACAAACTCAAATTTTCGGACAATCCGTCTTCAGGAGAAAAGAGAAAGGGAGACCAAGCACGTTGTAGACGCAACGGCTAGTAACCGACATGGGAACCGCCAGTGCTGCCCCCCGTACCCGGTCTTGAAGTAATAGAATTAGGAAAAAACATAAACAGAAATTCAGATAAGCAATACAAGTTGGAAAAATATAAACGATTCAGAGAGAATTGAAGACACTTTTTAAAAAAAAAATAAATAAAATGCAACAAAATATAACTGCAATAATCAATAACAGGTAAGGTTAGATAAAAATATGTAAAAGGGAAACTAGTTAAGAATGAGTGTCTAAAAAATAAAATAAAATATAATATATAATGTATAGAACAAACTGGAAGTAAGGAATTAAATGAAATAAATAAATACAACGGACAAATATAAGAAAGAAGGAGAGAGGAAATAAATATCAGAAAAAATATAAAAGATACATATATAAATGAAAAAATCTGGAGTGGCCTACACTCTACTTTACTATAAGTAACTTAATGTCAAATTTCTTGAGTATATAAAACATAACGTCTCATTTAAGCATAACGTAAACATCTAAATGGGATATGATTATTAGCCTGTCATTCCTGAGGTAGTACAGATAGTGATTGAAGGACATATCAATTTATAAGCTTATTTTTGTACATCACAAATAATTTATTATTTGCAAATAATTTCATTAGTATAACTACAGCAGTAATAACATTTTTAAAAAACCAAAGTGAACATTTCTTGAAACGAAATAGTATCCTACAAGAGAACATGGCTATTGTTCAAATAGCCAGTAGATTTCTTACATCGTTTACTTGACATCCTTCTACATTGAATATTAATGTAAAATTTTCAAATTTGAAACAGTAAAATACTCTTTTTTTCTCTGAAAAACTTCTTAAACAGCGAAGAAAATGTTGTTTTAAGGTGATTTGTTAATTAAAGATGTACGATAATTACAGTTATTAATCCCTAAACGAAAGATTTATATTTTGAATTATCTTTTACATTTTTGGTTTTTAACAGAATTATTATACTGAAAATTATATGGCTTCTTAGTATTTAATAAGATCATTTTCCTTCCCCTTTGTCAAATAACATATATACGAATTTTTTTTTAATGAGTGTTATCATTTACCTGCACAATATTATTCCTCTTACATCTCATATAATTCAATAAACAATTTAAACTGTTCCTTTATAAAATCAATTTTATCTCAGTGGATTCGCTCAAAAAATTTCTAAGTCAATGTAAACAATGTAAAAAAATACAACAAATTCGACAAGTATAGCAGGTGATCTCTTAGTCTAGGATAAACAAAGAGTTTTTATATCGTTATTGCTCTTTCCCGTAATTGAAACTTCATGATTTTTTTTTATTAATTGCTAACTTTTTGTTCCATTTTTGGAAAATTTTCATTATTTTTTAATGAGCCGTTTAGCGTCAAAAAACATTTTCTGAAAACAGAAATCGTACTGTAACGCCCCATTAGCGAATGTAATTTTAAAAAAAAATATCTCAACTCATTCTCCACATAATGTTTTATTTTTAGGCATAGTTTCATTTTGATCCATCAAACAGTATGGCTTGTATCGCTCTCACAAGGTTTGAGATTGAATTATAAGTCAAAATTTTTACATTTTATTGAAAAAAAAGTATTTCCCGTTGTTTTAAAATTCTGAATATATTTTTCGTTTGTTGCAATTGAAACCTCAAAGATAATGTCAAAATTTCAAAACTCTAGGGTTATCAGTTTAGGAGAAATAAATGTTTTAAAAAAACGGTTTTTGGCAAAAAAAGTGACTTTCCCATCATGCATAATTCTTCCCAAACAATAGGGATCTTCCTCCTTTTGAGGCCCATTGTTGTGTAAAATATCAACTTGATCCATCAAAGATTCTGGACCGTAGCGTGGTAACAAGCAATGCTAACACACGCACCCACCCACGCACCCACCCACCCACACACACACAGACATCATCGTCAAAACGTCATAAAACGACTTCTGGTACCTCAAAACATGTAATTCCGTCAAAATCTCGAGATCGAATTTTTTCACGATCACTATACTTTACTTATAGTAAAGTAAAAAAAAATAATTATCTTTTAAGGTTTAGTCCAGGTGCATGAGCGCCCCGAGTAACCAGATGTGTCTCTTCAGACGCGCTAAGGGTCACGGTATTGTCATCAGGGGGGATCTGTCCCTATGATTATGATTGCTACAGTGTGCAGATTCTGCGACAGATCCCCTGTCGCAGAAATAACATGAAAAGCTCTATGGCTATATAGTATGAAATTATAAAATAAAAATTGTTAAGAACTATCATTAACTAACTTAGTTCTTGATCTTATCAATGGAACGAAGTGTAAACGAATGAGACGTTATTAATTCTAAACCAAACATAATTAATTTAAAGCTACTCTTTAAAAATAGCAGCATCCGTGACAGGTCAATATCAAAATAAAACGAATGGCAAACACGATTTTTACTTTTAAAATATTTTAGGATTTTGATGGCTTGGATTGATTAAAGAGGAAACACTTTTGGATAATAATGGAAGAGAACCAAATTTTTAATAACTGTATGTTATAAAATTTTCTCTAAAACAATTTGTTTATAAAATATTTTAATTTTAATATTTCATAATCAATTGTTTAAATCAGTTATCACTTAAAACATCTTTGAATTTTAACAAAGATACAACTTAAATCATCATGGGCATAGAGGTTTTCAAAATGTTTTCACTGATAACGATTATGTTTATAAATAGTTGTCACACAAGAATTAAGGTCTGTTAAAGTGATCAAGTAAGCTCCAAATACTTCAATTACATGTGAACTAATTTCTTAAACTTTGTTTAAACAAAAACTTAATAAAAAAAATGCTTAAAAACATTAGATCCCACTGCATTATTTGATAGTATTTAGCAATTTTCTACGGATATACGGACACTGCCCCGTACGGATACACGGATAGACTAGCAAACTGCCCCCAGATTCACCCAGATGAAAACTAATAACAATACAATTTCATTTAATTTACCTTTCTGTTTTGTTGAAAACATGTTATACACAAGCTTTGCTTTTAGGGATTAAAACTTTTAAACGAGTTTGTGTTTTCAAATTTTCTCTAAAGTCATTTGTTGTTAAAATGTTTTAAACTGAAAATTTTGCTATCAATTCTTCATTTATTTTATTGTTTATAAAGTTTTATATTGTTTAGTACCGATTTAGACAGTCAAAATCCAAAGCATCTTACGAATACTGCTTTTTAACACCTAATAAGGAAAGCATGTTGGTTACTAAAGCCTACTCACAGAAATTATGTAATCCAGGCGTATAAAGTAATTCGAAAAGTGTCAAAAGCGTTGTTTTTTATACATTGTAAAAAAATTATTTATTCTTGTATAAAAAATTGTATAAACTATTATTTCAAAATTTGTTCACACCCGAGTCTTGATCAGGGAAATGCTTTAAGAAAACAAGACCCTTCCATACAAATCGAATGTTAATTGTTCATTTCAGTAGTGTTCTCAGACATACACACACACACACTCGCGCACACACACAAACAGATACTTGATAATTTTATTTATGTCTAAATACGTTCAAACCTACTTTGAAAGGTTCAATTTGAATTAAAGGATTTTTCTTTAAATATTATTAAGTTAAAAGAGATTGTCTAACTTCTATTTTCAGTAATGACACAATGATCATTCGGTATTTTTTCTAACATGATCATTATGTATAACTAATTAATACATTAATTACATTGATTTATTAATTAAATACATTATTAATTTATAAATTACAATCTTACTGTCCAACCCTTTGGTAAACCAATTTTGCAGCGAAGGCTTTATTTACAAAGTCTTGACAAGCCTGCAATGGTTAACCGCTCAAGTTCATTGAGGGGCTCTGATTCCTTAGTATTGTATGACAGAATACCAGTGTTAAGTCAAGAAATATGTCCTCAATGATGTTTGCAATTTAAACTTGGTTTCACAAACTCTAGCCTGATGGGAATATAAAGCAGTTATAATCATGGTTAACTCAAGACAGATGTGTATTCTTTAGTGTCGAAACTTGCACTGGCATGACGAAACGTTCAGGGTACTGACCTCGCCAACCTTCAAGGCTAGTTAGTCTAAACCTTTTTTATTAGCTAAACAAAATAAACTTTATATATATATATAAAGATTTCACATAAACACGTGAAATAACAATCAATGATCAAACCACAATAAGAAAATGGGAAAACAAGACTAAGATCTTTCAACCGTAACAAGCGGTCTTCGTCAGAGTCAAAAACACCAGTTGTGTTTTTGACTCTGATGAAGACCGCTTGTTACGGTTGAAAGATCTTAGTCTTGTTTTCCCATTTTCTTATTGTGGTTTGATCATTGATATATATATATATATATATATATATATATATATAAATTATATATGTATATATAAAAATTATATATATAAAAGAAATAAAAATTTTGGAGAACTGATTTATCTTGTCCCAAACTTATGAAAGCCAGAGGTAAGGAAATATGAAAAATTAATTCGAAAATGTGTTAAAATAGAAATAGGCATAGGTTTTAATATAACATATATATATTTGGGGAACAGACCTTCATTTATACATGTGAGATTAAATTTTCTGCCCACTTTTCTAATGAAATGAAAGTAAGACTACGAGATTTGGAAAGAAATCCAGAAAACTAATTAAGACAAAAGTGGGCAGAAAATTTAATCTCACATATATATATATATATATATATATATATATAATTAAAAATAAAATGTATTCCAATTTTTTAAGTTTTTTCTACTGAAATACACTTCTTTCACCTAATAGTATAAAAGTCTGCTCCGGCAGGTTTACAGTATTAGTGAAGTACCTATATCCTAACAGAAAAAGGATATTTTAATGAATTTCAAAAAATAAACAAGTAGTGAAATATATTTGATTAATTGAAACATAACCTCAATTTTGAAATATATATGGATGAATTAAATATCAACAGGAAATAGTTATTATATTCCTTAAGATTGGTTGAATCAATCATCTGACTCAAACAGCTAAAATTATTTAAGATTATATTTCAACTCAGGGTCACATCTCCTTCTGATGCTCCATCATATCGACTTTCGGAAAACCAAACAAGATCCCATTTGAATTAAACCTGTTTTGATTTGTTACCATGTACCTGAGCCTTTTGGCCATACCATGGAATAGAGCAGAGGAGATTGATAGTTTTTAAGGTGGAGTTCTTTAGCCATACCAAGAACTTTAAAGTTTTTAGAATAAATTAATACTGTATAATAATCTAATCTAATAGTATTTAATAATCTAAATAGTATAAAATTATATTGAGATTAATATATAATTAACCAAAATATATGGTTAAAATTAGTACCCTTTTTGGCATAAAGTATGATGAAGAACCTTTGTGATGTTTCAGTATTACTCAAAGCAATAACATTGTTTACCAAAGCAAGAATTATATATATATATATAATATATATTCAGTAATCAAATTAAGAGATAGTTTAAGGCCTTTCGTTTTCACGTCGTCAGAGAGCAAGTGAATACAAGTTGTAAGCAGGTTATGAATTTTGAAAAGATTTCATAACCTGCTTACAACTTGTATTCACTTGCTCTCTGACGACGTGAAAACGAAAGGCCTTAGAGCGACTATCTTCTTTAATTTGTGGTGAGTTACCTGAATATTTATATCACGTGTTATTGTGACAATTTTCTATATATATATACCAAATATGATCATGATTAGTTAAATGGTTTAACATGCACATAGTGTATTATCGCTTGACACCCACCCAGTCACAGGAATCATTCAAAATTGGTTCAATAGACTTTTAATAAGGCAATTCCGTAGAGATTTAAAAAATATATTTCTTTCTTTGACTCAAAAAAAGCCCAACAAAAAAAAACAAAAACAATCTATATCACGATGAGAGAAACCACCCTTAAATGTATTAGTTCAAGAATCATTTGTATGATTGTAGAACATACTATCATATTTAAATATTTTTAACCTACAGTTTTATAATTCTGACAAATAAGTCACTGTTCGATGAACATCTAACGTCAGTTACGTTAAAATAAATTACACTACCGCATAGTATTCTCTTTAACAATTTATCGTTTTATACAACTTAATATATAAATGTAATATAATCTCTGATTGTATTCTAATTATAAACAAAAATCAAAGTAATGTTGACCAATTTCATGAATAGGTTACTTAGATTGTGGTAAAGTTTTGCGCTGTTAAAGGTATATAACCAATCTTACAATGATCAGAAACTTCTGTAGTTTTTCTCCATATTATTCTAAGTATAAGCAGATGATACGTACAGTTATAATATTCCGTATTTGTATTCAAGTGAGAAATGAAATTGTTGGATATAAAAAAAACTAAAATGCAACTATTATATGATATAATTAACTAAAAAAAAATCGTTATATCTCATACCCATATAAAGAACTAGTTTTGTACCGAATTTCATGATGATCTGTTAAATGATGTGACCAGTATTGTATTTACAAGGTTTCAGATTCAATCATAGGTAAATATCTTTAGATATTTGCACCAAACTAGCTTTCTCTTTTATGGCAAAAGTCTGAATATGTCTACAGTTGATATTCTCATTAATCTTATAATAGTACGAACAGATACACACAGAGAGACACTTCATTTTTGTATTAATGCATATACATAAGGCTATTATAATAAAGAGGCGAAGTGATAATTATTTTTAAACCAAATATTAAATTCTAAAAGAAGGCTGAAATCTTTTGAGTAGTTACACTACTTTTGTTATAGGCACAAATCGAATGTCTCTACTCTTCATTCATATTAAAATAAAAAATTTTCAATTTTGTGAAGTTTAATTATTTTCACTCTTCACTGTGTGAATCAGTGTACAAACTATAACAAAGACGCTAGTCTACGACGTGAAGGTCAGATGTTAGTCAGGTGGGATTAGAGGGCTGACTTTGATAACGCTATGAGCTAGGACTGTTAATACAGTTACATACTTTCAACGTCGCTTTAAGCAAATAGTGAATCATTTTAGAACAATTAAATCAATCAAAATGAAAATTGAATGACCTTTTCTATAATTTTCTAAATAGTAAGTTATGATTTCTACATTTGCTTCATAATTATTTCATAATAATTAATTAGATATATTCATTGAAATTATATAAATATAATTTCAATATTTTCAATAATGTAATTTGACTGAACCTTTTTTAAGGTAATTGATGAAACGAAAACATTGATGAAGCCGAACATAAACTAAACAGATGATGTTTAACGGTGTCCAAGACCCTGAAAGTGTATTAACACGAAGATTCAGCGAGTACCTAACTATTAACAAGGTAAACGATCAAATTTCAGTAAATTGGCTTTTGTTAGATTATTTTGACAAATGGAATGTATTGTATCTTTTACGGTTTAGTAATGTCTCTACAAAGTGCTTCCTTATTCGCTTTTATATGATTTCATTGAAGCAATGATCTCATTAATAATAAAGCAATCATCTTGTTCCACTCTTCTATGTAAATATAGTTTATACTATTTAGCTACATACAGGTTAAATTACTTGTTACTCTTCTTGTAATATTTGACTGTTCCTTTGTTTTTCTGGTTCGTTTATATCTTTGGACAACTTTTTCAAACATATTTTTTATTTTTAGTAAAATTTTATTTATTTAATGTATCATTTTTTAAATTCGGTTTCAGAATCACAATATTTAAATTATCAAAACCATTCAGTCATTTCCATTGCCAATTTTAACCCCAAAAAAAATTCAATTATTCGGTTTGAATTTTTAAATAAAAATTGAATCATTATTTGAGCATAAAATTTTGGATAAATTGTAATAACTTAAAAAAATTATTACAATCTTCAATTGATAACGTTGTACAAAAATAAGTATAAAACAATATTAATCAATAATAAATGTTGTTGTGATAATATATGATCATGGTATAAATGACGTATAATACTTGAATAACAAGGAACTTAGTAAATGGGGTCAATATTACAGGAAGGACAAGTTGTTGGGTTTGTGTCGGAGTTGTGTGTGTTGAGGTAGGGATACTGACGCAGTCGACGGGGTCCAGCGACAGCCAAGGCTATTTGGAGCAGGATCAGAACACAGCTGTACTTCATGTCGACTGAGCCGCCCCCACACCGTCCAGACTTATATACCCACCACCACCCCCGCCAGCCGTCTTCACCTCTTGCATTGCACTCTGGTCCAATCAAATCATTGAACTATATTATCAAGTCCCAAACAACGGGAATCCGCAGGACGGACTCTTATCCTTAAGGGAAAATACCAGACACACCCACTTACTCTGGGAAGTCCAACATCTCCGCCAACTTAATGAGGAAAGTAGTCTAAAAAAAGCTGTCGGATGACTTAATTATTGTTTTTAAAATCAAAAACATAAATCAGGAGATTCATAAGCCTTTCAGTTTTAAACAATCAAGCAGAAATTACTTTAATAAATACTCAACGAATTATAAACTAGTTATGGCTGTAATAATGTCAATTATAACTCAGAATAAACATTTATAATCTTCTTTTGGGAATTCTCCACAAGTTATACCTTTGTAAAAATGTTTAAAGAAAACAAATTTGTTGCATATGAACATTCAATGTGCCTATAACAATCAAAATCAAACAGAAACACAAACTTCCTACAATCAATGACCAGTAGTCTCTAAGGTAATTGATTACTGAATCAAAGACATTCAAAATAGTTACTAGCATTATTGCTTTATTGAAAGAACTATTCACTTAAAAAAAATTTTTTTTTTATTTATATGATGTTATATTTAAATCCCAATGATATCATTTCAAGAAATTGCAGCTAATCAAGATACTGCTGAATGTACGTTATGTTCCTGTGAAACAGCATGGCAAACAACAAGAAAGATTCTGTTAGGAATCTGATTGACTTCATATTGAGAAATGCCTTATTCTTAACTAAAAGAAAATATATAAAACGGTGTGCACAATGAGAGATGGTGCAAGAATACTTTAGTTGATGGAATATCTTTATACCCTATGAAGATATAATGGAAGGGCCAGTTTTCGAAAACATGACACATGATTTTTTTTCTATAACTTTGCAAATGAAGACCGGAAGAAAATTTCATGTTCTGGAAAAAGTTAAATTAAGTACAAAATCTCTATAACGAGAAAGAGGAAACTTTTGAAAAGAGCAAAAAAAAAATAATAAAGAAACGTTTCAGTTGCTGACTAAAGTGACCAACATATTATTGGAAAAATTAAAGGACCACAAATCTGTTGAAACTAATCATCAACCTTCTCGACGGATTGAAGAACTATTCAGTAATTATTTCTAAATTGTGTCACTATAACTACATCGACTGGATACATGCTTATAATTATTGCAACGAATCACTAAACAAAGTCAACTTTTTTATGTATTTGTTATTTAATTTAATATAATTTACTTGTACATTAAATTTATATACTTTTGAATATAATTATACTATTTGAAATTAAATTAGGTTTATTAATAATGATACCTATATTTAAACGACTTACAGAAGGAAACAGAAGCATGTACAGTTCATAAATTTTTAAAGAATATCTTATTTGTAAATTCAAATTATCAATAAAAACTTGCAGTTTATTATAAATGATTAAACAATTTTGTAAGATTTGAAAAATTTGAAACATTCAGTTTGTCAGCCTGTTTCACCTTTGGTCCAATCTGTTTTACCTAATTTAAGCGACCTTCCGAAAACATTTAAGAAAAGTCTTTATTGAGATTTTGTGTTTAATTATGTTTCTCGATAGAACTACAAATGTAAAAATTTGTTACTTAGGTAAAAAATAAAGTTTAATTTTGAGTTAATAGTATATTAAATAAAGCAATAGAACTATTAATAATTTGAGTTTCTTGGTCATTATCAAATTGCCTCTGATATCATTACATGGAGGAAACTTTATATTCATTTTTAACTTTGAGATGTTATGAGTGAACTAACTACCTGTAACAATTAAACTAGCTCATGTATTTGACAAGGCAATGCCTATAAGAAGTCACAATGTGTTCCTTGTAATTTCACTCTTCATGGTGTAAAATGTAACACTGATTTTTAGTTATGATACTCTCACAACATTAAGGGTTCCCTTTACATTCAATAAGTACTGCTCCGTACTTAAATAGTTTGATCACAAAATATATTTTTTCTTCATTTTTGCTTTTATTTATTTTTGCTCAACATTATTTATTCATTTATTTATCATATTTCTCTCACTTCGTATTATGTTTCATTCTTTTTACCACATTCTCTCTTAATCATCCATTTCATGACTCTACTTACAACGGCTGTGTATTGTTTACACTGAGTGCCTCCAACAATCTGAATGATTTACTCCTCAACATTGAATTAGCATAATAAGAGTAAAGAATATACTATACTACTATTTGGTATAAATTTAATAATGTTGGGGTTGTAGCAAAGGGACTACTGTAAAGGTTAACCATGTCTCAAAGCAGTAGCTTGTTGGATTTGTTAAACATAATTTTAATAATTCGTAAATGAAGACCGGAAGAAAATTTCATGTTCTAAAAAAAGTAAATTAATTAATTAATTTTTCCAATAATATGTTGGTTACTTTAGTTAGGAACATAATTTATTAGTTAAACATAATTTTATTCAAATTATACAGATTAATTATAAGTAAGACATCAGAAAAAAATTTCTTTTCTAAATTGGAATAAAAAATAATTATGAATTGAATATAAACAGATTTGAAGATATTTAAAGACAATTAACTACTCGCTTATTCACACCATTTGAAATGAAATGGTAAAATGAAATAACATATTTATTTACAATATTTGTTTATAATTTACAATGAAACTACCATAGATCTGTTATGGATGTCCTACTCTCAAAATAAAACTAATATTTTTTTTAATTTGTAACAATATTAAAAAAATAAACCCAGCATGTCCCATTTGATTGCATCTGAACCAGATTTCCGGAGCGTTTCAGGCTCGCATCCCTCGTTACCAGATGGATTCTCGGTACCTCATCAACCATATATACATGAATGCGGATTTTCTTTTTATTTCAAGTTTGTGCAACAACATTGGTTGCAAAATCAATATTTTAAAAAGAATAATTAATTTAATAAACTATTTTAGAAATTAAATTAAATATTTTAAACAAATAATATATATACTAAAATATACTAATTAATTTAATAAACCGTTTAACGTTAGGTAACACAATTTCTTCTAATTGGATAGAACTCAGATCTATCAAAAGTACAATAGAACTCACCTCTTCGAAGTACAAAGTACGTGGTTAAAATTACTCAAGTTCGGTAATTTTTAGAGTGTTCATTAGCTTGAAAAGAAGCACCTGTAATGAAGCCAAGTTTTACGAAATGTGATGTGAAAAAAGTAGTACAATGTGCCTGTATCTTGCTCTATAATACTGGATAGAAATCAGGGAATTTTATTTTGCAACCAGCCATTTTGAAATGATTTTATGAACTTAGGCAATATTTCAATGCTATTTTACATTAAATTAATTCTTCTCCCGCCTCTTATGTTTCCTCATTGCTAGTATCTAAAAACTGTTGATTACCCAATCTGATATTTTAAGCAATAACTATTCTGAAATACTTAAGTCTTGCCTCTTTGCAGTCTTCTATCTTAGGACGGTATACTTCAAGGTCATCTGATAATATCTTTTGTATGTAAGTGTATCTGTGCGTGTGTTATCCCTAAATGTCCTGATATCCCTAAATCAGCCCTTCAAACATTGCTTGAACTGTACACTAAGGAATGCCCTTTTCTATCTCCTGTTGGACGTATGTTCAGGCAGGTCGATGGGGTTGTCATGGGATCGCCTTTGGGAGTACTGTTAGCTAATTTCTATATGGGTAAAATTGAGTGAGATGTCTTTTCTAACTCTTTAAAGCCTCACATCTATGCTAGACATTTATGCTAGAGGAAATGAGGAAATTCGCTAACTTCGTCAACATCTCCCAGACGCATCAGGACTTAGTCTAAAAATTGAAAACAGCAGTAACGGAAATTTACATTTCCTAGATATTCTTGTTAAAAACCACAACTTCCTGAAGTACGTCTGTCTACAGGAGGCCCACTAACATGGGCCGTTGTTTCAGAGGCCAAAGTGACAACCAGGTACAAGCGCGCCACTCACTATTGGTGCTTACGTCAGACGAGCCTTGAGCCATTGCAGTGACTGGAACAGCTTCCATGTAGAAATTGAGACATGAACTCAAGTTATTATTAACGATGGCTGCACTAATAAGGTTGTCACCGAAGAGATTTCCAGACAGTTAACTGTCTTAAGAGATTTAGACAGTTAAAGTCTTATGGTACGCTAAGACAGACCATGGTGACCTTGGGACTGGTGAGAAAATACCATAAACTACAGAGCGTATATGTCCACACAATACTTACAGGAAGAACAGGTCTGAAGAAGATTATATCTAGACACGTGAAGACCACGAAAGAAGAGAATACACTCCTACTGAACATATATTAGAAAAAATAAAAGGACTAGCAGCCTGCTTATTAGAAATAGTAATAAGTGTCGCCGAACTTCAGCGCAGTAACTTAATATATCCGTTCTCATGTACACAAGAGAGCTGCGAATACCTTCCTTCACGATATATTGGGATGATTGCAACGAAGTTATTGAGGCTTCTTACACTTCTTCTTACCTATCTTCTGGAGCACCATAGATGCATATGGAGAAAGAACATGGTACTCGTCTGACGAGGGAAATGCTAGTGAATGAAACTTCTGTCCTCCTTACTAAGAAAACCCTCCTTCATTTGCAAATATTGCAGGCATTGTTTATTAAATAAAAATTCCCCTCACTAAATTATCTATTAATGATATGTTTGCCATTTCTAGTTCAAGAAATAGTAACCCTAATTTAACATTAACTCTAAATAATATTAAATTTAAGATAGTATTAAGATAATATTAAATTTAAGATAATATTAAATTATGGACAGCTTTACCATATACTCAGTTATACGAATATTATATATATATATATGTGTGTGTGTGTGTGTGTGTGTGTGTGTGATCAAACCACAATATAAAATGGGAAAACAAGACTAAGATCTTTCAACCGTAACAAACGGTCTTCGTCAGAGTCAAAAATCCTTCAAAAAAAAAAAGGCCATTTATTGCTTACATACACTTACTGTAGTACTCTCTGGTATATTAAAGTAAATAATAACATTTCCTTTTTAATATTATAAGGGGAATAATACACAAAAAATAACAAATATTAATTACAATTGTTATAGAACAAAGATTGAAACTTTTCTCTAACAAAATGGATTCAGTAACATTAAAATAAATGAAATAAAATGATTTTCTATAAGTTTGATAGTACTTTTACCATGGAGTTTGATAATAGGTGTTCACGGTAATTCCATCTAAATAAATCCAAAATTGAATTAACTTGTAACAGAACTTTATTGTTATCAGAAAATACTGAATCTTTGAAAAGTACATTACATAAAATATACAATTTTATTATTATAGTAAACTGGTTACTAATTTAAACTCCCTTCTAATGGGATTCTTCAAATTTTCCGTTGTGTGTTAAGTGCTAATATATTACGTGATGAAAATTTCATGAATTTAAAATTAGTGAATAGGAAATATTGCACTATTCTATGGTAGTTGTGATTTAATTAGTTAACTGATGAATATGTTTGTTTAGACACATTAAAAGAAAGCAAGAAACTGATTGATTGATAACGAGTTCGATATTATCTTTCCTCATAGTAAATTTCAGTTTAGTCCAGATTTTTCCCTTATCGCGCGTGTTAGTGTGATAATAATTCAAAAATTTAAAAATTCTAGAGAGCAAGTTGTTCAGAAGGAAATAATGTCTAAAAGTACATTTGAGCAAAAAAAATTAACTTTCTCATCATGCAATATTACACAAAAACTATAGGGCACATCTGCACTATAGGACAATTTCAGTTTTGTATTAAGGATGAATTTGATCCATAGAAAGGTGTAAACTGTAGCGTGCCCACAAACTTTTGAAAACACATGCAAACAGAAATCATCAAAAAACTTCAAAAAAAAGGACTCAGAGACCTCAAAATACGTAAATCCATCAAAATATCGAGATTGATTTTTTTTTTATGATTATTATACTTTACTTACAATAAAGTAAAAATAATAATTAAACATTATTCCATTGAATTCACTTATTATTGAACCATGAGCAATAGTCTATTCTATGTATATCCAAAAATACAATAATGCATTGTAAAATATTTATACATATTAAAAAAAAAGAATATTTTTTAATATTTTGAGTTTAGGTAAACTATGCATTAGATATACACAATTTTACCTTCACAACATTTTGCAATAAGCACATGAAATAAAAATCGACTTATAAATCACAGTAAAATTCTTAATATGGCTATGGAATTTCGACTACTTAACAATCTTCATAGTCACAAGGTGAATGGTTGTCATGAAAACTGTTATTTAGTCGGAAGCCCTTTGTCCATTTCTGCGTTTCATATAGTGGTTCAAGCATTAAAATGTTGCGTTGCCACAAATACTGCTTTAATAATAGGTCATTGTACCATTCTCGATTCACACTTATTGTTTGTGTGTCCATGATTCCAATATTAATAATTTAGTATTATAAACTCACCATGTATTGATTTATTACATTTTAAGTGAATCATAGCAAAACTGTATTCTATAGAAATATTGTTCTGCAGTCATAACCTAATCGTTTACAAGTATCCTGTATTTAATTAATTATTTCGGTCTGTGAAATAATTTTAATGTGTGTAACTTACTGAAGTTATTAATAAACAGGATGAAGTATGGCAATATGTGTTCATACACCAAGGCAATATGGGATATCGTTCCTGGAAACATTAACATTAAAATCTCTTCTTTTCTCGAACTTTCTTTTACTACTGATTATACCTTCTCACAGGGAATTAATCAGATATTGCTCATCTGCAATATCTGAATAGTGAAATTATAGTATAGATAATGCAATAAAAATGAATTACAATAACAAAGGATCGAGAAGTCTTGAAGAAGTATACCTGATTCTGAAGGCATTTTA
The DNA here is from genome assembly GCA_026182355.1 of Hermatobates lingyangjiaoensis. Classification (NCBI taxonomy): domain Eukaryota; kingdom Metazoa; phylum Arthropoda; class Insecta; order Hemiptera; family Hermatobatidae; genus Hermatobates; species Hermatobates lingyangjiaoensis. The sequence continues at coordinate 651,341 of JAPFBL010000047.1, read as the reverse complement.
AAGGCATAATGATAAATAACCACACCAGAAGTGATGTAGAATTAAGGAAAGGAAGTCTTAAATACCAAGCGGAAGTCTTTGAGAACGGAATCTTTGAAATATGTTAAAAAGAAATAGATTTGTTTAAAAACAAAAATATTTCTATAAATAGCTTGCTGCAAAATAACTCGCAAGGAGGCAGAGGAAATAAAATAATAAAAGTAATATTCCCTTCTATTTTAAAAACATGTTTTTATGATAATCATAGTGTTTATAAATTGAGATAAACTTTTTTAATTAACCTTGGTCATATAATTTAGTTGAGGATAATTGGTTTAGAGGAAAGCAGGAAAATGCTGTACAGTCGGTAAGGATATACTAGAGCAGTCAATGGGCTGACCACTTCCTTCACCATTGAACCTGTTTTATGCAAAAAAAAAAACACCTTTTCCTTGTCTGTTTAATGGCTTGACTTCTTGACTTAACTTTTCCTTATGATTAGTGTCCAGATTAAGTTCAATGCCCTTGTGTATATTTTACAGCAGATTGGTAGGGTAGTGGAGTGGGGAGGCCGCACCAACAACCCCCCTACATCAGATTAAGCGTTAAACACCAAGTCGGAATAGGAGGGGATCCAATAGCCTTCTTTTCACAAATAAATCATATGTGGAGTTCTGTTTTTTTTTATTCCAGCTCACAAGACTACTGAAAAGAAAAAGAATAATTCTGAGAACTAAAGAAACCGTTTCTTCAATCATTTCTGTTACCTTGTCTTCTGAGTCTATCATACTTTTTCCAGTGATGGTAACTCTTTACATTTTCCCTTTAATATTTATTCAAAATTACGCCTCTTGTTACCTTCAACCATTAATCTGCAAAACTTATTACAATAGTGGTACAAAGCACCTACAAAGACCTGGAAAAATAAGGTAAGATATTTTTTAACACTGGATTAATACTTCAGGTAACAATTTAAGCCTTTATAATCTTTCCACACAAAAAATATATCGTGACAAGAGAAAACACACACATCCTACTTTAAGCATATAATATTGGAATTAGCTCTCTGCCGGAAAGAAAAGACTATTCTTGGCAGGTTTACCTGCAGTTATAGCTTTGTTAGTTCCCAGAATGATGGGAAAGCCACATATTTAAGTCCCCCCCCCCCCACCACCACCACCACTACGACAATATGGGTTGGAGGAGGGGAGATTATATGTATTCCAGCATTCTGCAGAGTATGGAATAATAAAATAGAAGGCAATCTTGTCAGTGCAAGAAAAGCTATTCAAAAGAAGAACGAATAATGGAATCATATGATCAAAAACTTATCCATATTCAAGGAAACCTTTAAAATCTTTAAAGATCAAAAAAAAAATTTAAGGATCAAAAACATTAAAGATTCATATTCAAGGAAACCTCTAAAATCTTTAAAGATCAAAAGAAAAATTTTAAGGATCAAAAACATTAAAGATTCATATTTAAGGAAACCTCTAAAATCTTTAAAGATCAAAAAAAAAATTTAAGGATCAAAAACTTTAAAGATTCATATTTAAGGAAACCTCTAAAATCTTTAAAGATCAAAAAGAAATTTAAGGATCAAAAACTTTAAAGATTCATATTCAAGGAAACCTCTATGAAACCATCTTTTAGTCAATAAAAAAATACGACGGACCTAATAGCAGAGGTTTACATGAATATATCCACAATAACAAAGTCAAATCCTTCATCAAATCTTCAAAGAAAAGGGTTTTCTCATTTAGGATAAGATACAAATTGTGTAACGATGAATTCTTAAGTTTTACATTACAAAAAATTTTATGTATGAGGCCTGACGATTTATTTACCTACATATTACATATTGTATATCAAACAAATGTACTTCTCTGATATGACTCTCACGTATCTATTTGGATTTATTTCAATATTAGTATGTATATTTGACTTTCTTTTATTTAATATCTTTGCAATAAAAACAAAATTTTAATGCAAACAATGGCCCTATAAAAGTTCGTTTAACATCGTTAAAAACCTGTTTATTGAGTTTTGACCATGAAGGACAATTTAAAACTAACCACAGTTTCAGAAAACTATACGTCCCCTTTTATATATTATAATTTTAACAAAAAAAAATCATTTAGGATAGTTATAATAAACATTTAAATAAATATAATTTAGCTTAAACTGAAATAAAAGGGGCATAATACCAAAAGTGTGAAGAATATTCTTTACCGCTAAAACAAATGATATGTCTCTTTGTTTTACAGATTTGAAATCAAGCAAGAAAATTTTCAAAATGAAAGAATCCAATTACAACTGCACAGATATCATTGAGGAACTTTACAAAGAAAATATATTTTTGGTTGTCTCTAATGTACAGAGCGTCATAGATAAAAGAATTTTCTAATACAAAATAGGGATTCTTTGAGATGTTTTATATACACCCTCCAAGTCACATAAACATTGATATCCACATAATTAATTCAGAAAAAAGTGTTTTAAACACTAAATGCACCGTTCCAGTCCTCAAAAGTATCACCGAGATTATCGTTGTTGCAGGAGTTGGTGCCTAATCCAAGCAACAAAAGCTTTCTTCTCATAACTTAATCTTTTGCCGGTATAATTATTGGATTAATTTTCTCATTTGTTTTCTTGATATTAGGTTTTACATATATCTAATACCAATACTACTGGATATTTTTATTATTCTTACTTGTAAAAAAAAATAAGTATTTTAGCTAAATTTATTTGTTTGTATGAATGATAGATATTAGGTTGTAAGTTATATTATATAAGGTTTCAGTTTGTTTCATTCACAAAGTACTTTATCAGATGTCTTATATTTACCAGAACCTTCTTTAATTTTCAATGTGCCATGTGGCAATTTCATGCTGGTATAATTTAAATTGTTAAAATTTTCCTCTCCACGGGTGTTTATAAAAAATATTACTATAAATCTATGAAGTTTAAGTGCAAGTCGTAAATACCGAGTGAGCTTTCAGTGTTCTAATTTAGCATAGGAAATGTAAACATTTTTTATGTTTCTTTTGATACTTCAGAAAGTTAATGGCAAACGTCTATTTGCATGTTTTTACTTTTTAAAAGTTGAAACAATGAATCAAGACAGCTTGTTTTCTTAAAAAAAAAATAAAAGGTTATTATAGAAGAAGGGTATTCTTTGACCTTGAAGAGGTAAATTTAATGGAATAGTTGAGTACGGTCAGGTTAATTGACGGAGGGGTTCTTCCTTGTCAGAGTGGAAGACTGACTACCTCTGACAACTACTCTGCAACACGTTCGCTTATCAACTTCCTTCCATCTAGTGCTCAGACGCCATTGTGCCTTTTAAATCATTTGTGCCTTAACAACGACAGTTATTACTGATTAAAAAATAGATAACGCTAATTATACTTGGTTTTTACTTTTATGACTTAAAGTCCACGTCATTAAACAATAACGAACTGGACCAAACGTTTTGATAAAGAGTTTCTGTAAAATGTTATAAACAATAAAGGGAAAAAAAGATATATATATATTATTTAAAATGTATGTTTAAATGTACACAAATATTTTATCGGTAGAATGAAACAGAAGAATGAAAACCTTAACAATATATATGACTTACTACTATATAAACCAGTCCTCTCCAGGTGCACTCGTGAGTTGCACCTGGGGACTCTCCATCCCTAAGGCAGAATATTTTGGAAATCGCTCAAATTTATTTTGATAAAATTAAAAATATTAATAGTACTAAATAATCTTTTAATATTAAAATATTGACTAGAGTCAATAGAGTAACTTTTTTTATTACTCGAACTCTAGACATAAAATAAAATATCCTGGAAAGAAAGATTTAAAAATCTTTATCAATCTTATTCCATTAATTAACACATAAAAAACGAAAAAAAACAACAGAGAAGGATTGCAGGCTTTTTCTGGAAGAGGTTGAATCTCTGAACCTTGTGCAAATGCAAGATATGACCTTTAAAATGTTATAGATTTTTTAGTAAATCATTCTTAACAAGAATAAAAGTGTGAAATATATAACCAATGACCATCGTAATATTTAAAATCTATCTCACGTATTTTTATTTAATTTGTTTCATAATAATATAGATATATCTTTTTATTAATCATTAATACAGAAACAATTATAAGTGTGGTAGTAACGTAGGTTTAAAATCTAAAGATGTTTCTCGAAACAACAAAACTCAAACACTTTTGACTGAAAATGAACCCTTATGGTTGCTACTCGTATTCATAGGAGACGATGAAATTCTGATCCTTACTTTAATAAAATGATAAGTCTATGTCGTTAAATGCAAAAGCATATCTCCATCTATGGCCTCATGCTTAGTGGTCCCTCCATAGGGAAATAAGAAATTTCTGATTTAATATTGTAACATGTACATTTGAGTTAAGTTGGTGTGATAGACGAGGAGTTCTTCATTTCTATTTAAATTTTCAATAACATTGTTATTAGTTATGATAAAAACACAAATATTATAAACCTACGTTGCTACAATGCATGAGATGGATTTAACGGATTCGTTACAGACATTGGGATTTAAGGCAATTTTGTTCTAATTCTGAGAATGATTGCGAGGAATTAGTGGTCGAAACAATGTGATGTCATTCTCATTTAAAGAAAAAAATTGTTGATACCTAAGAAGAGTCAAAATTCAGCAATGACTAAAAGCTAGTCGACTGTGTGTGTAGTTGGATGAAAATCTTTGACAGTAGTCAAAACTAACTCCTATTTCAAAATGAACGTAGTTCTATAAATTAATTGAAAAAATAAAATAATACAATTAAAAGTTGTTGACTAGATGTTTGTACTTGGGAAATCCCCAAGCTACAGACTACTGAAATTCCTCCGAACAAGTGTGACATGAACTTGCTGACATATATCACGTCACAGTTCGTCACACACACTATGACATGTAAGATGCCCAAGTAGAGTTCAGTGCAGTAAAGTCATTACAGTATTTTTTTTTTTATAAATCAGGATATTTTATAAAAAGTCATGTCGAGAGAGTTTTTGCTGGACAAGTTGGAGTGTTACTCCTTGAAGGGGGCTTCACACAATCGACCTTTGTTGCTACATATAAGAAACTTAAGAAAACAATGAAAAAAAGGTGACCACATGGAGACAATCGGTCCACCAAGTTACATAACGATAATGAAAAAGACTACAGCTCCATCAAAGTGGAGTACTGTTGACTGAAAAACCTTAAAATTTGCCTAACAATTTGAAAGATTTTTCCTAATTTTCCATTTCTTTTCTGTATATATTGTTTTACATATTGATATTACCGAGTTTAAACGTTTTTTGCTGAAAATTTTGTAATTAATTAATTCCACAATGAGCTACTATTCTCTTAAAGTATTTATAAGAGTCTTTTAAATCATGATTCGAAGTATTATAAGTGATTCAGATGTTCAATGAGTCACAATAATTTACCAAGTTTAAAGTTCTAGAGTATAAATGTTTAACATAAGAATATGTTTAAGATATTTATGGTTCAATTTAGTTTGTTCGTCATCTTTATATAAACCTTCGCATTTATACTATGTTATATTTTAATCAATGTACAAACAGTAACTTTATTGATACTAACTCACAAAAATTAATCTTTTCGAAAGTCTTTATGTATACTTCTAAGTTAAGAATGTTAACCTGTTATTTTTTGACGCGTCATCCATCAGTTGGTCTAATATAAAAAGAAAAAGCATATAAACTCAAATAAAATTTATATAAATTGATGGGGAAATTAAACTTAACTTCAAAGAAACTGCAGACATATATTCTACCCAAAATGCTTTGCGCAGAAAAAGACAGTCTACATGATTTTATATTCTATATAACCTGGTTCAATTTCAAAACTATCGGAAGATAATTTGAATATGTTTCCCAGTTTTTCCTTTTTGAAGAAACGACTCTATACTGCGATCACAGCTTGTGGGTCAAGCAATGTTAGCATGATCCCAACAGTAGTACAGCTTCAGCGTTTAAATCCTACCTTTTCATCTCAGAGAGGTAAAATCTTGCGCACACTGTCACACAGGAGTCACAGATCCCAAGCGTTTACAATGTTAAAATTATGTACTTCCTAAAGTTCTCACTGTAAGAAACTTGATGGTGATGAAGAATATTTTGTGAGAACTGATAATAAAAATGGTCCTAAACTTAAGCTCTTCATGAAAGCTCTTTATTTGAATATTCATCCTGAACTCCTCATTTGATCTTCATCTTCAAGAACCTCACTCCGTTTAGGCGCCTTTGTCCAACAATTAATGAAGAAGAATAAACTTACTTAGAATTTCTCATTAATTTGTTGTTTATGTCATCAATTTTTGTGTTATAAAAATGTAGTATAACTTACAGGTGTTATATAAATCAGGCGTTACAGTTTGCAGAACCTAACATATCATGCTGGCGTAAGCGTCAGAATGAAATGTCAAACACGGGGAGGATAGCTTACTGATATGAAAATACATATAATAAAGCGTACGAAGTATTTATATATTAAATTTTGATACTAAAAGGGTGTGGACAGTCTCATTTTTTGTTGTTTATATATATATAAAGATTTCACATAAACACATGAAATAACAATCAATGATCAAACCACAATAAGAAATGGGAAAACAAGACTAAGATCCCTCAACCGCAACAAGCGGTCCTCGTCAGAGTCGAAAACCCAACTGTTGGGTCAGTTGGGTTTTTGACTCTGAAGAGAACCGCTTGTTGCGGTTGAGGGATCTTAGTCTTGTTTTCCCATTTCTTATTGTGGTTTGATCATTGATTATATATATATACACACTTAAAATAAACTGTGACACATAGAAAGAAACATAACAAAGACTCATTTTTCAATATTTGGGCCGTATGGTGATCATTCTCAGGAAAAGAAGTGAATTGACGGAGGGACAACAGTCAACTATATATATATATATATAAATACTTTGAAAATTTTGAGAAACACGAATGAAAAACAGAAACTAGGACTCACATTCAATATTTCAACCCTTTCAATGGTCGGCACAGGAAAGGAAGTTGAGAGGCCACTATGAGCACTTAGTTTAAGAATACATTCTTACAAGCCTTTCATTTACCTCTGCAACTGAAAGAAAGTCATTACCTTTTCGACTTAGACCTTATTTCGTAATGCTTCTTTTTTGATATAGTCTCTACAGTAACTGCGTAGATAGTGCTTGTTAAAATGAAATATACAATATAATTACAATTGATGAGGCATTAGTAGTATGGTACTAAAAGACTATAGAATAACTGAATGCATGGATAGATTTGTCTGGATGGTATCCTAGGTCGATCGGCACACTAGTCAGGTATTCAGTTCGAGGACTGGCCCACATTGTTCAAGGCCACATAGCTAACTGCTCCACAACACTTGTGGTGCTTTTATTTAAGGTGTACAACTTATGTACTTCTATACAATAATATGTATTTATTTCTTATCATATCAATGAAATATTTTAGAAATAAAGTAAATCAATACTTGTATTTATTTGAAATGTAGGGCAATAAAAACACAATATAAATATTACTTTACAAATCATTTATATATATAAGATGAATATACTTTAAAAATTGTACTAGTATTTCATTTCTCAATAATAACCGCTTTTTTGTACATTTATCTTTAAAGCACATCCAAAGGGTAATCATTAATATAACAGTGTTAATTAATAGTAAAAAATTAATAACTATATTTATACCACCGAGCAAGTGTGCCATGCACTTGCTGACATATATCACGTCACAGTTCGTCCCACACAGTATGACATGTAAGATGCCCAAGTAGAGTTCAGTGCAGTAAAGTCATTACATTTTTTTTTTTTAGAAATCAGGATATTTTATAAAAAGTCATGTCGAGAGAGTTTTTGCTGGACAAGTTGGAGTGTTACTCCTTAAAGGGGGCTTCACACAATCGACCTTTGTTGCTACATATAAGAAACTTAAGAAAACAATGAAAAAAAGCTGACCACATGGAGACAATCGGTCCACCAAGTTACATAACGATAATGAAAAAGACTACAGTTCCATCAAAGTGGAGTACTGTTGACTGAAAAACCTTAAAATTTACCTAACAATTTGAAAGATTTTCCCTAATTTTCCATTTCTTTTCTGTATATATTGTTTTACATATTGATATTACCGAGTTTAAACGTTTTTGCTGAAAATTTTGTAATTAATTAATTCCACAATGAGCTACTATTCTCTTAAAGTATTTATAAGAGTCTTTTAAATCATGATTCGAAGTATTATAAGTGATTCAGATGTTCAATGAGTCACAATAATTTACCAAGTTTAAGGTTCTAGAGTATAAATGTTTAACATAATAATATGTTTAAGATATTTATGGTTCAATTTAGTTTGTTCGTCATCTTTATATAAACCTTCGCATTTATAATTTGTTCTATTTTAATCAAAATACAAACAGTAACTTTATTGATACGAACTCACAAAAATTAAGCCTTTCGAAAGTCTTTATGTATACTTCTAAGTTAAGAATGTTAACCTGTTATTTTTTGACGCCTCATCCATCAGTTGGTCCAATATAAAAAGAAAAAGCATATAAACTCAAATACAATTTATATAAATTGATGGGAAAATTAAACTTAACTTCAAAGAAACTGCAGACATATATTCTACCCAAAATGCTTTGCGCAGAAAAAGACAGTCTACAAGATTTTATATTCTATATACCCTGGTTCAATTTCAAAACTATCGGAAGATAATTTGAATATGTTTTCCAGTGAGCCTACCCAGTTTTTCCTTTTTGAAGAAACGACTCTATACTGTGATCACAGCTTGTGGGCCAAGCAATGTTAGCATGATCCCAACAGTAGTACAGCTTCAGCGTTTAAATCCTACCTTTTCATCTCAGAGAGGTAAAATCTTGCTCACACTGTCACACAGGAGTCACAGATCCCAAGCGTTTACAATGTTAAGATTATGTGCTTCCTAAAGTTCTCACTTTAAGAAACTTGATGGTGATGAAGAATATTTTGTGAGAACTGATAATAAAAATGGTTCTAAACTTAAGCTCTTCATGAAAGCTGTTTATTTGAATATTTATCCTGAACTCCTCATTTGATCTTCATCTTCAGGAACCTCACTCCGTTTAGGCGCCTTTGTCCAACAATTAATGAAGCAGAATAAACTTGCGCTTCTTCCCATTGAATTTGATTCTTTTGCTTCAAATAAACTTGTTCGTTGAGAATATATTTTTTATTATCATATTGAAAAGAAATATATTCATAAATTATGCATACTTAAAGAAAAATTCTTAAATCCACGAAGTTTGCAGTTATATTTTGAAACAAAAGTACAGACAGATGTCTTCAGGTTTATACATGTTTAGCCCAAAAGAGTTACATTTATATGTATTTATCATCACTTGTTGATTAATAAAAAAAATTTCTCATTAATTTGTTGTTTATGTCATCAATTTTTGTGTTATAAAAATGTAGTATAACTTTAGGCATTTAGGTGGATCAGGTGTTAAAGTTTGCAGAACCTAACATATCATGCTGGCGTAAGCGTCAGAATGAAATGTCAAACACGGGGAGGATAGCTTACTGATATGAAAATACATATAATAAAGCGTCCGAAGTATTTATATATTAAATTTTGATACTAAAAGGGTGTGGACAGTTTCATTTTTGGTTGTTTATATATATATATATATTGTTAAATAACGCCCCATATTTGGCTTATATCTGCTTCTTACACAATTTCTCCAGTTTCCGGAATTCCTTCCTCGTCTCTTCATTAAAACTGTAAAGTCTATCACCGATATTACTAGTCGACATGTTTCGAATGTACCACATTCATCATCAGGACAAGAAGCCCTTTCACGCACATAGATGGCTCCATGTACCTTCAAATTGACGGCGTGGCAATGGGTTCACCCCTAGGTGTCACATTTGCAAACTATTATATGTGCTACGTGGAAAACAAAATCCTAAACAACAGCCCTGAATTAAAGCCTGCTATTTATTGTAGATACGTGGATGATTGCTTTGTTGTTGCAAAAGATTCAGAACAATTACTAAACTCAAGTCAGCATTTGAAAATAACTCCTGTCTCAAATTTACAATAGAAACAGCAATAGAAAAAAGAATGAACTTCCTTGATGTAAATATTAACCTGAAAAATAACATACTGCAGACTTCTATTTACAGGAAACCTACCAACACAGCATCATACCTAAATGCGAAGAGTGAATGCCCTCAACGGTATAAAGACGCCACTATCAGATCCCTAATCCACAGAACGTACAAGACCGCCTCAACCTGGGACCTTTTCAACGGTAATATTTCGTCAACCAAGCAAGCGTTAATCAACAATGGTTACTCAAACAAGTATTTCGATAACATTCTAAAACGCTGCCTCGAAAATAGATTCACCTCAGATAATACGAGCCTAATAACAGGCACTAACCACAAAATATTCTACAAGAACCAATATACAGATGAATATAAGACTGATGAACGTGTTTCGAAAAATATTATAAAAAGCCATGTTAAATGTATTAAGCCTGACGATAGTTTGACCCTGATAACTTACTACCAAAGCCCTACCTTACTACCAAAAGCAGTTTAATAATGAAAAATAGTCCTAGCGTAAAGGAGTCAAAAGAAACAAATCTTGTATATGAGTACTCATGTAATATCGGGAGCTGCGAGGCCCGTAAAAGCACATATATAGGAATGACTTCGACTTCATTGTCTAGAAGAATTACTATGCACCTTTCTGCCGGCGCGCCAAAATGCCATACCCCAGCAGTCCATAAGACAAAACTCACAAGAGAAATGATGGTAAATTCCACGAAAATTATCGCTAGAGAAAGAAATCATTTTAAATTACAACTATTAGAAGCAATAATTATTCAAGAAAAGCAACCAGCGATAAATATCCAAGTTAATAATTCTTGTCGAATTTTAAAACTATTTGTAAACAGAAACACCCAGATTAGCCAGGTAGTAGGTGAGTCCAACCACCCTACCTTAATCACCCATAATGGTCCGTGATACAGGGCGATGCCCTGTAAACATTCCATTAATAATCCATCTTATATATATATAACTAGCTTTCCTACTATTACTCTCATTATTGTCCTGATGATGAATGTGGTACATTCGAAACATGTTGACTAGTAATATCGGTGATAGACTTTATAGTTTTAATGAAGAGATGAGGAAGGAATTCCGAAAACTGGAGAAATTGTGTAAGAAGCAGATACAAGCCAAATATGGGGCGTTATTTAACAATATATGTTTAAATGAAGGGCTGCTTCCAACTTTTACAAATATATATATATATATATATATAACAAATTCAATAATATATCAACCGTTGGATAGAACAGGTGCACAATAAAATCGGGATTCGGTCAATTTTCCAGGATCAAAATCAAACTCTCAATGCCGACGTTTCGGTTTTATTTAAAACCTTTTTCATACAATTTTTCCCTACAGGCCTACAAACAATTTTTCTTTTTTCACAATTGTAATATTCCATTTTGATGTTAGTTATATGTTGATGTTTATATATGATTTCTTGTCATCCTTTGTTTGTAGGCCTATGAAAAAGGTTTTAAATAAAACCGAAACGTCGGCATTGAGAGTTTGATTTTGATCCTGGAAAATTGACCGAATCCCGATTTTATTGTGCACCTGTATATATATATATATATATATATATATACACTTAAAATAAACTGTGACACATAGAAAGAAACATAACAAAGACTCATTTTCAATATTTCGGTCGTATGGTGATCATTCTCAGGAAAAGAAGTGAATTGACGGAGGGACAACAGTCAACTATATATATTTATATATAACAGATTCAATAATGTATCAACCGTTTGATAGAATAGGTGTGTTCTCTAATTGGGGTTCGGTCAATAAAATTGACCGAACCCCGATTAGAGAACACACCTATATATTTATATATATATATATAAATACTTTGAAAATTTTGAGAAACACGAATGAAAAACAGAAACTAGGACTCATATTCAATATTTCGACCCTTTCAACGGTCGGCCTCAGGAAAGGAAGTTGAGTGGCCACTATGAGCATTTAGTTTAGGAATACATTTCTTACAAGTCTTTCATTTACCTCTGCAACTGAAAGAAAGTCATTACCTTTTCGACTTAGACCTTATTTCGTAATGCTTCTTTTTTGATATATTCTCTACAGTAACTGCGTAGATACTGCTTGTTAAAATGAAATAGACAATATAATTACAATTGATGAGGCATCAGTAGTATGGTACTAAAAGACTATAGAATAACTGAATGCATGGATAGATTTGTCTGGATGGTATCCTAGGCCGATCGGCACACTAGTCAGGTATTCAGTTCGAGGACTGGCCCACATTGTTCAAGGCCACATAGCTAACTGCACCACAACACTTGTGGTGCTTTTATTTAAGGTGTACAACTTATGTACTTCTATACAATAATATGTATTTATTTCTTATCATATCAATGAAATATTTTAGAAATAAAGTAAATCAATACTTGTATTTATTTGAAATGTAGGTCAATAAAAACACAATACAAATATTACTTTACAAATCATTTATATATAAAAGATGAATATATTTTGAAAATTGTACTAAGTATTTCATTTCTCATTAATAACCGCTTTTTTGTGCATTTATCTTTAATGCATATCCAAAGGGTAACCATTAATATAACAGTGTTAATTAATAGTAAAAAAATAGTAATAGTAAAAAAATTAATAACTATATTTATAAATGTAAAAGACAATAATTCAAAAATTACTTAAGTTGTTACATTTATACTAATGTATAGCCAAATCATTAAAGAGTGTTTGAATAAAGAGCATGTAAAGAAACAATCAAAAGCAACCCGTTTTGAGGATCAGATAGATATCACTTGAAGGTCACTAAATGGACCCATGACATTGACATGCTCTCCCATTAAAATAATTAAATCCTTTTAATTTAAAGTCTAACTTCACTGTCAACTTTTCAAATTATCTCTGTTTTTTTTTGTTTTTCGCTACTTATGTAATAAAATAATTGGGAGGTAGTTGCAGGAGGAAAACCACTTTGCGTGATAGAGGATAGTGGTAAGAATTCATAAAATGTATTTTAATACGATCTCAATATTGTTTAATGAGGAGTAATTTTAATTATTGTAGGAATAATAAATCTTCAAATTAATGATCGGTATAAAATTTTGAGGGGGAGGAGGTTTCTCCGAGGTCACTGTCACTGTAGCACGCTCTGGTTCAAAGGAACTATTTGGTTAAGGTTAATCACTAATAAGTATTAGAAGGTAGATATCACACCACTCACATATGCACACAAATAAAATAAGTTATAGCTAAACGCACCACTAACCCTGAGCTTTATATGTCGCAAATTTCAAGAGTTGAAGTCCACCTCAAGCGTGTCATCTCTGTCAAAGCTGAGAGGCCTGACTAGAGATCACGGAGAGAACTCCAGGTGTTTTACCAGATGATCACTAGCAACTTTAGAGCATTGCAGACTACATTGTATACTTCAAATAATAATTACTATTAGTCGTAAAATAGTGCTCATTGAGGGAGCGTCTATTATCTATATTGTATGTTATATTGTTTTTGTTAATTTTTGTTTTAACATGTGACATAATTGGAATCTAGTTAAGAGTAATTTGTGTATAGCTTCTGCTTTAAATAAACCATATGCCCGGTAGAATCTGGTTTTTGTAGTCTTTCTTTAAAAATTGTTACTTAATATGCTATAGTTTATTTATAGGTTATAAATAAACTACAAGAATACCTACATTCACGTGGGAATTAGTATGTCTATGTGATTGTGTTCTTCATGCATGCATGTGAATCAACCTCCTACCTCAATGTCCGGAGCAATGCTTCTCAACGCTTCAAAGATGGAGCAATCCTTAATGCACAGATAATATAACATCTCATCGAATTAGGAAATATTCAGCTCAAACATTAATAGAACCAAGCAATCATTTGTTAATAAAGGTTACTTAAGGAAAATTATGGTCGTCTTTTGAAAGTATACCTTTGTGTTCGGAACATTGACAGAGGTTGGTGGGAGTCAGGTATGCCATCACCTGACATCTTTGACGGTTTCGACTTCGTATCTTGCCGGTTTATCGCTGAGTCTGGTCTGGCCAGATCCAATCTTACACATGTATTTATTATTGTATAATGTCATATTGATTGTAATAAATTTACCTCTCAGCAAAAATTTGTATTATAGTGATTTATTAGAAATAACATTGATTATAAACGGTGTTTTTATCAAAAACTTGATGAAAGAGTTTCAAAAGATATTGTAAGAAATAATTTGAGGTGCAAAGACAAATAAAAAGTAACACTGGTAACTTACGATAAAAGCCCACCTGAGAATAGCCTGTTTATAAAAAAATAATAGCCAAGTCAAAAACTCGCCTTTAAAGGAAACATGTCTACTGTAAATCTACTAATGGGGATTGTCAAATCTAAAAACACTCGTACATTAGTATGACTACCACTTCCCTATCAAGAAGGTTCACCATGCACTTAATGACTGGAGCACCCAAAAACACATGCATGAGAACCCAACGTAAATTTTACCTGACTGATGCTGGTTAAAAATACGAAAATTATTAAAAAAGAAAGTAACTCCGAAAACTGAGAATTTCGGAAGCTATACTAATTCAAAACCTGAACCTCTCATAAAAGTTCAGGTTGAAAATAGTACCAAAATAAAAAATCAATTTAATTCACATCAAGGACTTACAGAAACCCTTACAGATAGTAACTCAGACTGCGAGGCTACTCACCTCAGATTATCTTAGTCTTGATGAAAACCAACTCCCAGTGTCTCCACTTAGCTTATATAAACCATAATATTCACCCAAAAAGTTATTCACGTCCTGAAGAAAAAATTTCATAGTTGAAAACAAGAGGCAATGGGTAATATAAATTACAGTCGACTATGGGGATTGTAATCTGCTGTGTAGAGCAAATAACGAGAGAGTTATTTAAAAAAATTGAAAAGTTTGTTAGGAAACATGTATCAGCTAGGTTTAGTGTAATTTTTGTAATATATTTCTTAAGGAAGGACTGCTTCAAAAATTTAAAAGTTTATACAGATGAATAAGTATGTATAACTAGGTATATGGATGACGGTAAATATAATAGAAATGAAAATACATTATATTTAGAAAAAGAAATAAGATGAAATAAAAAAATAAGTGCAAATAAATAAGTACAAAATAAAGAAAAACAAGAAATTAAAGTAATATATAAATATACATTAGTGATAAGTAGATATATGTATATTAAACAATATAATTCCATAACAAAAAATCAAAACAATTAATAGTATACGTAGTATCTATAAAACGTATTTACTAAATGTATAGTAACTAGGATAAATGTATTGTGAACAGAAAAACGTATTTTAATGGATTTAAAAATTAATATTCATGTATCATCGTATTGTAATCAGTCATCACTGCATGACGTACAATCTACGTAGCATGCCGGGAAAACACACAAACACATACTCATACTAATTCCCACGTGAATGTAAATATTGTTGTAGTTTATTTATAACCTAATAATAATTGTTATTTATAACGGTGCCCGGTATACATTTCTGAGGCACTCTCCTTTTATAACACCATTATTGGTGTCTCTACTTTTAGTTTTAACTCATGAGCAGGCAGTCCAGGAGCAGTTACAGAGTCAAGAAATTCAGTTGGATAATGTCCTGCTTCTGTTTGGATAATGTACTCTGTTTACTAGCACTTACTCTGTAAGTTCTTTCTTCAGCCAATGTAGCGTTAGAACTTATCACTTGTTTGCTGATTTTACCTGCTTTTGTTGAGAGTAGGGGTGAGGATTGCTCGCTCACAAAGTGAGTTATACTGAATAGAGGCATATCTTGAATTCCGTTTATTAACTATTAAACTAAAAAAAGCTATTGACAGCTTTCAATACTTTGTTTTTTTTCACCATGTGAGTACAGCAGAATAGGTAAATTGTGAGTATGTGGTGTTTGTTCTTGTTTGGAGGCCTCATTGCCACATAGTTCACATATGCCTCAACCCAAGAAAAAGAGACGATTATTTTGTATTCTTGCAATATTTGTTTTTGACCTTGTTCTAATTTTCTCTGTTAGAAATAAATGGTTTTTACTGTTCCTTAATATCTGCAACAAATGTTGCTGTTGGTTTTAATGCATACGGATTTTGTGTGTTTTCTAAGCATTCCGTCCATTAAAGAGCTTTTGCTATGACCAGCTGTTCAGTCTCATAATTCGAGAAAGCTGGAGCAAGGAACGTTAACAACGTTACCTTAAGGAGAACTACAAACCCACACCCTGCATAGTCACACCCTTCTCTGCTGCTATCTTTATACATTTTAAAATTGCCTTCTTCAACCCTGTTTTCATTAATATTTTTATAATCCTCAGAATGCCTCCAGAATTGACTTTTAATTGGTCAATCCGTTATTGAGTCAGCCATATCAAATTTCTGTCCTCCTGATACTATGTTCTTTATGGAGGCTATTCTAATTGCGGCGATGCCAGCAATAACACAGTCGCATTATATGATACAGCTTTGTCACCTTTGATCATTCTTATTCCAAAATACGTTACACCAGTTCTAACTTCGTAATATTTCCTTTAAAATAGAAAGCGTCAAACTAGATTGGAACTGCAGACAGAGCCATTGGTAGGAATGCTCCGGTGTAGATGATTTTCAGAGCTGCATAGCTGAGTTCATAGTAGGCATTTGCCTCCTTTGAAAGCATATTAATTGTTTACAGACTTTATGAAATATAATGTGAGATTGCAGCTCCAGTTTTTGTTTACAAAATACTTAAGTATTTTAGTGTTTTCACACTTTCAAGAGAATCACCACTAAAGTTGACTAAGAGAGCATCTGGTTTCTCGATATATGCAGAACCTTAGATACATGACAGTTTAAAGTGATCTTGATTGTGTAGGACCTTTTTACTTTATCTTAAAACATGTTAAGGCTAGGTATGAATAATCATGGGTCCTCGGTCAGTCGGGATTGTACACTGCTAGTTTCTATTCATTCCAATTCCATAGTCTTAAGTTTCAATGAATGTTTCAGAGTTCAGATACTAAAAACAGTCCTTCGACACAATAGATCTGTCACTTTAAGAGCTTCTGAAGAAGCCATATATGACTCCTAGGTGCTCGTTCAAATTCAGGTATCAACCTGAACCAAAAAGTAGTATTCAGAGGTGTTTTTTCTTTAAATATAATTTTTTTAATTTGATTACTATTTTTTAAAGAAAAATGCCCATGAAAAGCACAATGTTCAGTTAACTAGAGAGATGATTGTGCAAGGTACTAGCATTATCCAACGAGAAGAAAATTTTAAAAAACTACATATTTTAGAGGCTTTATACATTAAAGAAAGAAACCCCTTAATTAATCTTCTGGTGAAAGAAATGTTCGTCATTCCAACAAACAAGAACATAGAGTCTAACATGAAGTGGAAAAAGAACCAACGACCAACGACCAACGAATATAACCGCGCACTATAGTGCACGTCGTAACTAGCAGTTCCAGACCAGAGGCCTTCTACTGCTTGATTACTGTGCTACTATAACATGGAGTGTCAGTAATTCATGTCGGATATTAAGTTAGTCTGTACAGTAATGATGTCGTATTCGCGGTCATGTGGTCTTGTTAGTCATAGTTTTCAATGCTTTGAGTCATGAACTGGAAAGGTAGTCAGATAGTCACTGGATGAAGTAATTATTTAGTGAGGTTGAGGAAGGTTGGCGACAGGATTTAGAGTTTGTACAAGGAGGTTTGGATGGGTAGATAGTTTGTTATCTTCATTGGTAGTAAGTCGAGTGATGTAGCTATCTATGGATTCCATTTTCAAATCATGGTGAATATCAACATTACGGGCGTACCAAGGAGCCCTGGCTATAAGGCGGGCACACTTATTTTGAACAATCTGGATACACGCCTTGTTCGTTGGTGCAGCTCTAAACCAGACGGAGCATCCATAAGTCATCGCTGAACGAATAACCCCCTTATAGACAAGGTCCTTGACCGAATCAGGAGAATTCCTTGATTTGAAAAGAGAATACAGATTACACATCAAGTAAATTCCAAGCTTGGATTTCTTATGGAGGTGCTGTTTGAATGTTAATCTAGAGTCTAAAAGAAGACCCAGATATTTTACATGGGTTTGGTAGGGAATGATCTGGTTACCAATAAAGACAGGAGGAGGACGGGGAGAGACACCCTTGCAGAAGCGAACATGGGAACTCTTTGTTGGATTCACCGCTAGTTTCCACTTTGAGAACCAATGCAAAGCCCCATCAAGGAAACATTGCAATTTCCTGGTGGCATAGCTCACATTAGCACATCTATAAGCTACAGCGGTGTCATCCGCGAAGAGTCCGAGAAATGTCTCAATCTGCTTGGGTGAATCGGAGGAAAAAGAACGAAAACTAAAACCTGTACTCTGATTGACCAATAAGTTAAGTCCTTTGGACCAATCAGGAAAACGTACCCAATAAGGAAGTCTATATAAGCATCCGTCTACAAGCGAAATTTTACCTGACGATGACCAACAGAAATATGGCCGAAAGCTCGCATGAATTGATGTCCCTTTGACAATTAATGTCAAAACTCCAACCGCAAGACAGAAAAATCACCCGCAAGATCCAGGCCAACAGCCAAAACTCGTGAGAGCAGAAGCTGCAGCTATTTCTAACCATACCTGCTTACAAGAAGATTTGCTGCCGATTTACACCAATATAAATATATATATGGTACTTCACCCTGAGGATGTCTTAAAATAAAGACGAAACGTTGGCAAAAGGTGATTCCATATATTTACCCTGACCAAACTCCGAGAAGAAGAAAAAGTATTTGTAAATATATAATATATATAATATAATATATATATATATATATATATATATATATATATATATATATATACAATAAAATAAAAAACGAAGGAAACACACAGAAAGACACAGACATAACTCACATCGATATTTCGACAATCGTCGTCATCAGGAGGTGCGAAGAGCGAAGAGTCCCGCAGGAAGACAGGGCGGTACTGAACTCGGAAACCGCAGCCAGTACCCCACCACTTACCACCAAGCGGGGGAAGGGAGGGAAGGAAATGAAGAGCCAAATTAAGACGTAAAAGGAACGAGTAAAAATTATAACTATAAAAAATTATAAAAAAGTAGATAAATCAAATTAAAATTAATAAAAATAATAAATAAAAAGTAAAATAAAAAATAATAAATAAATAAATAAAAAATAATAAATAAATAAATAAAAAAATAATAAATAAATAAATAAATCATAAATAAATTATCGGTTGAGGTTGAGTCCGGGGGAAGAGCGAGCATCAAGTAAGCATATGTATGCCTCCTCTGAAGCTCTTAGGGTAACTTTATTGTTGGATTCGGGGATCTGTTTCAGGATCTGAACCCTGAAACAGTCATTGAAACTGAGTCCATGCGAGTTCGCATGGATGGCTACAGGATAGTTACTGCGTTGACCGACTGAAGCCCTATGACCATTCATACGAAGGCTCAACTTATTAGAAGTTAAGCCAACGTAAAAGGAGTCACACTGAGTGCAATCCAGTCGGTAAATACAGTTGCTCGAGGTACAGGAGGAATTGACCTGAACCGGGTAGGAACTATGGTGGAGAGGGGAATCGAAGGAAGGATTAGGATTAACAATCAGGCAAGTTTGACAGCCACGGCGTCCACATTGTTTCATTCCAGGAACAGGATTGGATGCTGAGGGGAAATATGAGAGAAAATGCTTTTTAGATTGGCAGGTTTACGGTAGGAAATAGAAGGGGGGTGATTAAAGATGGAAGAAGTAGAAGTAGAAGTAGACAGAATCGGAAAAGACTCCTTAATAACAGCACGAAGCTTATAAGCGCCAGGGAAGTAGGTTGTATCTAGCAAGAAGGTAAGTGTTACTTCTATCCCTCTATGAGGTCATGGGTTGGTGGGAGATGTCAGCCTGGTAAAACACGACTATCAACTGAAGGAGTCGAGGATAGCCTCGTTCAAGCAAAATTTGTCCTTTAAGAGGTTAAGGTGAATGTCTGCGTTTTGTCTAAATGGAAGATTATTGTTTCAGATATTAGTGAATACGGAAGGTGACTAAGAGATCGATTGGTATTCACGAATATACTGCAATTAATCTACAGTTAAAGACTCTTGATCTGTAGGACATCACCTTATACTTATCTTAAAGACAGTAATTTGTCTGAATATCGATGGCTATCCTCGTCCTTCATTGATAATCGTAGTTTTACCGGCTGCCATCTCCCATCCAACTCAGACCTCAAGTCAGGGATAAAAGTAACAATAACTTCCTTAGCTTCCTGACAACCATATTCCCTGGGCTCTAATTAGCTTCGCCTGAACTGTTATTCAAGGGTCTTTTTCCTTAATTATTGTTCTATTCTACTTCTGATTCATTCATCTTTTAATCAGCCCAAACACATTCTATTACCTAACCGATATTAACCTGCCAATCCTAAGAAAGCAATTTAAAAATCTAACTCATATTCCCCTCACATTAATCCTTTCTGGAATGAAACAATGTTGGTATCGCACAAGATGAGCTTGAATCAAACTTGTCTCTGATTGAATTAATCTAATCCTTCCTTCGATCCCGCTTCTCCATCTCATAGGGATTCTTCGCTCTTCGCGAAACTCCATGATGAGTCGACGATTGTCGAAAACTCATCGATCAGATACGAGTTATGTCTGTAAGTCTACTGTGTGTTTCCTTGCAGTTATTTCTATTCTCATATTGCTTAAAAAAGATCCTGCTGACCGTTCTTTTACATTGTGGTATATATATATATATATTGATATAGTTTCTCGACCACTGATATTTCAAATTCACATAAGGGGTTATTGAGGATTTTGGTCATAATCCTGACCATAAATTGAGGTTATTAAAATCCTCAATAACCCCTTATGTGAATTTATATATATATATATATATATATATAACAAAATTTCACAATAACGAAATTAAAAAAGAATATTTAAACCAATGTAGAAATCTCAGAAAAATGACTAAATTCTTTAAACCAAAACAAATAATCTTTGTCACTAGTATCAGACGACGAAGACCATTTGTTTTGATTGAAAGATTTTAGTCATTTTTCTGATTTTTTTACCGTGGTTTAGAAGTATATATATATATGCATCTAAAATTGCAAGAAGTATTAAAATTTTTGTGACTTAGTGGTTACTAAGGAAGGAAGAACAAATAAGCATAAATCAAGAAAATCAAGCAAAAAGTGAAATCAGACGAAAAGAAGGTCGAAGCGCGAGGAATGGGAAATACCACATCCAGAACCAGGTATCCTTGGCTTATCGTAGAATTTGCCTGTTGATATGACATCCACGTATCACTGATTCAATATAACAGGATTAATATTTTCTTTATACAAGTTCAAGTGTAATACATATTTCTGAAGCATTTAACATTGCATGATAATCTCAAGCAAAAATTTAAATCATTTAAAAACAAATATAACCTGTATAAAAATAATATCATAATCCTCTCTGCTCCTAACTGAATTTAATAGTTCATCCCACATTTAAAATTGATCAACAATTTCTAGTAGTCTACGCTAATCAATCCTAATTTCTAATCAAATTCAAAGAATCTGAAAAAAAAATAGAAAAGCAAATATTATCATTATAATAATAAGACTGGGAGGAATGCCTCAAACAAAATAGGATTTTTAACAAAATAAATAGCAATTTAATAAATAAAAACATCTTAATAATTATAATATCAATAATTATATTATATTATTTCTTACGAATAATGGTACCTTTATTTATTACCAACAGAAAAGAAATAAAAATATATTACAAAGAAATAAATAAATAAATTTAATACTACCAATAATAATAATAAATATATTTTAAAGATTTACGATGAAAAAACTATTAACCTTCAAAGTTAAAATTATATTAAATATGAGCTTCAGTTTTAATTAAGGCTAGTTCAGAATTGCAATTTAAAATTATAATTGAATATAAATCCTGACAGAAGAAAAAATTGCGTAAATGAATTTACAATTTATAGCCTAATAAGTCACCACCTTGCAGAATTGGGCGTATGATTATTTTCAACTAACCATAAAGATATTGGAACTTTATATTTTCTATTTGGAATATGAGCAGAGGTAATTGAGATTATCAATAAGATGAATTATTAGAACTGAGTTCGCACAGCCAGAATCATTTATTGGAGACGACTAAATGTAAAATGTTATCGTAACTGCTCATGCATTCATTATAATTTTCTTTACTGTTAAATCGACTATAACTGGAGGATTTGGAAACTGATTTGCATCTTTAATAATTGGATCTCCAGATAATATATGTTTTTTATACGGTAGAATGCCATATAAAAAACTTAAGACTTTTATTGTTGCCTCCGTCAATTACGAGAGCAGGTACAGGTTGTAATGCTTACCCTCCATTATATATAAATATTCCTCACTGAAGGGAATCAGTTGACAGTAATTTTACCAGTACATTTAGCTGGAGCATCAGCAATTTTAGGAGCCGTAAATTTCATCTCAACCACAATTACTATACGAAGAACAGAAATAACAGTCGAAGAATTCCGCTATTTCTATGGTCAGTAGTAATTACCGCTGCCATTTCTTCTTTTATCATTACCAGTTTTCGAAAGAGCAATTACAACTCTATTAATACATTAAAAAACATCATTATTTGATCCCACAAGAGGAGGAGATCCAATTTTACATAAACGTTCATTCTGATTTTTTAGACATTCTGAAGTATATAATCTAATTTTACCAGGGTTTGGACTGAATGTGTCCTTTATTCGTGTAAAGGTATTCATGTCTTTTTATTAAAGGACATGAATACTTAACATTGCAAATGTTTTACTTGGTCAATTTACCTAGTTTGGGAATGTATTATATTATTTTAGTGCGCAACAATCTTAATCTACAGGTTCATTGATGAGTTGAGGGCTACGTCATTTTCAAAACAAGTACAAATTACGCAGCAATGGCTCAAGGAAACTCCACTCCTGGTGACGTAAACTTTCTTATACTATACGTATATCCGCGTCCCCGCCATCTCACAGAGTCGCAGATAGGTTCTGCCTCTGCCGTGAGGTCTTCGAATCTAGTGTCACAACGGAGTGCACATTAAATACTGTGAATGAGCTTACTGACTCATGTGTGATCCTGTCATTTGCTTTAGCGTACTAGTGGTTTTGGTTCTTACCTCAGATTCAGAAGAGGAATAACCATGACTGTTTGTGTTACTAATAAAGGACCAGTATGTATATTAACCAACAGTTATCTGGAGAACATTTGATGGCCACAATATCAGAGCTTCTACAAGTAGTTATGATTTTACCGTGGAGTCTTCTTTGGAACACTGGTACTCAGATAACCTTGAGTATCTAGTCAAGTGTAACAGACATTCAGATAACATCCAAGAGCATTTCTCACAGAGTCGTCTTAAAACCAAATCGAAATGTTTATAAAAACAAATTATAAAATAATTTAAAAAACTGAGCCCCATTGTCATAATCGTTTTCATCTATTGCCATGGTTTAAGCTTCTATAATAGGTAAAAACTCTGTAGTGCAGGTAAGAAACAATTCACATAATGAAATCAACCATAACAATATATATGACTTCAGTTTCAGTTTTTTCTTTCTGTTGGCTAAGTATCCAGTCTCTCATCAAATTTTTGACGCATCAGTATCCCAAACTCAGACCTCTTTTTTGTAATCAGAAAGCTGACAATCATTTTTGATCACATGAATAGAAGTGTAAAATCCTGTAAGAAGAGTAAATATGTTTTGCATTAACATTATATTAATGCAACCTGAAGTTTCTAGACTAATAAACCTATGTAATCTTGCTGATCTAATTGATAGCAAGATATGCTGTTAAAAGTTATTTCCATATACAAGAAGTCCAAAGAATTCTTTTAAGCATTAACGATTTTTCCATTTTGATAACTAAATGTGTGGATTCTGTTGCTTCATCCTTCTGATATCTGTTAATCCTTATGAAGATGCTTATTTACCTAAAACTTCTCATGCTATTATGGATATAACTCTTGTAATTTTTAATGTAATATTACTCATCTACATCAGCTCATGAAGAATTATAGTTTTATGGAATCACAAGAGAAGTGCCTCACAAATAGTAGCTGTATTGTCATAAAGAATGAAAAGTACCGTCCTCATGTTCTAATATTACCAAGAAATAATAGAGTTCTTAAACACACAAATAATGTACAGCTGATAATTAGATCTGTTGAAGGGTCCGCTATATAGACAGATAAACATTCCCATCCGACTATCCTTCACGCTTGAGAGCATCATAAAATATATACTTGTTTGCCATTTCCAATTATTTTTTTAGATATTCTACTGTTTACACATATCATATAAAATCATTCTAACATCGTTTCTTCAAATTTATTCTAATTAACTTTAAAACAAGAATTCTCTATGACTGAATTCTGAGAAAATATTTAAGTCAATGTAAACAAATGCGGTAAGTACAGCAGGTAATGCAATAATAAGTAATAAGTTTAGTTGTCAGTTTTTGTATCTTTATTGCCTTTCCTGGTAATGTACATTTATTTTTTTATCTATTCTTAATTTTAAGTTGCATTTTTTGATAAACATTCTTGTTCTGTAGTTAACCGTTTAGCTTAAAAAATAAATTCCTGAAATCTTATAATGTACTATAACGCACTTTTTTTTTGTCCATGCAATTTTGATCAAAAAACATTCCGCTCATCTCCACGTAACAAAGTATTTTTCATTTCATTTTCATTACGATCCGTAAAACGGTGTGACTTGTATCGCTTCTACAAACGTTCAGAATCACAATAAAAAATAATTTATTTTATTGAACGACTGACTTTTTTAGTTATTTAAAAATTCTGATGGTTTGTTTAGCTAATAATATTGTCATTACCACAATAATTTCAAAGTTTCAGCAGTTTAGGGTTAGTTGATTAGAAGAAAAAACATTTCTGAGAGCATATTTTGTCTAATAAATATTTAGACTTAAACAACATACAATGTTGCCTCAAAACAATAGAACACATCTACCCTATAAGACCTATTTTTATGTAAAATATGAATTTTATCCATAACACACCCACCCACATATATACAGATGTCAAAAAAAGGACCTTGGCGACCTCAAAACATGAAAAATCGAGATCGATTTTGTTTTTAAAATGACTATACTTTACAATAGGTAAAGCAAAAAATTAATTTATCTCCCCATGTCCTCAAAAACAAACTAAACAACTTGTCTGAAATTAATTGTATTTACCATTTGATCCATGGTTTTATTTAAAGTAAGTTGCAGTTAAAGTAGAATTTTAACCTTGCAATATGTTCTTTATATAGAAGAGTGACAGTAGTTTTAATCTTGTTATTGTAGACATTAGAAATATTGTGCATTCTGACCATCCATATATCAAATTAAGAAATTGAAGTCAATAACTTCTTAAAAGGTTTAAAACTGTGGCAAACTTAGTACTAAAATGGATTACAATCTTAATAACATGCTTTAAAATAACAGCCTTGACTGCAGTCTTCAAGAGGTCGTCTGGTTTTTAAAACAAGTGGCTTACCTATTCGAAAAGAACTATATAAAAAAAATTGGCCTAAGAATTTTAATCATGTTATAATATCCTGAAACACAGTTCCTAGACGTAGATTCAGAATTACTAAATAACTCATAATTGGCACGTTAACCAGTTCTGAACAATACTTCCTGTAGGTCAAGACGTTGAGATGGATTGTTCCTAGTTTTCCGTTCCTCACAAGGTTGATATCTGCCAAGCTAATTGAACAGCCTTTAAAAAATATTTTTTTTTTCTATCAAATTATCATAGAAAACAAATCGCTAAAAAGAGCTACGAAAATTATGACGTCCCCCCACTGTTAAAATTAATAACAGAACAAAATCATTTATCTTTATCCTCATCATTCTCTATACTTCATTTTCTGATATGATTTGTTTTTAATTTTCGGTTTATTAAATGTCTTTTGTATATATGAATGTATACAGACATGTCACAATAAATCGATTGTGACGGTACAAACAAAATAAATTGCTATAAAATCAAAGGAAGAAAATTTTAAGGGCTCTTCTAAGGAAGTTTTTCCTTTATTTTTGTGATAGAACTCATTTCTTTCACAACAAACTACCTAAAAAAAGAATTAAAACGATTCCCCTTCGTATTTGTGTTCCTTTCTTTCAGAAAGATTTTTTTTCTATAAAAAAATAATACTAGAATAAAAATATAATGATCATCATGCTTATAATAATAATCATAATAATACTAAGATAATAATAGGAAGAAAAATATTGAGAGCAATACTGGACTAGTAATATCTAGATTATGATAATTGCAACATAGCATCGAAAAAAATAGAATTACAGAATAATATAATGACTTAACATGTTAAAATATTGTGGACTAATTCCTTAAAGGTTGTGTGCAGGCTCTAATTCAGCAAAGCTTCAACCAGTTGGGCCCACTCATCTCCAGAAGTCACAAGTCTCACCAACTTGCTCCGTAAGGAGTTCAACTCAAATGATTTAGTAGTATTAAATTATAATTTCACAATGAATCAAAATAAATTGTATCAAAGAATTGTACAGGGTGTGATATCTTTTGATATAAATATGCCCAGGTAGGGTGGCTAAAGTCAGTAGAACCTAAATTAATTAACCTGTTGAATTAACAAAGATAATTCCACACCAAATATTAGCTAATCAGTAAAATATGTGCCCATGTATGGGGGATGTTTACATCACAATTGAGTCAGGAAAAGGTAGGTAAGAGAATGTAGTAGTGATACCAAATATGGAAGCATGCTCTGACAGTACCATGAGTAGATAGAGCATAATAAGTCTTAAGTTCAGAGGAAGGTTGACTGTTCATCCCGATTCGATAAGAGAAAATAATATTCTTCTATGCCTGTAAATGAAATAACGGTTTAAAACACAGGAAACAAGGCGCAAAACTATATCCAACCGAAAATATGACAGAAAATGTCAAATGAATGCTGTCCGGAGTCTCCATTAAAACCTCGGTTACATTTTCAATTATTTAACCTTGTGTACTGTTAAAACATGGCCTAAGGGGTTGGCTCGAGACCCCTTATTGGTTATGGTTGGACCCTTATAGCGAGCTGGCCGTACAGGGCATTCCGCTATCCACCACCTGCGGACCCGCCTGGTAGCCACCCAAGCCCTAGGACACACCCCTGACTAACTTAAAGGTATACATGATAGGGCCAAATAGAAGTAACTGTAATGATCATCAAACACATACCTGCTTAACAACTATGAGTTCATATACACAGTATAACTAAAATACGAACAATCATACCTGTTTATACATAACATAACCGGTTCTACCCCAAAAAACATATAAGTGGCATGAAAGAGTAGAATAAAAATAATTATGTAAATGTAGACTTAACGATCATAAAACATATACCTACTTAAATTCTAAATACATACTTAACAACTCTAAATTCAATGTTATTTTATAAAACAGAATTGAATATCAGAATGTAATCATACCTCTTCATAATCCTCAATATGTTTCCATTCCTTTATCATTTGAGTTAATTGGTTGAGTAAAAGAGAAACAGCTTTGAAGTAGTAATTTAATTATAATCGAAAAGCTATTCTATCCAACTGTTATAAGTTATCTCATACAGTAAAATTAAAATAAAATTTATTTATACATCTCCATATACCTGAAAAGAGTGTCTACATACAAAACGACATGAGAATGTAGAATGGAAATAGTTATGAAAATATAAATTTAAAGTTAAAAAAACATCTATTATATACAACTATTATTACTACAAATGTTATAAAAATTTATTAAAAATATATTTAAAATATAAAAAATTATTAAATAATAATAATAATAATAATAAATAATTTACCTTGCACAGAAGAATAAAAAAAAGAAAGTGATCAACACCTCTTCATTACTTCAAATATGTTTCTACCCCCAAAACCATCTGAGTTACATGGAAAGTAGTTTACAAACATATGTAACTATAGACTTAAATACATCAAACACATATTCTATTCAACATATATGAGGTAACTCACACATATACATTAAATATAATTAAAGAAACATTATTAACATAAAGAAACATTAATTAAACATAATTATAGAAACCAAACCTCTTCCTAGAAATGAAGAGCGTTACCAGTCCCATAACATATGAGTTACATAAGAGAGTAAATTGAAATGTCATGCATATAAAGATTTTAAAATATAAAGACCTATGTATTCAACGATAAGTTACCTACAGATTAGAACTGCAATAAGAATGTAATCACACATCTTCAAACACCTGAAAAGCTTTTGTCATGTTTCTAGGGTAGTGGTTCTGAAACTACTTGAAGTTTGGAGCTCTTAATATACAAATAGCTGAAATCACACTGTATACAAATCCTCAAGAAATATTTTAATTAAATCAAACACAATACGATAAAAATAATCATTAAAGAATAAAGAAAATTATACTTACTTGCAGTTTGTTTATTCTTCTGCCCAGGGCAGATATGAACTTGATGAGCCTTGGTGTCTTCTTCAGTGTTTGGGGCTAAAAAGTTTGATAGAAACAGGGAGGAGCTCGAATTTCTTCTTCAATCTATTGAAATATTTGTAAGTCTAGCCTGTTTTAAATAAGGAGTAATGTTGTTGCAAATTGTAGAATTTTTGCTCAGAATAGTAAACAAATGTCATCTCACCATTGGTAAAACAAATTCGCTGCGTGTATAACATGTTTGACGCTGCGTATATAATAGCTCTTCTGAAGAAGAAAGTCGCTATTACTTATGATTCATAAGAATGATGGGTTCACAAAAAGAGATGCAATGCATAAGGTTTTTGTATGGCCACTACGTTTTTATAACCGGATGTATTATTCTGAAAAACTCAGAGACACCTAGAAATCCTATTGACACCCTTTGAGAATCACTCTTCTAGAGCCCTAACAAATCACGATTGGTCTGGGAAGAACAGTGGAAGTAAGAGGGTTGAAGGGCTGAACAGTGTACGAGGTTGAATGTCTACTTTGTTGGGTAGTGTAATAAGCTAATCACATAAACCTGAAATGATTACATGCATAAACACAAAACATGCCCACTAACCTGTGTACAGGTATCCTTTCGTCTGTACCTGCAACAGTACACATATGTTAATATTAACTCAATGGTAATATAAAATATTGTGAAACTTTGTTAGTAACGGTTGTGACTAGTCATAATCAAATAATTTTGGTATTTGTCAAAGTTATGTAATTAAAACATAAATCAGTTCAGCATCTATACAAATTAAAGAAAGGTTTTGTCTGTACATTGCTTAGAACTGACTCATTTCAAGTTTTCCTTACGTTTCGTACATTAGAGAAACCGAATTCACCCTTAGAAAAATTTCTGTTGGTTTGTCCGCAAATTTCTGTCACAAGTTAACTCAGCCACCATAAGACATATCAAGCTGAAACTTCGAAATAGATTTGTATATGTCTAACTTAATTATCGACTCTGCATGGATTGAAAATTAAGCGTAGAAGCGAAGTTATGAGCCTTTTAGCTGTACTAGCTGATCTACCCGGCCTTACCCGGGAAACAATTTAATTCCAACTCTAATAATAAATTACACATAACGAAAACAATTTAAATTTTCTATTGTTCCGTTACACTTAACTTTTTTGAGATAAATGAAATTAACACAGAATTAAAATTATAGATTACGAAAAAAGATATTATCTAACACTGATTATAAATTGCACACATTGTCTAATACAATTGGTAGTTGATAGATTAGATTAAACAAATAATAAAAAGAATATTTTTTGCCAAACAATACATAAGGAAATGTTGAAAGATGTCTAAGCTCATTAAATGTGATATGTTTTATCTGTTAAATATAATGACACGAATATAAACCACAAATTGTTTCAATTAGGAGCCAGTTAGTTGAAGAGACTAAGCCATATTACATTACATTTCATTCAATAATTTCAATTTGAAGACTTCATACAGTTTTAAATGT
Organism: Hermatobates lingyangjiaoensis; assembly: GCA_026182355.1. Classification (NCBI taxonomy): domain Eukaryota; kingdom Metazoa; phylum Arthropoda; class Insecta; order Hemiptera; family Hermatobatidae; genus Hermatobates; species Hermatobates lingyangjiaoensis. Next base: position 621,143 of record JAPFBL010000047.1, on the reverse strand, counting down.
TTAATTAAAATTATATCAGTAAACAAAATTGTCTCTTAAAAGTTTGAATAACAATATTTTGATGAAATATTATTTGTTTATGAAGAAGCATCGTATCGAAAAGTGCCAATTGTGTTCCAAATGCTAAATTCTAAATATATTTTTCATTATTTAATGATAAAAGTTATTATGTTAAGAACCGTATTTATACCCACAAATACCTACATACAGTGATTATGTTTTATATATGTACATTTTGATTTGAATATTTCTTCATCCATTTTTTATGCTGTATATATTCCCTTATAAGTTTTACTGATTTAGACATTCATAAACGTTTTCTAGTTAGATATCATTGATATATGTAATAACTTATCATTTTGCCTATATGGCGTAGGGCCGGATACTAATTACTAATAATTAAATATTTTAAACAAACAAATTAATCAATCAGAAATAAATAAAGAAGCCTTACAATTATTAAACTTAAACAAAATACTTTAACTATTCTTTTAAGATTAGAATTAATGGTTCAAATACTATCATTATTATTCGTAATATTATCATGCATACTTAAAGTTAACAGGTTATTATTTAACGCATAACTTTCTTTAAAGCTTAAAGCAAGTTAAACCAATTAGATATGAAAACTTAATTGTAAGCTATTGGTAATAACTAAAGCTTTGTTAAAGTTAATAAGAAACCCATATAAAATTACAATAATTGTCTTAATTGTCAATCTGAAAACAATAATAAAATTTCTGGTACCTAGTTATTTCCAATTGAACAAAGCATGTGGAAAAATTAACATAAAGATTAATCTACCTGTTGCCGCCATTACCAATTTAAGTCAAAATGTAAACAAACAGGTTATACAGGCAAATTTTTGAGGTTATGGGCCCTAGGGGGCCTGGGTTAGGCTGCCCCCCAGAGTTTAATAGCCTAAAACCACCCCAAGACCTATAGAAAGTGCCTTGCAAAAGAATTTTTGAAAAAGGTCCATTGTAGGCCGAATGCATAAGGTACAAACATACATACATACATACAGAGCCACGAAGAGAATTTATATATAGATTTTGCTAACTTCAAAGACATGTTTATTTTTAAAATATACAGGTGTAGCAGGTAGGTATGTTAGTTGATTATATTTTCATTTGCGTATAGGAATATATTGCGTTTTTGAGACCATTGAAAAGGTGTTTCCCAGAGTTGAAGAGGTACTATCTATTCAGAATAAATAGGTTTGTGAACGAGCAATTCTCAACCCTTACTAATGAACAGGCAGGAAAAAGCAACAAACAAGTTCTTACGCTATATCAAGCCAAGGAAAGAACTTACAAGTTACTAAAGAGAGTGATTAGTGAAGAGGAAGCAGTTCATTATCGAACTGAATTTCTTGACTCCGTGACTGCTCCTGGACTGCCTGCTCATGAGTTTTAGGTAGTCCAGAATTTCACTTTGCAGTCCTAGAACAGAGTTGCCAACCCCATTATGACTGGTTTTACTTCATTATAAGATCAAACAAATGTTAAATGTTTCATGAACATTGAAATGTTCTTGATGTTATTTTATTTGAAAGATTTCTTTTTACATTGTTCAGTGTTAAATTTTATGTTTATTACTATATGGTTTACATCAATAAGGAATTTAGAATAACAATGATAATTTAAAATATAACATTTTTTAAAATTACTTCCAGAAATAAGTTTCATAAAACATATTAAATTTGTAAATATCTTAAAATAAAAAAAGTGTGCATTATTCATTTTACTACCTTTCATAGACTACAAGTATATGCTATCCTTCCTATAATCATTAATATAATTTCCAAGTAAGGACATTTGGACTAGTAACTTTTGATTACTTAATATCAAAGATTATACTATAAATAAATCTCACTAAATGAAATACTGTAAACAGAAATATTCTACAAAGTATAATTTATGCTCAACATAAAAAAAAAACTAAAGTAGTATGCACTCAACAATACTGTGAGTAAACATATTATCGAATTCATTGATGATCAATTTAATTAATTGATTATTATAATGTAAGTGTCTTCATTATTTAAATAATAAAGAGAGTAAATTCAATTATAAATTCAATTATAGATTTTGGAAAAATATTCGCAATTCGTGATTGAAGATCTCACGATCTTCAATAGAGGGATTTTTAAACCTTCAAATAAGTTATTTTTTGCAAAGGACTTCATTCGTAGAAGCAACAATAGCAGTTCATATTTAAATTAATTCATTCTAATGAAAGCCTACAAGCATTTTACTGGTTTTGATGAAAATGTAATCAATAATAAGCTGTTGAAAAGAAGTTTGGAGTAGTCATTTTTAAACAATGTTCCACACTATTAATTGTATCAACACCCATTACAAAAATATTACATCTTTCTTTTTTAAATCACATTCGCAATATGAAATTTACTTCTCATCAACAACTTAAGTAAGTTACATCTTCTTAATGTACAATGAATGTTTAAGTAATATCTCATTTTTAGGAAATCTAAGTCGTAATATGTTTCAGATATACAATATACAATGCTTAATATTGTATTATTTATGAAGTTTGAACATGCACATCTTTAATAGGATATATATTAAAATATTCTGTTTAATTAATGCTACTAAATTATAAGAAGTATTACTTCCATAATTATTTCCATAATCATTTGGATAATTTAATGAAAATATTATTTCTTCTTAAATGAAGATGTTTCATTCATTAAAATTCATTTCATTAAATTTCTTCATTTCATTAAAATTTCAACTTAAATTTCTTCATTCATGGCCTAAGATAGGTGCCATTCATCCTCTGGGATATGCCCAAGGTGGGCCTCATTTCCACGACCCTGCATCACACAAAAACTACTGGTACGTGGCTGACTACGCTTTTAAGCATTATATCTGGATGGAAGAAGTTCCATGTAAGTTTCCATTTCTTATTATTATTCTTTTTTTACCTAGATGGAGATGGGAAGCCTGGAAGTTCCTTCACCTTTCTGATATTGTAGATGAAATCCTTTAATTCATTCTTATGACCAAGGGCTAGTTTATAGGTTTGGCTTATAGAACATTCTGGATGATTTCAAAGTTGAAACGGGTCCTCGAGCACCTGGGGTATAACTCAAGTATATGAGAAATACTTGCCTCCTTAGTACTATCACATAAAACCAATTTCATCATAGTACCGCCTAGAATACTTCATATTAAGTTCTGCAATACAGTCTAGATCTTTCTAAGAGTGCAATATTGTGTAAACACTAATCTTAGTAATGCTATTAAGATAACTATAAAGCAGGCGTGGGGAACCTGCTGCCTTAAAGCCTCATGTGGCCTTTTCAACCAAGAAATGCGGCATTCTACGGTTTGGTTTCAAAATATAAAGAATTATAATTATGGTAATAAAGACAAAAAATCTGGCATTTAGGAAGAAGAGTTTTTATCAATAATTTCTTAAAAAGTCAAAGTTTTAAAAAATCATTTTTGTGAGTTAACAAAGGGTGATAAATGAAGGCAATGAGGACACTGCAGAATCCTTTGAAAGATGCAAAACAGTTTTAGATGCACTCATCGAGTAATATAATGACAGAATCCTGGATCTTACAATACAACTATTACATAACAGTTTGCTTATCCATTCGTGGTGGCCTTTTAAGGACGTGTACTCAAGTAAATGGCCTTTACTCCATTTTTATATATTTTACTTCATTTTTATGATAATAGGGATACTATTTTCATACCACATTTCCTGTTATTAAAAAAACAAAAAAATATCGTATTCGGTATTACTTTACCACAAATATTTCACAACCTTACAATATTGAACAAGAGATATTACATTAAACACTTTTATAAGGGATCACATACCTACTACAAGGGCAAATCGATAGAATATGTTCCAAACAATTGGTTAACAGAATATAAAAATCTTGAAGTCTTAAAGGAATCTTGAGTATTGAAAGAACCCATGATAGATCTCCTTCAATGTGCTTAAAAAACATTAATATATAGATGAATTAATGGAGGAACAATAGTGATGTGTGGAATCACTCCATTTGTGATGTTTAGTTGTACATTACCTACCGGAACTTCTAAATGATACAGGTTATGATACTTAGAAGAATAGTAAAGCATGACGAAACTGCCTTTGAAATTATGCAGCATGCTGCCCATACGGTTGAAAGATGGATAAAGGAGAATGATTATTACATGAAATCATAACACCAAATCATTACTTTAGCTGTACAAATTATTATTATTGCTGTGACTACCAAATGGCATCATACGCATCGCATCAATAACCATCTATCCTACTTCCAACTTAATAAACGTCTCCGACTTAGATATTTTTATCAAACGATTAATGTGTGGTCTACTGAGTCCCCTATGGGAGATGAAATGTTTAAAAATTAAATATCAGGAAACATAAATCAAGTTTCTTATGACTGATAAAATGATAGCCATATTCAAACAAGAGATATCATTACTGGTTATCTATGAGTTAGATATTAGGCATACAGATATCCACTTTAAGATAAAACCAAACTCAATGATTATCGATGAGTTTGATCTCTTGTTTAAGTTGAGTGTAGCCTACTCCAGTTTTTTTATATATCTGAAACCAGTCAAATAAACTAATTAAATTCTAAAATCTTTTTTAAGAAAGTTGTTACCTTGTAGTTTTCATTAATATTAGAAATATAATACACCGTTCGTACACTGCTGCAGCAGCAGTGTACGAGGTTAGACTGTATATTATATTTCCAATATTAATAATACTAACCTCTGTTGTAATGATGAAATGCATGAATTTATAGTTTTCACTTGATATGTAAAAGTTTTTAAAATTTGTAACACAAAAGAATTAGTGTGTTCTATGTGTTACTAAATAAATGGGTTGAACAAACTCATTACATCATTCTCTGAAGTATCACACCGATTTTGTTAAATAGTTGTAGAATAATACAATTATGTTTAACAGTGTAGTTTATGTTAAAAATAATACTGTGTGATATATATTCTTTTAATAGTTGTTTTTTTACAACCAAACAATTAACAGCTAATTCCTTGAAATGTGTTTGTTTTTGTAGTTGGCTGCTATAAAACAAAACGATCAGAAAAAAATATTTTGGGATAATTAGAAATCAAAGTCTAATGAATACATTTTTCATTATGTCTGTCTATATGTTGGATATTTATCAAAAATTTGGTGAACTCTTTAGAAGTTCAATTGCTTATCAAATCTTACTAATACTTCATAAACATATAATTCTTGGTAAGGTAATTTTTATTACATGTAATGTTGACGCATGGCAAAGATACATTATCATATTTATGTCATAATGGGTACTAACTTGCAAACACTTTTCAGAATGATTACAGTTCGAGTTCGTATGGTCATACTGTTGGTAGCCCTTGGATTGTTCAATTTACCTTCTGTTGTAGAGTTCCTCCATCCTAATACGGACATCTGTACAGGTGTATTACTATAAACACTTCTTGGTCCTTGTGGAGAGTTGGTTCCAGGACCCGAAAGAGAATCGAAAATTTAAATTTATACCGTGTCAAAACATTATGATACTACCGACATTATATCTTAATTTATTTATTTCCGCATTTAGTTTTGCATATAGAAAGTGGAAAGGAAATTTTGAACACTACTCAATATGTCTTCTACTCACTCAGTAAGTACAAAAACTGCACTTCTATCCCTGAAAATCATTAATTCCATGAAGTTTTAAGCAGAGTTTAGGAGAACTATAGTCTTGTCGGTTCTTGTTTAGCAAAAGAACCATTTTTTTCACTCTTTCAGATTTTATAAGAAGAACTGTAGCTCACTATGTTTGTGACAAAAGTTGGAGGCTTTCTGTTGTTGAGGTTCTGATTGGATTGGAATCTTCTAGTTATTCCTCTACTAGATGGTACAATGACCTATATCGTTCAGGTCAGTCAGTGATTCTGCAACAATGTCTGTAAAAAGTTTGTGAATCATTTTGCACTTCATAGAAATAGCTATGTTATGACAAGCCTACTGACTTGCTGCAGCACAGCTTCTTAGCATTGCCTCGATTCAAATGAATCACTGCCTTTCAAGCCTTTGCTTCACTCCATAATCATTTATCAAATTCATTTTGCTGTAACTCCACATTCTTTTTGGGAAAGGGTTCCATTCATTTTGAATTATTATGACTCAAGGTCGTAAAAAAATCGTTCAGAGTAGTTCTGTTTAAGACTTCGTGAAATCCAAAGGTTCAGTAAGTTCTAATCTTACCAAAAACGGCTTCATCCATTCTTCTCCTGGAATATCAACTGGAAAAATAGGTTTCTTATAATGCACTCCTGAATATGGAAATGCCTTAGCTGTAATTCCTAGCTTTCAATTTTTAACGGAGAGGTCATAGGCCGAACCTGATCACCAATAGAATTCTCCTTTGAACAGACATCTTTTGTCTCCTAGGTTAATTAGATGTCCAAATGGTCATGTTTCGTACTTATTCCTCATTTTAATCATGAATGCTTCACTTGAACTCTTATTTCGTCCTCCTCTGATAACAGTCAGTTGTATATCCAACATAGGACTCATCCTGAAATCAATCCCTCCACCTCATTTCCTTCTCCCCTCCTCTATTAATTTATGAATGCACCTCATTTTATTTTAAATAATTGTCATTCACCATGGTCAAAGAAGTTATAAAACAAGAGGTAAGATTCTTGGACAAGGATTTCAGGATAATGAAAATCGTGGAGGGTAATAGTGAAAGTGGATAGGATTGTTTTAAGATGTGAAAAAATAAAATTATTTCTGCCTCTCCTCACCCCACATGAATATTTATTTTACAACCATTAATGGAATTGTTTACACCCAAAATGGTCACAATTTTATAAACATACGTACATGCATTGTATATATACACAAACATGTAAATATAAAATGCAATTATATCCAAATAAAACTAATCAACTTTATTAATAAAAACAAAACAACTTTTTATTTTTTACTTTTTCTTTTTTAAAGGAAATAAAAATTCTGAAAAATTCAAAATCAGTCTCTGACACTTTCTCTTGAATAGTACTACGATAACTGGTAATAAATACATTAGTGTAACAACCAAGAGTATTTTTTTAAGAGTTCATAAAAATATGGAAGTTAAGGGAAGATTTCATAGGTTCATCAGTCAACTTAAATTGATTTCATGGAGTTTGAATTAATAACTGGACTCCTATTTAACAAATAAAAAGCTTTTTACAGGATAGGAGTTTTAAGTCGCACGATTTAAACTCTGGTTAATCAGTCTTTGAGAACACTGCGTGGCAGTGTCCTTTATAAAGTCAGCTTGCAAGGCAATATAAAGAAGTTGGTTCAACGAAGTTTTGCTGTGTTGGAGAAGTGGATTAAAACTGACTGGGAGAGAGAGTGTTTGTGTGGGGACACTCGAATTATAATTGAGTTCACTCCAATAGACTTGGGCAGTATGGAGGGGAGAGTGCTTCTCATTTAGCGTCCCATCCCGAATTCCTTGTCATCATCCTCCCTCACGTCACCATACTGCCAAATGTACAGTCTGTTCTTCTTAGCATCTTCTTCCGCTTCTTTATAATCCGCCACCTACAAAAAATAATATTTAATTAATCTGTGCATTTGATGGAATAGAACAGGAAAACAGTTTTGTTTTCCTCTTGTTTGTAGGACTGTGGAAAAGGTTTTTAATCAATGTGGAAAAGCAGATAATCAATGACTAAAGAGGAAAGGGTCATTACTCATAAAGGAAGAAAATAATGGTACTGCCCATAGATTGTAAGAGAGGTAGACATTCTCATGCACCCAGTCAGGATAGAAAGCAATCGTCATGAGACTATATGACAGTAGACAGGGTTATATTAGCATCAACCCGCGGGAAGTTTCTGCTAGTCCTCCATTAGTGCAAAAGTTTAGGGTTTTCTTTTTCAATGAATTCTTAATTCTGTAGGTCCTTACACTGTTTAACTAAATTACTTTTACTTTATCACTAAACATTTTGCAATCCATTTTTGGTTATGTGTATATTGTGATTGATGTATAGTTTTTGTTTTCCTCTTGTTTGTAGGACTGTGGAAAAGGTTTTAAATTAAACTCGATACATCGGCATATTAGAGTTTGATTTGAACGTGGAAAACTGACGCAATCCAAATTTTATGCATATAGTCCGATTTTATCTTAGTACTATACATATATTCAACGGTTTTCAACTATCGTCGTGTCGTGGGTTTCCTCTCACACCTTTTGCTATGCTGAAGACGGCTAAAACCGAAAATGAGAGACTGTAAGTGGTTTTTTGTTAACTTTATTAACTTGGATAAATAAATAAATATGCCTATGCCATAAGCACTCATTGTTGCATGTAGCTATACAACCAAAAATATTTGAATAAAATTGTATATAAGAATTCCATATACCTGAACTCTACTTAATATTTAAGTTAACAAATTTACATAGATATAAAAGCATTAACAACAATTAAACTGATACATTCACAAATAGGGAAGATGTCGGTAAAGTAAACTGCTGTTAAAAAGAAATTATATCCCTGAAGAAGGTATGAATATAAAAATTCAAATTAAAAGGATACCAATTTGGAAGTCCTTTCTTGACCAGGTTTAAAGTCAACTAAAAGCAATCCCTCGGATATTAGTTTCCTGGCTACATCCTCCTTGCTTCCAGGATGGACGAGTGATGCGTAGGAGACTCCGTTTATAGACCTCTCTTGATTAAGAAGCAATTTCTTGCCTGAAACTTCATGAAAGAAAGCGGTTTCAGCTTCAGCTTGGTAGTCATTCTGTAACAATTAACGTAAACTTCAGTTTCAATGCATTATAAAATCTTCAAAACACACTCTTATTGAACGCTTTACATCCTATATATGCATAAGCTTATAAAAAATATTTTTTTAAAACTCTTTAAGAATTATTGAACACTGTTCTTATTCCAAGAGAAAAAAATCTGGAGTGGCCTACACTCTACCTTACTATAAGTAACTTAATGTCAAATTTCTTGAGTATATAAAACATAACGTCTCATTTAAGCATAACGTAAACATCTAAATGGGATATAATTATTAGCCTGTCATACCTGAGGTAGTACAGATAGTGATTGAAGGACATATCAATTTATAAGCTTATTTTTGTACATTACAAATAATTTATTATTTGCAAATAATTTCATTAGTATAACTACAGCAGTAATAACATTTTTGAAAAACCAAGTGAACATTTCTTGAAACGAAATAGTATCCTACAAGAGAACATGGCTATTGTTCAAATAGCCAGTAGATTTCTTACATCGTTTACTTGACATCCTTCTACATTGAATATTAATGTAAAATTTTCAAATTTGAAACAGTAAAATACTCTTTTTTTCTCTGAAAAACTTCTTAAACAGCGAAGAAAATGTTGTTTTAAGGTGATTTGTTAATTAAAGATGTACGATAATTACAGTTATTAATCTCTAAACGAAAGATTTCAATTTTGAATTATCTTTTACGTTTTTGGTTTTCAACAGAATTATTATACTGGGAATTTTATGGCTTCTTAGTATTTAATAAGATCATTTTCCTTCCCCTTTGTCAAATAACATATATACGAATTTTTTTTTAATGAGTGTTATCATTTACCTGCACAATATTATTCCTCTTACATCTCTTATAAGTCAATAATATATTTTCATTTTTCCATTAGAAACATCAATTTTATCTCAGTGGATTCGCTCAAAAAATTTCTAAGTCAATGTAAACAATGTAAAAAAATACAAAAAAAGTATAGCAGGTGATCTCTTAGTCTAGAATAAACAAACAGTTTTTATATCGTTATTGCTCTTTCCCGTAATTGAAACTTCATGAATTTTTTTTTGTGAATTGCTAATTTTTTGTTCCATTTTTGGTCAAATTTTCATTTTGTTTTAACGAGCCGTTTAGCGTCAAAAAATCATTTTCTGAAAACAGAAATCGTACTCTAACGCCCCTTTAGCGAAAGTAATTTCAAAAAAAAATATTTCAACTCATTTGCCATATAATGTTCTATTTGTAGGCATAGTTTCATTCTTGTCCGTCAAACAGTATGGCTTGTATCGCTCTCACAAGGTTTGAGATTGAATTATAAGTCAAAATTTTTACATTTTATTGAAAAAAAAATATTTCCTGTTGTCTTAAAATTCCGAATATATTTTTCGTTTGTTGCATTTGTAACTTCAAAGATAATGTCAAAATTTCAAAACTCTAGGGTTATCAGTTTAGGAGAAATAAATGTTTTAAAAAAAACGGTTTTTGGCAAAAAAAGTGACTTTCCCATCATGCATAATTCTTCCCAAACAATAGGGATCTTCGTCTAAATGGGGCCCATTTTTGTGTAAAATATCAACTTGATCCATCAAAGATTCTGGACCGTAGCGTGGTAACAAGCAATGCTAACACACGCACCCACCCACCCACACACACACAGACATCATCGTAAAAACGTCATAAAACGACTTCTGGTACCTCAAAACATGTAATTCCGTCAAAATCTCGAGATCGAATTTTTTCACGATAACTATACTTTACTTATAGTAAATTAATAATAGGATGTAGAGAATATTTTTATTGGATTGGATTAATATTGAAGAATCTCGATTTGGATTAATATTTCAACATAATATTTGATAAGTTAGGTAGAAGAAGCAAAATAAATCAAGGATATGTAGGTATACGAGTTCAAATCAATTTTCTCTTATCAATCACATCGTGGGATTTCAAATGAGCGTCATAGAATATAAATGGAATAATACATAACAAGAATATTGCTATCATAAATAGAACTTACCTAAACATGAAATCCTCATAAAAAAACATTAATTAGTTTTTCCTTAGCATATTAAAATTTGAAATAAGTTTTTCTTTAATTGAAGATCTGATTTATATCACTGAAATGTTCTACTCGTAGTAGTTGATTTACATGTTAAACAAAAAATATTTATTTAAATGCTTTAGGAACAATAGTTGCCTACTGTCTCTTTTTGTTCCATTAACTATGTATTGCTACCGACAAACGATTTCTTTAAGTTAATTTAATCTATGATGAAATTCCTTAATTCCCCATAATGTAATAATGATTATGTTTTTTCTTTCCGAAAATGTCATACCGCCTGCAAGTTCTCCTAAACTGGAATATTTCTGCTAGTAATATTTTGTTTCTTTATTAATATATGTTGACAACCATATAGGGTTGACATAACAGGTTGACATGACAATCAAATAGGTTTGTGTAGAATGTTTTCTTCTATTGCCTCTCTTTTTGTAGCTCCTTATAAACGGTTTGGAGTAAAAACGAAACTTTGGCTATACCATGGTAGACAAACTGACCTATTTCAAATTCATTCATTTTGTCATTAGCTGAAGTGGCCCGCTACGCGGATATACAGTAACTCAGTTTTTTTTGAACACGCTTCAAAATTAAAAGCACTATAACTTTTTCTTTCTTCATTTTCAAAAGATCTCTTTAATAGTAGAGTCACTCGCAATCAATGTGTTGTTTGTGTAAATTTATGGATCATATTACTCGTTCACTCATATAATTTGCAAAAATATTATAATTCTTACAATTAAAAAATGTTCATAAGAATGGAAAATAAGCTATATGCACTGACAGGAGATTAGTGAAAACAATCATACTAAAAGTGACGAACTTACATCGTTGGCCATCTTGGCGTGAGCCAAGGTAAAATGGTGAGCGTAAGGGCTTTCTTGGCGCGTGCTCAGCGAGGCAGGCAGTTGACTACAGTCCGTTGGCATCACTTCGTCTTCGTTTCCGTAATCCACATAGATCACTGAAACTTTTCCTCCAGAGACCCGCTCTACTTTCGCCCTGTACCACATATCATCCAGTTTGTATTTGGCTGCACAAATATCACCTGAAATCATAAAATATAGCGATTTTCATAAAAGAATTTACAAAGATTGAAGTATTATGTTAATTGAACGACCGGAATTTAATGTTTTGTTCTAGTTTAAACGGTAACGTAGTCTAACAGAATATTTTGTGAATTCAAGTTAGTTATTACCCATTTAGTAAGTTTAACTATATATGAAAAACAAAACCAGGTCATTTAGTTACAACATTCAATTATTTAGGAAACTCTTGCTCACAGAAGTTACCTTGGCGAATAGGTAAAATGGTAAACGTAAAGGTTTATTGGCACGCCAAGCGAAGCAGGTAGTGAGTGACTGCAGTCCGCTGGTGACACTTCGCCTTCTTTTAATTAATTCGTAAGTACACTAACTGGGGAATTATATTTTAATGCCATGTCAAATATGTTAAATAAATGTTAAATATGATGAAAGTTCGTCCTGTAAGTATTCACATTATTTTTTACAAATAAATAAAAAAAATACTTAGGTGATCCAACAATGGATAACATTTCTAACGAGATGTAAACCAGGAGTCTCACTCCTACTTCTTATTCCCCATAACGACATTCACTTTTCTTATTTTTGTTAAAAGCTTAAAAGACTTTCCCAAATTGTAAATTTGGTTAAATTAAGTAAAAGTGTTCACATAAAACTGGTTCAACAATACGTTTTGAGCACATTGTGTTCATCTTTATTTAACATAAACAATACAAATATAATCACTTATAATTAGATTAAGTAAACTCAAATATCAGTAATAATTATAGAAGTTTATGATGTTGGCTAACTGAGTAGAATGGACGGAAGAAAGCAAGTAGTGTTAAAAATACCAGTCAAGGCCTCTGAACCTTCTCCCTTCACCTATCTACTTTAACTTTACCTACCACCAATTCATAGGGCCAGTTGAAGAAAACTTTGCTTAATTTGGAATACTGTGACCGAAACAAAAATGCTACGTACAAAAAAGTTAATTCGTAAGCTTCCAGATTTGATACTAGAGGAGCTTCACTATTATCATGTACTAAGGAACAACTTCATTTTTACTACTAAATAATCAAAATTTCTATTCTCAATAAATTATATTATAATACGGTTTCTACAGTATTATTGTTTGTCAGTGAGTTTATAAATTAATATTTATTTGTAACATCATATTGCGGACATTACAATAAAATGTATTTATAATTTTTCTAACCAAAAATATAGTGAATTTATAACATAAAATATGAATAACGAGTTCTATTACCTTTCTTGGGACTATAGGCACCAGGAAGTGGAGGGTTTGCAGTCAACTCTTGACCCAACTTTTGCTGCAGAGCCATTAGTTTGTGTTCATTGGCTGCGAACTGACAGTAGAAGGAAATTCCTGAAGTCACCACCACCATGACCTCATCGTATTTCACCTGCCTTTCAGTCTTAACACCTTCCTCCACTTCTTCTTTTACTTCTTCTTGTTCTACGAATTTCTAGAATATAAAGAAATGAAAATTATACTACCTGTATATTATCAGCTAAAAGAAAAAGAAATACGGCTAAGACCTCTCTTAACCTTCAAAAGATCGTTTAGGACCTTCTAATGTTAAAACCATTTTTCTTTTTTGTTTTGTTTAAAACATAATTGGTCAACTTTTTTCTTGCTTGCACCCGACAGAATTAATTGCAAATGCAGGATTCTTGTAATTTGAATGAATATTTGTTATCTGCTAAAGTATTAACTGAAAATATGAAATAAATAGTATAAATTGATCAAAAGATTATTTATAATCGTAATTTTTTACGAACAAGCTACCTGAGAATTGATATTCAATCTCACTCAAAGCTAACATGAAGTTTGACATTGTGTTTGAAAAAATAAACAACAATATCTAACTTTTGTTAGACTTCTACAGGTTTAACTGTGGTAACAAACATATTGTAACACTACTTTTCAAGATTCTAGGCTGTCATGGACAGTCATCAAAAAAAGTATCATTTGATTAATTTATTTATTACCTTTTTTTTCTGTTTTAGGAAATGCATTATTTATCAGGGGCAATGCAGTCCTTGACATGATCACTCAAATTATATTATTACACATGCACTAACCCAAAGTTTGTTTGACTTGGCAACGTTCTTTGCGTTCAATAGCTGCTTGCCGTACTCTGAATTCTCTCCAGAGAAGTGCACTTGGGCCAGCCCGTTCTCCACCAAAGCTACAGACAGATTGATGTTTTCAACCCACAGCCAACCAATGAAATTGCTTCCTATTCTGTCTGTCTGTTCCACTCGGATTTGTACCTGCCGAAAATCAAATTACATGAATTAATGCAATCACTTCAACAATAAACATACAACTAAAACACTAAAACACACTGGTACAAATACCATCTCGTATTCCGATGCGTCATTAAACGCTACAACAGTAACATCAACATCATACATTAAAGCGTGTCCTTTCTAATTTCTCGAATTATGGTAATCTCGAATATAATACCAATTAATATTATTTAAAACCTGAATTTATAATCACTTTGTAGATTTCAGTCATGTTCATGGAATAAATCATTAAAAGAACCTTACCATGATCGATAATACTGATAGACTCAAAATCTATAGTCTTGCATAATCTTAAAGCCATGACGACTTCAATTAGGATGGTAACGAGCGAGCAAACGCCACATAGCAGTCAATTCATAACCATATTCCATTCATTGGTTTAAATAAATCACCAAAATACATTTACAACAATTTTTCTACCTCTCTCTGAAGACATTTTTCTTTCGTGAATTTCAACGCTTCTTCCTCATTGCTCACTCCATCTTCTCTTTTAGCTCTAATGTTAATGCCTAAAACAAATCAAAATACTAATATTATAAATACTATCAAAAAAAAAACCTAAACATTATGATGATGAAACAAAATCATTAAACAAAGCAAACGCTCTTTGTATCAAAATAAATTACACATTCATTTTTTAATTAGTAAATTACAAACAAAATTAACGGAATTCTAAAACAAAATCACATGAACAACTTCTAGTAAATTATCAATATCCAGAACATAAATGTAATTCATAGACAATTTTAGAATAATCTGCCCTAGACATTTCTGTAGTCAATTCAAAAATCTATGTTAAGTATAAATACATAAATACTTTCATGTTAAAATCAAGTACTCGTATCTATTCGTCAATATTATTATTATTATTATGAAACAAAATATTCTAAAAAACATTATCCTGTTAATTTACAATATTTTTAATGACAAACTGAACCTGATAGAAGAAATGTAATAAGACTGGAATCTTTGGGAATAAAAAGGCGTAGTTTAGAACCAGATACGACGTATTCGACGAGAGCATCGACCATGGACATGCGTGTCAGGTGCGGCAGAAACGCTTTGGCTCGTGAGGGATCCTGCAACGTAACTTACCATTAGTACTTCAATAATACACCTATGCTGTTTATTTTAAAATAATTATATACATTTAAAAGGGAGTATTTACAAACACTCGTACACACATATACTCTCCACATTCTTCCCAAAACATTTTTGGGCAAACTTAATGGTAACAAGGATAATTTAATTTTAATAAGTGAAAAGCACATGTTTGATATTTGACTATTTCGAATGGTATTCTTTATCACCTTATCTAATATAGAAAGAGGACGTCTTGTAATGTATTTTTCTTATAAACTATGGAGTTACTGGATATATTGCTTCTAAATTATAAAAAACATACTAGACTATGAAAAGTATTTAATACTAATCCAGTTATTAAATTAGTCATAATGCAACAGCCTTACATTGTATAAGTTAGGTTTTGTACAAAAATTTCAAAAACGTTGAAAGTTTAAAAGTCAACAGTATAGACTATCATTTAAGAACTGCAATGATTTGTAAACTGCTTAAAAAAATATGTTAAATAAACTATGAGAGAAACGAAAACAGTAGACACTACTTACTCCAGAGTAATCATTTATTCTGTGAGTAGGAATGTCCTTCTTTGCATGAATGCCTTTAGATAATTTGGATGCTTTGTTTTCAGCACTGATGAGATCATCATAGGAAGAAGATCTTTCGTCATTTTGCCTATGTTTTATTACAGCTGCTAGTCCTCTGCTCACTAAAGCTTCAGCCACATTACTAAAAATACAAACTTCTTATATTGCATGCATTAAATTTGTATTAAATACAGGAACAGTTTATATTTTAAGTGTATATTAATTATATATTACAGTTCTCCTTGTTTCTAGGCACAAAGCTCTGCGAAACGTTGCGAACCAAGTGAAACTTCTTCAATGGGTGGAGGACTTAAATATAATAAGTGCCCCCCCCCCCCTCCCACACCCATCGTTATAATATCCGTTTCTTGGTCTCAAGATTTGTGCCAATAAAGTATATATTCCATTTCTAATCTCTGATCTCACGACTGAATGATTCATCAAACGACCTTCATCAAAGTTGCCATACATTTTATGTATTCACAGTTTTGAAAGGGATAACACCTACGTTTATTCACTGTATTGACACATGAACATACCGAGAATACGTACAATCTGCAGAAAGCAATGAGTTTGGTAATTAGTGTACAATGTTAGATATCTTTATATTAATTTATGCTTGTTGAACATATTTGTAATGATATTCAACAGACTGAGAATGCTATCTAATTCATCAATAAGATGAAGAAGGAAAAAAGAAAACTTAATGGAACATTTGATAACCAATAAAATAAATAATAAATGATGCGTACAATTTTTTTACGGCACATAACATTATTTTTCTTTTCATATTTCAAATATCAAAAGTCCTTAAGGACATGGGCTGGAAAAAATTAATCCATTACGATTATTGTATTGTGGAAATGACTCGTTGGATAATTCTGGAACGGTTACCGTCATTAACTAATGGAACAACACACAGATTATATATATATATACACTTTTTTCGTTGGAAATACGATCCAAATCGGACAAATATAGTTCAATATAACCAAAGAAACATAGAGAAATCAAAAGAACACACTTACAGTCTCTAATTTTCGGTTTGAACCGTCTTCAGGAGAGATGAGGGAAACCAAGCGCACTGGATCAGAGACGGTTGGAGACCCAACCAACCGTCTCTGATCCAGTGTGCTTGGTTTCCCTCTCTTATCTCTCCTGAAGACGGTTCAAACCGAAAATTAGAGACTGTAAGTGTGTTCTTTTGATTTCTCTATGTTTCTTTGTTTATATTGAACTATATATATATATATATATATATATATATATATTATATATGTATTATTAAGTAAGTATATATATTATTAAGAACAAACTGGAAGTAAGGAATGAAAATGAAATAAATAAGAAAAAAAAGAGAAATATAAGAAAAAAGGAGAAAGGAAATAAATAAAAACCAGAAAAAAATATAAAAGATATATATATAAATATATATATATATAATTTATCTTTTAAGGTTTATTCCAGGTGCACTGCATGCCCCGAGTAACCAGATGTGTGCCTTTCAGAGTCTCTAAGGGTCACGGTATTGTCATCAGGGGGGATCTGTCGCAGAATCTGCACACCATAGCAATCATTGAAAGGTAGACCGTGGGAGTTGGCATGGATGGCAACAGGTAAATCGGAATGGTTGTTTACGGATGCTCTATGACCGTTCATACGGAGGCTGAGCTTGTTAGAGGTCAGTCCTACGTAGAACGCATCACAGCGTGTACAATCCAATTTGCATACACAGTTTTTGGATGTGCAAGAGCAATCCGTAGCAACAGGGAAGGACTGGTTACAGGAAGACGGAGTGAAGTGTAGAAGGGCGTTTAAGTGTGTTTCTTTACTTTGTGTGCTTCCTATCTTCAATTTTGAACTGTTATTATGTCCAGTTTGGATCGTCTTTTCGTTTATCAAGTGAATATTATATATATATATATATATATATATATAATTTTTCACTGTTAAAAACGAGGGAGGAAAATATTAAGCTTTTATATTGACGAGTTACTTCGGTTTTATAACTTTCTCCTTTCAATAACTTTACTTAATATTGCACTGATTTTTTTTATATGTACATCAACTCATGCAATATGAAATTTGAACAAGAACCAAACCGTGCTGTCCAATTATACCTCAAAGAGAACTGAACTTATCGAAGACCAAAGACAGTTTGGCTAGGTAAAGTTAGGTTGCAGTGGCAGTCCCAGGGGAGGATACACACAAGCCAAAGATTGGCATTTTGTGATACCACACAATGGACAATTTACATTGAGAGTCTTAAATTTTGTTTAACTCTTGTATTTAAGGAAGGACCTTTAACGAGTGCTTGACATCGCGCATACTTGGGACCGGTGAGTTAACGTGCTTCAATTTTTTTTTCACCACCTGTGTGAATAATTCAAGTCCAGAGTGGGTATCGAACCCGGACCAACCAGTCCAGAGGCGAGCACGTAAGCCAGTGGACTACTCTAGCCCCCACCAAAGACAGTTATTACGAAGTCTGACGGTATGAAAATGACCAATCGAAACATATAAAAAATTATAAAAGATCGTAATATCTACAAAGTAACAAGGCATATAATATTAAACATCAATGTATCAACCATAAATAGAACACAAGAAAAACTAATATATTCGGAACACCTTATTAGGGTAACGAACAATTTTCTCGTTATTTTGTTAGTTTAGTTATCTTACGAAACTTTGTCCAGGATCACCGTTAGTCGAAAAACCTTAAGTTTCTGTTTCATTGTTAGGTGTAGTTTCACCATGATTGGTTGGTTATTTCAAGGATTTACAGTAAAATTGTATACAGTACAATTGTTGCAGAGACTGACTCTTATATCATTCTTATGAATTATACATCAAGTGTTAGTTTTTTGTAACTCTGTAAGTTTTCTGTTAATTTAGTAACTCTGTATGTTTTACTAAAACCTTTGGAGTACTGAAACGATTGCTTCAAAATTTTTAAAATCCCTTAACGAAAAAATATAGGGGCTTTACTTTCTTCTGATGTTACTAAATATTACATTCATTGCTTAATGCAACTTGCTTTTCGCTTACTTTCACATTTAAATTGAGTGAATTCAAGTTCTCTTTCTTTTTTGGTAAAGCTTAATACATACATCTCCCAAAACATCAATAACTGTCAATCAATACAAAATAAACAATAATTCTAATAACTATTGCTAATCATACACGTTTATATTATTATACAATTATTTAAATAACTGTTAAAAATACTTTTCTTTCAGATCTGTTTTAATCGATTTATAATATAAACAAGGTATATTATTTACAAAAGTTCTTTATTAAAATATTATTTTTTGGATTTTTCTTTTTTTTTATACTCCTTTAAATATCTGCTTGTTAATTATAACTAAGCATTATAAGGCTGTTATAATGGCTGTTATAAGGCTCTGCACCACAGAGGTTGTTATTTATATTATTAAATTAATTAACTATCATACCTGTGTTTCTCCTTACTCGTTCGACTGGTTTCGGAACGAGTCCATCTTCATGAGTCTGCCCCTAGGAATTCATATTGAAAAGTATGTTGAAGATGAACGTGTTTTCAAAACTGGTCGAGAGAGCAGATATGAGGTATGATGTTAATTCGAAGAAATAATGTAAATTAAAATTAATTTAAAAAATTATACTGTCATTCTTATAAGTAAATTGTTATTTAATTATATTTTGCTTTTTTTTTCAATTAACACCCGACTCATTATATTATAGACTGTAAATAGGTTGATATATCAGCCAGCATCACAATAGTCAGAACCGTCAGTGCAGGAGAATTTTCAAACACGCAACGATTAACTTCAATTATCCTCACAGAATTAGTAAAAAACATATTGTTATTACTATTTCATTCAGAAATAAAAACTTTATCACATCATGTAAGATTAAGAAATACATCTGATGCAGATTTAAAGTTGTTCCAGCAGTTCTAGTTTCAACTCTAAGGTTCATTTTTTTCTTTTAACATTTTTTATTTTTCTATTCGTTTTTTTGGTTTTTGGCTTTAATTATTTTTTTATTTTAATATTTTTGTATTTATTAGGTATTTTATTTTTTAGACGTTTTAGTATTCTTTTATTTTTTGTAAATTGGCTACACCTCAAATCACATAGTCGTATTCCCTGAGTGGTTAGTGTTGTTTGCGTGGTGAACAGAGCTCTTTGATGAAAAATATTGAAATGAGCTTTGCTGTTAGTTCTCCGAGTTCACTTCTCTTAATCGTTTGATAAGTTGTCCTTACAACTTATAATTTGATTGTTGTTTTTAATTACTTTAAGCTATATATATATTTTGATGAATACATTAAACAGTTCGTGTAAACATTATTCTAATGGAAAGATAAAACGTTTTTTGAAAAATCAACCCTTAAAAAATTTCTAAATATCTAAATCTTCTTCATTGACATATATATATGGGTTGACCAACAGCATAACAACATTTTTTTATACCAATAATTGTGAATTCGGTTGTTTCGTCTTAACCAACCAACAGTCTGTTAAGAAACCTTATCAAAGGATTAAGAGAAAAAAAACACAGGGAAAGAAGAAAACTCATTTCAATATTTCGATATTACGAGAAGAGCTCTGTTTGCAAGGCAAAGAGCAACTAACCTCGCAGCATTTATGACAATGTGATTTGCAGCAAGCCAACTCATAAACCATGAAATGACTAAAACAACTAAAAAATAAAATAACTTTTCAAAATAATTCATAAACTAAAAAAAAAATAATAAACCAAAAACAACGAAAAGAAAAAGGAAATAAGTAAAAATATAAATTACAGAATAAATTAAAACCAGAATTCGAATCCGCATTTTGAATGAGGCAAATATGTACCTCTTCTGAAACTCTTAAAGTAGCAAGGCAGTTAACATCAGGGATCTGTTTAAGACCCTAAATACAGTAACTATCATTGAATCCAAGTCCATGAGTGATAGCATCGATGGCGATGGGATGGTTAATGTTCTGACCAACGGAAGCTCTGTGACAATTCATATGAGCTAAGTTCATAATTTATTAAGCTCAGTCTTCGTATGAATTGTCACAGAACTTCCGTTGGTCAGAGCGTGACTTACCGATCAACACTCATGCTAATTAATTCAATGACTATTTCCGTGCCGAGGTTCGGCATAAAACAGATCTCCTTCGTTACTTTAAGAGCTTCAGCAAAGGTACAAATTTAAATCTTTAAAGCGCAATCCAATCTTGGTCTCAGTTTGTACAGTTAATTATTTTCGTATTTCTTTTTCTTACCTTGTTTTGATTTTTGTTTTTGGCTTTATATCATTCCCTATTATTATTTAGTACTTTATTTTTTGCTGTTTTAGTTATTTTATTTTTTATGAGGTATAATTAAATATAATGAATGAACGATAAATAGAACTTTACATACGAAATAATACTCACACATTGGCTATAGTGACCGTGCAACAAACTTTCTCGGCCATTTTGTCTCTCGGCGGCTGAATATAATCCTTTACAACATGCACCTTCTTTCCAATTAACTTCTTGCGGAGAAATTCTCTCGCTTCAAACATCCAAGGGACATCATAAAGTAACCTGTTCCTTCCCCCACTGGGTGGTTTGTTTTCATTACCCCTGTGAACAAAACCTAGTTTATTAGGATTAAACTGACAAGAATTTGCAGAAATATTCCAGGAACTCCTTGGTTCTTTCACTCACAACTCTTCTGACGAAGGTGTGTATAGAGACAGTACAGCCGACTATTCTATGAAGCAATAAGAGAATGAAAAGAGAGGAATAGGCCTGCTACATATACATAATGTCAAATTACCTTGTAAGAATACATAGAAATAACTGCACACAAGTCACTTCAATATTTCAACTGTTATCATCATCATAAATAAAAGTGGTTCGAGGTGATACCTCCTGATTAGGACGAAGTGAAATTTAGAAGTATAGAAGTTAGCTGTGTAAATTGTTTCTGTGTATTCTCTCTGAATATTTCGATGTGTTCCTCATATATATATATATATATATATATATATGATCAAACCACAATATGAAATGGGAAAAAAAGACTAAGAACTTTCAACCGTAACGAAGCCGTTGGGTTTTTGACGCTGTCGAAGACCGCTTGTTACGGTTGAAAGATCTTAGTTTTTTCCCCTATTTCATATTGTGGTTTGATCATTGATTGTTATTTCACGTGTTTATGTGAAATCTCATATACATATATATAGTTCAATGTACAAAAAGAAACATAGAGAAATCAACAGAAATTACCAACCAACAACCAAACATACAGAAATTTTATTAAAAGAAAATAATCCAAAATTGTATAATGACTCAAAAATTGTGTCGTATATTAATTCAGAATATTAATTTAAATAAATTTGAATCTTTGGCACAGTTTAATATTTAACACAAATTATGAAAGAATTTATACAATTTATAATGTCATAACTTGGTGAATCAAGTTCACTTTTGATACTCCTAAATACACATTTAAATCGTCTTTGCAGATAGTGAAAGGTTGCTATTCTTAAACTTGTACTTGTAGTTATACACCTCTCTCCATGTCATTCATTTTGCGAACAAATGAATAGAATTATGCTGACAAAATAATCATGAAAAAAAAAGGAGAAAATGGTAATGAGTGAATAACTGAGAGAACCTTAAAAACAGAGCCAAAATTATTTATGGCTTCCCGGGAGGGGTTTGCGTTCGTTCTAGAGGAATGGAAAAAAGAAATGTTTCATTGAAATGAAAGAAAGTTCAATCATTAATTGTGTTCAACCAGTTATTTTTTGTGGTTATTAAAAATAGAACTAATGGATATTCAGTGCGTACCTCAACTTCAATTATAGCAGAAGGAATCCACGAAAATTCAAAACACTCAATTTATACAATGATAACCTGGTCGAGTAGAATATTTTCAACATCATTTGTATGTTTTTTTTTCTTTTAACCAAATTATATCATATAATTCTAAGAAACGCTATTCAATATGGTTGTTTCAACATTAACTTTCACTGACTACACCATTACCTAATTAAAAAAAATGTCTACTAGCCTGGGTGGCCTAATGCTGGAGAGGAATATCTTCTTTACGGTCCCATCTGCAAGTTTTACCATTAAAGCGTCTCCATTGATGATTTCTACAACAGTAGCAGACCATTCCTTGTCAGAAAGCTGAAACAACGCAAAGAAAACATATCTCACTAATTATGCAACTCAGTGCTCAAAAAATTAAGCTTGGTTGGTAATAGGCAAACTGAAAATTTCATATCCAGAGAATATTGTTTCAATATATAAAACATTACAGTAACAAGTTCTAAATTAATAAATAAATAATACATTAAAAAATGAAGTCTATCCGTATTGACACATTAAGTACAAGCCTTATGAGGGTGATATTAATTCACAAGAACGTAGGTCTAAACTAAAATTAACAGGATCTAAAACTAAGATATTCATAAAATTAAACTAATTGGCGACATATATACTCTCTTCATTGTAATAAATAATTCATTGAGGATAATTATAAATGACCTTCTAAATCAGGAAATTAAAGTGTAATGACTTTCAACTAAATTATCGTAATTGGACTACAGTATTGAGCGAAGTAAACATTTTCTTTCATTTGGTAAAAATGTTTTTATATTGGATATTCAAAAACAATATGTTCATATTTAATTGTTAATTGTAAACTCACTTTTACCACTAAAAGTTGGGAATAAAAAAAAAACAAAATGAAATATATTGCTAACAATGGTGAATCACAACACAGGCCACTAAAGAAATGACGCAGAAAGTCACTAAGGGTTGGAGTGTACTGTGACTGGTGCAAACGGATTTGGATGTTGTGAATCATGGAGTGACCGAAAGGTCGACCAACATGTATAATCAAAGCAAGATGGATTAGGTGACCGCTATAAAATGGTATCTTTCTGCTGCAACTTACAAACTTATGATGGATATAATAGAAGGTAGTTTCCTAAGGGTTTAGGAAAGAACAGAATATAATTTATATAAATTTAGTCATAAGCCATACGACAGAGGTGGTTAGAGGATTGTGTTGTCTATATATACTCTGTTAAATGGTATGTATCCAAATCTTGCTTTATATGTTTAACAAACATTTGTGCAGACTTGTTGGTCTCATTTATCTTAATCGTGGGTGGTTTGGAGTCATGGGCCTGTCACAGGGTAACCTAGAGTGCAGTGGTTACGAGAAATCTTATTTAAGAATGTTTTTGCCAAATATATAAGTAGTTACAGCATAGAACAAATGACATAAGGGTGACTTTTTCTCCTTTAATTTTACATGAAAAGGCGACACCAATGTTGAAGAAGGTGATGTAGTACCCATCGGTCGCAACCAACCTATGTTCAGTCATTGTGGGTTATGAGGATAGCTTTATTGTCATAAATGTGGTCGGGCATATATCTAAGTCTGCTATTTGCCATGTATAAATGAGGAAGAAGGAAGGGAGAGAGGAGAGAAAGAAACTTTCAAATAAATGGACTTGGTCATTTGACAAATGACAGAGGGGTAGGATTTCCGCATATGAAAAGCAGAAAAGGAGGACACTGAACTTCACGGCAACCGACACTGGCCTACTGGATAAAACAAACCAGAACAGTATTCATTTAACTACAAACTATTCTAGCAAGTTCATTACAGTCATTTTAACTTTAGTGTAGTAGATGCAAATATAAATTATAACATTATTAAATTAAAATCTTCGATGTAACCTAATGGGAAAATATAAAACCCATTATATTGTTATTATAATTGATATTATTATTACATTATTATCAATTATATGATATCATATTATATCAACCCATTACATTGTTATATGATTGACTCGGGAAGCAATGCAGATTCAAACTAACTTCCTTAAGCAAAATAAATAACATAAATAATTATAGCTATATAATTCACAAACATTTTGGACTCTAAGTTTTAGTCATTTGGTGATCAATATGAAATAATGGAAAATCCACAGAGTTACGTTAGCAATATTCAGAAGTCAGGTAGAACAGAATACAACATTCTGTATGCAGTGAAAGTGATAAATGCATACAAATACACTATCCTGAAAAAAAACTGCCTCGATTTAAGAGATGAACAAAATAAATGGGATATATGAGGTAAAAAAAACTGAAACCAATACATGTTTTAAAGTTAAAGTTAAAATTTCGTTAAAGACGAAATATATACTAATAGTGTACACTTGTAAATTCTCATTTTCAAAATACATCTACTAAGAGTTTCTGATATTGTGAAGTAGAATGTACAAATAAACTTACAGGAGGTGGGGGGTTATAATCCTTCCACATTCTTATTCTTTTCTCTTTGGCTAATTTTTCTGCTTGCCTAAATTTGTCAACCTCTGCTCTGTCCATTTTAGCTAAAGATGGATCAAAACAATTAGCCAATCCCGTTTTTAGCAATTCTTCTGCTATATTTCCTTTCTGTAACATAATTAAGTTAAATTAGAAGAAAAATTAATATTATAAGTGAGTTTATAAAAAAAAAAAACTAAACTATAATACTCTCCTTACTTAAATATTAATTGCATTATCTCATCAAAGAAAGTAGTTGTGGAAAAAACCAATATACTTTACAAAATAAATTCATTAGAACCAACAGTGTGTGTTACTAAACATTGACGTTTTAACATGAGAGAAGTTTCATAACATGTATCTACAGTTTTAGGATGGTTGAGGTATTTTAATTCAAGGAAGTACTGTTTCAAGCTTACAGCTAGTACAGAATTTCAGGAGCTTGAATCTACCAATGATGCTACATTTTCTTATGTGTGAATAGAAATGAAAAGTAACACGCAACGCATGACGTAGACATGATCTATACAGTAATCCATATTTCTTAAGACATAATTTAAGTTATCTATTTTGTTTATCAGTATTACTAATATACTAATACCAATGACAATAAATATACTACCTGAATCAATAACAATCAGCATTAACTATTAGTATTTCTAATATAGTAATACTGATGTAGTTAATTAGAATTACACACCCAGAGTACGGTCCGTTAAAGTGATCGAAAATAGGACAGATTGCTACGCAAAATCGAGCGTATCACGTCATAGGCAACTCACACGCATGATTCGTAAATGAATATCCGTGTCCACGCTACCTGATTGATTAAGTTTTAGAGAACACGTGGTTATAAGGGGTCTATCATTCAAACTTTATAAGCAACAGTTATTGCAGAACCAACAGCCTGTATTATTTCAGGTACAAGTTTAATAACCTTACTCTGATAAATTTTAGTAAGCTGAAATGAATGATTACTGACGTAACATCAATCCTTTAATATTCGATGGGAGAATAATGAGCTTTCGCTGGGGAAACGTTTTGTTAAGTTTAAGAATCAGTGATCATTTTGTGTTAAGTAACACTCTGCATTCGGAGGTCAAACCCCTTCCAGCAAAACAATTTTATTGACTGAACTGTAATCGATCATAATTCGAAATTGAACATTTTTCTGGGATCAGAACTGAATTAACTTGACGATAGGGACAATGTTTAGTACCAACTTGTAGAACTACAGACCACACTTTTCATTATCCGAGAGGGATTTTTTTCGGTAGGAATACCTGGGAATCAAAGGTATAGCAACAGTCATTCAACAAGATAATTTCAGTTTTTAATTACATTATATATAGAATGATCAATGATCAAACCACAACAAGAAATGGGAAAACAAGACTAAGATCTTTCAACCGTAACAAGCGATCTGCGTCAGATTCAAAAACCCAACTGAAACACTAGATGCAGAAAACATCTGTTGAGGGGTTGAGAAGAGTGGGAGGGAAGAGCGACTAAGAGATCTTAGTCTTGCTTTCCCATTTCTTATTGTGGTTTGATCATTGATTGTTATTTCACGTGTTTATGTGAAATCTTCTTATTTATATAGAATGATGTATATAGTAAGAATAGAATGATGAAACAGCACATAATCGACCAACTTGATTTTCAAAGTCAAAATGAATAAAAAGGTATAGGTACGTTTTAAAGAATACGAAGAAATGTCTCATTCTTTACTCTGAGTCGTTATAA
Source organism: Hermatobates lingyangjiaoensis (assembly GCA_026182355.1). Taxonomy (NCBI): domain Eukaryota; kingdom Metazoa; phylum Arthropoda; class Insecta; order Hemiptera; family Hermatobatidae; genus Hermatobates; species Hermatobates lingyangjiaoensis. The sequence goes on along the minus strand of JAPFBL010000047.1, from coordinate 594,180 downwards.
TAAACGATTTAAGAACATACTGTTTCTAATAAAACTTTTACAATTAAAGTAGTATTATACTAACTGGATGGATAATAGTCCCGACAAAGTTGCCATTGTTCAGAACAGATTCCAAGATGATTTCCACTTCATGCTGAAGTAGCCTGAGCTCTGTGAAACACCTAGCCTCATCAGCTAAAGGATTGGAATTCCTCAAGTCGGGTTTCCCATCAGAGTCCATTTTGAACTGTGGACTCTATATAAAAGAAAGCAACATCTTTCAATATCTAATAACACCACATGAAATAATTATTCAAGAATGTAGTAAATACATTTTTTTTAATGCTCCAATTGAAAAAAATATAATTAATAATAACTCATAAATATAAGAACAAATATATCACTATTAAAAAATGTACCTTGTTTTAAGTACTAAGCTTTGGTGTGAACCGCACCGTTTCATTCAATAGTGTCAAAAATCCCTTTGACACTTTTTTTTATATGTACATATAATTGTCAATTTTCTATAGTTATCAAAAAAAATATATGAAGTTTAACTATAAAGTTATTACATAACTACATAGTATTAGATGCACTAAAATAAAACACTAATTCTTAAAAAAAATTTGATAAAAAAAACGTGCAATACAAATCAGCAGATTTTTATTGTAGATGAATTTTAATTAATTAGATCAATACTTAATAGATGAACGTAAATTTTGTCGTAACTACTTCATTGCTAATTTTGAAAGATGCTGTTATTAAACCGATTTAACAGTTAGTTTCTATTTACATTAACTATACAACCTACAAGATAACGTACAAGAGCTACCATTTTAGAGGAATCCATATGTGTGGGAACAAATGTGGACACCTTATCAAATAAAGATGCACAAATTGTATTCCATACAAAACAAATAAATAGAAAAAGTTCATTTTATACCTTAATTCCAGACATCATAAGGGTGATATATTCAAAACTCGGTAACAGGAATGCTCGCACAGTGGATCCATCTCTAACCTGCTCGATTATAGCTTTCACAGGTTTCTTTTCAAACTCTTCTACCATGGCGTTGCAACGATCTGGAGGAACAGTCCACGTGATTTTTCTTATACAATCCTGAAAAAATTTATTGTTTTCAGCCAATTATGATATTACATCTAAACTACTATTTCGCTCCTCATTTTCAGGTATCTATTGTATACTACTACTGGAATAAGTTACAAATCATTGTAGGGTAAAATCATTATTATACAATTACGAAAACGTCATTGTAGTATTTATGGTTGAGTTGAAAAAAAATACAACTTTTATCACATACTCTACATTCAAAAAAACCTGAAGGAAAACATTTTATTTTGATTTGGATTTTAAAACAAACGACAAAAACATTACAAACTACAGAAAACAATAACTCCTAAAAGAATCTTTATAAAAACAATTTCGTGAACATTTCATAGCCTTAGAATTCGACCGTCTTTAAAAGAAAATAACTTCAAGTAAATATAGATGATGTCTAAATTCGGAATGAAAACGGTTCTATCCCTCTTTCTGAGTAATCCTGATTTAAAACTGAAAATTATCAACAGGAGCAACTTTTAAGGTATTTATATAATATGAAGTTATAAATACTCAGTTGTAAAATGCAACAAACTGGGATCAAATTTTCTAATTAAATGTACAAACAATCTTTAATTTATCATCTCATCAACTAAATTACTGATAATATTGGATGATTATTTTGAGGAAGCCGATTCAAAAAATGGAATCATTTTTTTCTATCGCAATTTTAATAACTATACTTAAAAACATATAGTTTGATATTGACATTAACAGATACACGAGGATGATGACGAAATTACTAGAAAGCAAAAGGAAATCAACCAAACGGAGATGATTCACACAATTGCTCAATTATTACAAGAAAAATATATATCAAAAGGATTCTAAACATTGATTTAGAAAAAGAAAACCACAAAAATATTGATGTTCGAAGTGTGGTTCAAGTGTGATTGCTGTTGGAAAGTCATGGAAGAACTTCAATTGAAAGAAGGCAAGTAGTAAGTGTCCTAAAAATAGAATTAAAATCTTAGTACATTTTTATAAAAATTTCTGATGTGATTAAAACTACATGAAATACATATATGTTTAGAAACATACAAACAACTGTAATACTACTATTATATGATTCTCTATTATTTATAAAAAAACTATAATCTGCATAAATGTCCTTACAATTTTAGAACTTGTAATTTAATGCTCTGTATCAGACCTTATATAAGAAACACCTGTTCATGTGAAGCTGAAACAAGTGTAAAAAAAAATATAATCACATCAAGACAGGACAGTGAATGATTTTTTAGAGAGAAGAAAAAACAATTCAGGGTTGTAGGAAAATCGGTACAGAAACATTTATTACATTTAACAAAAATACCAGATAGTGATAGAGTTCTACTATTAAATAAGGAACAAATTGTTATTTCATAATAAACCACTGGTGAAAATAAAATTAAGTGAAACAAAACTATAGTTTACATCAGGGTTTTTGTTGTGGATACCCTTCCCTTCCGCCTTGGCTGCGTTAAACAAATCAATGATCTTCTGATGTTCAGGTTGACGTGATTTAAGAACGTCACCTTTTAAGTTAACCCATCCTTCGGCTACCATTAATTCATTGATGTTTTGCCCTGAATCATCTGAAAGGACGGAATAATAATAATAATATGCTTCTATATAATCAAACCATCAAAGATTTCCCGTTAGAAATTCTACAAAATTAAAGTAACAATATATCATTTTCTATTTATATAATTAAAAAATATGTTTTAAAATTTAATTCTACAATAATAATACGAATTTCAGATAAACACCTAATAATACCAAATTTTGAATTTGCAATCTTTTTCAGATTAGAAAATAAAGTTCTTAGTTTTCTTTTCCCTTATCATAAAAGCGAAGAGTTATTTCAGACCCTCCCTGTTCGATTGTTACCTTCAGAGTATTACCTACTTGAATATATGTAGGTCATTTGTCATTATTCGTTATATTGAATGAAATTTGTTGGTTCTTTGAGTATTTGAACCAGTGCTGTTTAATTAAGTTTCTTGAGTAGTTATTTTTCTGTAATTACATGGAAAATTATAATGTAATTATTATTACTTGAAAATGAAATTACATAATTATTTTTCACCAGGAAACACGGACTGCTAATTACAATCACTTTTTCTCAGCTGTTGGTTAATAGCATGGCAAGAGTTGTAATTAAGAATTCTTTTAGCGTTGGTAAACCATCAGTCAATATACTACCATGTTCATCACATATAACTTAGAAATTACTTAATTTCACGACTGTAATAGATTTCAATAATTTAGATCATATAGATATAATAAATTTTCTTCTATTATATGTTGTTCGAAGAGTTCATAAAATTTAAAAATCTGTTAACTTTCCTACTAAACAATTTAAACATTAAAATATAAAAATATGGAAGCCGTCAGTCCACTAAATGTAGAAATAAAATTCCTTTGACTACGAAAGTCAAAGTTTCAATTAGAAGATTGTTTCTTTATGGTTTCTCAATATTACTAAAAACTACGCCATTATAGTGGCAAACTCTACGCCTATAATGATAATTGACACAATGAAACCAGAAACCACTGTCATGATTTACGATCAAAACTGCCAAATAATAGTACCTGTTCCCAAGTAGACAACAGCAGTGTCTCTTTGAGTGTTCGTTGTGTCTTTGACACAGTAAACAAACTGTCCTAACAACTTCTTCCTGAGAAATTCTTTCGATTGCCAGGCAAAAGGTTCATCCTGACTTTCACCCTTCCTGAAAAATAAACTCACTTGTCAATGAATGTTAATAGTTTATATATAAATATATATAAAGATTTCACATAAATACGTGAAATAACAATCAATGATCACACCACAATATGAAATTGGAAAACAAGACTAAGATCTTTCAACCGTACGAGCGGTCTTCGTCAAAGTCAAAAACCCAAATGACCAAAAACTCAGTTGGGTTTTTGACTCTGACGAAGACCGCTTGTTACAGTTGAAAGATCTTAGTCTTGTTTTTTCATTTCATATTGTGGTTTGATAATTGATATATATATATAGTTCAATATAGACATAGAAACATAGAGAAATCAAAAGAACACACTTACAGTCTCTAATTTTCGGTTTGAACCGTCTTCAGGAGAGATAAGAGAGGGAAACCAAGCGCACTGGTTCAGAGACGGTTGGAGACCCAGGAGAGATAAGAGAGGGAAACCAAGTGCACTGGTTCAGAGACGGTTGGAGACCCAAGTTGGAGATGGACAGTTGGAGACGGTTCAAACCGAAAATTAGAGACTGTAAGTGTGTTCTTTTGATTTCTCTACGTTTCTTTGTCCGTTCTGGATCGTATTTCCAACGAAAAAGTGGAATACAATCCAAATATTAGAAAAGCAGTCAATTAAAGAAAAAAATAAAAGAAATACAATTGGAAAAGTAGTTACTCTAAACACCAACCTGGAGAGCAGAACGTAATGACGAATTCGACAACAAACATAACTTACAAACGATAATAACTCACTAATAAAATAACTCTAATGATTTGAATTTGAACCTCCAAACGAAAACCTTAGAAAGTGTTAAAATAACGACACTACCTAAATATATCAGAACTAATTAAGCAAAAAAATTTTTAAGGTAGCTGAGAATCAAAAGTATAACTAGATGCATAAATAAATATATATTATCCTTGAGGAAAAAAAAGAAAATTAAAAGGAATACAATGGAGGGAGAAAGGTAGGGAACGAAAGAGAGAATGTGAAATAAAGAGCAGAGAGTTGTAAGTGAACTGAGATATGATACTTTAAAATAAATAAAAAATACGGTAGGAAAGATAAGTGTATAACAATAAAGAAAGACAAAAAGTAGGAGGAAGGATAAAATAGGTCAATAAAAAATTAAAACAAGAACTTAAGCTCTCACGGAGACATGGTATCAATTGTCTACAAAAGCCAAGGAGTTAATTTATTTAAAAACTAATATTTAAAATTTTCCGGTTTGATTTTAAAAATCCAATAAGCCTAAATCAAGAAAAAATGTATTTTTTTTTACTAGTCATTTTACAGTTCATAATGTAAATTTCCTTAAATAAAAAGTTTTTTAGGTGACTTCGTTTAAATTGTTTTATTGCTTTTGTTTAACTTGAGGAATATAAAACACAATGAATTCTACTGAAACAAAAAAAATTTCTCTTAACTGGTAAAAATTGTCTATGCTATTAACAAGTTCATTCATCATTTTTGTTTAAATTAGAATAATAAAACAAATCTTTTATATTATTACGGTACAACAAAATATTCTGATTCTGAACAAGAAGTATTCTGACAGTATAAAATACTTCATTTCTATTCTTCATGTCAATATATACAAAAATAAAATTGTAGGACAAATCATAACCATGACTGCTAAAGCTAACATCAATTCCTTTTTAAACTGGAAAAAATTCTAAATGAAGAAAAGAAACAGGAATGGAAGTTGGTGTCATCTCTTAAACTTAAGCTAAAACCAAGACAACATATTATGAATTGCCTACTATTCGGTAAACCACACAGTTACAAGTTCTGTTGCAGTATGAATTACGATAAAAACCAAAGATACACCATGGCCTAAATAAAAGAGTTAAACAAACTGTATTCCAAATGACCAGTGCAATTCGAGACGCAGTATACTCAAGCAATGTTTAATTATTTCTGTGCAGCTCAGATACGATGTCAAATGATATCATATAGATAACAAACAGGAAGCACACATATTAGGGATGAATAAATAAAATATAACAAAAATAAAATATTACTAAATAGTACCAGAAAGGCAGATTATTACATAACATTAAAAGGCAATAAAAGTGCTGGTTATCGCAAAAAATTATTTAAAAACTATGAATGCATTCTTTCAAGGTATTAAAATAAAAATAATAACCTTTTGGCCAGCTTTGGAGCAAGGACGTAAGACAAAATCCATGTATGTTCCGGAGGTCTTGAATATTTGCAAGAACCCTTTATAACAATGGTATCACCAGAAAGAACCTAGGAAAGTAAAAAATGAACTTAAGAAGCATAACTATATGTAATAGTTCAATATACCCTTAATAAATCATTGAGATAGAATAACCACACCAGTATTATCATACGAACTGTCCTGATAAGAAACAGCCGTAAACATTATATGCAAGTTAACATAAATGTCATATACAATAATGTTATATACTTTTCCTACTTTGCTACACTATTTTAACACCAAATGTAAATATCCATACAAAAGGAAGTAGGGCACATATTCCCGTATCTCTAAAAGGGACAAAGCATTCACCCACGGAGGATTTATATTATAAGATTATCACATGAAATTATGAATACATTTAAAAAAATGTTCCTTTTCTTATAAACCTCAAAACAAAATCTAAATTATTTTTAGCTATTCCGAAAATATCAGATCACCAATATATTAAAACTACCAATCAATCTTAAATATTTAAAATCAATGGTAATAAATCACTTATTAAATAACCAAAACATCTTTTTTATACAGTAATACGGTAATATTGGAGATCACAGTCCATTAGTGAACATATTTTTTTCAAATAACAAGTGTTTCGAAATATATTTCCAAGAACATACTATGTGCCTAAATTTACAACCACTTAAATATTACACTCTGAAGAAGATGTTGACAAAAATAATAATATGAAACTGATACCTGTTTTACTTTTCCAGCACTAAGTGGTGTTTGGTTACTGACTGGAGCAGTCATTTTTGTAGATTACTTGGCTAGGGCGATACAAGAAAAGGTGATAAATATCACCTGTTCTAGCTAAAAAGATATGATCATAAATATGGCAAAAAACAATAAAAACGACCTAACTTTCTACGTTAACAGCTTTACAACGTGTGCTCACCTCATGCAGAAATGAGGACGGCAGAAACGTGCAAGTTACTCTGTTGATGACGATGATGTGGCCACACTAGACACGAAGAAATGATGAAAGTTCACTAACCATTAAAATTAGAATCTACTATTTTTAATACTAGCAATGTAAATATAATTAACAGAAATCATTGGTTACGGAAAATAAAAACAAAGTTATTTCTTAAATTAAAATATTTTAAACGTTATAAACTTATGAACTAAAATTGTATTGTATACTTAAATATTTAAACTTTTACAGAATGGTAAAAGAATAATTACATCGAGGTCGCCTTAAAATGACAATTTTTATAATTAAATAAAATTTATTGATTTCATGAATATTTAGGTACTTTCTGTGCTTGGTTGCTGCATTGTACGGTATTGAATGTGGTTGTGTAGGTCTGATGCGTGATGCTTGTTATGTTTTAAATTTAATGACTTGTCCAAACCATTTCAGTTTCTTTTCCCTTTGGTAGTTTCAAGGGATATAGTAAGAAATAGTGAGCCTTTTCATTTAACTAAGATTTAAAGATGACTCAATTTTTACCGCCTAATTTATTAGCACTCTTTGCCCCACGCGACCCGATTCCGTTCTTACCTCCTCCATGTAAACTTCCTCATGAAAAAAAGAACAGAGGGTATATTGGTGTTGGGGATTTCTTAAATAACTTTGAGGTAATTCATTTCTTATCCTAGACCATTTATTACGTTATTCTAATCTTTTAAGAAAATTGCAATACATAATACGTTTGTAGTAAAACTATATGCTAAGAAGTATTTAATGTATTATGTGGTCGTTAATGTTATTTTGACCACTAATTTACTTGTCTATTAATATAGTAATAGTATGATTATTTCTCTGATTTAGATCTTGAGACAGTTAATTCGGACTATTATTTACTTTAAATTAGCATCTGTTACTTTGTATGACTGGTCAAATATAATTCTATGTTAATTAAAGCCCTGATCCTTTACAGGATCCATGTGAAACACCAGCTCCAGCGAAGGTGGAGAGTAGGGACGAGAGGTTAGAAAGAAGACGTAGAGAGAGAGCAGAACAGGTTGCTTATAAATTGGAACAAGAAATTGCTGTCTGTACGTAGTTCCTACCCTGTCATTTTGTTTAATAAGCATAGCCACCATTAAAATATTTCAATGAAATGTCTGTCCTATTCCTTTATTTGATTGTTAATTGAATTATATTTCTTTGACTGAACGAGGGTGAAACAAAACATAAAGCTATCAAACTGGATTACCCTGGATTTTAGGATATCATTTTTTGATGTTGCTCATTTTTTAATTTCAGCTAAATGTCTCATGAAATGTATTTAATTATAGATAGAAGGAATGATGGTACTAAAGAGCCTTAAATTGATACTGTTTTATATTTCATGTGCTGATAAATAATTGGTTGTATACAAGGACACCAGTAGGTACTGGAATAACACTATTCTGAATATTTTGTATTCTATTTTTGAAGAAATGTTATTATTTTTATATACCATGATAATAATTTATTGTCATTTAAATGATTTTATAATCCTTTCAGGATGAAGAATGAATACGGTTTTATGAAAGAAAATAATAGTCATTGATATATCTTTGATTGACAAAGACCTTTTACTTTATAGTCTTACATGTTCATCAAAATTAAAAGTTTTGTATACGTGTTATTAAGAGAAAGAGAATTATATTAGAACTGTTTTAAATGTGAATATGGAAGTGAAGAAATGAAACTATTTTCTCTATTTTTTGGAACGAAATATAGGCTTCTCTAATTAAAGTTATTGAATTGAATGGCTTAATCATTTCTAATTATATTGAATCAAAGGTATAAGACTAACTATAGTCGATAGACTGTCTAGCGTTTTCTATTTAAGGAATCAAAAAATATGAAATAGCTAACTGAAAAATGGTTAAATAAATTATGGAACGCAGCATCTGTGCTTTATTCCTTTGTTGTTACATTATTTGATTATATTTCAGTTGTCATGTTACCAGTATAAGAACAAATTTATATTGCTTTTAAAGAAATATAAAATTGCAAAATTAAAGAAGCAACTTTCAAGAATTTAAATTTTTTGAATATTGTTTATGCAAAAGAAAAATCAACTTTCGTTCTTTTTTTTGCGACGAAGATCAATGTAATGTTAGATCTTTGTCACAAATTATGCATGTATAATTGAATCGAATAATTTAAACTTTTTGAATATGTTCCACCCAGTGAAAACCAAACTTCACTAAAGACAGAAATACTAGGAAATCTTAACAAACTCAGGATCAAATATTCTGTCTGATAACAAAGGAATAAAGCACAGATGCTGCGTTCCATAATTTATTTAACCATTTTTAAGTTAGCTATTTCATATTTTTTGATTCCTTAAATAGAAAACGCTTGACACTCTATCGACTATAGTTATTCTTATATCTTTGATTCAATATAATTTGAAGAAATGGTTAAGCCATTCGATTCCTATGAAAGTTTATAAGTATTCTTTATCATTTATCTCTTTAACCTTAATTTTTGCTTACCTCAATTCTGTGAATTAAGTTGGGTACTGTATTAAGACAGTCAAGATTAGCGTTTCCTTGTATTTCTGTTTGTGTTTTATACTATTTGGTATCGTGTTTATTGTAAAATCCCTATAAGGAAATAAAATTTTGAAAAAATAAAAACTATTGGATGCTTTTCGTTAAAAGCTGCTTTCAATAAATTTGATCCTTGTAGGGTAAAAAGCTAATGAAATGGTTTCCACATATAAAAGTTTAATCGTATATTCAACGCGTTTCGAACACATAGTGTATTTCTTCAGGCATTAACTAAAAAATACAATATCATCAGACAGAATATTTGATCCTGAGTTTGTTAAGATTTCCTAGTATTTCTGCCCTTAAACTTTTTTGTATTAGTTTCATCCATCCGAATTCATATACCAGATGTGAAAGAAACTCTGAAAAGTGCAATTTGTTGTTTTTTTTTTATCTTTACGATTAAGTTAAGTAATGTTTAATGTCCCCAAGGTAAGGTTGTGTGAATCAATTTGTAATTCTCCATAGTAGTTCCTAAATTTTCTATAATTTTCATTATACAGGATCTTTTATTAGTGCTAAATCGTACAGGTTCAACTACAGTTATAGAAGAATTAATTTGTTAGTAATGTTACAGTTGAAGATTTGTTTTTCCAATAAATCATGATAAACATTATTTTCTAGGGGACCCTCATGGCATACAGAGTGGAACTATTGACGCTTATAAGTCGCTGTTCGTAGCTAGAATTGTAAGTCCATTTATATTATTATTTATGTTATTTAATTTATTGTTCATTTAACAATTGGTTAACAATATTTTAGAATTATGACACTTCTGAATCCAAGTTGAGGAGGGAGTTTGAAGTTTACGGCCCTATTAAGAAGGTATGTAAATATTGTAGAATAATATATTCAAAATGTTTGTACAATCAAATTAAATCTTTAATTTGAGGATGTAAAAAGTTGTTCAGTGATGAAGGTAAATTAAATCCAAACACATGGATCCCAGAAAATTTCTGTTTATTGGATATGTAGGGTTAAATTAAACACATGAATGTTTTTCAACGGTTTTAAGCATATACTGAATTTCAATTCTTTGGCAAATCTTTCAAGGAAAACATTTAGAAATGGGATTTACAATCTACATCTACCATATTAAATCAGATTAATGGCGCAGATAAATTTAATTGAGATAGAATCAGCAGCTTTGACGACGAGTTGGGTCGTTTGAACATCATCTCTATAATAATACTACTTCAATTTCTTTTCGAGTACAGAGTATCTTATTTTCAAAGAATGTGTGTTGACTCTAAGTAGACATTACTCCTTAGGTCACAAATAAATTTTCAAGTGAAAATGTCATGGTTTCACTTTTTTTTCAGTGTAGAGAATTTACCATAGCATTGTGCCATTTCATCTGATTTATTTAAAATTATAATCGAGTGTTTTTCTTATCTCGACCACATAAATAAACACTATTTTTCTTTACTAACATAACCAGCGAACTTTCGCCTAACAGTTAATGAATGTCGTGTTATTTTTAGCTAAACTTAATTGTCTATTTCATTATTAGCATAATAACTGACCCGAAAGTCGTAGTTCTGTCTTAGCTATGAATATTGAATTCAAACAGGAATAAGTTTTAAGAAAAAAATATTATTTAAAAAATTATTTAAAATCAAAAGCTTAGCCGTTTGTTGTAATGTACACCAATATTAAATTAATTTTAGATTAGATCATTATCTGTTATAATTATGTTTTATCTTTAATTATTATATTTAGAAACGTGTAACAATTAAAGTGTTCGATTGAATAACATTTATTGAAGTGTACTTAGATATAGTTTATTTTGTTTTTCCTTCTTGAGCGTACACAAATAAATCTGTATCTGTTTTATATATAGCAGTCCATGTGAGAAGCATGGATTTTTCAAATTCAGTTCACACGCGTGTAACGGTTGTGCTTTGTTGATGGTCATTGCAAAGACAAGTCCCCTTTGACAGTACATTCTCGCCTTTAAATTTTCCATTTAAAATTGTGGATTTGACTATATCGTTCATCAACTTTTTCACTGAAAACTTAGTACCACTGTAAAGTTGTAGTGGATTAATGTTTCGTAGAAGAATAATGGGCATGCCAGTTTTGAGTGTTAGAACTAGAGGTGGTATGTCTGGAAAATCAAGTGAATTTTGGAATTCAGTTAGATAATTAACAATTTCCTCTTAATTCATTACGGTATCAATGGAATTGTGTGTTTTTGTGTCGCCTGGAATTCCAAAAACCTGATACCTAAGAATGAAATCTATTAAAAGATTTCAATTTTTGAATACAAGTGTGGCAATATTACGGCGATCCTAAGATGATTGTATAGATAACAAAAGATCTTTAATTTCTTTCCAGGTAGGGTTGCATACGAATGTTACAAACAGATCTGAACTGTAAACAGACGTTTGCATACTTATCGACCATATATTGATGGATCAATTGTAGATATTTCAAGATGTGATTTTCAGCGTTTGCACGAATCAAACATTAGGAATAGTAATTCATGGCACTGATTTTCATATTCGTTTCCTCATCTGTTTTTCATTTTACTCGTTAAAATATAACCATCTTCATCTTGCTAAAATAAAATCGGATATTGCAATCCCTCGTGTAAGCTATGTATTTGTACGACTCGCTGAACATTATCATTTCTGCGATGAAAAATTATAAGTTTAATAAAATTATTATCCGTATATGACACGATAGATTTGTGTTTCCTCTCTTTCAGCATCACTGAAAGCTCGTGTACCTTTTTCTTTAGTGCTTGATAGGTAGAACAACTGATCGCTCGTTTTTTGGGAGGCATAACTGTACAGAAATGACATTAAAATCTCTTAAAATTAATTTTTTGAGTGTTGAACAGCAATCAAAATTTCGAATGAATTCAATGAAATGTCAAATGACGAAACACATTTGACGTTAGATGACAAATATGACATGATATTTGTTTAACTCAATTGAGGATGATTTTATGATCACAAAAATATTTTGAACATCAACAGATTAAATAATATTAGTTTTTCGATATAAATTATAATGATTTAACTAAAATAAATTTCTAAAGAAGAAATTTAATGAATAATCGACAAGAATGTGAAATAATTATTTAATATATCAACAAATGATGTTTATTACAGTTATAAGAAGTTTTAGAAATAATCAAATTCATATACCTAAAATATTAACAGCACACAATTGTGTCTATAATCTAAAAACACTTTGTCCTAATGTCTACATTTTCTTCATTTGATATATCTATTTCAGTAGAAATGTCTTACACGGAAGACATGTTTATCCGTGTACATAATGTTTAACAGTTTATTGAATACACTTACTCTTCATTCGCAACCCCTCAAATATTGTTCACAGAAAATTCAAATTCATTTAACTAGACTCAATGAAATTAATCATAGGTTCATTGAATAATTTTATTGTAGAAATAAACAATATCTGTCATATAACTCGGTTAGTGTAGGAACAGAATACACACATTACCCTCCAGAATTTCTTGACTCACTAGTTGTCTGGATTGCCCAATATAAGCTAGAACTTAAAAAGAAGCTCCTGTCTTGTGTATGTATGAGAAATATTGATCTACTGCGCTTATGTAATGGAACATTAATAACTGAGGAGCTTTATGATATTGTTATTGTTTGTAAAATTATGGCATCATGGTTCAAGGTGAAATAGTTTTAATTTCAAGATTGAAAATGGCTTTTTCTGAAGAGGACAACAATCCTTTTTCAAGGATTCAATTTCTAGTTCAGTTAGCATTTGCCATGACTTTTGGTTTTAGTTCATTTGTGTAAACTGGCATGTCGAGATTGCCTATTAAACGTTGCTTGTGCTCAGTAGAGTCCAACAAAAAGATCAATTTTTTTTTGGCAAATCCAATTTCTACAAAAATAAAGCTTAAGCGCAACTATTAATAAAGGGATAATAATGCGCTAACCCCATGGGTGTTCAACCACACTTTTTCTGAACCATAGTATATACAATAATGTATAAGGTTTATAATAAAGTAATAATCACCAGAATAAAATAGAAAATAAATAGAATGAACGGTTTCAATTCTGTACTGAGAGATTTATATTCCCTGCTTAGGGGTAATTTGTAAAATTTAAATATAGTTAAAAATTCACCTCAGGACGCATAAGAGAGAAAGATACTTAATAGAGCTGATATATTTCGAATGGTGTTCATCATCAGGAGAACACCAGAAAAGAGATGAATGGGACAGCATCTTCCATATCCTCAACAGAAGTAGGAGCAGTCGTTCAAGTAAAAACCAAAGTACACTTACGTTACACGCAACTTTTATCATTACAAGCAAAGTAGGTGAAACAGAAAAAAATTGACCCGTTGTAGGAGGTGGAAAAATAAAATCAGTAGTATAAAAGACAGTGGAATAGAAAGTTAAATTAATAAAATAGAAAATGTAAATACATTTAAAGATAATGACATTAAAACTATAACAATTTTTTCCCCTATCTGCTTTCCTCAGAGCTTTTAATGTCAGTTTATTGTTATTGTTGACTGTGTTTAAAAATGGAATCATATATACGAATGCTAAGAATGGTAAAGGAGAGATCAATGTAGCAGGGCTATTTCAACATGGGCTATTTTACAGTCGGTAAACGTAGTTCCTTAAAATACAGTAACTCATTTTACGTACAGAAAACAGAGTTAAGTAAAGGACAGGTACAACCTCATAGTCACGGGTAGTGACGACCTCATTTCTTTATGTAGCTAGAGATCCATCTTCAACCCTATGAGTTCTAATAATGAGAAAACAAATTCTTACATTTAGAGACCTTCTAAGAAGAGAAATTCCCACTAAAACGTAGAGATCAAATAGTAACAATAAACGGAGAACTCCTGGGTTTAGTTGAGGTTCGAATGTGAAAAAGACTGACGGTAGCGGAAGATTTTTTTGACATGCTCCGTAATATCGTGTAATAAGTTGTAGAAATATAGTTGCCGTTACTCCGTAAAACATGTATATTTTGTTTTTGTATCAGTATTTGTTTTTGTACAGATAACTATTTTATCTGTGTTCTCAGTAATATATTATCAGTATATATTGTAATTCTCAAGGTTGTTTTAATATTATTCGGTGATTTATTGATGAAAGAAAACTGAGGTCAGTTAAATTTGATGCCTCTTTAGTGTCATGCAATCGCTTTTCTTATGGAAGCAGACTACTACATTGCTCCTCCTCTTTGCTATGCCAATGTTGCATAACTAGTATGATTATTGATTATATACATCATACTCATTGGTAATTAACAAAAACCTATTTAGGTGTAATTAATACTATTAGATTATCCTTATCAGCTCAGACTATGAAATACCATTGATGTTTTGAGTTTTTATCAAAGCAATATGTTCAATAATTCCATCCAGAGGGATATAATGTCCCTCTTGCTTCCCTTAAGCGGATTCGTTCGTACCGTTAGTCCACTGGTGGACGCATTAGCGCACATACAGGAAATAAAAGCTGTAAGCATTAAATTCCGCAAATGTACACTGATTTTAATGATTTCATAGAATAATGGAAGATCCGTTTAGAGAAAAAATTAAAATGCTTTTATTGTTGCTTCTATAATCATAGGAGAGCATTGCTTCTCTTTCTTCCATTGACTGCACGCCTATAATATATATGGAAAGAACTGATGCGACTCACTTCTATATTTTGAAGTTCGCCTTCAAGAATAGAAGTAGACCGCCCGGTCGTCGGGCAAAAACTCAAGGATGACAACGAGGTACGTTGAAGGAAGCTGTGTAATTTGAGTTCTCCTTGTGAACTTTGTCTTCTTATTTGTGTTTATGTAAACATATGTATAGCTGGACTTATATGTAATGGGGATATGAATTTAGTGATCCAAACTGAGAATTCACTTTTGAGTTCAGTATTTGAACTGAAAAAAATTATAACTATTATAGAACATATTTCTTATTCTTATGTTTGTGAATTTTGTTTACAGATTGTTATGATCCATAACAAAATAACTGGGAAGCCGAGGGGATATGCGTTCATCGAATATGAACATGAAAGAGACATGCATTGTAAGTATCTACAGCAAGTTTACCAAACCGGCATTTTCTGTTCAAATCCTAATCAGTCTGCTTATATGAATCTTAATTCTTTAAAGTCGTTAGTTGTGGTCATATTTTTTATTGTAGTTATTTAGTAAAGATAGACGAATAGAGAATAAGTTCTTTGTTTTCCATTTGACTTCTTGATACTTTTTTCTAATCTTTTTGGGATATTTCTCTCTTCCATAAGCAATTCTATTATATACCACCTTGTCCTTCTTTTCAGTTTCCATAACTTCTCTGTTTAGTTTCTAGTTTGATTTCTTCCTAATTAAAGCTACAATCCTCTTTTGTATTTCTGTCGTCTTCAGTAATCACAAGTGAAGTGAAGCTAGGATTTCTTGTTGTTTCGATCGATCCCTAGGCTACTATTCTTTTCAACTATTTTTACTCTTCTCCGGAGAAAATGTTATGGTCAGATTAGGAATGTTTAGTTGACTAATTATTTGTTTGTTGAAATTTTCGGCTATGAATTTGTAATCTTGTGGATATGAACTGGGTATTGTCATCTTTCAGCAGTACTTTTTTCTTTAAACTTACTTCTTAAGTCAATCTTGGAAATCATTATTATACAGATTAGAATAAAATAAATACCTTTTGAATTTATAATGGTAGTTAAAAATCAAAATCTGTAATGTTTTGATAAAAGAAAAACTTATTCTAAGTTTCGTACTACCATGTTCTGCAACAGATGTAGATAATTCTTAATTAGGCGATAAATGTATTCTTATCTAACAGTAAAAATTCATTTTCAAAGAAAGTACTGACCTTGGCTTTTAGTTGTTATATTTTTTTAGTGTTAGTGAATGATTTTTCCAATTTGTTCAGTCTTTGTTTTATATTCTCAAAAGTGGTAAGTAAATCATTTTATTTCTACGTTTTTTAGAGATGTAACTTCTCTTTTAGTGTGTAGATTTGCTTTTGATTGGGCAAGTGAACATCTCACATGTACACTTGAGTCGTATGTGTTTGTATGAATGTGTTTATTTATAAAGGGTTTCAATTACAATTTGGCTAATGCTAATTATTTTCTTGTTTTGGGTCCAGTTGGCGGACTGTGGCAGATTTCTGCCTGAAAACACTGTGTGTGTGTACCCCCTCTCTCTCATGTATAGGTTTGTATGTCTGGTAAGACCCAACATACAAAAAGTAAAATAACTTTAACATTTCTTTCAGTTGCCTCAATTGAAATGGCATTGCAAATACATAATCATGCTTGTATTTCATTAAATTAATCCGGGAAATTTCATTTTGAATGATTCATTTAGTCAGATAAACAGTAAACAGTGTTCTTTTTTCTTTTTCTTTTTTTTTTTAAATTCTATGTACAAAGTGAAGTTTTAGAAAATGGGTTGCGAGCACGAAGTTGTTTGGAATTATGAAGTGAACACTGTTACTCTTTATTTAGCAAGTAATTTTCCCAATAGTATTTTTAATGTTTGCAGTTAAAAACATGGCATCATTTCATTTATATCACAAACGTGAAAAAAAAACCTTGGTTCAGTTTTGAGATATGTTCAACTATATAGTATGTTAAACATTTATTTAAAATCTTTGATTTCCTTTTCAGTTCATGTAATTATATATATAATAAATAAGCTTCATATATATTTAATAAAAATGCATTACATTGAAATTAGCCCTAAGATTTATAGTGTTTACTTCGAAGTAGCTGCGTTTCAGCTACTCATTTTCTATTGTTTCATTTTGTAATGATTTTTTGTACATAGATATAGTTTTTTAATTACCCAAATTATTTATTACCGATTATTATTTTGTTACATATTAAAATAGTGACAAAGTTCAAAGTTAGATGTATATTTGGTGTTGTATGAAAGCGCGATCGTAAGTAGTATGCGCACCAGGTAACAAAAGCTTTTCTCGAGATGGTCAAGCCTTACCGAGTTGATTAACACTTGCTTCCTGGGCTTCCTTACCTGCCCTCTTTATGTATTTCCTGGTAGGTACACACACTTTCTCAATTTTTATATTATTTCCCCTTATTCTATCCTTTCTGATTCCCTTATTTACTCCCGGTAGATGTTTATTTCATGGCATATTGTTTTTTTCCCTAATTGAAAGTCAATTGAAAATTACATTATTTTGTATTATTGTTGAGTTGAGAAATGTATTTCATATATAAAAAGTGTTATATTTTATTTAATTTCAAACATTTAAAATTGTTAAATCCTCAATCACTGGGTGTACTAAATATTAATTTCCTCAAACTGTTACCCGAAAGCATTTATTTTTGATGGAACTGTTTTGTATTAATAAAAGGGAAAAAATAAATTCGCTTGATTTGGTTTTTAGTTGTGGACGGTCACTGTATAAGTATTTAGTGTGAAGGTTATCGATTGTTATCTAAATGCGATAACGGCTTTCTGAGATAATTATGTCTGTCTGTTAGGAATATGTACAAATCATCTTCCTTATATCTGTGCAATACATGTGATGAAAACCAATAATATATTATTAATATTCCTTTAAAATATCCTCTCTAAAATTAACCTAAATATATTGCTTTTAAAAAATCATGACATACGAGGTTTAACATATAATCGCCAAAATATTGCAATCGTGAAATAAATTGTCATGGCATCCTAATTGGCAAGGTTTTATTCAGTTGTAGTCTGTAATTAAGTTTGTTATTTTAGCTTAATCGTCAAAATTTGTATTAATTTATTTAAAGTAATACTTAAATTTACTATTAAATATTAGCTAAAAACAGTTTTCTCTGATTACCGGTATTGTGTTCTTACTGACTCGAAAGTCTTAAATCCTAAAATTATATTTCGAATTAATTTCCATTTACTGTAGCATACCTGTTCTGGTCAAATTGTTAATTCAATTTAGACTATGGTATGAGTAGTGGCTAGGTATAACAGTGTATCTTGTACATTTCTCAAAAAGTGTCATATAATCTTAATAAATATTTTATAGTTATAATTGGGAATAAATTGAAAAATAGTTATACTTATTTGACTATTATATAATCTTATTGTTTTCAAGAAAAGACGATATTCTTCAAGTTCTAATTCGTTAGTGTTTGTAATATAGGGATACTCATCCGGTGTGTATAGATGATGTTAGTAATTATGATATTGTTTTGGCTACTCAGTTGTGTGTAATTAAGTTACCCCCCAGTTGTTAATATTTTAACTACCCCTTGCCACTTTTCTTCCTTTTCCTATATCGTCCCCCCCCTGTCCCTTGCACTTGTATGTACTGACCAGGTAAGTAGTAGTACTGGACTTGGATGACCCCACTAGCCTAATGTCTCTTCTTGCTTTCAGCCGCCTACAAACATGCTGACGGTAAGAAGATAGATGGAAGAAGGGTGTTGGTTGATGTGGAAAGAGCAAGAACTGTGAAAGGCTGGCTGCCAAGGAGACTAGGTGGGTCCAGTCAATTTATTATTGCATAAAGCCAATCCAATTCAAAATAAACAATCTATAATAATTAAATTTATTTTAATTGTGACTTATTTATTTAGAGAGAAATGGTGATAATTTCATTACTGGGAAATCTCTTAAAGAAATTTACTTAATTCTACTTAAGAAAATCATAAATGAATGCTAAGAGTTCAATAATTTATGTTATTTTACAGTGTTTGTAACGAGCATTTTCACACTATTGTGTTTGTTTAAATTCGATTTAAGAATTTCCCTTGGTTGTGAATTTTGACTAGCATATTGTTAGCAGTAAAATCGTCAGAAATATTTATGAGGTAGTATAGACACTTCGTGGTTTAGATTTTTAAAAGTTTTTTTTTTATTTTACAGGAGATTTTAGAGTTTGATATAGAATCCTACGGTAATTATTTGAATACCAGTCAGGTTGTATTGTTTTATTCTTTAATCTCTAAAAGTCGTTTTTAATCATCTGACGACAAATTTAGATGTAACGTCAAACTGATGTGACGAAGACTGTAATTTATCATATAATTGTAATGTTGCAGGTGTAATTTAGATACTATGAATCTCTAATTGAACGAAGATTACCGCTTAGCAAATATGTTAGTGGTAAATTACATTTTTGAGAAATAATTTTATATTTATCAATTTCTTGTATTTGTTGTTACGCATTCTACTTGTAATTGGAGGACTTTCCGCATTATTCTAAGTATTTTAGTGTCGTTTTAGTTTTTGTCATTAAATAGTTTTAAAATATAGTTTTTTATGTAATTATGATGTTTGTAGGTGGAGGCCTAGGAGGAACTCGAAGAGGAGGTCCGGAGGTGAACTTGAAGCATTCTGGACGAGAGGACAGTGAAAGAGAAAGAGAACGGTATAGGCTGGAAAGAGAATCAGACCGTGATAGAGGACGTGAAAGAGGCGATAGAGATAGAGTTGTGGAGAGAGACAGGGATAGAGAGAGAGATCGAAGAGGTCGATCGAGGAGCAGGGATAAGAAGAGACGCTCAAGAACGTACGTATGTCTGGTATAATGTTTTAACTAACTTTCAGACGAATTCAATGAACTTCTCTTGCAGGAGGTCTCGTGAAAGGAAACGAAGACGGAGTCGTGACAGGATGGACACCGTTGATGTGGATGAAATGGATGACCGTATACGGGACCGTGACAGGGATAGGGAGAGAAGAGATCGCAAGAGGTCGCGGCGATCCCGCTCGAGGGAGCGAAGGCACCGCAGGGACAGGTGCGTGCACATTGTAGTTGATGATAAAACTTCTTCAGTATAAATAATTTCTGATGAGCCAGCTTACTATTCCTTACTCTGACTGAACTGTTATTGTAGAACATCAATTTATGTCATATATCCGTTGACCTACGATTGTCAACTTTTTTTGAAACTTAGTACTACTATAAACTGGTAGTTGGTCCTCTAAGGCCTGATTTTTTTTCAGCAAAACACTTTTCCTATGGGCTACCAAGACCTAAACATATAGGGTAGCCCTGAAACTTTAGTATTAATAGTAATATCATTAAATCTACTCTATAGGTATGTCCCCACCATACATTCTGAGTTCAACTCGACACCTTTACTACACATAACAAAAGTATTGTGGATTTTAATAATCGTCGAATAAGCAAAAATCTGTTAACAATTTCATGTACTATAAATTTAACTTTGCTGGCAGTAACAGTTTCTCATTGTGCGAACGTGAGTTCTGTTTACTCAGCTTAAACTTTTTGTTTTGTTTATAACTTAAACACTTATTTTACTTCAGGGACAAGGAGCGAGATAGGAGAGAGAGAGATCCAGATTATGAAGAGAAGGTCAAAATTAAAATTGAACCTCCAGATGGTAAGTACAGATTTGTTTTACATAGTTAATATTGTTTCATTCTTAATTTTAGGATTATTAATAATTAATAATAATTATCCTAAATATTTTTTTGTAATGGTTTTAACAAATCATTCTAAAAAAGGTCAGTAATATCTAGAAAAATTAAAATGTTTAAAATTTTTAAACTGCTACGTTGAATTAGTTATTGTTCAGGCTTGTTTAAAGCAGCAGTATTTTTTCTTTACCTGTGGTGTACCAGTATTGTGACTTAATATAGGGAGGGAAATTACAATTTATTAGCATTTGGGATGGTAGTATTCCAACAAGCATGAAGGATGTAAGTATTTTAAGTTTTGGTTTATTAGTGCTATGCTACTGCTAAATGGAGTAGCATGTAAGCAGGCCATTTGATATAATCGGTTGTTAATTAATACAATGAAAGTGATCCAGAGATTAAGTAAGAATTATTAATGATCACCTCCAGTTGAATCCTAAGTGAAAGCATGGAATACAGATTGAAGAATGATTTGTAATTATACCTTGGTGTTTGACTTCTTTATCCATTGAAGTTATTATTAAGTAGAGATTAGAGAAATACATACAAAATATCTCTATGACATTAAACAGTGGTGAAGGTACAGATGGTAGGAGGAATCTGGGAATATGACCTATTTAAACATTTGATGTAAACGATATATTGGAGATAGGTTTCCTGAAACTATCTGGTTTTAGTCATCACAATATAATTTTACTTTTCTTTTTACAGATTATCCAGATTATAGCAATTATGAATCAGAACAATTTGATTTGGAAAGAACCAATGTGAAATACGAAAAAGGAGCTGATCCCAAAAAGAACAATCTTCCCGACGGATTAGACAATAACAAAGACGATTACGCCCACGAAGAAAACGGCAATGATCAACAACTTTACCATGAGAACTATTAACTAATAGTTCTAAAGAAAACCCATCGCAAGGGAACTTAACTTAGTTGATCTAATGAAAAATCAGTTCTTGCTTAAAAGTGAAATATTATTAAGGTTTTTTTTTTTATTTTATATTTAGGAGCAATACACTCCTATTCCTTATTATTTTGTTTTTTGTTTTTTTTTTCAAAGGAGCTTTGGAATTCATAACCGTGCTTCCCTTGTTTCATTTAACTTCAATATTCTTTGTTTAGACCATTTAGTCTAGCTAATAGGAATAGAAATTACTGTCCAATAACATTAGGAAAACTAGATATCTTAAGAATGACGAAATATATTTAATGAATACATGATGTCATCCTATATCATGTTCAATATGATTCTTCGGATTTTTTTTTATATTTGCCGTACCCTATAATTTAGAATAGTTTAATACAAAATTATTTGGGAGTTTTGAAATTCAACTTTTTTCTGCTTTAAATAAATAAATTTTGATTTAGTTTCAACATTATGATGTACCTGTTTGGTTATATTCGTAAATGTGTTCCAATAATTGTGGGAAAGAATCAATTAATTGACTTAATTTCTAAGAGGTTGGATATTATAGTAACAGATTGGAAACTAGAAAACACATTCAGAAAGTGGATGATGAACTTTACCAATTTTGTTTTATGAAACAATAAAAAGCATTACTATGCAAGGTGAGAAATTGAAAGAAAAACTTTTAATTGAAGGCAAGGAAAGTTTTTGCTGTGAGTTTATGTGTGTTTTTCTTTTAAGATTTTATACTTGAAAAGTCTTATAAAATTATAAGACAATATATGATAAATTATTACAGCAAAGGGGAGAGTGGTCTTAAGAGTGTTTTCACCTTTATGCCAATGTGTGAGTTGAGTGCACACACCAACATTTGTATTTCTGTAGGTCATGAAATAAATCAGTATCTATATTAATGAAAATGTCGAAATGGCCTCAGTTTTGCCTACAAAATGGGAACTAGTTTCCCATATCATTATTGTGATAAATGTAGTGGTTTTTTTTTTTTTTTTTTTTTAAGTCTATCACTTCTGAAGTGAATTATTTGCTAAATATTTTGAATAATCAGATGACTTCTCAGTTCTTATATCGATTAGATAGACCCACCTTCATCCATGACTTCTAACAACACTCGTTTATTTGGGCCATTGTTTCTTTTGCTTTCCAGTTAACTTGATCAAATAATAGATTAGTTTAAGTTAATTAAATGTTTTATAAATTATTCTCATTATTTAACCCTTTTCTCTGACAAATTATGGCTCTTAATTTATTTATAGTGATACTAAAAAATGCGTTAGGGTATACTGTTGAATAGTTTTTTCAGAACTCTTCAAGGATAAGTATATATTATTCAAATAATTAAAGCACATACTCCTCATTTATATTGAACAGTACAAGACTTGGCATAAGTCTTAAGTAAAATAATTAGACAGTATGTTAATCATTTGTTTTTAATTTATATTATTACCAAGAGAACTGTAACGATTTCTTAATTGTAATTTTATTCATAAAGTAAAGAAATATAATTCTGAAATGTTTATATTAATTAGTAAAGATGAGGCTGGACTTGACTTTTTAATGAGATCATGCAGCACTGGTGGTTTTACATTATTCTCTTCCTGATTAAAAGATGTCAAGAGAGTGAGTCAGACGAGACGTGCATATATAATCACAAATCATAATTCATTGTCTGACTAAGACTGAGACCAATTACCTTGTCAAAAAATCTTAGCTCTATTCTAAAATTTCTTATGCAGTGTACATAACAGTAATTATCTTAATTTAAAGTTAGAAAAATTCTAAACATAGGCTTGTTATCAAAGAATTTGGACACTACTGATAACGAAATTTTTACTTAAATTATGTAGATTTGTGTTATAAACTTATGTGTGTACAGTTACACTAAGTAGACAAGAACCAACATTTGAGTAGTTGGAATGTATATGAGCTGTGAGTAGAATTTCCTTATTATTGTGTTTTGCACGACTGAATTATTCCTCGGCACTTTATATTGACGGCTTGCAGCATTAATTAATATGAAGTAGAATGTGATGTGATATTAATGGTAAGTGGAAGCAGCCTCTTTTATATCACCTATATCGATGGTATTTCTGTTGACCTCTTTCTGAATTAAATATTTAGTTGTTAGTGAACCTGATTGTGGTTCAAGAGTTCACAGCTTGCTTTAACCATTATTCACAATAGAACAATCTTGTGCTCGGTGTTACCTGTGCGATGTCAAAACTTTAAATCTCCTGTATAATCAACTTCCATATTATAACTGGTTGTTTAATTATAGTGAAAAATTATTTTTCAAAATTCGCTCAACTTAATAAAGCTAAGTAAATTTAGATTCAGTTTGTTTACCGGTTTTATAGTCTGTAGTAAACACATTTTCATGTCCTAAGAGAAGGGAATGTGAGGTGTGTAATCTTCGATTTTGAAACTTGGGTAGGACCAAATGGAAAAATAGTAGGCTCTCTGTGCTTGACGTATGTGGAGTGTGTTCACGTCATAGGAAAACACACTGATTTAATTTTGAAAATAAAATTGAGATTGGTAAAATCAATAATGAATATTAGAAAGAAGATATCAGCTTTTATTATATTGCATTTTGTTTTACCGAAGGAACTGTCATTTCATAGCATGTTTATTGACTATGTGTCACTAGTGATTTCATGTGTATTTGATACTTTATAAAGCGATCTCAACATATTTCAAATCGAATATTAACTATTAAATACAATCGAATGATTTATTTTTCAATGAACTATGGCATTAGATAAAAGAGTCAAACAGTTTCCTCATTTTCGAGGAAACAGCATAAATTTGATTTGTATAGTGTTTGGAGGACTTCTCTCATTTTGTTTTAGTATTAAGAATTTATAATCTAAAGGAGATCTTTGAATAGCCTGAGTTTGGATTCATGTAGTTGGAAATGAATCAAGGAATTTTCCTATACTATTTAAGATAAATTGTGTTTACCGGGATCACAGTCAGCAAATGAGAAACAGCAGTTATCACTTTTCTACATCACATTTTTATAAAGATAAGTGAATTTTTTTCGTTATGGAAAAAATGAGAAGACAGACTTCTCAGTCTCAGGACACAAATGTACCAAATTCTACTGATCGAACAAAATCGTCAATCTGAGGAAAAATAGTCCTAAGATTTCTAAATGCTTAATGAACAAAGAATCGATATTATATTTTTGTCTTAGTAGACTCAAATTAGAACTGTATATTTTGGAGTCGATTTTAGTTTACCATATATTTGTCTTGTGGAGAATATAAACTAGATTAACATATTGAATGGCCATTCTGCATTCTCTGTAGGTAAGAGTTCTTAAGGGAAACATTCTCTTATCCTTGTGTTCAATGTTTGGATTCTTTCAAGCAGAGTGAAGTAGTTTGGCTAAAAGAAAAAATGAAAGTTATTGGCCTTTGTATAATGTTTCATTTATCACTTTTTTTTCTGTTAATAGTCTATACATTTATCCACTTTTAAGTAAATTATGTAAAAGGATTGCATTGATTAAAGTCATGTGGAAGATAAAAATTAATGAAAAGTAGATTACTTGAGATGAGAAAATTAATAGATACCATTTAAGAATGGAGTAGTTAAGAACTTGAGTCATTTTATGAAAATGTATGATGGTCTTAGGATTAGTTTAAGTTTTGGTAATATTTTACAACAACCCGAAGCCATGGAAAATAATTTCAAAGATGTACATTTGGAAATCCTTATTAAATGTTGAAGAGCTGTATACTACAAATAAGGTACTAATATTCCAGTTGAAAAAAACCGGATATTTAAAAATAATTTGAAGTGTGAAGGAGTAATTAATATACAAAAAAAAAATTAAATTCATATAGACGTTAAAAATGAACTCAGAAGCGTCAGCCTCGAGCTCATGGGAGTCATTTGTTAATTTAATATTCAAAGGACCTTTTCAAGAGTTCTGTTGACTAGGAAAATGTAGTTTGAGTACAGGTAAGTATTTTTAAACGATTTATTCCTAGAAGGATAGGCTTAACATTTCTAGAAAGAATCCTTTTATTATAAATTATATTAACATTTATTTATACAGTAAATTGGCTTCATAAACCTCGTAATTTAGTGCGTCGTATGGTGTTTTTCCTTATACTAGGCTGATGAATTGCGTTTTTTGAAAATATACTGAGACTCTTTGTATATCCTTAAGAATCAGAGATTGTATAGTCATCTCAACTCTGTGTTTAAAAAAAACGTTTCATCATATTTAAAAGCATATTAAGAAACTCTATGTCCAATGGCATGAACATTTTGTTTGCTGGCCGGAGCAGTCTTATGGAAAATTCTTAAACTTCTGTCTGTTAAATTTGGGTTTTATTGCGGTCAGGCATTGAAATGAACGTAACAGGATGAATGGTTGGTAAATATTTTTGACTCAATTTGTAAGATAAAATGCCAGCTACGAATTTTGTTCTTCTGCAACTAAAAAAACACCTATGCCTTGTTTAAATAAATATGTTATTCACATATGCTGATTCTTGTGGTCAAAATCGTAATTTAAAACACACAGATCAAAGATTGATATCCTAAATGATATTTTGGTAGAAATTTAGATTTTAGAGTTGTTTTTTTTTTTGTATACAGTATAATTGTAGCCGTATAAATGACATCACTACATGACTTGCTACGCCACTGGTTGAGATTACAGAAATGATAACAGATATATTAGCAAGTGAGTCCAGTTGCTTCATGTTGTAAATTATCATACAATAGGAGCACGGAAGTGTTGGTTTAGAAAGATAAGAATTTGTTCTCTGGACTACTGATCATTTAAGCAGTGTAATAATTTGTGTAAATTAATTCATTAATGTTAATTGTAATACAATTACCTTTTCAAAAATGAACCTTTGATTTTTGTTATAGTTAATATTTGTAGCTATGTAAGTGCACCATTACTTAAGAACCCTTCCAATTATCACTCGTGTAAATAGAATATCCATGAGTTTGCTTAATGGAAAACTTGGTTTTACTATTTCCTTTTGAATAAAGATTATCTCAGGTTAATGAAGTGAAAATAATGATGGTTAATTGCACAGAGGTTAGATGAGTGAATTACAATTAATTTAAAGATATTGGTTAAATATCAGATTAGATATGCAACATATTTATTTCTCTGATATAATGGAATAAAAATGTTAATATTGAAAGTATCAGTTCTGTTATTGTTTGGTGGATATTATAAGTAAATACTAGTTTTCTTATTTGGCTATAAATAAGTAACTACAAAGTATCTGTGTTTTGTAGAAAGACGCTCAAGTCAAACTGGGAATGAAATGTATTTATTAGAAAAAAAAATCCGGTTTAAGACACTACACGACCTTCATTTACATCATTACAACCTTGTATCCCGCCCCAGCTTCGCACTATTAGACAACAAATCATATGCAATTAAAGCTTTTTTTTTGTTTAAAATACTTAGTCATTCCTTTATTGTAAACTATCTGCACTAAATAACAAGTGACTTGTAATTTGCCATAGACTTGAAAATTCATTTAAAACACTTTGCAATTCCTACAGAAAATTAAAGGGCTATTTGAGAATTGAATGTTATTAACATTGTTTTTGAAATAATAATTTTTAAGAATTAATATGGTCATATTTTTAATTTTACAAATCAAAGGAGTACAAATGAATGAAACCTATCAGATCTTTAATGTGAACAAAAATTAATATAAAAATACTCGATAATAAGACACTTCACTAACAGAAAAATTAAAAAGGAATGAGAAACGCCAATTTTACAGCTTTTAAAGATTTTGAGGGTTTAGATAACACCAAATGACCATACAAAAAAAATTACTGATAATAGTTGCAGAGAATGAAATTTGCAATCAACTGATCTGTTCTGGAATTTTATCTAAAGATATTTGATTATGATTTGAAATTTTGCCATCCATTATTTTTTCATTGTAAAAGTTATAGTTTTTACAGATTTAGAGGTAGACACGATCTAATAAGTCATCTTCATGAAGCTCCTCAAAATGTAATTAATGATGCCGTTTGACTCATTAACATCGTACATGCTTTGATGTTATTAACAATAGTTCCAAAAATGAGAAGTATTACAAAAAATCGCGTGAATGTTCTCATTACTGAAAGCATACGTACAATAGATAAATGACACATTTCCAAGTAACTTCGTTAATATGGTTTCAGTGTATATATCGCCATGAGGGCTTATCTCTAAACCATAGGAGGCGTTTGATAACAGCCATCGATGCAACTTTATTCAAATTCATATGCACTTTAACAGAAAATCAATTAAATTACTTAATATAATGATAAATTTTTCCCTACGATCTTGATCAGAAATTACTGTTTAGAATAATAATACTTATTATTATGAGGGAACAATAAATTATTAATAATAAGTTGAAATATATTATGTTTGTAAAGAACAAAGCACTCATTTCACCTGGATTTCTCATCAAAAAATAAACCTAATGAAATTTACCCTAGTGTATTATTTACCAAAAATGCTGATCTCTTCGATTTCTATCAGATTTAATATTTGTTTTTTCTGTTTTACTTTTACCTTTTGTTTATTATTCTTTGAGCAATATTGTTTTTTCTTATTTTAACTTGATGCCATTTTTTTTCTTTTCCAATATTCCTATCTTTAGAGAATTTAAAATTTGTAATATCTATCTGCTAATAATATTAACCGAAAATTAATTCAGTAATTTTTAATATCATGTATGGTCAGTTTTGACTACAAATATATTAGTTTTTACTGTGTATGATAAATAGATTGTGGAAATGATACCAGTCAGACTGTTTGACAGATCATACTAAAATAGTACAGAAAAATTACTTCTTTCAATAGGATGAAATTTAGAATTTTTTGACAAAAATACATCACAGTACAAGGGAACTATAGAACATTTAGTATTACTATATACTATTACTATTAGCCATAGAAACATATATCAATATTTAAGTTAAAAACTTCAATGTTATAGTGAAAAAAAGAGATTTTTAAGTTCAACAAAACTACTCGAAGTATAGATTAGAATGTTAAAGACAAATAATTGTGAGGAACTTTCATAATGTCTTATTTTCTTCATAGTACTCTTATCATTTAAGTTTGTTATGAATAGTGTATATTTGTATGTATTCATGAAATTTTAAAGAGAAATTGGTACTATCTAAAGAGGTTTTATACATTGTGTTTGAAATCAATGTGGCAGTCTTAATTACTACAGAATTCACTGAACAAAAATTACTTTATTGGCTTGTATTCAAGATGGAAAATTATAAAATGACAGTATTTTTACTAATTTGACGTTAGTACCATTGTAGTGAAGAAACAAAAAAAGTATATCAATATAGTTATGTATCAATATGTCAATAACCTATTCAGTTATTAACGGTGCATTTATTAAAAATTTTCATAAACTCCCAAATCTAAACTTACTTCTGGTTAGTTAGTTAACTTGAGAGTACTTCAATAATTTTTTTAATCTAAATAAAAATGTACAAAACTAACTCACCGCAAAATAGTTGCAGTGTATATATTTTCCCCGTTCAAGAAAGTTCTTTATAAACTCAAACGAAACATCTTGGTCGCTGAATCACTCGTCACCATCAGTTATTAACGTCATGATAGTTAGATGCCATCACAAGAGGTCAGTCTTCGTATATATTAAAGGTAAGCCATCCATATGAAATCGGTGGCGTAAGTCTTCCTGAACTGTCCT
Organism: Hermatobates lingyangjiaoensis; assembly: GCA_026182355.1. Taxonomy (NCBI): domain Eukaryota; kingdom Metazoa; phylum Arthropoda; class Insecta; order Hemiptera; family Hermatobatidae; genus Hermatobates; species Hermatobates lingyangjiaoensis. Next base: position 564,589 of record JAPFBL010000047.1, on the reverse strand, counting down.
AAATATCGTTTGCGATAGGTCATCATTTACCACCTTGATTAAGTTCTCGGATCTATAAATTTGAAATATGCTTTTCTTCTTAGTTTTTCTAGAAGCAGTCTACAGAGATTTTCATCGTCATGTATATAATCATCTTCTTCAGATATATTGTCTCCGTATTTATCCGATTCATCAAAATCAACAGATAACACATATGTTGTTGTATGTATTGGAGCATCTTGTAGAGGAGCATCTGTAAACATTAATTTCCTCTTTTTCATTTTCTCTTCAGTTTGACTACCTTCATCACCGATCATGAATATTCATTATTTGAGTATTATTCATCCCCTTCTTCCTCCATATCTTAATTATCAGCAGGTGCTTGTTTACGATTCACCATCGTTGTCAGAGCCATCAAAAAGTTTATTGGCAATCGTCTCCCTATCAACTCCTACACCTTTACCACCTTCTTCAGATTTTTCAACTTCGATGCTTCACAGCCTTTTGAATTGTTCTTTTCAGACTTCCTTTCAAAAGATTATTTCCCTCATGCTCTAAGCTACCATCAAAATCCTCTTCCTGTCTCTTTTTTTCTCGTTTAACTTCATTTGAGAATGTCTAAGATTCTCAAATTTGATTGTTTTATCTGTTCTCCTTTATCTTATAGAAGAAATCGATCCGCTTTGTAACAAGTAATATCTCTCTCTATATTCTAAGATAGTCCAGACGTTACCAATATCTTATTGACATGGGTTCTCAAGCCGTTAATTTTCTTCTTTAAGAATACATGTCTTTGGTCACAGTCGTCAGATGAATCTTTTGTCTGGAGTTCAACATAATTTTTATAGAAAACATTCCAGTACAGCCAGGTCTAACTCAATCAAAAAATTTGATTCCAGCTGAACCTAAATTTATGAAGTACTAAGCCTTCATAGGAAAAGTCTTCAAGTTTTGTAGAATATTTAACACGGCATTTCAATTTACACGAATTAAAGCTAAAATAGGTGAAGATTGAAGGCTTGTCTGGACGAGATGGACACCGACTATATTAGAAAACTTTACCCTAATTTCATATTTAAACATGTATGCTACTATTAGATCTTGTTTTATTATATCATTACAATTAATATTTGGAAAAAATAACAAAATGATCCATTTTCACCGAGTTTTTATTCATTTTATGGGAAATGTAAATCAACTTCCCCATGCTGACTATAATTTTTTCCCTGTTATGGTAAATTTTGGCAAAAAAATCAACATTTTCAGTAAGAACTGCATTAAGTTTTCCAAGTTCACAAGTCTCCTAAGAACAATATTCATCCTCTTAGTGTTTAAAAATTGCTTTTATTATCTGTGATGCAGTAAAGAGAATTTTCAGTTGAACTTTTGTTGACTTTGTAATTTTATTAAAAAATATGAAGAGATCATTTTTCAAGGTAAGTTTCCCTAGCTCAAATAATTTATATTATGCAAATATATCAATTCTGGCACCCCTAGTTTGGATCTGTGAGTTTTGTTTGTGTATTATTTATACCAAGGTGTAAAAATATAGTTTTTAGTTGAGTTCAATACAGCTTCTATTCAAATTGAAAACTAAGTAAAAAGTTTGAATTTAAATGATCATTGTTAAATAAGTATTTTTTGGTAAATGAGATTACCTCTTTATATTTACTCAATACACATGACACTTAATTGTGAACATAGATGATTACATTTTTGCTTTTCTTCTCGATAATTGAAAGGACTCTTTCTTGTCTTGTTTAGTTGTGAATTTTAAAAAAACACAGCAGCTTTTTGTTAGCTTATGAGTTTATTCTTCCGTGATCTGGAGGGCAGAAGTGGTATAGAAAGTCATTTAATGAATTTTGCCAAATATAAAATGCGCAAGTAAACTTGCACAAATTGATTTAACACAGTCCAAAATAAACTTTGTTGATATTGCAAACGTGAATGAAGTTTAAACTTTTGGTATATATGTCGTACCATCAAATATATATACGTATGAAAAATGATTTTATGGTAGACGGAGTGGTTTCATTTTTAAAATGAAAAAAATGGTAAGTACTGTTTTACTCAGTATGGGGAAGATAAGTAAATTTATGATTATGGTTGGTAATTTAATAGTAAATTAAATATAAATAATATTTTGTATATTTGTTATAAACAAATTATGAAGGACATATTTGTTAACATTTGATGGATCCAAAATGAATCAATGGTAAATGAAAAGAATGGACCTTCTCGTAAGAACGCTATTCTCTACTTAGTATTGGTGCCAAGAGTTGTGGGACGGGACGAAAAACTATGACTGGAATAAGTAGGTATTCCCAACTTATAAAGGTCTTACGTCAGAAACCATTATGTTAGGTTGCTACAAGAGAAGACACATAGGCCGAAAATTGGCCAATTGTGATTCTACACTATGAGGATTCTACATTAGGAGTCCTACGTATGTTGCAATATATTTAGAGTAGGGATTTTTAACGAGTATCTAACATCGGGACCATCGGCTTAACGTCCTAAACCGAGGGACGACATACTCAGATTTATTCACCTCTCGCTTGAATAAATCAAGGGTCAGGGTGGCTATTGAACCCAGAGACCATTAAGTGCTTGATATATTAAAAAAATATGTGAAATGAACTACTAGATATGTTTTAAAGGCTTTCTAAGAGCTTACATAGGACCTATTATCACCAAATAGTTCAATAGTTTTAAAAGCAGACCATAGAATCCTATTTTTTAATTTTTTTCCTTGTTTGGTCATTACATGCGTAGTTATATTTATATTTTTCTAATTAATATGACATTTTATTTGGGAACATTTTAAATGATATCGGTTTGAAGTTCACGGAAATAACATTCCGTTAATTTCATTTTTCAATTGCTGTTGTGTTTTTTCTGATTCTAAGAAAACACTTTCGATCATGTTTTTAGTTCTTTAAAGGTCTTTAGACAAATCAAAAATAATTATTACTTATTATGGAAACGTTGTTTCTATACTAATATCAATTCATTTCTCTAAGCTATGTTCTTATGATTCTTGAAATAGGCGTATTAAAGTATTTTCGTGAAATTAGGTGACGGATAGAGGATCCTATCGTTATCTGAGGCTACCATGCCTAGTTCTTACCGAAAAGAATTGTCTTAAAATGTTTTTCTTATTGCTTTTACTGTAAAAAGGTGATATGTCACTTTTTCACTTTTGCAATGAAATAAAAAAGAAAACGAGCTCTTGATTTTATTTGTTTCTGTTTTTTGATAAAATCAATTTATTATTTGTAAACGGGTGATTATCATCAAATCGGTTTTAGTGGATATACTTATCTGTATCTTGGGTTGCAAAACTGTGAATTGTGATAGTAGTGTCGGTTATGAGATTTACCAGTTGTAGAAAGTTGGAAAGTTACTTTTATTTGGCCAGTGCTCATTCTTAAATTATTCTGTTTTTACGAATGACAATTTCGTTATATACAATTCAGCAACTGTTTCAATAACTTTTGAAGTCATTGTGGTTGTTTTTTGATTTTTATTTTATCATTATCAGGTAGGTTTATCATGTCTTGATAAATTAATTTTAATTTGCTGCCTATCATCAATTAGTCACCGATCTTAATTATATGCATTCGAAAAAATATATATTCGATAGTTTATATCTGTTATATGTAAATTTTAAATTCTAAACAATAGCAATGATTGACTTATTAATGAATTAATTTACAATTTTCACAATGAGGCCATTCTCAGCTAGTTATATATAATAACTTTGGGCTAAATATCAATTCTGAATTAAATGTTATTAATGGCTTCAATTGTGGAACCTATTTGGTAGGATGATTTTTGAAGTATACCTCTGCTTATTATTCTATGAATGTGGGGATGGGTATAATATATGCTAGTTAATCAATTAATTATTATTCCATGTCACATAAGTAAATAGTTTATATCTCGAAGATAATTTCAACTTTGTTAAACTGTTTCTAGAATGCAATTGAAAGAGTTTAAATATATTTTTAAGATATTTCTGCTTTCAGTAACATGAATTAAATTACTTGAATGACATAATTTCACAGGTCTACTCCTGAACATATAAAAGATTTAGGTTTGAGTTTTGTTTACGTGGAGTTGATAAGATAAGAGTGATGGAATTTGCCACTTATCAGCTCTTTATTTTCTACGCCGTATCAATAAAATTCTAATTTACATCCAAATAACATTATTATAAAATTCATCATGTATTACAGTTACTCAGTACGTCACTAATAGCATAATAAATAATAGTGGAGTTGATATTTTGGTAAGAGTTAACATGGAATATTTATGTAATAATTTTGATGAAACTGTTATAAAAGAGACATACTTACCACCAAAAAAGTTCCTTATATCTGTTGTTTAATGATTTAGAACTTATTAAACTATACATATTTTTTAAGTAGAATTCAAGACTAATAAAATAGCAGTACTTAGTATAATTATTTTTATGTATTGATTGAAATAATACATGGTTATGGCGCTTTGTTTAACATTTTATTAAGACTGTTTATTGCTTATTTGTTGTTGCTTTATATTTACTAGAAATTTTCCTTTCATATGTTTATTATTACTTCTTACAGCGGATTGTGGGGAGTTCAGCATTAAGGGTTACTAAAGAGTGACGAATAAGATTTAGTTTGACAACTTTTATTAAGTCTGTATTTTATTTCTCACTGTATATTGAGCATATTATTATTATTGATTTCTTAATTTTGGTAATTTAAGATTCGCAGGTGAATAGTTTATCCATAACTCTTTAAACTGACCCTATTCTCAATTATATTAAAAAAGACTGGGAATCTCTCAGTATATGGCCTCTTAGTTTAGGAATGTGAATTTCAAAACAAGGTTCTAATCCTCAATTAGAATAAAGCATGAGTTTAGCAATGAATACAAATAATAAAAAAAAACATGAGTTTAATTTATAGGTCAGTGTTGTTGCAAATTTAGGCGTTTTATGCTAATACTTGGCATATCATACAGTGGAAGGTAAGATTGCGGAAAGCCAAGACTCCTGCCACCGCAATAGTGACGAAGATTTTAACATTTTTTATTTTAACTATGCTTGATCAAAAGTGAGTAGTTTATTTATTTAAAAATTACAGGTTATAAATGAACTTTTTGTTAGAAGTTAATTTAAACTTCTTTTTAACTAAAAGTTAGTAGTTATTCTTTAAACTACATTTAAGAGACAGTAGGTGTTAAGTAACTGTTATTTTATTCGTTTTAATGAAAGTAAGGAATTGGTCTTGTTAATCAGTTATTTAATTTTGGAGTTAAATGCAGAGTTTTTACGTTGTGATTTCAAAAGGTTCATTTTTTTTGATTGAATGACTATATCTAAGCAATTCCTGGGATTACTGTATTTTTTAAATATTTCAATTCTACTAAATGTTTAGTGGATGTTGTAAGTATTCAAGGATTAGATAGTTATTCAATGTTGTTTCATAGGAGATAAGTGTGCATATGTTTCGATTCTTTGATCTCTTTGGTAATGATCGTATCATTGTTTATTTGAAGAGAACGTGAATAAAAAAATTGACTTCATTATAGGTTGGGGTTACTGGATTATTCATATTATTCAGGAACCACTAATTCTTTTATCAGACGTTATCTTTGAAATTATTGTATGAACTAATTGACAACACTTCTACTTACTGTAGAGATTAACATGTTCACCTTAGGAGTGTAGTCGTTAGAATTCGTTTATATTAATAGACTCTCCAAATAAGTGGAATAAAACCCAAGTAGCACAGTTTTATCTTATCAGTCAGTCATTAATAAAATGGTGGGAGTCCCTGCTGTTACACTTCTTTACTTCCGAAACACTACCTACTCCTTAAAATTCCTACAGTTCCTGTTGATATTCGCAGATTTTAATACCTACATTTTTTAATCATAACAATGTTAATGAGAAAATATGAATTGGATGCTGTAAAATGTTCATATAAGTGGAAAATAGATTTTACTTCTGTAATGTTTATTATTAATGATTTAGTCTAATTTTATTAATTAATGGCTAAAGCAAATTGAAATGAATCCATTAAATCTGAAAAAAAAGGAAAACTGAGAAAATATCAACAAAACTTCCTTCAATATTTAGATTTCTTATACTAATGAAGAATGCTCAGATATATTTGTAAAGTTTGTGTTCTTTTTTTTTTGTTTTAAATCATATTTCCAAACGATAAACGTAGTTACAGGAACTACAGTTTTATGAAGAATAGGATTGGTGTGGTACTAAGGTTAACTGAGTTGTCGTAAGAGGAAGATGTGAAAATATAGAATTGAAGTTTGCGAATGACGGTACGAGATGGAAGGCGCCTTCCTGATGATGGAAGAAAAAGCCGAGAAAGAAGGGAGTATAGGAAAAAACTTCTTAATAATCATGAAGAGTCTTTGAAAACTATTAAAATAATGTTTTAAACCACAGGAAGAAATTGAGAAATTTAATTAAAATTATTAGTTTATAGTTCTTTGGTTGAAAGAGTTTCGTCCAATATCTGAATTTCTTACAGTGGTTTCGATTTTAAGTAATTGCCATATCTCAAATTTTAATATTCAATTTATTCAAATTTAATATAATAATATTCAATAATATTTTTGTTTTTTATCCGAGCATGGTTCGTCAAACGGTGTGATAGATTGACCCGTGTCCTGTCACAATCTTTCAAATTCACTATTAAATTAACATTTTTATGTATTTATGCTTAACTGTTCTTTTTTATCATCAAGAACATGTATTTTTTTCTAATATTAGTTTTACAGTAATTACAAATTTTCAAATCTTTAAACTAAAGTTAGTAGTTTATGAAAAGTAAATTGGTCATAATGGGCTAAATGATCATAGTGGGCATTCAAGTGACTTTCCCATGATGGAATATTGCCCAAAAACTGTACAGTCACCTTTACTAGAAGGTCTATTTTTGGTATAAAATCAATTTTTCCATCACACCTTTTCGACAGAGATTAATTATCCCACTGGGAAAAAAGTAAGCTTGATAAATTGATTCAAGGGGGGATTTTACAACTTTAAAAGCCGTTAAAATGTTGGCATCGAATTTTTTAATTCTTACTTTACATATAATATAGCAAGAAGAAATAGTTCTAAGAAGGTTAATTAATTCTTATTATTTAACATATTATTTTCCCATTATCAAAGACACTGGTCTACCTATCGGTATATACCGTATTTTCCGCACTATAAGGCGCACCGCATTATAAGACGCACCTTCAATGAATGACGTATTTTAAAACTTTTTCCATATACAAGGCGCACCGCATTATAAGGCGCTACAGTAGAGGCTGGGGTTACGTTATGCATCCATTAGACGGTGCTGCGCTAAAGGGAATTGTAAGGCGTTGTAAGCGTGTCTCTTAATAGGAGCCATTTCAGGGTCTTTACTGAAATACACAAATGGAAATGAAGCGCCGTTATATACGTAATGTCCAGCCGAGAGACACTCTGGGCTCAGATTACGGAGAAGTCCTTATCAACATTGCCTCCCCAAGTAATACGAGAGTCTGTGAATAATGAATAAACACCACTTCTTGTTTGACCGCCGTGCGAACAAGACTTGTAATATTCCTTTTCTTTAAAAACCCTTTCATTCCTTGGAACCACGTGACTTATATATCCCAGCATGCACCGCGCACTACTTCTTCAACGGGGGAAAATGGAGTCGGCGGCTGCTTACCGTAGTTGCAAGACTGTTGCGGCTCATTATTGATCCATATATAAGGCGCACCGGATTATAAGGCGCATGGTCAGCTTTTGAAAAAATTGAAGGCTTTTAGGTGCGCCTTATAGTGCGGAAAATACGGTACATAAAACAAGACTTCACAGTAAACACTTATAAAAATCAGCGTCTAACTACAGTATGAAATTCATAAGTGGGACGAAATGAGACTGAATTCAGGAAAAAAACTTTTTCAACCGAAAAAAGTGGTCTTCGTCAATATGAATTTAGTATCTGAGGAAGATACTTGTTTTAGTTGAAACATCTTAGTCATATTTCTCAATTTCTTATTGTGGTTAAGACTTTTATATGTAAATACAACTTTTGAACTTTGTTTCTTAATGCAGTGTTCATTTAAGAGCAGCATTTTCATTGCGTCTTCAGCTAGTTGTTTTGTAATATCTCTAACCCCGTCCATTGCGACACCTTTTCTTTCGTCTCTGTTAAACCACTTATGTCCCTCTGGATAAACTCTTCGCACTCCTTCATAGTTGTAGTTCTTTCAAGCCTATCAATTTGACTGCTTTGATGAAAATATCTTCCGAAATGGGCAGTTAGTTTATCAATTGTTTGATGTAATCATTTAATTGGGTGGAAATATTTATTTTGATGTGAATCCTTTTACCTGCAATAAAAGAAAAAAAGTATAACGGATTGAATAGAAAAAGAAATTGCGAAATAACTTATGGATTATCTGACAGACATTGCAAGTTATGTTGTGTATTTCAAACTATAAATAAACGTAATGTGGTTTTGACTATGCCTAGTTTGTAATATTCATAGGCATGGATTTAGAATATTGAGAAACAAAAATGGAATATTTCAGTATTTTATCATTTGAGTTTAAATTAAATATATGTTAATTTTCTGAGATTGAATTTTGTGGATTGTCAAAGAGCACTATTGGTACTTGCAGTGTTTGACTTTCGCCTTGCTCTGTAAGTGCTTTACCGAATTTGAAGACCCGTTATTTCAATGTGAGTGCGTCATTCTAACTGTTTGTACTCTAGAAAACTACCTACGCAGGAAATAGAACTGTCACCCCTAGGTCAAACTTATTTCCATACAGTGACACTTTCTCTCACTCACTGCTGATGCAATGTTTCTGGTTTCAATGTTTCAATCTATTGCCTCATTTTTTTTTTGACTGAAAGTAACTGAAAAGTCGGTGTAATATTTTATTTTATGAAGAAACGAGTTTGAACTATTGTTAATTTCTGTAAAATATTTTCTTAAGATATTAAGAACCTTCCTTCTCTTCTAAAATATTGCATTTTCAAATAATCCAGGCCTTCCATTGATGTTATGATTTTATAGTACAGCATTACAATTGATAGGTTTTCAATTTGTTTTTAAAGCTGACTACTTCGTTATATGGTGAGAACACTTTAGATAATTTGACGGTATGCGATTGGAATGTAGTTTTCTAATTGTAATCTTAGATTGTTTATCTAGATTTGATTCAATCTCTTCTAATGAAGATTCATTTTGATCAATAATTAATATGTATTAATACTAAACAAATAATATACCGTCTTACCTCGTACATTGCTGCTGTAGCTCTCGGACCGGTTTCGGGTGTCACCCATCTTCAACAAGAACTGATAGATCAGTTCCGGTCCGTCCCGAGAGCTACAGCAGCAGTGTACGAGGTAAGACGGTATATGATATGTTTAATATTAATATTACTAACCTCTGTGGTAATGACGAGATGCATGAATTTAGTTAATATGTAACCGGGAATGATTTAAGGATAATGAACCGAGTGATCTGAGAGTCTGAACCACAGTTGGAAGTGTGTTTAAAATTTCATTGAAGTAAGTATTATAAATTATTTTTACTTTACTATAAGTAAAGTAGTGATAGCAAAAAAATTCGACCTCAAGATTTTGATAGAATTACATAATTTGTCCCAAAAGTCGTTTTATGAAGTTTTTACGATGATGTCCGTATCTATGTGGGTGGGCGGGTGGGTAAGTATGTATCCGCGCTACGGTCCAGAATCTTTGATGGATCAAATTGATATTTTACACAAAACTAGGCCCCATAGCGCATATGAACCCTTTTGTTTGGGAGCAATTAATCATGATGGAGAAGTTACTTTGTTTGTCAAAAAACTGTTTTTAGACTATATTTTTTTTCTCCTAAACTACTAATTGTAGAGTCCTGACATTTTGGCATTATCTTTGAGGCTACAAAATCAATAAACGAAAAATATCCTCAGCTTTTTAAAACAACAGGAAATATTTCTTTTCAATAATATGTAAAAATTCTGACTCATAATTCAACGTGAAATCTTGTGAGAGCGATACAAGTGTTCCGTTTGACGGATCAAAATAAAACAATACCAAAAAATAGAACTTTATGTGGAGGATGAGTTAAGATAATTTTTTTTCAAAATTATATTAACCAAAGGAGGGCATTAGTGTACAATTTCTGTTTTCAGAAAATTTTTTTTCATCCTAAATGGCTCATTATAAAACAGTGAAATTTTGCAAATAAATTAGCAATTCATAAAAAAATTCCTGATATTTCCATTTCCGCAAAGGGCAATAAAGCTACGAGTATAAAAACTAAATGTTTAACGTGGACTAATAGTTTACTTGCTATAGTTTTCGTATTTGCTTATATTTATGTACATTGTTTACATTGACTTAAACATTTTTTGAGTGAATTCACTGAAATGAATTAAATGTTTAGAAGTATAATGGAAAAATTTTAATAATTTATTGTCTTATATGATATATAAGAGGAATAATATTTTTACATGTAAAAAATCACCGCCAATAAACAAATTTCTTTTGCTTTCCATGTTATGATGGATTTGTCTCACAAAATGCGCTGATCAATCTGTATATTGCACCCTTGAACAAAACTTCATATCAGATGAAATTTTTTTCTTTATGACTCATAGTATCTTTGGACAATATTGAAAAAAGAGGAATGGACTCTTTCCTCAGGAAAGAGAAGTTATGTTTGTTGACAAATATCCAGTTTTTTCACTATTCTAGTCTAATAGTTCATATGTATTATTTTCAAAAATTAGAAGCTCCCAACTGTAAAAGTTTTAAATTATACTGAATAGCCGGTTTTGACTTTGATTTATGTATGTAAAACTGGCTAATTACTAATATATTGTTTCTCAAAATAAATTCACAGCAACAGAGTACAGCAATCAGGAAAAAGATAGCATTTGTTCAGAGTGAATTATATATGAATTATATGATTACATATGGTATATATGATTTTTGACAAATGGATAGAAAAATAATTTTTTTTAAATACTAGGAAGCCATAAAATTCCTAGTATAATATTTCTATAAAAGACTAAAAATATAAAGCATAATTCAAAATTGAAAACATTCTTTGAAAAATAATAAATGAAATTAACTTACATCTTAATTTATAAATTAACTTGATGAAATTTTTCTTACTTTTATCTGACATTTTTGAAACAAAATATGAATATTTTCAAGTTTTAAATGGGAAAGTTTGTCTTAATTCTTCAATGTAGAAGGCGGTCAGATAAACTATTGAAGAGATCCACTGGCTATTGGAAAAAAAGCCATGTTCTTCTAAAAGAGATTATTTCCTAACACGAAATCTGCACTTTCGCTTTTCTAAAATGTTTTTCCTGCTGTAGTTATACTAATGATATTCCATGCATCATTGGTGTGATATACAAAAATAAACATATATATAGCTAAGTGGATCTGTCACTCTCTGTACTACCTCCAGGAATGAAAGACGAATAAACATCTCTTATTTAGATATTCCTATTAAATGGGATAATATGAATATCTATAAACCCTAAATGGGTTCTGCACGTGTGGCTAAATATGATGAGTATGGGCAGGTAGAACTTAGTATTTATTCCTTTTAGAACACGCTGTTCCTTTATGTGAACTAAAATTCATCTAACTTATAAGTTGTTGATTGTAAATTTTTAACTTCCATAATTATTAAAGAACCGGAAACTTGGTTTCTGTTTTAAAATAAAGTACTTAGTTAATGTTCGTGGTACTTCAAAAAGAATTTTCCTCTTTCGAGAGTTTAATAATTAGGGTTTCTAAACCTTTGGTTTGTGCTCAACAAAATATTGTTGATTAATTTGCTGGTGCAGGGCACATTTATGTCTCTCATTAGCCTTTTGGGAGGATGCATACGGCTGACCCACTTACCTGTGCCGGTCTACGACCCGGTAGTTGGTGACCTCTTACTAGACTACAGACCTAGTAGAGTACAATGGATACCGATAGGATTAGTTTAAGTTAATAAATAAATATACTGTTGAGTGAGAGGGTGGGCTGGAAACAATAATAGTCGCTGAAGGGGGCTGGTTGGAAGACAAAGACGCGATTTGTCTGGCCAGTGGAGTGTGATTATCAATGGACTGCGAGGAGGGGGCACTGACGTCCTACTCTCCGCCTCAGTCTGTCTGTTGCTCCAGACCTCAGTGGCCATTCGGTTATAGACCGTCATGTTCTAGTCTCCTGTCATTTCTGCTATTAGATCAACTAATTTTTTTAAAAAAAAAATGTGAGTATGGTTTCTACTTTCATCTAGTTTTTAATGTCTTAATTTGATGTTGTTTTTATTTAGTTTTTTAACTTATTTTTAATAGTCGGAAATTATTGTATTATTATAATTGAAGCTTATTATGTAAGCAAATGTTAATGATACATTGGAACTCTGTTCTGTTTTTAAGGAATGTTTTTGTCCTTTTGGAAAACAATATAATCGGTCAACTGCAAGGTAAACCCCCCCAGACTTCATTAATATGTTGTGATCACTAAAACTGTAACCAATATTACAGACACTGTAATTGTACAAGTATCAGGAAGTACTGGAAAGAGGAATGTTATAAACTGATTGTTCTTTTTCAGTGTCCGTAATGTGTCAGTGTCACTTAAGAACAAATCAGGTATCAGTTATGAGATTTGCATTTAATGCTGTAGAACAATATTCTTCAAATACTAAAAAAACATTATAGATAACATTGTCATAAATATTTAGTAAACTACTTACTGTAACTGAGATATACTTTGCTATCAGTGGTTTAAACATACTTGTTTAATTACTGTTTTCATATAATTAAAGACCTAGTTCAGAATTACACCACTCATAAACTGCAAATAATTTATTCCTTCTCATGTAACTAACTTTGTAATAAGGTGTTTATTTTCATGCTTTTACTAGTTCAGTTTGTCGTTATCTTTGCTTGATTGACATTGATTGGATGCCGTGGGATTCTCTCTTCACAAAGTTATCTTTTTCAGGACTTTGTGCGTACGTTGTACGACTTCAATTATCTGAAACATGACTATTTTTGAAAGTAAACAAAATTTATAATACTTATATGTAATAAATAGGCAAATATCTCAAGTCCTATTTTATAAAGTCATTGTTCATGTTCATTTTAACAACTAGAGGCAATTATGTGTATGTAGAATTTAAATATACTCGACTTCACTATGTCAAATTGAATAAACCTCTACCCTTTAATCTTCTCACTTACTCTTGACTAGTGTTCAAACTGGTGTTTGAAATGTCGATCACAGTACATGTTTTAGCTCTCCCATGTATTGTTCTGTTTTGTGTAGTTTTTTGTTTTTTTAAAGTATGATTGAACCTCTATTGAACTTCCATTTCTTAAAGTGTATATATATATATAAGATTATCAGGACTCGGGCATACGAGTCAATTATAATCGTATTCCTCGAAAATTTGAGTTTGTAAGTGTGTTTCTTTACTCTGTGTGCTACTCTTCTTCAATTTTGAACTCGTATTATGTCCAGTTTGGATCGTCTTTCCGTTTAAGTATATATATATACAAAACTATGGTTTAACGGGACTCGGTCAGTTCTTCAGGTTCAAATTAAACTCTTATTGTCAACGTTTCGGTCTTTATTTAAAACCTGTTTCAGAAAAACTAAGTATTACATTACAGATTATTTTACAAAGAAAAATAGTATGTGGATTTTAACTACAACTGTAGTCCAACTGTAAAATAATTTGTAATGTAATACTTAGTTTCTGTTTCAAAATTTATACTTCTGCCTATGAAAAAGGTTTTAAATAAAGACCGAAACGTTGGCAATGAGAGTTTAATTTGAACCTGAAGAACTGACCGAGTTCCGATAAACCTTAGTTTTGTTTCTATTCCATGGTCGATACTTTTATCAATATATATATATATTTCGTTGAACAGCTGACCGTATTTCGCTGATGTTATTTTCTTCACTAGTTTTTCAAGGTTTCTGAATACCTTCTTCTTTCCTTCATCCAAACGTTGGAGAATGTTAATTAAGTTCTCAACTATAACATCAGCGAAATACGGTCAGCTGTTCAACGAAATATGCTTAAAAGAAGGACTGCTTCCAAATTTTACAAATATATATATATATATATATATATATATATATATATATATAAATTAAATGAAATGGTTCAGTGGACTTTTAAATTAAAACGAATTAAATTGGAGGTAGCACACACTCGCTATAAAGTGGGACGAAGATTGATAACAAGTAGTTATCAATGTGTTGAAGTGTTTCTTCATGGGCTCGTGGCTCCGAATCTTTAATAATTGATTTTTGGTGTATTGTTATTGCATTGAATGCCATCATATCTGTTATAGAGTATCTTTTAATTGGTAATTTAATACAATTATATTTAAATCAAGTTGAAATACGAGTATATGAACTGTTTTTAATATTTCATCATTAAATATAAAAAATTTGATATTTATTATCAAATTCATTCTCATATTTCATTATTATATATTAAATATTTTTTAAAGGTCATATCCTTCCTTGCATTGTTTTGGCAGGTGCTCAAGGTCGGCCAGATAGTTAATTACTTTGAATTGTATACGAATTGTTCAAAATTCGGTTATTAGGTAACTGCATAGAGGACTTAACATTGCTTTAATGTTATGGAAAGTTTGATCACAGGAATAAGTGATCAGAAAAGTATAATCAATTTTCTTCCAAGATATAAGATTTATCCTGGTATGTCCAGCAGTGAAAATAGCAGCAGATATCTCTTAATTTTCAACAAATTATTGTGTTCGAAGTCTGAAGAATTAATGTCCGGGTTTATAATGAAGTAAATAAATAAGGCTGCATGCATGTAGGAGCCTTCACTTTATTTAGCATCGAATGTTTCGTTGGAGTCCTGGTGCTCCTCATCTTTGTTTACTGCAAATTGATTTCAATGATTCTTAAAATTCAGAAAAACGTAAATGCCGTGATTTCACGTAAAAGTAATGTTGAGGTTTATTCTTTGATATGGACAAGTTCAAGAACTTTTGTGACTCTGTAAATGTTTGATCTGTGAGTCAGAAGCATCAAGTTTAGCACCAGATTTCATAATTTAATTCATGAAAAGTTGCTGTGATAACTTCAAGACAACAGATAAATCAAGTTAAAAATTGACCGGTGATTGCTTATAATAGAAGATTGCCATTTCACATTCTATTTTTTGTAGAATTGCCAGTGAACTGAGGAAGAACGAGATGTTTAACCTCTCTAAGAACTTTGTGTATAACCTCTCATGATGTATAATTAAATGAAAGATTTAACAGTTTGCGTTCAACAAACTTTTTCAAACATTTTTATAAATCTTTACGTTTTGACAACGAGTACAGCACCATCGCTTTTCACTGGACACAGAAAAAACTTGCGACTCAAGAAACTTTGTTAAATTTTCAGATCTTGCTCGTATTGCTCTTTTGAAGTTTTGATTTTTCAGCCAAATTATTGGTGTGCAGAGCGTAGAGTTTTTGCCAAGTACATTCAGCATAAAGGACTGTTACTGGTCCAATGAATTTAATAATGACTAATAAGTGCTTTATAAATGACTTATGTCATATTTTTATACATTCTATATCATGAATTATTTATATGCAAATTTAAATATATTGGTCAAGTTCCCATTTTGACTAAACACGTAACAATCTGTGTATTCACCCGACAATTCTGTTTTTTTCCACTTAAAATGAATAAATATTAACCGCACCATCGCACAACCTATCAGTCTGTTTTTTTGAGCTTTGCTGCTCCAAAATTTTCATATCAAAAGCTTGCGGGTTAACATTCGTATTCGAGGCGTCTTTCATCGAATTTCAAACTTGTGACTTAAAACATTCATCACTAGTTTTGTTGTTTAAAGATCACTTGTTGTAGTTCAAGGATCCTCTGCCATTGTTTCAGTTTTGTGTTGTTATTAGAAAATGACGTAGAGTATTTTATAATTGAGTATTCAGTTTCTGCAGACTTACGATATTCAAAATGCAAGAATGCCGAGAGCACTTTTCAAGTGCAATTATAAATAGATAGCTAATTGTTAAAAGTGAGTTAACAATCCCATTAATATTCGCCACAATGGTTAAATATGGGATATCTGTGTTTGCTAGTTTCTACCTTTTAACGTGAACGTGAGTGTTAATTGTTTTTTCCATTGTTACTAAATTATGTATTGCCTTATCTGTAATTAAGAATTAAAAGTAGCCTTGTTTTCTGAGTTCTTTTAGAACGTTGATTACTATATATTTCTAGTAAGAGATATCTACACGAAAGTTTTTCTGGAAGAAAATGGGGATTGGTGAGATATCCTTTTAGCCGTGATCTATCTCATACCCTTAAGTTAGTCCTCGTTATGAATTCTTTTCGAAATCCATATACTTCTGTGGATAGATTCCATTGAAATCTCTTGCTCTGCCTTATTTCCTCGTGTCAGTTCCCTTCTTTTCAATATCTCCATCTTCACTCTACTCTTCATCCTTAAACAATCCTTGAAATCATTATTGCCTTAAACTTATTGAGCTAATTATATTTTATTTACCACCAAATACTTTAAGGAAAATCACCAAGAACAGAAATATACAAGTTTGGAGGGAGACTACAACTGACAACATTCCAAGGTCGTAATTTTCTAATTATCCCTTAGAGTTCTGGTTCAATTATGTGTGCAGTTAGTTGTTTATCTATATGAGCAAAAGATAAGTGTTGGTTTGCCCGACTCATAGGGAAGTCTATTGTTTGTGCCACAGTGTCAGTTGTCTATAAAGAAGCTATGACCCGACCAATGACTTCGGGTCAAATACCTGTCATAACAAAGTACTAACAATGAATTGTGAGTTACAAATAGTAATACATATTTTACTTCTTATCTAAATTAATATTTATAGATCACAAACCATACCTTAAAAGAAAGATGATTGAAACTATTGATGAAAAACTAGATTAAAAACTTGAAAAAAAACCGCCCAATTTTTGTAGAGTTGTAGAGTATAAAAAAAAAAACTCGTAAAGATAAGCTGAACAGTATGTCTAATAAAAATAATGATGGTTACAGTTATGTTTCAATCTTCAAAATAAAGCCCATGCCCTTTGCCTATGTCAAAAGGTTGATAACCGGTAGACTGTTATGGTGAAGTGATCCTATGATGTGAATTTGCAGCTTGACAAATTTCTTACATGAAAAACGAGACAAGCATGATTTCATTCAAGTTGTCCCAGATATAAGATACTGTTACCACCATCTTATTCTGTGAATTCTGTAAATATCAAGGCAACTAATGTCCAGCAGTACCTTCATTTCAATGGTTGTCATCCTCCTGCGTCAAGAAGGTCATCCCCAGATACTTCATACATGTAGTTGTGTAATTTGTAGGAGTGTAAATGATCGTTCATTCCAAATAGACTTATTGAAAAAGAAATTTTCTGACCGTGGTTATCCTCCTAATTTCATTAATAATCGTGCAGTCCCTGCTGATGTTCATCGTAATTCTGATCGCAGTGACTACTTTCCTAGCCTGGGCACAGTTACCAAGGAGTTTTTCCCTATCCTTTTTTCATCCTCTTGTACTTGTTCTCTCTTCAGAGAGGCACCTTCCATTTCCTACCGCAAACCTGCTAATCTTTCAGTTAGTTTTAATCAATTAATAGCTGATTAACTTATATTTATTTATGGTAGTCACTTATTGGTCTAACATATAGTAGCCCTTA
Source organism: Hermatobates lingyangjiaoensis (assembly GCA_026182355.1). Classification (NCBI taxonomy): domain Eukaryota; kingdom Metazoa; phylum Arthropoda; class Insecta; order Hemiptera; family Hermatobatidae; genus Hermatobates; species Hermatobates lingyangjiaoensis. The sequence goes on along the minus strand of JAPFBL010000047.1, from coordinate 546,825 downwards.
TTCGTCTTCTAGGTGGTAGATCTGCTTCTGGACTTGACTCAATCGTTAATTGTTCTTTTTATTTATTTTAGTCTCTTAATTAATCTTTTTTTTTGCTTACTTTTTTATTTTTGTTTGTTTTTTTTTATAAATTGTTAATAGTTTTTATTTATGCTTTCATTCATTTATTATTTATTTTTGTTATTATTTACTTTATCTATCCTTGTATCCCCCCTCCGTAAGTTAACTACACTGTTGAGTGCTTCTTCAAGAAGACCAGCCAACCGTTACCTGTCTTCGGAGCGACTCGCATCTATCTTTTTGATGACGACACCATCGAAATATAGTTGTGAGTTTCTGTGATATATTTTCTGTGTGTTCTTCTTATGAATCTAGTTATGTATATACATTATTTTTCTTTTTCATAGAGGATTGGTCTAGTTTCAAACAATACAATATCTTTAATCCGACGTTTTTAATTATGGTTCCTTCTCGACGTAAATCCCGTAATCTTAGATTTCAGAATTGCTATATACTTCATGTAAAGATGTAATTCCTAGACCCCTCTCTTTTCACCTTGATAAAATTTGATGTAACCTAGTAGACCGTTGAAAAATGAACGAACTGAACGTAGCTGTCTTCCTAATTTAATCAATAGTAGAGTCTTACCTGCTGAAATCATTACAATTCTGGTCCTAAGTGAGATAATTGTGATTCTTTCGTTCACTATTTTTTTTCCTCCCAGGGCATAGACAGGTATGCCGTGACTTAGACTGTTTGTTCAAATACAGAGATGATTCTTTCCAGGCATGGGATGAGATGTTGCTCCTTTCCTTCCGCTTCTCCGTCTTATGGATATGTTGTTGCAATTGTTTTCTCCTGGGAGTATGCGCCATATCCTATTTGTTAAACTCTTTAACCTTTACGTGTGACATACATTTGAGATTATTTTTTTGATTATTACTCGGATCCAAGAAAGTTGTAAACAAATTGAGTGAACACCATTACCTGTTTATGTGGTTTATAGATAAGAATACAATCTATAACTAAATAAATGTAAAGCACCCAAACTGGTTTTATCACATTGATTAGTAGTAAACAGGTAAAGCAACAGTTCATTTTGAACAGTCAGTTTTTGATTTCAACCATATACATGCCTAAGGAAACAAATCAGTGATATAATATTAAACTGTATTTATTTGATATTCTAATCAGAAACTAAGAGCTTTTGAACAGTAAGATCTACTCCAAACTTAAATGGAATTCTATATATCCGAACAAATAAGATATTTATTACCAGGGACTACTGTGACAGATTCTGTTCTATAAAATAACAGCCTACTATATTTCAAACACCTCCAGTGACAGCCAGTGGCAGACACTGTAATTACGTTACCTAACTCGTTTTTCTCCTTCCAGTTTGACCTATATTGATTTTTTATAATTATTTACATATAATAAATACTTGTAACTTGTATACTGGTTCCAATTAATTTTATACTTAATGAAATTTGCGTCATGCAAGACAAAATATTACTCAACTATTCCCAAAATAGAATTACTTAGGTTAATACTGAATATTTCGAAGGCTAAAATTACTTGTTTCTTTTTCTTTTCAAACTTTCTTCACTTAGAGTCATGTTATACTAAGGAATACAATGCAACAAGGGCTGAGCCATCGTTTCATATCTATTTTATTAATATTTTACAAACCAATCTACTATTAGCAATTATATAATTATGTTATTATTCCAAATTTTTAAAAGAAATAAAACTTCTGATAAACTACTTATTTTGACCTTTGAGATTTTAATCTCAATTTTAGCGAATATAAGCGGAATTAAATGTTGTTATTTCATTGTTGATGGACCCTTTTGAACATCCAAATACTCACTTGTTTCACCAGTCCTAAATGTAAGATCTCAATATCTAGAATAATTGTAATACGTCCAAAGAAAAAAGATTTTCAAAAATCAATATTTGTTTTCTTTTTCATTGTAACTGTATTGTACTTACATGATATGACAGTTATGTTACTTCTTGTAATAAATTATATATTATATATTTCATGACAAAGACGGCCTATTTACATACTAGTTACCTCAGGTCCATTGTCCAGTTGGTAAACCCTCTTCATAACACGTAAGGGCAAGAAATGTAGATATTTTATGTTTTTATAATTATAACATTTTTCCTGCCAACTTTACTTTTGCAGAACATTTATTTCTGCCTGCAAGTAATTGTATGAAATATTACACATATATTTCTCAGAGAACAGTGATAGTATGCGTACTCAGTGCTACTTTTTGTATTTAATGATAACCAAAGTTCCTTGCAAAACTTATTTTTAAAATAGTACCACTAAACACTGCATGTAATATTTTCGCATTCAATCTTTATTGAGTCTGCTCATTTTACCAAACAATCTCTTGAAATATTTCAAAATTCCAAGTATTGTTTTAAAAGCTACTTCATAAACTCTGGTACAATTCAATATGTTTTGCAATATTAAAATTAAGATACACATATGGTATTCAAATTACTAAGATGTGTTTAAAGTATTTAATACGTCTAGCGTTTAAATGATTTCTCGTTTGATTATTTATTTATTATTAAATTCATGATTTCGTTTCGGTGACTCCATAAAAGTTCATTTTTAAGAAAAAACTATAATAATAATTATAATAATTAGTATTACATGATTGGTTTGTAACATGTTTGTACATGATTGTTTGAGCCTAAACCACAAGGAAAAAGCGGTTTTTCTTTAAACCACTTAATTTTCTTTAATTTATTTTTTAATAAATTTAAATAATTGCTTAGTATTTTACAAACAAGGAGCTTTGTTTTGTAAAAACAAACCTTATTATAAAACTTTTACTTTGTAAAAGTAAAGTCCTTACTTTGTTTGCTCTCTGATGACATAAAGTGAAAGGCCTCAGAGCATTTATTTCTTTTGTTTTTCTTTTTCCTTGTGGTTTGGATTTCATTGATTGCATCACGTGTTTAATTGTGATTTTTTTGCATAATAAATGTCAATATAGTAAATAAATATAATGTTTGGGTAAAATTGTCAAACAGAATTCTAAATCACTAATTAATTTCAATACCTTATTATAATTAATATCGAATAAAATGCTTTTAAGAGATGAATATAGATATATATTAGTTTTTTTCGATTCTCTACTCGAAAAATTCTTCTTTCATTTCAAGTCGCAGTAATCAATAATGTTATATAGGCTTTTAGAGTACGAAATTTAAAAAAAAAACATACTCAAATAGGTTGCATAGGTTAAAATTATCAAGAAACATTATTTAAAATCTTATTAAATAAGTATGCTTACAACAGTGTATCATGTTCATTAACATTAACATTTTTGTAGAATTATTTTTTTATCACTTTTAAAATCTTATTATTTATAATTAGCTAAATTGTTTTAGAGGACATCTTTATAATTTTATATTTTATTTTAAATATTAGTTGTTTTATACATTGTATGTATTTCACTAACTATAATGAATTAAAGAACACTAAACTGTTATTTTTAAAAGTTATTTACACTTGGATATGAATTTATTTTTTTTCGCAGTTTGTATAATAAATGTATTTTAAATAACTCTTAGGGTTTCTTTTTGGTCCAAGATAATATTCGAAAATACTCTGCTTGGTATTGATAATTGAACGTTTTATTCAGTTATCAATTGCTTTTAGTATTTGACGTTTCATAAACGGAGTTTTTAATAGCATATTAACAAATTCCTTAATGGTACAAGGGAAATTTATTGTGATAATCTATTCGAGTACAAATAAAGTTCAGCGACTGAAATTTTTAAAATTTGGAAATTCTAAGAATTACCCATGAAGTGAGAATTACTAATAATATTTAATATTAAGTAAAACTTATGAAGCGCCTGCAGTACTGTAGAATAGATCACAATTACTGTTTGTAATATCCATGTGATAAAAAAAATATTAAAACAACTCTCAAGAGTTGTTTAATTTGAAAGAAGAAAGTGCAAGAGAATTATGGGTTATTATAAGTATATTGATTGTAGATGGTGACATCTAAAGGTGTGGCATATTTCATAAAGATCCATATTCTTATGATTTCGGTAGAATTTTGACTAAAGAAAGCGTTGTTCCTCTAGTGAAATTAAAAAGTGTCGAAACTTGTCTAAAGATTTTATTACTCTCTAAATGAATTCAATCAGACATTATAACAAAACTAATCGATAAGCTTAAAATCTATGAATAATTAAATTTATCATCCATAAATGTCATAATACGTTTAGATAGGCAGCTTGAGTGTTGTCAACTATATATTACTTTCTTTTTGGGAAAGATTATTTTATTTTCATGTTTGCATCAGACCTTTTTCTTCTAGTTATTCTAAGTTAAGTTTTGTTCTTAATGCTCACAAATCTTTTTTGATGGAATGATTCTCATTAGATTAAATGTTTTGGTTCATCTGCAGAACAGTATTTACCTCCGTACGGTCTGGATACACTCCTATGTTCGAATAATCTTGATTCTGTTACCAATTCACACAATCATCGTCAACCTTTGCGTTTCAGCAGATTGGCTTCAATTCATTCACTTGTCTCATATTTATACATTTAATGAATTATGGCTTAAATTACCAATTAGTTTGCAGTAAGCTGATTGCGTCGCAATTGTTTAGCAGTAGTTGCTAAGGACTTTGGATATAATGCCCGTCTGATAGCTTGTCTAATCAGCACTTCACTTCTCAAGTGTTTTTTTGTTTTCAGCCCAAATCGTTTTTAGTGTATCTTTTCTGTATTATGACCATCACTTTACCGAGATTTTTAATATAGTATTATTTCCAATAATCCTATAAACATGTATAGGACTATTACAAAGAATTAAATTTTAATATAGGAAATCACTTTATGTTTTATATGTCGTAAACTTGGAAATTTTATAGATTACCAGCGAACTGGACATTCATATTTTAATTCTCACTATGAATTATGTGTATTATGCATTATTTATTTTATTATTATAGTAAATATATTAAAACAAATATATTTTTATCGTGATGACGAACTTATTCATACTGGTGGTCGGTGGTTACTGGTGCATTTCTCTGTGGTAACAGAATTCTCAGATAACAATGCATTGCACTTATTATGTATAGATGTGTCCCTGGTATTCTGAACAGTACCAGTCCTTATCTCCTGAGATGAATAATGTAAGCATATTTTCATGGTATTCTTTCTTGTATTCTGTGTAGTACTAGTGCCGGTAAATCATTAAAATTACTGGTTACTTGTTCAATAATTAGCCATAAGTTCAAGCTTATTTACTGTTCACTAAGTGAGACGGATATTTCTAGATTTTTGGAAACTTTCTAGATTTCAAACTTTCCACGCCCTTGGCTAGATGGCCTCCATACCTGGGTAGGGGCAAACATGGCAGTTGTCATTTTCCTTTGGGCCCGAATGCTGAAAACCAATAAGAGAACGATATATTCTTGTCATTGCAAAGAAAATTAATATACTAAATAATCATAATTGTGGAAAAATAGAAGAAATGATTTGGATTATTTGAGATCAGGGGTTTGCTACCCACTCTGGCGCTTGATTTATTCTCAGGGAGGTGAAATAAGTCTGAGAACGTCATGTCTCGGAGTGGGGGTTATGCAGTCGGACCCCCTAGTCTGTACGATGCCAGGCAATCGTTAAGTCCACTACTTGAGTTAGGAAAAATTTAGGACTCCCAATTTAAATGTTCAAGTGTCGTAGCACAAAGGGCTGATCTTTGGCCTATGTATATTTTACTCTTTACTCCTGGGAGGCCACTGAAGCTACTCTAACCTAAATAATTTCCTTCTAATTATTTCCTCTCTCCTTTACTTTTCTGCATCTTTTTCATGTGGTTTTAATAGTTTACCCTGAATTGTTTACAAAACACCCTAATCTTAGGAAGTTATTCCGCAGAGCTAGAAAAGTAGCACTGCCAATGACTCTTCATTTTTTGTTTCATATTTTGAATCAAAACAAATACTGCCAATTATTTCAAATTTTGATCCTAATAGTTATTTTAGTAATACTAATCATTCTGTTCCTTCAGTCATACTGTTTATCGCTTGTGCAGTAACCAAATTAATGTAAAGTTAAGTTCTTCGGCAAAGAAATTTCCTTTCTCCAGTTTCCATCTAAATTTCCGTGGCTACACTTTTTAAGTTCATTTACTCCGCGAAGTTCATACCCATCCTCATTTCTAATGCAACCGTTAACTTTTACATATTTTGATCTTATTTTTCTTATCTTTTTTAGTTTTTATCCAATATGAGTGAATGTATTAATTTAATCCTTTATACTCTATTTTTGCAATTATTCCTTATACTTTCCCTTCTTCTGTTGATATTCGCGTTATTTTAAACTCCCTGTAATCTTTTTTATTATAATGAAATTAATATGGAGAGTTAATTAAACATTAGAAGAATACACAGAAAAGTACCGACAAATAGCCACGTCAATATTTCAAAATCCTTCAGGAAGAGATGTCAAAATTGAAAGTGGGCCTTTGTCGGTGTTTTTCTTTTTTTTCTTAAACAGTAGATATGGTTTTTCCTTGAAAACCTCACTCGACGTGGGTATGTCAGACTCAATACATCTCTCCCGCTTCATATTCTATTTTCCTGATGATGAAATATTTTTCGAATATCGATAGTAGTAAGTGTTTACAGGAGATGAACACTTATCCAAAAATCAAATTATATATTATTGCATTACAGTGGGAGCGGGGTTATAAATGCAAACATTACCATTTCGACAATTATTCACTAATCAACAACTGAATCTTTCACTGAACAACGCAAATTCTCAGTTAGAACTTTAACAAAGCGTTATAAACTAAAATATTTCTCTTCACTGAGCCATCACCTACGTGAAACTAAATCAAATATAAACTTCAACAGTCTTACAGAAGTGTTACTAAAACTTCCGAAATCACTTCTTGAATTATAGGATTATTCATCCCTTTTAATACATATCGGATCCTCGTTTTTACTTCTATGTTCATAATTAGACAATTTTGTTAGAATATGTACAAAGCTATTTTTTCTGGGAAGGGTTCGCAGAATAATGTTGAGTAAGAAATAATACACATTGGGTAAAGTGAAGGAAATCAATGAAGTAAATATTGATTTATTACTGGAAGGTTGTGCTGTGTAGAGTGAAGACTGGGTCTGTTATCCTGGAGGAGTCCTTGAGCTTTAGAGGCACTCGTGACGTAGTGACTCGTCTACTTCGCATTTCACTTCTCAACTAATCTTTTATTAAAATGTTTTTTTCTTTTATTATTATAAAAGAAGTCGGTACAAGTTGGTTGTTTTTAGTGAGGGATCTCTGATTAACGTTAAAACATGAGGAGTGTGGATGCAAATTCCCAACTGTAATCGTGGCATATAAGGAATATACTCGTAGACCATCTGATATTCCCACTTGAGATTCGTATCTATATCCAGTTTAATGAGGTCATTTATCTCACGGTAGAGTATCTGAAGCAGGTTTCATTTCTTAGATCAAACCATGTAAGGCTTGTTATACCAGTTGCAAAACCAAACTTTTATAATTTCTTGTTATATTCTTGAAGGAAATTTAATTCTGAATTTATTTAAATTAAGAATAGTCATTTTTGGGGCTATTCCTAATTTACAACATAATTTATCTGAGACTATTACAAATGATCAAATTTTTTTTGTGTCCACTGCTGTAGCTGTTAAAAATTAGCAAAATGGTCCTGATTAAACTTTCACTATAAGTAACTTTATATTAAAAGACCAGTAAATTCCTGTTCAATTTAATAATTTAATAGATTGATTATAGAGTGGCCAGAATCCATTTCTAACTGGATATTTCATGCACTCTGTGATTTGAATCATTATCTCCAGTTTGTCGGTAATTGGATACGAAGAGAAGTATATTATATGTGTAATGTACGAGTAGTATAACACAATACTGAAATTTACGGCAGTAGGGTTACGATTAGAAAGTTCTAAAGGGTTAGTTTTTGGTTTCTGTACTAAATGTATTTAGTATTGATAACAAAAATCTTAAGGTTACCTAAAATTCATGTTGTTTAAACTTCTATGGAACGGAATCAAATTCAAGTAAAACCACCTGTGAGCATGCACGGTATTATAAATATATATAGAATCATATGCACATTCGATAAGTAATGCCTAGTATACAGATGTTTGTTCATGAGAATTCACTACAAAGGCAGTGCTTACAAATGTTTATCTTGAGAATTCACTACAAACACAGATGTGTGATTCAACAGGCCATTGGACTTGCTCATTAAAATTCCTTTTCAATAATTATTTCTTCTATTGGTGGTATAATTATTTCACAATAATTATAGATGGTGGCTATTGTTCTTATAGAGAGTTATTAATACATGCAAAAAAAAGTGATAAACTTAGAAAACTGTTGATTTAGAACTGATTTCAGTTGCTAAATAGTGAAAACATGAAAGAAAGCATTAATTAAGGTGATTCATAATTGATAAATAATTTGTATAACATCTATCGTGGATTGATAATGAAAGATTCAGTAATTTTTATTGAATATTACTGTTGTTTATCAAAGAAGAAGAAATAAATTTAAATTACTAAGGACTTTATTTCATAAAATGGATGTTTTATTAAAATAAATGTAAAAACCTCAGGAGGTGATTAAAATAAGAAAAAAAATAGTACTAGACTTAAGGTAAGAAATGATAAAAAGTATGCAATAATTGTATGTGATAAACTGATCATAAAGGATTATGCTGAAGCTATGGAAAGCGGAGAAAATGCTGCTCTAAAACGATCAGTGACACGATCTCGAACAAAAACTCATGTGAGTAGTGAGCAAGAAATAGCTAGACGGGAAGTGGCTAGTTGATCAGTATAACATTCAATTAAAAGAAACTGTTTAAACTGAAAAAAATGACGTACAAAGAATGAAATCGAAACAAAAATTTAAACGGGCTCAAATATAGAACACACTATATTAGGTCAACTTGATCACCCAGTAAAACTAGTATCCTCGGAGGATGTATAGACTAAAACCTCCTAACATTAGATAAACAAAAAAATAAAAAGACTAACAGAAAAATGTTCTCACTACTTCAGATAGGAACATTAAATGTAAGATCCATTATTAAGGTCGGAAGAACGAATAACCGAAATTAAATAAACATTTTTAAGACAAAACTTAGACATGCTAGGAAAAGCAGAAAGAAGAAGAGGATGGGAAGCTGTAGTTGAAAGAAAAAGTGGAGTTCTGCTTCAACACTAGATTAATAAACGGACAAAGAGGAGTAGGATTTATGGTCCAGCCTTGGCTTACTAGCGAGATCTGGAACTAAGAGGAATTAATGATAGAATAGCTCTAATTCAAATAAAACTGTTTAATAACAGGACAATAACAATTGTTCAAGTATATTCACCTACTAGTGAATCTGGCGATGAAGAAGTTGTGCTATTTATGCGACTTATCAAGATATATACGAGCTCGCCTCTGAACTGATAGGACCGGGGTTCGATTCCCACCTGGCCCTCGATTTATTCACGCGGGAGGTGAAAAAATCTGAGTATGTCGTCCCTCGGAGAAGGACGTTAAACTGTCGCTCCCGATCCTGTACGATGACAGGTACTCGTTAAAGATCCCTACTCTAAATACACTTGAGTAAGGCAAAATTTAGGACTCCCACTGTAGAAGCAATCTTCATTGTGTGATATCACAAAGTGCCAATGCTCGGCCTAAGTGTGTTCCCTTGTGGGACTGCCACTGCTACCTAACCTAACCTAACCTAACCTATCAAGATAAATTGATGCAACCAATTAATTATCATGGGAGACTTCAATTGCCAGATATCTTGGGCAATAAAGGAAGGGAAAGAAATGTTAGGATCATATGGTTATAGATGAGACAGGGACAGGCCTCTTCAACTTCTGTCAATCAGTGAATGAATTTAAAATAGTAAATACCTTCTTCAAGGAACGATTCAGCAGATGATGGACCTGGTTGGCACCAAACGGTATACACAAAACTCAAATAGATGTTATATTAACTAAGAACTTAAAGTTAATAAGAAATTGGGTTATCACAGATAAATTTGACTGGCACTCCGATCATAGATTAATTATATTTCAAATATCAAGTACGGAAATGAGAAAAAGATGTAAACCTTCCGAGTATAGTAGAGTAAATAAAGTGATTTTATTTAAAATATTTTTAAAATGACTAAAATTATTTCATTTTGTTATTATTATTATTATTAACGATTTCTTCTGTTGCTTTTGACATTCAGAATTCAAATATAGTTTGACTATAAGTGGGATTGTGCAGTTCTTTTTATCATATTGGAGTGTTTCTGTGTTTTTTTTTTTGGAATAAGCAATCTGTTAGACATTTTCGTAATGTTGTCAACTAAATTTCATGTTCAGACACTATTTTCGAAATAGTATCCACCTTATAAATTAATTATAATATAAAAGTAAATCTACATAGTTTGAATCAATTCGTCCATGAAAGAAGTTTAGTGCTGTGCTAAATCTGTTCTCGAGGTTGTTGACCTCTCTGCCTTAGGGAATCTGATAAACCTACCTGTTGTAACTGCTTGATGCACTTGTTTCCTGTAAACTACATCATGTTTATTTACTCGTTGGCCAGTGTTTACAAAGTCAATAAATAAATATTTCAGACACTCTCACTAACTCTCATTAACGTCATAATAAAAAAAAAAACAGATTTTTATTTTATAACTTAAAGAAAAAGAATAGAATTTACTGGAAAATAACATTTCTCAAAATTACTCAGATACTAGTTCCTTTTTACTTTAATATAAGTATAGTACAGCAATCATGAAAAAATTGGAAATAGAGTTATTGACGGATTTTTATGTTTGGAGGTCCCCGAAGTATTTTTTTTTAAAGTTTTCTGTATGATGGTGGGTGTATGGGTGGATGGGCGAATATGTATCTAAAAGTTGAGGGCACGCTGCAGAGGTGCACGCTGCATACTCGTATATAGATCAAATTCATATTTTACACAAAAATGAGTCCTGTAGTGTAGATATGCACTACTGTTTTGAGGCAATATTGCATCATGGAAAAGAGTCTCTTTTTTGGCCAAAAAGTTTTTTAAAACAAGTTTTTCTCTTATACTAGTAACTCTAGAATGGTGAAACTTCGGAGTTATTATAGAATTCATAGTAAAATTAAGTGAATAAATTTCAGTTTTTTTCTTAAAAACTGGAATTAATTTTCCAATGAAATATGAAAATTTTACTTTATGATTAATTTTGAAAGTTTGTTGGCGCAGTACACTGATTGACGGATCGTAGTGAAATTATACCCAAAAATAGGACGTTTTGATAGGATGAGGTGAACAGCTTTTTATTGTAATTACATGAAGGGAAATTGGTGTCATGATAAATTTTGTAGTTTAAGGAAAAAATTAACTCGAATTGGCTAATTTTAGAAAAGATAAATTTTGTAAGAAAACTCAATATAGATTATAATCGGACAAAAAATTTCAAGACTTTTTGATTAGTGCATAAATCGAAAAAGCTATAAAAATGGAAAACCCAACTGGAGTGTATCATCTGTTTTACTTGTCGGATTTGTTTACATAGGTTACGAATTTTTTTCCAAAATGAAGTCAAATATAAATTTTGTTTTAGGTTTAATTGAAGAAATTTCAAGAAAATTTAAACAGTTAATTTGGTATGTAAAGACAATAAAATTCTGAAAACTATAAAAAGAAACGCCAAACAGTCATATTGTATTTTATCGCCAGAGTGAATTATGGATTTTTAGTGAATCTATTGCACTAAATCTACCTATAGCACTCTTTTATATTATATATTGTCAAACATGTAGTTCTAAAATGTCAACTGTATTTAGAAAAGTGATCTTTAATGAGTGTCTGGAATTATTTATGCTCTTAACCGACTGAAGTTACGTCTTCTCGGAGAGATGTCTTGCATTAGAGAAGACATAGGTGTCTTCTGTAATCCCAAGTAAGTAATTAAGGTAGATTATGAATTACAACGTAGGTATTGTAAACATAGTTACATTGTAAAGGTTACACAATACAAAGTTCATGATGAGGGAAGGACTGCATTTGCCTCTTTTAAGCATAATGATGTCCCTATTGATCATATTAGTTAATTGGTTTAATTTTTTGTTCTTTGTAATTTGGTCCAAATAACTGGTTGTCTCTGTTAAGCGGTGGCCTAATAACGAGAAGTCAATTCGATGATGTGTCGTCCTATGCAAAGCAGTCTCATTCAGTTCCTGTATCAGCACTGTACTGGTCCCAAGATACTTCCTTCTCTTTAAATTCATTTTACAAATAACAGCATATGAAAATGTAGATAGAAACATTTAGGAAACTACGGTACACGTCAGAGTTTGAAAGTAAATAAAAAAACAAAAAAAGTTTAAAATATCAAGTTTGCGGATACTTGAAGTGAAGTAACAGCTAAGTGAGTGATCTCACGGAAGTAAGTAAAGTACATGACATTTTGTCGGAATGAATTCAACTGCAGCAGAGCACTTTACATCTAACTTGAATATTTCTTGATAAACTTGGTCTGTATCAATACATGTTGCACTTATTCATCTTATTCTTATTGTGAAAAAAAATCTGGAGTTGCTTACACTCAACTTTACAATAAGTAAATATAATATCAAATTTCTTGGATATATAACTATAACGTCCCATTTAGACATAATATAAATGTCTAAATGGAAGAGGTTTATTAGTCTTTCATTCGTGGAGGTCCAAATTCTTTACCAACTCATTATTAGTTATTCCCATACTTTTAGCTATTGATAATTAAATTAAATTATTCACACTGTTTACGTTATTAATTTATGACAGGTTATTATATCAGAGTAGAAGCTTTTTATTTAAATCACGATGCATTCATTCCAGGGGATCATACTCGTATGTGTTCACTTCAAAGCGCATGTGAAATAATCTACGATCGCATTGTATCTTAACCACATTTAGGTTCAACTATCAATATTTCATTTTTCAGAGAGGCATTTCAATTTTGCAAAGCAAACAGAAAATTATTAACTCTTTATACACATTTCTAAGTGTGACATATTTACTAGTTTTCCCTCCTCCAGGTAATACAGGTAGTGATTGATACAATTATCAATATACGGGCTTATTTTTGTATATCACATAACTGATGCATTTAATATATATTGTATTACTACAGCAGTATAACACTTTTGTAAAACCAAAGTAAAGATTTTTTGTTACAAACTATTATCTTACATAGTATACTCGTAGCATGGATCTCTTATAAGCCCATGAGTAAAATAACATAGTCAATGGTTCTGTTAAATTCCATATAGTTTATATAACGTCCTTCCTCCTTACTTAAGATTCTGGACCGTAGCCTTGCTACAAACTTTTGATACAGACCGACCCACCCACAGACATCATCGACAAACGTCATAAAACGACTTCTGGGACCTCAAATATGTAATTCTGTCAAAATCTCGAGATGGAGTTTTTTCAGGACACTATACTTTACTCATACTCAAAGTAAAGTAAAAATCAGGATAATAGAAGAGTAGAGCCCTTACTTTGTTTACTCTTTAGTTGTTTTTTTATATATTATTCTGTTAAATCTTTGCACATATTTTGAAGCCTTATTTTATATAAAACATGATATTGTTCAGAAAGAAAAATTTTTATTATATATGTATCAAGGTATACGTTCTACTAGTGAAATGGACTTAGATACGTTAGTTGGTTTCAAATAACAAATTTGCTTTTTATTACATGAATGGTTGAAGAGTGTTAGCTGTTGAATAAATACCCTTCTGATGGAAACAAAACAACCGGACATGGTTAGCAGGATTGTTATTGAATAAAGTAATTGACTGGCGGTGCCCTCGCAGATATGGCCTTGCGGACAACTGAAGCCTACACTGGCCTTACGGACACTATTCTCTCTGAAACTCTTTTGACCGTTTTCCGTAGACTAACCTTACATTCTATGGTATATGAAGTAGTTTATTTGTTGATTTTTACATTCACATGGTTTATTGCGAAGTTTAAACTCGTACTGGTAAAGTCACCATGACTTTCGCTTTCAAAAATCAAGTATGTGATTTAACATTGTTGAATGACAAATGAACTGTGTCAAGTTAACGAACAAGCGAGGCATGTTTAAAGAACAAAACAGAATCGATGTATGGTTTGAGACTAGCAGTTGAAATTAGTGGATTACAGTTACTTGTCTACTGTTCAATTTTGTGTTACAATTTTCCTTTTGCTCTGGTCTGGACTTGCAACAAAGAGTCAAAAGTAACATAAACATGTAGGTTTAACAGTTTAGCCTGTTAAATATTGAAAGAACTTATTTTGGTGACTTCGAAACGTGTAATCTGTTTAATTCTAATGTAGTGCAATCAGTTATTATGTGGTATTTACTCATTGTAGTCTTATTCAGAGGCACTCATCCTTAGTTAATGCCTGAGGAAGTACATTACGTGTTCGAAACGCGTTGTTTATATCATTAAATGTTTATATGTGGAGACCATTTCATTAGATTTTTACCCTACAATGAGTAATCTGTTTAATCTAAGCAATAGAATTTTTGTATGATTACTATAATTTGCTTAGATATAGTAAAGGAAAAATAAAGACTTATAAAACATTAAAAGATTCCAGAAGCGAACAGAAAATTATAATAAAAGAAATCGCGGAATAGATACGTTCAGAAATTATATAATTCCTATCGATAGGCACACAAGTTGAAAGGTCAATTGCTATCTAATATTTGCAGTTTGAACCTGTTCATAGATAAAATAAACTCTGATAATAATTTAACAAACAAAAAAAGATATTTGCGAGTGGTCTAGAAGGAATGAAACAAGAAGCGCCACTCGTGGCGGAGCATCCGTCTCTAACAATGACTTCCAGCTCTAACAAACAAACTTCTATCATATATTATTAATTAAATATTCAACTGTTATACAAATATTTTATAATAATGATATGTATGAAAGCCATGAAAAAATAGTTTAAAACATGCTTTTAACATTATTAAAAATGTTTTTTGTTACTAATCAGGTTGGTTATAGAATAGCATTCACGAAATTTATATGGTTTATAGGGGATTTTATTTTTTTAAAATAGAAATTATTTTCTCTAAGGAGATAACTTATGTGACAATCTTAAAGTTTCTTGCTTGAAGTGAAGCGAAACACAATCAAATCATACAAAAAACGTTTCAGTTTCAATATAGAATTGCTGTTGTCCCATCAGTTTCTACTGTTCTATATTTATTTCTTTATGTTGTTCTATATTTCTCTCTCTCTTTCATAGATTTGAATCTACTTATTTTGATTGGGTTTGTTAGGGATAGGTTGCAGTGTCAGTCCCACGAGAGAACAATGGTCAGAACATTTGAGTCTTTGTGGTGCTACACAAAGAAGATTGATACAATTGTGTATCAATAATACTCTACATTGGGAGTCCTAAATTTTGCCTAACTCAAGTGTATGTAGAGTAGAGATCTTTAACAAGTACCTGGCATCGTAAAGACTTGCGACCAACGGCTTAATATCTTCTCCAAGGGACGATGTGCTCAGATTTATTCACCTCCCTCGTAAATTAATCGAAGTCTAGAGTGGGTATTGAACCCCGGACGTACCAGTCCAGAGGCAAGCACGTTTCCACTGACCTAACCTAGCTTCTTATTACTTATTTTATTCACTGTTCATTCATAATAATATTATTACTTTCCGTTTTTATTAATTTTATTTTAATTTTTATCCCTTTCCTTTAATAAACAATTGATTGATATCGTCGTTCTACCGTTGATTCTGAGCCTGTGCGATGTTAGCTCCCCGTTTAAGATCCTTCAATAAGTTTCTTTGATTTGAAATGTACGACCCCTATTGTAGAGCCAGCCCAGTAATGGGACTTGCTATTTGCAATTCTACCTCTCTTCCATTGTCTGTAGAAAAGAAGTTCATTTGATGTTGGAGCTCATGAAGTTTTTGAACTACACAAACAAGCCTGGACGCAGTCTGAATGTTCCCAATGTCATGTGCATACGTCACGTCGAGTACATGTGTTTATGCTACTCTTCAAAGATCTAATTGCAATACACCTGTCTGCCTGCGGACACTCTGACTTCAGACTATAATTGTATCCAATTTGGCTTCACTCCAAATATCTCCTTTATGGTCTAAATTTATATCTCAATCACAATTCAAACCTAACCCTATTAAACTGTACCGAAGTAATAAGTACCAAAGTAATAAATAAGCAACGATGGTTTGCCTTAAAATCTTCTAATATTTTAGACATTGTATTCCATTTTGTAAATGTATCTTTTTGTGTTATGTAAATTAATTTACAAAAAAATCTGTTGTATAGTAGGCTTCATTATGAATAATATAGAATTCAGTGAGTTTTCTTCTAAAGTACAATTGATCTCCAAGATAGTTATCACGAATTATTTCGCATAGAAATATTTTAGGATAACCCAATTTAATTTGATTTAATCTTCCTCATACAATTATTCTATTCATTGTGATCCCTTTTTCATTTGGTAAACCATGATAGTTAATTTTATTTATTTTCCATTATTTTCAATTTATCGCTATACTCTGGTACAAGAGCAGACTGTGGGTGACCAATCATACTAAATATGGGATTGTTCACTAGGACTGTTATAAAACAACATAGCCTCAGCGCGCGTGGCTAGTTGAAAGGAATTGGTTAGAGAATTGTCGAGGGACATTATTTGGAGGAAGAAGGGAGATTATTAGATCGAGTATCGACATTTAAACGAATCTCCAGCTAGACATTAACCTCACACTCCGCCTCTTAGTGAAAAAAAATGAGAAAACCACCACTGAGACAATTTCTTTAACATGTGGTAATAGGTTACATAAGATTGAGGTCGATTTTACTTATCTGCTCACAAAGCGTGCGCAGATCTCAGCTGAGTGATGCGCGTCACTTGTTAACACAGCCTCAGCCTCGTGCTTATTATGTCCATTAGCACAAAGAGTCATTGGTGGATATTAGCAAGATTTCCAAATTACCTTTACTGTTAGAACAAATGAAATTCACAGACCGTCTACTAGTTATATGTTCTTTAAATAGTTTATCTTTATTTCTTATGTTTTTACTATCACATGAAGTGATCTTCCTTTTGGGAGATTAAAACGCTTTTCTACATCGGAGGGTATATATGTTCCTTGTTCATTTAGTTTGAGTAAGGATCTTTTATTTATACCTGATATAATGTAAGATCGAAACCAATAGTTTTATTCACACAATTTGTACCTCTCACTTAAGAAATTCTAGTATCAGGAGATACTACTGGATCTCTGACACTTTTGTGAACTGTTATTTAATCACTTTGATTTCTGAAATCTTTGAAGTTTTGCAGTTAATTCTTCTACATTTAGAGAGTTAATTCTTGTTTCAAGTAAAGCTGTTTCATTAACTGCCTTACTTTTCATCCAGCATTATCTGAATATTAGTTTCCATTTTCTGTTACTCTCTATAAGAAATTCAGAGGTATGGTATAGATGCTGCCTACTTTAATACTAAAAGGTATAACACCACCATTTAATATCAACATGAAACCTGTTTTCAAAAACAACATTAAATCTTTAAAATGTGAAGCATATTGGCTTTTTTAATGGAAACAGAAAATAAGAGTCTTACTTCGATGGAGAATAAAGGAAACCCGAAAATTGAAGCCTTCGGGCTCGATGAAATGGTAAAGCCAATTAGAATTCATAAAGAGAAGAGTGGTTTACAGAAAAAAGTAAATAGTTGTGCAATGACAATAACTTTGTCATCAATTACTGATCAAGAAATATGAAGATGATGGATTCAGACGCAAGAGGTTTTTCCAGCTTTAAAGCTTTAAAGAACTAGTTTGAAGCCACGTCAAACATCAACTGTACTCTATCTTCACATCCATTTGGATAGCAATAAGTATGTTTCAACTTGTATATTAAGGCTGAAAACTGTTTGGTATGAGCTAAACAAACCAGAATTATTCATAATTTTCAAATTGCTGAGTTTTTGGTAAGGAGCTGAAATAATTTGAAGTCAGTTGAATGTTTTTAAAGGAAACAGCAAAAGAAGTTTTGAAGAACTAAGAGTTTAACTTAATATGTTTGAGTAAATATGAAATTAACTAACACAGATGTTTTAGTGCTCCAAGAAACACGTTTAGGAAACTTTGAGGCGGATTACAAGAAGAGAATAAAGAAATTTACTTGTAATTATCATAAACTCCTGGTTTTTGTGGCGAAGAGTGCAAGAAATGAATTACCGTAAGTAAACCCAGCAGAATTAATCCTCCAATCACCAGACACTTCAATCACCTTAGACCTTTCCGCTGATAATACGAGTATATATATAATTTAGTCTTTTTCTATTTATTGTTTTGTTTATTCTATTCGTCGTATGATATGGTATTGTTTATTATCTTTTCAAAATATTACTGTTTCAATGATATAATCAGTTTAATATTGATTTTAATTTTTTATAATATGAAACACAAACATCAATATGGTTATAACATAAACGATGTTAAAGTAAACTGGTGTTTTCTATGAGAACAAAACTATTACTATATAAACTATATTACTATATAAACTAACTATAAAAACAGTAGTTGCAGAAATACTTTAGTTTCAGTTTAGATTTTCAGTTTGTGATAACTTTTAATATAATAACTTGTAATATGCATAATGTTATGTACAAGGATATCATGTTATTAATGAAATTGCAGTGGCATGAAGTAATAGATAAAAGCAAAGTTAATAGCAGGCGATTAGTCTCAGATGATGAAGGGAATTTTCCAACTAATATGGTCAGTACAATAATTGATTCTATTGCACGCCTTATAAAAATTAAAAAAAAAACTTATTTTAAATGGACTATGTGTCTCAATGTTTAAACTTTAAACCATTGGTATATCTGGTTATTGTAGTAGTGGTTTATTGTGAGCTTACGTTTACATACTTGGAACGATTTTGTTATTTTACTTGGAAATAAAAAAAATTAGGTAAGCTGTTTAATGGAGTGAGTTGTATGTATATTTTGAATGTAGTATTCTCACTGCCAGTGCCTCGCTAACGTTGTTTGCTGTTAAGGTACTTTGCCAGGATTGCTTGGTCGGTGATAGATGTATAACACGAACAAGGCGTGTATCCAGATTGTTCAAAATAAGTGTGCCCGCCTTATAACCAGGGCTCCTTGGTACGCCCGTAATGTTGATATTCACCATGATTTGAAAATGGAATCCATAGATAGTTACATCACCCGACTTCCTACCAATGAAGACAACAAACTATCTACTCATCCAAACCTCCTTGTACAAACTCTAAACCCTGCCACCATCCTTCCTCAACCTCACTGAACAATTACTTCATCCACTGACTATCTGACTACTTTTCCAACTGATGACTAAAAACATTGAAAACCAAGACCTCAACAAGACCACATGACCGCGAATACGACATCATTACTGTACAGACGAACTTAATATCTGACATGAATTACTGACATTCCAAGTTATAGTAGCACAGTAAGCAAGCAGTAGAAGGCCTCTGGTCTGGAACTGCTAGTTACGATGTGCACTATAGTGCGCGGTTATATTCGTTGGTCGTTGGTCGTTGGATGTCCAACGCCCACTCTTTCACGACTCTTTTATCCCAATCTTGTTCAAAGCATTTTCAGGAGTCTGACTTCATCATCTTATAATTAAATAGTTTCTTATATGTGCACATTCTTTTTATGTATGTGTTATATACAATTGTTCGGTAAAGGAGGCATTAACTAGCATTGATTTTCTCAACAGGAAGAAAAATAAAATATATTCATGTCAGTATAAAATTGTTAAATTAAATTATCTGTCTACGCAAACAATATTATAAATTTTTAACCACATTAAGAAACTAGTTTCAAAAAATTAAATTATAATTTATTTTTAATTTGCAAATATTACAGTTACGAAATCCGTTTTAAAACAATATTCCACACATAAAACATATTACCACCTCACAAAACTCATTTTGGTATAAAATATTTTTTGTTAGTTTTTTATTATTTAATTTTTTTTCTATTTTCTACTTTTACCCCCTCAAAATGCCGCCCCCCTGGCACGTGCTTCCCGGGTCGGACCCCCCCCCCTCTTTTAATGTCATTATTGTATTTGCAAATTTTGTCGTTACTCTACCACCGTTTTACGGAGCAGGAAATTAATTAGGTTTATAGATCAGGTATAAAAGAATCCTACATTTTTGGGGCGATATAAAACAAAGGCAGGTACTTTATTGTATTGTATATTAAAAGTGGTAAGAAATTTCTTCCCACTCTTTCGTTACTCTAGAAACTTTGACATTGATTGGTAAAAATATCACACTTCTAATTACCTCAACAGGAATTATAACACTAGCAAGGTCGCTATTAAATTCCAGTCGAAATAACTTCTCAGATGAGTTAATCTTAAGGTTAGTAGAATCTTTTTCCAAAAAAATTTTTATTAATTAATAGTTCCTTTCAAAATTAGGACAGTAGTCAATAATATATAATAATTCATTCAATTTATTTTTAAAGGTAATTATGTAAACGAATTATATCAGTATTTGGATAACATTATTTTTAATAAAATGGACTAACTAATTTTAAATTTGTTTATTAATATGCAATATTATAAAGTTTATTATAGTACTATTTACTTATTACATTTTTATAAATTTCCTGAAATGATAAGTAAGACAAATTGAAATTGTAATCAATTACGTTAACGCTGTCGTAGGAATTGATAAGGCATCGGGTTTCAGAGCTCATTACTGCTAATTCAGTTTAAGGATTTTTTAATACTATTAGCCAATGACTGCTTCTTATCTTATTATTAATTATTAGTCATTGCTCCTTGCCTGCTTTTTTCGAGTTTTGCAACATTGATTTTATATATATATATATATATATATATATATATATATATATATATATATAGAAAAGCAACACACAGAGAAAGAGACACACTTACAAACTAAAATTTTCGGATGATCCGTCTTCAGGATCCGTCATCGTTTTTTTCGAATTTTGAGTGAATATATATATATTGCAAATTTAGATAAATAGCAGCGTTAAAAGATCCGACAATATCTTGGATATTTCTTTAAACTTATAGTAAAGACAGGTACAGTTTCTTTATTCGTTATTCTTTATGAACTTTCGAACTTCATACATTATGAATATCATGAGGACATATCATGGATTAGAATAATAAATGTGGATAGATAATCTGCCAATAGATAGATTAATATATACAGTAGAACCTCGCAGTAAGAGTTTAATTTTTCGCGTTGAAATTTATATGAAAATAAATAATTCGTTCCATCCCCAAAATGCCGGTATTCATGTTTATTTTTTAAACAGAAAAAGAGCAATTAAGGAAGATAAACAATATTTGTACATGTATTGTACAGTATTCTTTACTGAGGGAATAACGAAAATATACTAGCAAAGTGGTATAGGAAACCAACCAGTGCAGGAAGAATACTAAATTACTATACATCGCATGCTGTAAGTCAACAATTAATTTGTGTACAAAATTTAATAAGAAAATTGATAGACATTATTAGTCCATGATTTTTAAAGGAAATTAAAGGAAAAGTTCAGATTTTATTGAAAGAAAAACCCTTACACAAGAAATCTAATAGAACGCATTTGGAAAAGGACAACTGAACAGACTTAAGCATTATTTGAGAGGACAGACTGAACATGCGGACGGCACTGCTAATAACCATGAAACGATTAATAAAAGATATTTCCAATTTTCCTTTTTAGAGGGACAAAAAATTAAAAAAATGTTAAAAAGAAACGTACCAGAAATCAATTTTGGTTTTTACAGGAAACAAAAAGTAAAATTATTACTTTATAATTTACAAGATAATATACCAAAAGGTTTAGGAAGCAGTATTATTTATTGTATTAAATGTATGGAATGTAATTGAAAGTATTATGGTGAAACTATTCGATTTCTCAAAGAGGGAATTTATCAGCATAAATACTCTGTTAGAACTAAAAAGATTAATGCAACAGCTTTAACTTATCCTTCAATGAATGAAGGCCATATATTTGACTTTGTAGAGGTCATGAGTAGAAAACAGAATGAGCAAATAAGGAAAGCACTTGAAATGTTATTCATTAAAAAATATCAAACTTGTATTTGTTACAGAAATGATATAGCATATTTAAATTGTGTTTATTTCAGTATTTGGAGTTCATAACAGTTTTTGTGGACTTTTGTTCCATATTTACCTGTTTACTATCTATACATAGTTGTTGATTAATGATTTGCCATTTGCATAGTTTTTACTTTCGAAATTGTTTTGGATATCAGCTCATTCACTTGGAAGTCCCTTGGTCCGTTCTTGATTAGGGCCTTTGTCCTAACTGTGGTCCGGTTGAGACTGGCTAAACAATGAAAATGCCGTCATCATGCCAGGAAGGGTAAAGGGCTCTCACTCCCTTAGTATATACGAATACTGGCAATAGGCATCATCCTTACCGCGTAGTAAGGTCTCATTTTTATTGTTTTATTGTTGGTTAGTTGTTGGTTCATTGGTGGTCTGACGGCTATTGATGAAATTAACTTGCTTCATGAGGTGCGGGGTCTTGTGAAATATTCTCCTGTGGATCCTGATTATCTGCATTTACATTAGTTATTTCTGCAACATGTTTCAATTATTCCTACAGTCATCTTCTGGCAAAATTCTTGTGACACAAGAAAGAAAGAAAGAAAAAGAGATTGAGAAAGAGAGAGAGAGAAAGAGAGAGAGAGAGAGAGAGAGAGAGAGAGAGAGAGAGAGAAATTATATTTTTCTTGTACTATTTTTAAATAATAATTTATTGATATTGGAATTGAAAAAGTGTTTTTGCTATTAAACCTCTTTCTTCATTGTAGCAGTTTTAAATTTGGAAGGATATAAATCTCAAGAAGCTTTGAATTTTACTCACCATAAACATTGTTATCTATATAATATTTTGTGAGGGAACATATCTGGCAGCTGGCCGGTTGGCCTGGACGATTGCATGATCGCCGAGGAGTACCACGGCTCGGCCAATCCTCTTTAGTGTGCTGTGGCAGGTGCTGGCTTGCCTAAGCTCAGTCTTACGTCACAACTCTCTAACTTTCATCCCCTTCTTCTCCCACTCCTCCTTCAAGGCCACTTCAGGTATTTCCTAAACCTGTTTACTCTGGGTAATTCCTGGTTTCATCCTTCAATTAATGTAAACAGTCTCCTAGTTTAGGACATTACTTCTCTAAACAGTATTACTTTCATTTTTCTCTAGCCATTGGGGTTTCAAAGCAACCTACATTCTGAACTTTCAGTCATGGAGTTCCTAATTAAACTTTGCTGAAACCACGATTTAATTTTTAATATGGAAATTTACTTAATTATTTTAAATATATGTATTAATTTGATTTAATTTAAGTATGTTATACGAATTGTCAATAAAAGAACAGTACTCTTTTTAATATTGTTTTCCTTTACGGCCGTTGTCATTAAATGCAGTACAAAATTAAATTAGTAATGAAAGTTAAATATTACTTTCTATCTGTTGTTACAAATATCGTCTACATCTTATGGAAGCTCTAGGGGGTTTGCACAGGTTAACAAATAATAATAATAATAATTATTAATTTGGCGATACTTTTATTTTGAAACACTCTTGTACGTATTCGGTGTTTCTATCTTGTAAACTATCTGTCTTAAATTTAAACTGAATTGGAATTTGTTTGATTAATCTATCAAATAAAACGAATGTAATTTATTCTGATTGATAACAGGTTATCTATGAATTTAGGATTATATGCATGGATTTAGAAAAGAGTAATTTCTAACAATTACTAACTATTAACTTAATTAAAAATTGCTTTTTAACTACTGATTTTTAATTTTTTATTTTAATTACTTTACAAACTTCGAAATAGTAAAACTGTAAATAGCAAAAGCAAAATTTTTGCAGAAGAATTTCTCAAAAGAATGTTGTGGAGACATTTCTTACCTGCACGATCGTATCTTGCAGTGATGCGAATATACTTTGTATTCGATTTACAGTCCCCACAATAATTTTTAGGGAACATAATTTGAACAGCATTTTCTCTAAAAGTTATTGGTCTTAAAATATATTTATTTTACTTTTTAATATTAATTATTAAAAATTGTAGTGGGAAATGTTATGGAAAATTGAGCGTATGATTTTTTTTACCCAATCAATACACGTGGACAGCTGTTTTGTAGCAGTCAGATAGATGTTCGCCACAATTTTATTAAATTAGATAATTATGTTATGTCAAGTAAAAAACAACTATATTGTGAAGAAATAAATCCAAAAGGAGTATTCGGGACTCTATTTTTAATCTGGGGATGTTGCAATAGTGATTGCCGATGCTGGTGCTTGATGGTCCATGTAAAGTCATCACATTGCTCCTCCACTTCCATGTGGCCTGATCGCTGACAAAAGTGTTTTTGTTCCAGTGAGAGATGGCAGAAGCACACTCCGCTGTTGCCTTCTCATTTCGCATCACTCACGAAGGCTGGGATGTTGACTTCGACAGAGAAGTATTGCACCTTGTATGGGCCTCCGGCATCAGATCATGGAAGAAGAGGATTGCCAGATTCAAGGTAAACCATTACTTTATCTTATTTTTTTTAAATTAATTTTTTATGATGAATCAAGTAGATGATAGTTGCAAATTTAAGATTCTAACATACAATAATAGACAGTTTAAACTTTTGTATGTAATGACATTTTAGTAAATTCATATTTATATTTTTCTTAATTCATTTAAAAGAGGAATACGAACAAAATTGGTTTAAATGGCGAGGAAATCTTTAACCAACTTGTCAATATTTGTATATATGTGTTGCACTTATAATCTCAAATATTTGCTGTTAGTTATCCGAACCCTATTTCTTCCGTTTTATTTTTAGTCATCATTGTGTTTAAACTCTGAACTCCTATAGGATTGAATACTCCAGATGACAGGAATTACTCGTAGATATGAAGCCAATGTTATGTAAATGTTTTATACAATGTTCCTTAAGACAACATGAAAAAATCTGGAGTGGTTTACACTCAACTTGACTATAAATAAGCATAATATTGCACTAGTACACTATCAGTCAGTTGAGTTTTAGTTTTCTTTTAATCTAAAAGTCTGCCGTGTTGACGTAATATCAAACTTCCTGGTATATTATGATCAAATGCATAAATAACGTATTTAATGAGCTCTTTTGCTTTATTGTGGCTATCTCCAGTTTATCATCTCCATTCCATCAGCTGTAATAAACATGACATTATTGATCTAGAACAACTTGATGTGTTATTGTTACTATTAACCTGAAGCTCTCAGCTAATATATTTCGTACACGGTTTTTCCAGTTTATTCTTTTTATGTCAAGTAACTCCAAGGTATCCACTAACTTCTGAGAGGTAATTTGTTATTTTGTAATTATGAAGTCTTTGGGAGCTACTTCCTTTCTTCTTGAGAAAAGCATAATAACTGGTTTAGCTGGATTTATATCAAGTTCTTTCTGCTTTACTCATGTTTCAACAATTTGGTGACCATGTGGTATAAACTCAAAAACAGTGCCGTCAAGAAGCATCATTTTCCTGAAACAACAAGGTCATATACATATGTCTTGTGTATCTCAACATTGATTTTTGACATTAACTGGAAACCCATCCACAACTAATCACCATAACAGGGGCGATAGCACAAATCCCTCGTCCCTCGTCAAAGTTTCTTCAATATTCAAGAAGTAGTACAGAGTGTATCGTTTAAGACTTAAGGGGTTCTCTTTTGACCAAAGTGTCCATTCAGTAATGTAGAGTATTTTTTTTTAAATTGGGTATACACATTTTTTCCGTGATGGTGTACTGGTGACACTACTATTGCACTGTTGGTGCTACTTTGATACTTGGTCTTCGGCTATTTGTAATCTACTCTGTTTTTTGTTTTGCATTTGTATAATGAGGTTTGCTATTTTAATAAAATTAGCCTATTAAAATGTTAATATTTTTGATGAATCCCTGGTCAATATAATAACACCGTGAATCACCTGTGGTCTGGATTTGAAAATGTCAATGATCAATATATAACTTCAACAAAACAGATATCCAAAAATATAAATCAGTGAACAACAGTAGTTAGGTATGCATGGACTAACGGTATGGTAAAATTTAAATACAACGGTTGTCATCATTTAACGATTAAGTATCGGGTATCTAATGTAGATGGAATGACAAGAGTATGATCGTGAAGGGGATATTGCTTGGATGCCGGTACTCAGACCGTTTATAATCAGGGATAAGGAATGTTGGTTATGGTTTACAGTTACAGTTTGGTCATAGTGGCTGGAAGGAATTGTAAAAAGATTTTGAAGCAGAACTTAAATGTCAGCATTTGCATTTTCTGGCAGCAGTCCTGAATCCTAACCCATTATTATATTACTCACAGTTATTATACTAGTTCGGATTTGGAGTGAAATATATGATTTGTATGATGAAAATGTTACCTTAGGAAATCCACTTTTTTCCTATTATGTATTTTTATGACAGTTTTTTCCAGTTAACAACTAATTTTAGGTGAAAAAACGAAAAGTTCGGAATTTTTCGATAAAAGAAAATGTAATTTTTTTGACTTTTAAATGTAAATATTTTTGAACAGAATTCGAATCACACCGTTTGACAGATCATAAAGAAATTAAACAAGAAAATAGGTCTTCATAGGTGGGTGAGCTATAGTTTTTGTAAAGAAATTGCTTCCAAGGAAAAGAGTTTTATTAATTTGTCCATAAATTAGAAACACTTTTTCTCAATAAACTTCAAACTAGATCATTGAAAAGTAGCATATTGCATCTATCTGAAGTTACAAAGTTAAAAAAAGTCAACAACTTAAGACTATTACAATAAAATAATCAATAAAGCTGGAAAAAGCCAAATTCTACTTCTAAAACCCCTTACGCTCCTACTTATTGGAATTCTTTTTATTTTCTTAGAAATTGTTAAGAGATTGTTTCATTTTCTAAATTTTGGCTATCTCAGGTGTACTTAGAGTAGGGGTCTTAAAGGAGTATCTGACACCGTACAGGCTCGGAACCAATGGCTTAACGACCTCTTCGAAAACGATAACCTTCGAGATTTGTTCACCTCCCACCAACCACAGGAAGAATTAGAGTTCCGGAGGGGGAACTGATTCTGACCATGTCCAGAGGTGAGCCGTGAGTCACTGGGTTACTCTGTTCATGTTTTTTATAAGACTTTTTTACTTCAAAATCTTTTTAAATATTTAAATATTTTCTTCCAAAGAGTAAATTGATATATAAGAATCGTTAAATATTTGAAACAATTTTGATCCATTTTTGAGGTTTCTGGACCATTTCGTTTTTCATCGTAACCTATGATACTCCGAGTCATATGTGAAATAAAATATTAACTATATTATTTTATACTTCATATTTTAATATTTAATTAGTATATTAATATCACTAAAATACTAATGTGTTGAAGGATTAATTGTAATTTACTACCGGAACTACCTATGACTTTTGACATGTCTTATTCGCAGTCGGCTAATTTTGACATTTTGGTAGTAATATATTATAGTTTTCTCCTTCGAAACAGTTAATACATGGAACCTGCATTTTTAGTGATTCTAAAAAAATTAAAATTTCTTACTAAGTTTGCCCTGGTATGCAAAAATTTCATGAACTTTGAGTATTGGGTGATAGAATAATACACTAAAAATGAGAACATTATATTCAGTTCCAGACTAACCAGACTAGATTTTAGAATAATGAATCTAATTTTGTTAGGATTGACACAATGGATAATAAATTGATAATATAATGACTACATTATAATAAATGAAGCTATAAATTAATTGTCGATAAGTTTTATTATAATTCCACTGAGCTACATTTTAGACTTATTAAAATACAAACGAAATTCATTGATTGCCAACGAGTCATTTACTTATAGCAATAGCTGAGTTGACCGCACACCATATTTTTCGCTTTAGATCCATGAGCTCAGGGTTTACAATAATAAAATAATTAGATATCCACTTTACATTATTATATATATATGTATTATGTCCTATAAACTACATTTCATAACGGAAGCTTTGAACGGTGTTGGCGAATCATTTTGCCAAATGATCTAACTAAGTGGTAAAATGGATGTAATTTGCCTTGATGATGTAGTCACTTGTTCACAGAGCCTTTGGTTCGATTCCCTTAACCTTGATAGTTCGTGTGATTCCTAGTTGGCATTTCTAACACCAGATGGTTAGCTTTAATAACCGTAGTTGGTACTTTTTTTTCTAAAAAAAAAAAAAAAAAAGTTCTAAATACCCGTAGTTACTATAAGTATAAATTTTCAATAAAAATATTATGACTTATGTTCAATTTCACTTTTAGTTTGCTGAAAATTCCACTTTATAATTTACTGTCGTTTTATAGAAAATTATTTAGGTACTTAAGTTCTCCACTAAGACAGCGAAGTTTTTTGTTTAGTAGTATAAAATAAACCTAATTGAATATTGCATTATTTTGGTTGCGAGATATGTTTTGGCTATTCCTGATCCACTTGGCCCACTAACCTTACATTGTCGCCCTTGACTCTTACTGAAGATAGTACGTATCACAAGGCACGCCGGAACAGCCATACATATCACTTTATATTACTAATACTGATGGCAGTGCCTTAAACTGAATTATGCTTATAAACATAGTTATATGAATAATGTGAACTTTCGATGCAACAGTCTTATGAGTGAAAAGAAGTATAAGAATGAAGGAGAACATCTTTTAAAGAACTCAAAGTAAAATACACTAACACGATGTAATAACTCATGTATGCTAGAAATTAGTTTCATTACTGTCGACTTCAGTAAAAATTAACTCCCATTATTTCTTGCCTTGACCTCTGTGGAAAAATAAAGCGTTACACTCGTTGAGTTTTTCACCTTTGCTGATTGACTGGCCAGCTCTCAGGGAATGTTGTCATGTTCATTAATTTAGAGTCTGCACCAGTGTTTCTCAAACTTTTTTACTTCAGGGTGTCTTTATGAAATAACCAAAGCTTCGGGGCGCATCACTCATTTTAATATAGAAAATGTAGTCCTGAAATTTGTAAACAGGAAAAATGATAGGAAATTAATAGGAATTGACTCACCATCATATTACTACATATAATGACTTAGAGTAAGTGAAAAGAGGATGTTGTGATATTGTGTGTTTATTAATAGTGTCTGTGAGAAATCCCAGTTAACCAATTACAATTTTGCCTGGTAGTCTTGTTATGTAGTTATCTTTCATGGGCTTGTCAGGACTGGTTTGTTTACCGACTCTGGCAAGGTCAGAACTTCAATATGAACTACCTTGTTTGATCGTCTCCTGTCACTCACCTGTCCACTTCATAGTCAATATATTTCAAATTCCATCATTTAGAGGATTTTTCTGTTCATTCACAGCTTATTGTATCAATCTCACTGCCTTTATTACTTTATAATTAGATGTTTTAACTAAGTTTTCTGATGTTTATATGTAATCACCCTATGCTTTTAAACACCCTTTTACATTTTAAAATGAAGGAGAAAATACGAAACTAATTTTTTTTTTAAATTTCATAGTTGTTCAGTCAATTGGACCCTTACTTGGTTCGGCAGTCTAAACGTCGAATACCCTGAACTTAGTTTTTTGTACTTGTTTTTGTGTGCCTGTTATTGATGTATAACCATAGTTCTACAGTAAAGGTGAATTATGTTTCCTTTTAGTCTTACCATACTCAGTCACAGTATCATACTTATATGTCTATCTGTTATCTCTAAAACGTTTTAATGATTACTGCATTGAATTCACATTAAACTGTTGTTATGTTTCCAATGTAATTTTGGTTCTTTTCTTCCAGTGTTATACTCGTATTTTACTAAATTTAGTTTAATAATAATTAGCTAATGGTGAATGGTGAATACTTCATGAACGATAGTGATCAGGTATGAGTTTCCAGAAGAAATATAAATCAAGTGATAATTATTAACCATAAGTGAGTTTCGATTTGTCTTCAGTATTTCACTTTGCAATATTTGTTGTTGTGTTAAGGCAGACTAAATGAAACTAGGAGCTCCTCATCGATGTGGACACGTTTGAGTCATTCTTGTGTAAGTTTTGACGTAATATATATTACGACAGATGAGCATAAATAATTATGACCCGTTATTCACACAGTTATCTATGTTACGAAACTAAGCTTCTGTTGTTCATCTAATGACTACTTGGACTATTCAATGGAATATTTGTTGTTGATCATTGTAAGGGAATGGCATGTTATTGATAATGGTATAATAGGTATAATTATAACTAAAATGGTAACTAAGATATTCTGTTTCGGTGTTTTTAACTCTAACAAAGTCTACAGTTTATTTTTTGTTTTTGAAGTGAATGCAATAAGGTAGATAATTAATTAGAAGTTCTTCAACAGAATCTGTAATTAAAGAGAAAGTAGTCTGTTGCTTTATGACTGAAGTATATCGTAACCTCTACTATACCATTCTCTATTTTATTTGTTTTTCAAAGGTAATGATGAATTTATTTCTCATAATAAACCATTAAAATGAGAATAATCCGTTCCCAGGTCCCCGTAAAACATAATTTTCTACTAAATAAGCCTTAAAACTACACAAAAATATACCTTATTTTATGTATAATAAATGTCTTCTCTTCTTTGCTTCTTAGAAGGAGACTGTTTATCCTTTTTGCTGACTAAAAACCTCTTAATTGACACCTGTTGCTTTCTGAGTTGTAAGGTCTTGCGAAACTGAGGCATCACATTATCATTCATCATGTTGATGATTCTCATAGCCACAGTATTTTCTGAATGGTACTGTTCGATAAGAGCCTGCACATCCCTCCACTTAGCTAACATGGTCTTGATGCTCTCACTTGATGCTGCAGCCATCTCCTCCTCCTCGTCCTCAGATGACAACTCCTGAATGGCTTCCTTCTGCTTGTTCTCTTGAAGGCGAATCAAATCCTCTGTATTGAGGACCTCATTATGGTCAGCAACAAGCTCCTCGACGTCATCTGCATCCACTTGGAGTCCCATGTTCTGTCCCATGGAAACAATGTCGTTCACAACAACATGGTCTTGAGGATCTTCTCGTGAGTCAGCTTCTCGTGGCCGCCATCGTTACGCTGTTGGATCGCGTGGTTTGGTTCGTCTTGAGGCGAAAAGTTGGTGAGCTTAAGCGTTCGTCAGCGGAAATTTTACTGTATATTAAATAATTATTTCATATTCTTGTGGAATATCTAGTAACTTTCAACTTTCTATATTTATTATAATTAAATAATTTTATAAAAAAAATTAATAAAAAGCTAATAATATTTAACCGTTTTGATGTTCAAAATCACTTTGTGATAACATCTAAGTCTTCATCTTTAATTGACTTAAAAACCAAACATCATTTATATCAGGTTTTGGAAACCTATTAGGAGAAGGTCCCTTTGGCGCAGATGATGCCGACTGCCGACACAAAGGTCGTAGGTTCGATCCCTTCAAATTCGTCATTATTTTGTCATATTAACCACTCGGTAAACTTCGACCACTCTCGTATTACCATCGGTCGCACTTGGGCTTGTGACATACAGTAGTTACTAGCGTATTGATATTGATATTGAGGATTAATATTTGGAAGGTCTACTGGAGTTACCATGCTATTCTTAGCAGTCTCCTGGGGACTAACCACCTTCTCTTTAAGCAGTACTACCAGGGAACCTCACAGCTCGTTGCATTTATTTTTTGCTATATTCAAATATTGAATTGTGTAAGGTAGATATAAAGTCCATGGACAATAAAACAAAATAACTTCATAATGTTATAAAAGTATAAATTTAGTTATTGTGTTAAAAATAATCTGTAAAAAATAAAAGATTTTATTATTATTTATTTTTGGAATTTTTGTATTTCAACCAACTTGAGTGATACGATTACTAATTTAGACTACTATTCCATATTACGATAAAAGAGTAATGATATTTCAAATAGATTTAGAAATCTATTAAGGTGGAAGCACATTACTTACTTAGCAGTTTTTTTATAACAACTATTGTTTTTAAATACACATAAAAAGTTTTTTTAATGACCTTAATACAAAAAATATATTCTAGAAGCTTCAGAAGATTTTTAAAAAAAAGTTGTTTGAAAAATTACTGACCAAATGTGGCTTGCAATTGGGTGTATCATGAAAAGGGGTTCCGGATTTTCAATATTTATAAGGTTTTTTAGAGGATTTCGGAAATGAAGCCATTTATATGAGTCTATAATTATAATTACTGGGTGTTCCCAGAAGTTTTGAATATCTCGAAAACTGTTAAAGATAAATAAATGTCTATGATATATTTTGAAAGCTAGCAATTTCAGTTTCTTTTTGTAGAATTTGCAAAGACTTTGAATGTGGGCAATGTGAGCATTGATTCCTAGCCACTATTTGATTCCGTTGAAGCGATTGCAAAGTCCTTTCGAGTCTATTACACATTGACGTTAACTAAGTCGCAAAGGGAAACTTTATCTAACGCAAGAATTCAAGTTAACGAGACCAAGTTTTTCTCACATGGTCAACTGTAGTTTACTTGCTCAAGAGTCAGAGGTTCCCACTGTTTGTTTTTCCATGAACCCGAAGGACAGACAGCTAATGTAGTGTATTCAGAGGCATTCGCTTAATACTGTACTATTAATTGTGTTTTCTACTATTCTATAATTTCTAATGGTATTTTGGAATAAGAAGCATAATAGAACTTTTGATTCCGTCAAAGATGGGTACGTTTGCTATGTATTATATGTAACTGTAAACTTTTTTTTTATTTAATATTTGCTTAATAAAAACACTGGTATTAAGTAAGGTATGTAATCAGAGTAGCCCAGTGGCTTGCGTGCTCGCTGTTGACAGTAACACAAGTATATTTATATAAATAAAAGAAAGGTTTTGTCTGTACATTGCTTAGAACAGACTCATTTCAAGTTTTCTTTACGTTTCATACTTTAGAGAATCAGCATATACGCTTAGAATAATTTCTGTCTGTCGGTTTGTCCGCAAAATATTGTCACCAGTAAACTCAGCCACCATAAGACATAATAAGCTGAAACTTTGACAGTAGATTTGTGTATGTCTAACTTAAAATCTAAGCTTTGAATGGATTAAATATTCAAGGATGAAGCGAAGTTATGAAATGTTAAGCCGTGTTTTGCTAACTACACAGACATGGTTAATTTGAAAATATACAGGTGTAGCAATTAGGTATTGTTAGTTGATTTTAATTTCCTTTGCGTACATGAATATATTACTTATTTGAGCTTATTGACAATGTGTTTCCCAGAGTTCAAGATGTACTATCTATTCAAAATAAATGGCTTTTAAACGAGCAATGCTAAAGCCTTACTAATTAACAGGCAAGAAAAATCAACAAACAAGTTCGTACGCTATATCAAGCCGAAGATAGAACTTAAAAGTCAGTAAAGAGAGTGATTAGTAATGAGGAAGTAGTTTATTATCTAACTTATTTCTTGACTCCGTGACTACTCCTGGACTGCCTGCTCATGAGTAAAAACTTCAAGTAGGAGCACCATCATGCTGCGATTTAGTATCAGTAACGAATTTCATGGTACGAAACAGAGTGGCCCGGGAAATTTACAAAGGGACACGACTCTGAGTTTGTGCTCTACACAGATATGCCATAGAGGCGGACTTTATGACTGGGTGTGGAATGGAGTCTATGTGTATACCACCCATACCATTGATTTCGAGCCACTATCTGTTTCCGTTGAAATGATTGCAAAGTCCCGTCAGAGTCTATTTCGCAATGACGTTAACTAAGTCGCAAGGGGGAACCATATCTAACGCAGATATTCAAGTTAGTGAGACCAAGTTTTTCTCACATGGTCAACTGTAGTTTACTTGCTCAAGAGTCAGAGGTTCCAACTGTTTGTTCTTCCATGAAACTGAAGGACAGACAGCTAATGTGGTGTGTACAGAGGCATTTGTTTAACACTATACTAATAATGATATTTTCTACCATTCTATAATTTCTAATTATAGTATTAGTATAATACTATAATTGGTATTGTATTCCATGGTATTTTGGAATACCAAGTATAATAGAATTTTTGATTCCGTCAAAGAGGAGTTTGTTTGCTAGTTATCAAATAAAATTAAACTATAGTATTTATAAATATTGATAAAGCTTCTCGACCACTGATTTTTCAAGTTCACAGAAGGGGTTCTTGAGGATTTTTGTCATAAAAATCCAACTACTGATTATAAGCCGACGTTTCGCCAAAAGTTGTTTGGCATTTTCAAGGCTTGTTTTAGAGGAAACAATATTTAACCGTCCATGCTTTTATCTAGCTGCATCATATCATCTGTTATTTAATTATTAATTTAAATTAATAAATATAATAATAAATATTAATTTAATTATTAAATATATTATATTGTTATAAATAATTTATTTTTTGTTGTTACTAAACATGACCCTGGAAATGTCGGATACATCAGTTTAAATTATAGGAAACAGATTAAATCCTAATATATAAATCCTAATAACAGATTAAATTAAATAGAAATCAGTTTAAATTATAAGAACTGACCTATCAATCCACCAGAACGGTTTTGAAATCATGTTCATTTCATAGTGGTATGGATTAGTTGGTATTACAATAGCTGTTTTTCAGCTCATATGCATTGGAATGTTCTCCCAAACATTTTCTTTCTACTATGAAGGAAATCTAATTGAAACTGCTTCTATTTCCTGCCTGGGAGAAATGAGACTGACAAGAAACTCAGGTCTTATCTCTTGAGGAGTTATCTTGCTCAAGATAGAGCAGGAAAGGACAAAGGAAGTTATTGTCTTATCAGTTTTTAGCTAACTCCATGAAATGATATTTCAAATAATTTTGAAGTAATTTTGGAAAATCATTTTATGTGATGGTATTTTGGTACTCAAAGTTTAATAGTCCAGGCGTTCTAGAATAGCGCGCGCCATTTTACTAACACGGACACATCGTTGTGACTTTTTTTGCACTAAAATGATGTTTTGTAAAATATTACAAATGTTTTTGTGTATCATGAAGGGTTATGCATAATAACTGATTCAATAGGCTGACACAGCCCGAACACATATGATATACTTGTTCAAGTAACAAGGACATATTTTGTTTAACTATAATAAAATAACACTTCCAGTTTCGTATTATTATAGAAGCTGCTATCATGGGCAGATCATGTAGATTTCGTTTTATAAAGCTATCTTTAGGAGATGAACACTTTTCAGTGACGTAATTTCAATTTTCAATCATGGGAAAATATATTTTGCAAACTCTCAAAATAATAAAGTTCATATTAACTAAATTCACTAAATTTATCTCTTCAATAAAATTTTGGTTCGCATAACAAAATCAGAGTAAAGGAATTATGCAATTACCATTTTTACTTAACCATATTATTTTCAATAAAGGCATTGTTACGATTGTTTAAGATAAAAGAAATTAAGTAATAAACCGTAGAAAAGATGAGCTGCAATTTTGTTAACAATGTAGATAAGTTGATCAAATGGAAAACTGAACTATTATGCAAAAATGATCGAGTGTTCTCAGCACAATATTAATATAAGTGGAACTCGGTTATTAAACTCAGGAATGCTTCATGAAAGGATTATCCTAATGAGAATGGAAACGGAAATGGAAATGAGATTGGAAGTAGAAATGGAAATTATTATGAAAACATAATAATTGGTATAACTATAAACATAACATTATTCAAACCCATAATAATTGAATGGGTTTGGAAGTAATATATTGGATTAGGAACTCAAGGCCGTTCTCACCCATACTAAATGTTAAATCTTCCAAATTTAAAATTTTGATAATATTCTTTTATTTGTGTCTAATGTATACCGTTTTTCGGTTTATTTCCTTTGGTTAATGTTACAAGTGAAACAACTGTTTTTTTGAAATTCGAATATGGGCTCTAGTTTCACCAGACTGCAGTATTGAATCAGTTTTATGAACATTTCTTAAGGGTAGATGTATTCGATTTTTGTGCGGTAAATGATATTACAATTGAAGTTCAAACAATTGTTTTTTTTTTAAATTTAAGCTTTCTAGTTTCAAATAGGAAGAAGTTTTTGAAAATTTAAAATTTTTACTAAGTTTTTGGCTCTTAGAGCCTCAGCTCTATGAACTAGAGCAGGCCTTCTCAAACTATGGGTCGCGACCCGATTTGGGGTCGCGAGAGATTTTAATGTCAAATATTTAAATACACGATTTTATAACATCTGGATGTGTATTTGTGCAGTCACACCACGGGAGTAATACTTCATATAAAAAAAATTGAACAAGATGGCTGACAAAAAAAATATTTTAATTTGTATTATAATCGAAGATTTCGATTGCAACTATGTTAATCTTCATGAGAAATGGGCTTTTTTTTTCGCATTCAGTTCAGTATGAAGACGAACATAGTAATCATTGAAATCATCTGTTTCAATGCAAAAAAATATTTTTTTTCAGCGATATTGGACCATTTATGTGTTACATTTAAAACTGAATTTTCTAAAATCGCTGATGCTCTTGTTCATAATGAAGAGAACAACAAAAAGGAAAATGTATATTAAAAGCAAATGAAGTCTGGGAAGAAGATTTATATCTCGTTTAGAAAATATTTGAGGAAATAATTTTTTTTTTTGATGATGTGATTAGTTTATCCGAACTTTTGCTAGAGTGAAGGTTAAACCTATGAAGAACATCTAGGAGGAAGAGAGCAAGAGGGTAATTTATGTGTACGAACAGTTTAGTCGTCTAAGTAATTTCTTTACGTTATTTTAACTTTGAGATTGGGGTTAAGTGATATTTTTTCTCTGAATAATATATTTTTAATTGTGAGAAAATAAAAAGAAAGAAAGAAATGTGTTATTTCACGGTCTGGTAACTCATTAAAAGTCAGGTTCACCTAACCTTCCAGACATTTTTTCTTAATTGTTTTCGTCAATCCCCTGCTGGGAAACCATGGATCCAGAATATACTACACCAGGCGTGGGGAACCCGCGGCCTTAAGGCCGCATGTGGCCTTTTGAACCGTGAAATGTGGCCTTCTACAGTTTGTTGAGAAAAATGTTTCAAAATATAAAGAATTACAATTATGGTAATAAAGACAAAAAAATTCTGGCATTTAGGAAGAAGAATATTCATTAATCATTGCTTGAAAAGTCTAAGCTTATGGGAAATAATTTTCCTGGGTTAACAAATGTAATAAACGAAGGCAGTAAGGACACTACTGAATCTTTTGAAAGATGCAAAACAGATTTAGATGTACTGATCTATTAATATAATGATAGATCAAGTATTTTACAATATAACTATTATATAAGAATTTGCTTATCTATTCTTGGTGGCCTTTTGGGGAAGTGGACGGTGCTAAAATGGCCTCTCCTCTAAGAAAGGTTTCCCACCCCTGTACTACACCAATGAGAAGAAGTTTCCGTTTGCTTTGTGGATCTTAAGGATTAGTTGAGTGACATACTAAATATTGGCCCCCGTCATATTACGTTAAGTCAGGGTAGGCGATGAAGCTCAACTGTCATCATAAAATGCAAATATAGCATAATGTTGGCATAAGTGTAATTTTTTATTTAGTATTCAATTATTTAATAAGAATAAATTCAAAATACTGTGTTGTGTGTTTTGTTCATATTGGACACTTGCATCACACGTGGCTTGAGACAGGATTGTTAATGCAATATTTGATATCGCTCACCCTTACACGAATGGGTTCAATGTGTAGCTTTATCTTATTATCTTGTTCGCAACAATTTAAGTCCTTTGGTAATGTGTCTTATAGAATGTACTAAATTAATATTTTAACAAATAATAAACATATTGGCACATAAAACAATAATAAAAATTGGAACATTGGAACATAAAATGTTTATTTTTATACATTTTGAAAACATTTTCATTTCTCCTTAATAAAAACAATAATATAAGTGTCGACATAAAAGCAAGTAATTTTGATTATATATCGTCGCTTTTTATGGAATAAAATTAATTGTTACTTCACGTAAGTATTTAACATGCTCAATCTTACTTACCTTACATCTTCCAAACTGGACAGTCTTCTCTACAATGGAGCCAAATGTGGCTGCTCTCAGAGTACGCTTAATAATCTGATATTTCTAAAGTTTTTATTAACTTTAGAAACAAAGTTTCTGCTAAACACTGTTTAGCAAAAGGACAGTTTTTCTCCTCCAAAGAATTTATTTTATTTATTGTAATACAGGTGATTTGAGGCAAATTCTTCACCAAAGTGTTCGAAGATATTTATTATTTTCTCTTCTACAAAACTCTGTTTCGCGGAATAGTCAGGTATAACGATTACGGTTGCCGTAAAGTGAAATAAAAGGGTAAATTTACTATTATTCAAACAATTTACAACTCTTTCGTTAAAAGAAGATGCGATGTCATTTAAAATTGGATCAAAGGTCCTTCACATCCTCTGGATCATTGAGTGTACAGTTGAGAACAAGATTGGAAATTGTTGTATGTTAGTGGCTGCTTTAGAGCCGTAACGCTCTTAACCTGTCCCTATTAGATTTACTCCTGTCTGGTATGCAATATTTTCCTTGTGTAGATTTAAACTTTAAGGTAGGTAAATAGTAAAATCCCAATTATTCAGTGATTTTCCACATGAAATCCAATGATTCCTCGGTCCAGCGAGGCTGATTTGTCTGAAATAAAACCCAGTCTACCTTTCCAACCAGAACGGTTTGGCTTCAGAAGCCAGCTGAATACTACTCTGCAACTGCGAAGACTGGTCGAGTTCATTAAGCAGGGCTTTTCACCAGATAGGCATGTTACCCACAGGAAGACAGACTGTGTTCCTGGATCTGGAGCAAGCTTTCGACTCGGTATGGCATGGGGGACTATTGCACAAACTAAGAGTTTTGGTTTACCTGGATGGTCCGTGAAGACAACTAGGTCTTTCCTTTCTGGATGCCAATTCTTTGTTTCTACTTATAATACACCTTTATCAACCGGACAAATCTATAGGGGAGTTCCACAAGGTAGCGCTCTTGGCCCAATTCTCTATCTACAACCTACAATCCTCTCCTACAATTAATTCTTACTCACCCGACCGCATCGAGAAGTTTCTGGGATTCTTTGCCGACGACACTGCAGTGGTCTATAGGTGTTCGAATGTGGGTTCCACCTCCTGTCTTTATTGGTGATCGACTCATACCCTACGAAACACAAGTTAAATATCATATTAGACTCCAGATTGACTTCAGACATATCTCGGAAGCAAATCTAAGCTGGGGATATTCTTAATGTGGAATATTTATTCCATTTTTAAATCGAGAAATATTCTACAGGCAGAAGAAATTTGTCTATAGGGTGGTTATTCGTTCCACTATGGCATGTGGATGCTCAGTCTGGTTTGGAGTGATGCCCACAAACAAGAACTGCATCCAAACACGAGTAGTGCAGAATAAATGTGCCCACCACTAGGGCTAGATAGTACGCCAGACATATTCGTTCTTCGTTGGTCCAGCCTCTTCGTTATTTTAAGCCTCTCCAATATTGTTCTAGTTTTCAAACCATTTCCTATAATTCATAAACCTGCTTCTTCTCTGCTTTTACTATTTGTCATGGAGGATTTACCGTACAGTTTTTTTTATTTTATACCTGTTTAATAAAGTCATTCACTCTTACCAAAAAGTGTGTTTCGTTTAATAATTGTAAAATGTTTTCTTATTATAGAACAATGTCAAGAGTGGAGTGTTCC
This sequence comes from Hermatobates lingyangjiaoensis, assembly GCA_026182355.1. Taxonomy (NCBI): domain Eukaryota; kingdom Metazoa; phylum Arthropoda; class Insecta; order Hemiptera; family Hermatobatidae; genus Hermatobates; species Hermatobates lingyangjiaoensis. The sequence continues at coordinate 506,894 of JAPFBL010000047.1, read as the reverse complement.
CCTCGTCGTTTGGCAGTCTGTGGGCCACGGTAGCAGTGGTAACTGGATGTCATTTCTACGGCTACAGAATTCCCTACATGAACGAGATTTTGGCACTAATGCCCAGGTGAGCTCTTTATCCAATCCATTGTTCTTTATTAGACTTTGTTAGCAATGTGTTCATGTCAAATACCTTCTCGTCTTGTGTTGATACCGGTGGTTGTTAGACTATTTCACTCCCTTATGAAGTCAAACTAGCATATTGAGCTGAGCTTACCATTTTGAAGGTACATTTACAAAACTAGGTTTATCCTTTAAAAGTTGGTTAAATTTAAAATTAATGTTTTGTTGTTAGTATTCATTTTTTTTCTGAGTTACATGAATTACTGGATATTCTAGGATTTTCGATTATATCACTGTGAGCTAATGTGAATATAAACACACATTTCCTCACATAAACGTGATAAATTGCATACTGAAATGAAGAAGTTAAAGAACGCAGCAGGAAAAAATACGACACGTAAGATTAATCGTGGTCATTAGTGTCTTCGTGAAGTTTAAAGCCGACTACTTTTTTTTCTTAGGCCTTTTACAAATCAAATAAGAATTTAATTTATGAAACAGTATGCCCTGCAGCGTACTCATAAACCTTTAGACACCCACAAAGAAAAACTTTGGGGAACTCAAATATTATAACCTAGGTAGCGAATTTTTTTATGATAGCTATACTTTACTTACGTAAAGTCACTCAATCCTTCTAAAAAAATTCTAAGTGAATTTAAACAAATCCGAAAAGTACAGCAAGTGATTCCTTATTCCAAGTTTATTATTATTATTATTATTATTCCAAGAAGAATTTTTAGTTTTTATAGTATATTACTCTTTGTGGTAATTGGATTTTCGTGAAATTTTTTTTATAAATTATAAAAAAATAAGGTTATTTTTTTACCAAATTTGATTGTTCAATAATTAACCGTTTAGAATTGTAAAAAACTCTGAATTAATAGAATGTACCATAACACCCATTTTTGTTAACAAAATTTAAAAAATATCCTTCAGTTCATCCCCGCATAAAAGTGCAATTTTTAGGTTTAATTTAATTTTGATCCGTCAAAACGGTATGGTTCTGTCCTAACCCAAACTTTTCAGAATCAGTGATACGTCAAAAATTTTACATTTTATTGCAAAAAAAAAATCCTTTCCAATTGTTCTAAAAATCTTATGCTTTTTTCTGGTATTGCATCTGTCAGTTCCATGATAATCCCAAAATTCCATGACTCAAATTTAGTAGTTTAAGTCACATGTTGCCAACAAAAAAAAAAGTTTTCTCATCATTCTGTTCCTCACTCGAAACAACAGGCCACATCTACACTATTTGAACTGTTTTTGTGAAAAATATGTATTTGATCTATCGAATGGTGTGGCCTGTAGCGTCCCACAAACCTTTGGATACACAACCACCTACCCACACATTCACCCACACCTACTCACTATCCATACACCCACACACGCACACACACTCACATACACCATCGAAGAAACGCGAAAAAAGGACTTTAGGTACCTTAAATCATGTAACTCCGTCAAAATTTTGAGATAGATTTTTTTCGTGATGACTATAGGTACTTTCCTTATTGAAAAGTAAGTATTTTGTGTTAGTTGAATGTGTTACAGTAAGTATTAATCGATAAAGTTAAAGTTAATTCTCATTCTAAATTATTATTAAGAATAATTTTCATTCATAATTTGACGAAATACTCATTATATATGTAATCTTTAATATGCCGTTAATAGTCACGATATCGTGTATGTGTTTTAAAACAGGCTTCAGTATTTGTTTTCAGCCTGTAAATAGTTCATTTCAATAAATCGTTATTAAAAGCGTTTAATGGAGGGTTTATCTTTTCCTTTTATGATTTAGTCTTAAGAAAGCATCTTGATGATGATTGTGTATGTCATTAACATTGACTGAATTTCCTTAAGATTCCTATCTTTAGTTGATTTCGTGACCGTTAGATTGTATATGAGTAAATAGGATGTCTCATGGGTGGTTGTTCTTCTGGGTTTCTTCTCATTCTGGTCTATCCACTTCTTCATTCCTGGGCAGGTCGCAGTGAGTTAAAATCTCACTTTTTCTTTTCCATTATAACACGAAATGAAGTTAGACTGTTAAGTACGACTGTATGTTATATGTTAGTTGGATAGCCCTATAACGCCAGGATTGCACCTTGTGAGTCCCACGAATGTGACGCAAAGTTTACGGTTACTCTCACTATCATACCAAGAGCAAATGAGATAGCACGGATTTCGCCATAGAAATTTGTAGCCATCCAGTTAACTGGCTTCGAGAAACTAAACTGTGAAGTGTGTCCATTGGGGATCAGGATACTCTGAGTAGTTTCGAGAAGTATGACTCTCAGAACTCAAGGCCTTGTTGACACCTGATGTCAAGGAAAGGTTGCAGTCATCTGTAAGTACGGGAAGGCTCAGGTTACTTGGTGAGGCAAAGTTCACTCTTTTTTTAACATTAAATCTTAGATTTCTCTTGATAGAGAGGTGACTTCTGCCTTTATTTAGATGCTTGATCACATGTAATTAACGCATTATTCAACATTATTAAACCTTTTTATTTTCTCGTAGAATTGTAGTACAGATCTTTTTTTCCACTGCAAAGACTCCATATTATTAGTGAATCACATGAGAGTTATCAACGGATATGCGAAACATGTGAAATCAGTGTTTTGTTTTTGGGCCAAATTTGATGTAGTACAGAATACTAGGTCATCAGCAAATAAAGGATATATATTCCTGGAACTTCACCATTTCTATTAGTATATAATAGAAACGTCATTGTATTTAATATTAATTAATTAAAAAAATTTATATTACGTCATTCATAAGATAGCTTTATCTTTAATCCCATGCTTCAATGCTTTTCCCATTATTAGTTTTTTCTTAAGATGTTTTATGTTAAGTTGGTTTTTGATGATGATATCGTACACATGAGAGTATTTTGTATTCTCTCCTGCATGTTTACTCAGAAAATGTTTCATTTTATGATAACAGATCTTATATGTACATTCCTAATTGTTTATTCATTCTTATTTGTAATAGTATTATAAGATTTATATTCTAATTGAAGAAGGTGATTTAATAATTGTTTCCTTTTCGTTATTTTTTCAGAACTTTGGAATTTCAACAGTTTTTCCCATTTTTATAGTTCTGCTTTGTTGTTGTTTTTTTTGTTTACTCAGATTAATCTTGGAAGAATTCTGTTTGAACATGCATATTGTTAGTGCTACAGAGGTTAGTTGGGGAAAAAATACTGCATGATTCCGTCTTACCTGGTATACAGGAGTAGGAGGTATTTGACCGGTTTCGGTTGTAGAACTGTTTCTATTTTGTTCCGACAGAAATTAAAAAAAGATGGAGGATTTTCCTACTTTTCTAACTTTATATTTGGCTGTTGCAGGGAAGATGTACGCTACGAAGTGGCTGCCTGCACTGGCATCTCCGTGGCAGCCTGGCTGGGCATATCGTACTCGATGAGGTACGCTCTCAAGATGCTCTTCATGTACAAGGGTAAGACCAGTTACTGGCTTGGTTAATATTTAATGTTATTCTGTAGACCTGCTGACATGAATACCATGGAAATTAAAGCTTTTCTCATAATTAATGCTTTGAGAGAGTTTCCATTGGACTTGCTGCACTGGCTAAAGTCAGGGTGTCGCAGGCTGGCTGTACGAGGAGCGTGGCAGTGGCAGGAAGATCTCGTTGCCCACTCGTCTCTGGCTGTGTGCAGTCAAAGTCCTCTCTGGCCCCAGCAGACCAATGCTCTACAGTTTCCAGGGCTCCTTGCCTAGATTGCCCCTGCCCTCCGTCCAGGATACCATGACCAGGGTTGGTTCTCCTAACTTTTAATATTCAAACATGCTCGACTCATGTAGTTCATTGGTCTTTCTGAATTATTTATTATTGAATTCGTTCAATTATTATTATCAATTATTGAATTGGCTCTGAGGTATTGTTAGAAGTCCAGTACAAATTTACATCATTAGGATTCTGGTGGATTTCAGTCCACTACAAGCACCTAGGGTCATTTATATGCTTCCTACATAAAATGTTTATTATTGTAGCAATTAAGTATATACCTTTAAAAAATTGCTTATTTTTTGAGACCTTGAGGTCATCTTAAAAAAAAACTTTATTAAAAATACATTAATTTTTGATAAAATAAATGATCCCACTTCTATTGGGATCGTGAGAATCTGCTAAAGATGTTTTATCATTGTTTTTGAAACTGTATTCTGTGATTTTACAGTATCATCAAATTATTTCTGAGAATAATAGCACTATTGAAGCCCAAGTGAAACTAGGAAACTTTTCTTCATTTGAGTGCCCAAATTTGTTTCATACTGAATGACTAAAGATATCAATAATTAGGATTTCCCCTTTGAAAGATTTTCAAAGATTTCTGAGCATACTTGGGAATGACATTCTCCCGTTCTAGAATTACTTCGAATGTAAACTGAGGTGTCAGTCATCTTAAGTCGGAGATCATTGGTTTACAAACTAATTGCTTACAAAAGAAATAAGAGTTAGATGTTGACACTGAGAAGTATAGATGCCGAATCGCATCACTGCTTGCCTGCATGGTTTGCAAAGTTGAAGATGTTTGCCACGATATGGCGTCAGTGTTTATAACAACTTTTAGTCTGTGTACAAACGTTTTGCTCTCAATACTGCCTCTGTAAAACTTGCTATTGACATGATAAGAGTTTTACTTCAATAAAAATTGCTAACTACTAACTGCTATGTTACACAATAGTTGTATAAACACTATTTATATGGTGATCAAACTTTTCCTGAAAGATAATGGTTCTTCTGGTGTTACCGTATTTTTTTCTCTTAAGTTACAAGAGAGCACACATTCATGTTACGCATGTTATGCCACAATTGCAATTGCTGCTTTACGGACCGATTCGTCTTTAAACAATGTAGTTATTTTTTTTATCCTTGAGTTTTGCCGTAAAAGTTGATAATGTAATAACATTTTCTTTGCTTTAAAGTTAATTACTTTTAATTAGTTTGGCCTTTTACTACAACGTGCAAGTTACAATGAACGTTGAAATATATAAAGTGGAAGTGGGAAGGAGACTCATGGCTCATCTGGTGTAGTTAGGTTTCAATTCGAACTTAAAACTGGTTGTTTGTTGCAGCCAAGTTGTCTTTGATTTTGTAACATTGTATTTTATGGCGTTTCAGTACCTGCGTAGTGTTAAGCCCCTCCTCGATGATCCTGGCTACCAGAGGATGGAAAAACTGGCTAATGAGTTCCAGAATGGAATCGCCCGCAAATTGCAGAGATATCTCATCCTCAAATCTTGGTAAATCTTTTTTTTTATAAGGTTTCATCTCATGCAATTTTCAAAAGTGAAACTGTGTTTAATGTAGAATATTTATGATTTAATATTATGTTTTAATATTTCTTTATGATTTATGTTTAAAATTTGATAGTTTAATAATTAATAATCAAAATACAATTAACGCAAACAACGAAGAGTGTATTCGTATGTATTGCCAACTTAAATATTCATTGGGAGTAGCTCTTGGGAGAGCATTATATTGTAATACTGAAGTCGTGGTTTTGTTATTTTGGAAAGGTGGTGTCTATGAGCACATCATAGAATGGAGTATTCATATAGATATCAGTGAAAAACACCAATGTTGTAACAGCAAATTTCAGGCGATAAAACAAGTTAGTATGAATGTTTAAGGAGCAGAATTTATGATTAAATAATGAATTAAATATTAGTAACATCCGAAATAGAATCTAACTTCTTGTTGATCTTGATACAGCTACTTTAACTTTTTGCAGACAGAAAAGGGATACTTATAGATATAAGTAAACTATACTTATAGATATAGTCAAGATTTTATAGATACTTGACTGAATTAGGTTCCAGTAGTAATTGATGACCAGTTCCAGCAGTTATTACTCTTTGATGACTCTTTTTCAGGTGGTCCACCAACTATGTGTCGGATTGGTGGGAGGAATACGTCTACCTTAGAGGTAGGTCACCCTTGGTCATCAACTCCAACTTCTACGGTATTGATGCCATCCTTATGCATCCTACCCAAAACCAAGCGGCCAGAGCGGCTTTCGCTATCTTCAGCGCACTCCAGTTTAGAAGGTCGATCGAACGGCAGGAACTGGAACCCGTAGGTCCTTCAATTAGTCATTATAACAATACTCATTCATCTTCGAATGCAGTCATACCGTTAATGTATATATCGCGTTCTAAAAGTAGTCAGATTGTTACATGTTTATTACTCCATGGACAGTTATAATAAATTTACTCTATCTAATTAAGACCGTAAGGACTTCTCTTCAACCAGTAATTTGTAATTGTAATAAACTCCCCTGTAATTTGTTTTCCATTAATTTGTTTACTTACTTTTTTATTAAATCTAATGAAATACATTTAGAAAAGAAAACCTTTCTTTCTTAAGGCTAGGTACTTTTTTGTAGAATTTAATTACAGTGGGCTCTTTTCTTTATTTACATAGTATAATTTTAATGAAATAATGTAAAATCATCATGACTATATTCCAATTAAATTAGAGGCTGATGTAATAATTTTGTATTTGATCTAAAAAATGTATCTTACATATCCTCATATCAGAAATTTACAGAGGTCTGGTAGTACCTGGGATAAACCTTGATCACAGGCTGATCTAAAATTCTGTAAGATTTTTATAAAAGAAATTATTTTGAATAATGAAACGAGATGTTACATACTATAGACATGATGTAAGTGTTATTCCGATATGATTGTAAATCAACGCAATGTAATTTCTTTCTTTCTTTCTCTTTCTCTGTGCTAAAATATTAATGTCACTATATTACTCCCCTCTGTGTGGATGTCCTCTCCTTTCTTGCGATGCCGGGGTCATCGACTGGTTGGTCCCTTACCCCACCTCTTCTCACCACTGTTGATGTCTAACCACTTCACTGAAGTACTAAAGTACTTTTTACTGTAACGAATAATTGATTTATCCTTTTCAATTAACAACAAATCTTAACAATTCACAAAATCCTACCAATTGTGAGAAGTAAAATATTAAGGAAGTAACTTACTTATTAATTTATTTAACAATTGTAAAAAATCTACATGTTTGGTTCCAAAGTTTGGAGAAATGAAGAACTTAAAGGTATTTTAAATGTCTAATATTAATATTATTAGCAGTATGTTGTTTTTTTTTTCATTTCATCTCAGTAGCGGAGAAACTGTAGTAAAGAATAGAATGAGCGTTTGATTCATGGAGTTGGCAAAACTAAGACCTTCTCTGTCCTTTTATATCTAATATTAACATTATATTGACATCTGCTGCTTACACATTAATTACCTTTTCTATTTAGGTAGTCTATAAATAATGAAACCCCCTTTAGTTTGTTAGACAAACAATTTGTAAATAGGGATTCATAAAGTTTTTTGGTAAGTTCACTGAAATTGTATCGGATAGCAATTGATAATGATGTAATTTTTCAAAATTTTAGAAATTTAAAGATCTGAGGGTTTTTTTAATGTTGATTGTAAGTTTGAAAATTGTTATAAACTTTTATAAATCAGTGCTATTTAAATAGTTACATAACATGTTTACCCTTTATTTTCTATAATAAAATATTATTTTGTACTTACTCCTGTGTTGTACTAATTAGTGAGCTTCCTCATAATTTAAAGGTGTGACTTCTATTGTTTAAATAATGTTGTGTTAACGGAGCCATACCTGGCAATGAGTTTTGAATTCTTTATAATTCTGGGCAACTCCTAATAGAGAAGGTATTCTGTTTTCAGATCTTACTACAGGGGATCGTGCCTCTGTGCTCCTGGCAGTACGAGCGAATGTTCAACACGACTCGTGTTCCAGGAAAGGAGACCGATCGCATTGTCCACTGCTCTGACGCCAAGCACATTGTTGTCTACCATAGAGGACGCTACTTCAGAGTACCCATCTACTATAAGCATAGAATCCTTAACCCATGTGAAATAGAAATGTAATATTTTTTTAGTCAGTTTTTATTAAGTTACAGTAATGATAATGAAATCTCCGTATGTTAGATATACGAGCCTTAATGTATGCTTACGATTTGTGAAGAATGATATAGGACCCTTTAGGCTTGTGGTTAATATGTATACCATACTTTTGGTTTCATCAAAACAAATTTTTTCCTAGTACTCATTTGCATGTACAGATTCCGCCTCTATACTTTCTTTTTCCTCTTTTAATTGCTTAATCGTATGAGTGAGAGAGGGATACCTTTCTTGCTATAAACCTCTCGTAGTGAGGTGTATTTTTTCAAATATTTTTTCCCCAAAGCTCCTTATGCTGGTGATATGGAGCAGTATAGATATTATGACTGTCTGTTGACTTGACCATCAGTCCTGATCAGTACTTCACTTCCTCACTCAAAAGTCACACTTTCTCAATTCTCCCTAAGACCTCATTTTCCTCCTGTATCAACTTTTATTGTTTAGACAGTACCTAGTGTGATACTTTTTATGTGGATTCGTCGTTCTGAGTTGGCATTAGTACGATTTTTCAGAGGATTTCAGCTGCAACCTTCCCATTGCCATCTATTCTTCCTACTCCTATAACTTGGTTTCTCTATACAAATTCTCAAGCAAGTTCCTGATTCTAACATTAATGCCACTTTAAGGTCCTCGCAGGACTGGCTGTATATTTATCTCCTCGGAGGTAAAGCTGTTTCTAGACTCAACCTCAATCCTAAATATTTACTTTTTAGTCAGTTATTTTTTATTATATATATTTATTATAATTAAAAATTATTCAATTTATTTGTTTATTGTTTTTAATTTAAAAAATGGGAAAAATCTAAGGTCTTTGTTTTGCTCTACATGATTGTCAACGTTTTAAACTTGTAAGTGACCTAAAACTTTTATTTTATATTTATGTTTAATTTATGGTCGTGTTTGTTTTATATATATATATATATATATATATATATATATATATATATATATATATATATATATATATATAAAAAAACAAATACGGGTTGGCAACTTTAAGACCGGGAGGTTTCCGGTTATCCATTTTTACTGATTGGTGGTTGGTTAGCTAGAATATGGAAAAACAAGTAGCTAACAAACTCATTTTAAATTTAAAATACCTCTTCAATAAGCATATATTGGTTAATATAGAAAAGACAAATAACAAATTAAATCATTGATCTTTTTAAACATCTGTTTCTTCGATTCACTGATATATATATAGTTAACACATGAAAGAGAAAAAACAAATAAAGATACACACAAAAGACTCACAACGATATTTCGACAGTCGTCGTCATCGGGTAGAAGTAGTCCCTTTGAGTAGCTGAAGCTAACTCATATATATATATATATATATATATATATATATATACTTTAACATATAGAAAAGAACACAGAAAGACACTACAGAACTCACTTCGATATTTCGACATCCGTCGTCATCGGGAAGAAGTGCGAAGTACTCGCGTTGAGAAGCAAACTGCTACTGGCCACCAGAGTAACTCGTGGAACCACCGCAATGCTGCTCCCCAGCGGAGGAGAGGAAAAATAGAAATCCCTCCAATATTTATTTAGAAAACAAGATAAAAAATATATATAAAAAAAATATATATATATATAATACGAAATAATAATAATATTAAATAAATAATAAAATAATAATAATAATAATAAAATAATAATAATAATAATAATAATAATAATAATAAAATAAAAAATAATTAACGGTACTCTTCGTCTACTTCTCCTATTTTCAGTCAGTCCCCTACTTTCTCCTACCGTAGACCTTCCAACCTTAAATCCATTTTTACCCATATTTCCAACAGCCCCTCTGCTAGCAGAGGGATGAAGCGTTGTGAACGCCATAACTGCCAAACCTGTCCCCTAATTAACTCCAGTCCTTACTTTACTTCCCCTCTCAGTAACAACTCCTATCCTGTTCCTTCTGATACATCTTGCACTTCCTGTAACTGCGTTTACCGTTTGGAGTGTACTCGATGTGATGCTTTTTACGTTGGCTTGGCTTCAACCAAGCTGAGCCTGCGTATGAACAATCACAGGGCGTCCGTTGGTCAGCGCAGAGACCTACCCATAGCTATCCATGCTAATTCCCATGACCTCCCTTTCAATGATTGTTTCAGGGTACAAATCCTGAAACAAATCCCCGAGTCTAATTCCCATGTCACCCTTAGAGCTTCCGAAGAGGCATTCATATGCCTCCTTGGGGCTCGTTCTCCTCCTGGTCTCAACCTGTACCGTTAATTATTTTTTATTTTTTATTTTTTTTTATTTTATTATTATTATTATTATTATTATTTTATTATTATTATTATTATTTTATTATTATTATTTTATTATTTATTTAATATTATTATTATTTCGTATTTTATATATATATATATATATATATTTTTTATATATTTTTTATCTTGTTTTCTAAATAAATATTGGAGGGATTTCTATTTTTCCTCTCCTCCGCTGGGGAGCAGCATTGCGGTGGTTCCACGAGTTACTCTGGTGGCCAGGAGCAGTTTGCTTCTCAACGCGAGTACTTCGCACTTCTTCCCGATGACGACGGATGTCGAAATATCGAAGTGAGTTCTGTAGTGTCTTTCTGTGTTCTTTTCTATGTGTTAAAGTGTTTATTGTCCACACGGACCTTTCATTTTATTCGAAGTATATATATATATATATATATATATCAATGATCAAACCACAATAAGAAATGGGAAAACAAGACTAAGATCTTTCAACCGTAACAAGCGGTCTTCGTCAGAGTCAAAAACCCAACTGAACACTAGATGCAGAAAACATCCGGTGAGGAGTTGAGAAGAGTGGGAGGGAAGAGTGGTATTTTAAAAGGGTGAAAGCACAGGAAAGGACTAATGTCCAGAAAGGGATGTTTGGGGAAACAAAAGAGTACAGGAAGAAAAAGTAAAAAACTGTCTGCTAGCTGTCAACCCTCTTTGAAGAGGCTATTGCCCTCGTGACGAAAGTATCAAGTTTGAAGAGACCGTTACTAATGTTTATAATATTAGATCTATTAAATTTAATTAGAGACGATTCAATAATATTTCTTAACAACATTGATTTTTCATAGGTAATAAATTTAGCTCCTGTCCAATCAATATGATGATTTTCATTTTTTATATGCAAGAATAAGGCACTACTTTTTTCCTGTCTACTTACGTTATATTGGTGTTGTTTTACACGTGTCTTTAATGATTTACCAGTTTGACCAATATAAATTTTATGGCAATTTTTGCACGGAATTTTATAAATACCAGCGGACTCCAATTCGCTTGGAGAGTTTTTTATTAACATATTACCCACGTTATTACGATTAGAAAACACTATATTAAAATCAAGTTGTTTGGCTAATCTTGGAAGGGGGTCCAATGATTCATGGTATGGCAAAACTATAGAATTTGATAATAAAAGGGGCTCTTTTGAAGTATTAGAGAAAGTTTTTTTAGCACCCTTCAAAGCTAAATCGATATAAGAAGAGGGGTATTTTAATGAAAGGGCAATTGACCTAATGTTATTAATCTCTTCATTAAGGAATTCAGGAGATGAAACTCTTAAAGCTCTCAAAAACATATTTCTAAAAACAGAAATTTTAACATTTTTTGGATGCGATGAATAAAAATGAACGTATGCAAGTACATTCGTAGGTTTTCTATATACACTAAAGCGTAACTCATTAGGTAACCTATGGATCAGGACATCTAAGAAGGGCAAATTACCACTTATTTCTTCTTCCATTGTGAATTTGATTGTCGGCACTAATGAATTCAATTTTGTTAGGAAATCAACTTTATTTAAAGAATTGGGACAAATGCAAAGAATATCGTCAACATATCTATACCATTTAACATTTTTGGGCAAAATTGAGCTTAACATTTTACTCTCAAAAAACTCCATATATAAATTACTTAGGAGGGGGGATAAACAGTTACCCATAGCAAGACCAAATTTTTGTATATAATAATTATTTTCAAATTGAAAATGACAATCTACCACACATAACTTAATTAACTCTATTATAGTGGTAGATGGAAGGGGAAGGGAATAATTAATTAATTCCTCCTGGAGTAAGCTCAACAGATCAGTTACAGGTACATTCGTAAAAAGAGACTTCACATCGAAACTGATTAATCTATAATTTTTGTTCATGTTGACGCTTTTTAATTTTTTAATTAAATCCACATTGTTTTTTATATGGCTGCCTGAAATTTTTCCAATTAAGGGTAACGGTCCATTTTTCCATTAGTAACGGTCTCTTCAAACTTGATACTTTCGTCACGAGGGCAATAGCCTCTTCAAAGAGGGTTGACAGCTAGCAGACAGTTTTTTACTTTTTCTTACTGTACTCTTTTGTTTCCCCAAACATCCCTTTCTGGACATTAGTCCTTTCCTGTGCTTTCACCCTTTTAAAATACCACTCTTCCCTCCCACTCTTCTCAACTCCTCACCGGATGTTTTCTGCATCTAGTGTTCAGTTGGGTTTTTGACTCTGACGAAGACCGCTTGTTACGGTTGAAAGATCTTAGTCTTGTTTTCCCATTTCTTATTGTGGTTTGATCATTGATTGTTGTTTCACGTGTTTATGTGAAATCTTTTTATATATATATATATAGTTCAATATAAACAAAGAAACATAGAGAAATCAGAAGAACACACTTACAGTCTCTAATTTTCGGTTTGAACCGTCTTCAGGAGAGATAAGAGAGGGAAACCAAGCGCACTGGATCAGAGACGGTTGGTTTCCCTCTCTTATCTCTCCTGAAGACGGTTCAAACCGAAAATTAGAGACTGTAAGTGTGTTCTTCTGATTTCTCTATGTTTCTTTGTTTATATTGAACTATATTTGTCCGTTTTGGATCGTATTTCCAACGAAAAAAAGTATATATATATATATATATATATATACTATAAAATCCGAAAGTCGATATAAACTGGACATACAAAAGTTCAAAATTGTTGAAGAGTAATACCCAAAATAAAGAAACACACTTACTAACTCAAATTTTCGGGAAATATATATATTTTGAAAACAGAAAATATGGAAAATGAAAACTTGACCCTAGCAATCACTTTCAATATTTCGATCCTTTTAATAGTTGTCCTTAGGAAAGGATGTTGTCTTCAGTGGCGGAGTAAAGGCGAAAGCTGACTAAGTATCTTTTATATATAAGACGACTCGGAGGCAGAAGTTGTCGTCTGTTTTCGGAGTGACTCACTTCTTTATCTCTCTACCTGATGACGAAATGTAGTAGTAAGTTTCTATGATCTCTTTTATTTGTGTTTTTTCTGTGAATCTTGTTTGTTTTAGTTCGTGGAATCGTTTTATTTAATTGGTATATATAAAGAACATACATTCACAGGAGGAAAACATTTACAAGAGATTACAAAAACTCACTACTATATTTTGACGATGTCGTCATCAGCTAGAAGGATGTGAGTCGCTCCGAAGACTTCTTTATAACTGTGCCAAGCTATGAGCACCTTACTATACTTTCTTCGTCCTGCACTTCTTCCATCTTCAGGGAGGCACTTTCCATCTTCTATTGCAAACCTGCTAATCTCACTTATCTTTACTCCGAAGCCTCCCAATACCACTGGCGCTATGATTCAATGTGGACATTGTGGTTGTCTTACTTTCCCAATCATCAATCTTGTTCCTTACTTCATTTCCTTCCTTAGCTATAACACTTACTATATTCTTCATAGGAGGTCCTGAGTTTGTTGTAACTTCATGTGTTTTTTGACTGCACCCATAGTGATCTTCTTATGTGGGTTTGGATTCCATTCCTTAAGTTGCATATGAATAATCACAGACCATCCCGTTGTGAAAGTATTGATTTCCCTTGGAAAGTTTTGATTACTGTTTCCGTGTACATACAGGTTCTAATGATTGAGAATGCTGAATTAGAAGCAGAAGAAAACATAAACAAAGTCGACAAAGACTCACTTAAGCATTTCGATTCCGTCAACAGATGAGGTCCATGTACCGAAGAAATAAGTTGAAACCAAGTCCGACTGCTCCTCTTATCAGACGGGTGCTTAGCTGCAGTCTGATGTCCAGCCACACGAAAAAAAAAGAAATGGAAGGTGCATTGAAAGGGAACGATACTAAAATCAATTAAATAAAAAAATGTAAATATAAAAAAACACAAACAAATAAAGATAAAATAAAACAAACAAAAAATTAACTACATCAATTGAGTCCCAGATTAGTGCGGTACTCCGAGAGAGAGAGAGAGAGAGAGAGAGAGAGAGAGAGAGAGAGAGAGGTGAGTGAGAGCGCGTGCCCAGGAGCAGCTCTACTTCCCAGGAGGCAAATAAGTGCTTTTTCGAAAGTTGTCAAAGTGACATTGGTTTTAATATTGCTCAATTCAAGATTGAGGAATACTAAAAGGTGAATTATTATGTCATAATGTCATTTTTTTTACTTAGGTTTTTTACCTTTTTTATATTGTTACTTAGTTAAACTTTCTAAGCAACGTATTTGCCGCTTTGGGAAATTAATACTGATATGCAGGGGTTGTAAATATTTGTTTTGCAATCGAACAAAATAATGAACTTTAATTCGTTGGAATTTATTTTTCATTAATTTAACTGATGGTACATGTAATGTTTTCAAAGTTTTTCTGCATTTGTTCATTATATGCAGAGTCATGTTCATTAATTCAATTAATTCTCTTTATCATTAAACGACACTTGTATCGCTAAGTAATGAATCTTAATAGGCACTTTTTGGATAGGATGTAATTGTTTATGTTAAACTAGGCCTTGAACAGTTCTCAATATTGAAGTGAAGTAGTCAACAATCTCTTTTCTCTATTACACGCTGAAGAAGAATATTATCTGAAAATTTTGAGGCAATTATACTTGAGTGAAGTGTAAATAATACTTCGCAGGCAGATGAACGAAATCTTGGATGACAAGTCAGAGCCGATGGAGGGCGAGGAGAAACTGGCAGCGCTGACTGGCAGTGAACGGACGACTTGGGCCAACACAAGATTGGACTACTTCTTCAAGGGTACCAATAGAGCTAGTTTAGATGCCATTGAAAGTGCTGCCTTCTTCGTCACTCTCGACGATGTGCCTTACGAGTTTGATAAGGTAATCTGCCAACCAATTATTTAAAATTTTACCCAAGAAATATTGCTTTCTCTACAGCTTTTTTTCTCCTCTCATCTTAGTTCTTAAAGGATGAAGTCCTTCTTTTGGAGTTGAAGAAAGTTGCTGGTCACAAATGCAAGCAGTAATTCACTTCTTCTTAACGTAATTGAATATTATTCAGTAACGATTAACGATAAAATTAATCGAGAATAAATTGTATATTTAAAAAAGGTTTGAAATCAAAGTTTTAATGAATATAATCTGTAACCTGAACCGAGGAATCTCCTCAGCACAAATGTGTAATTTTTTAAGTAAATTATCTACCTGTAATTTATTTTATTATCTTCATCTTAACTCTTTTCACTGTAAACTGTTTATAGTTGTCAATGAGGTGGTGTCCACCTTTAGAAAAATGTATAAATCTTACTGAACTGTATGTATAATTTATATGTAAAATTAGTGTTGGTTCTACTTTTATTTTCAGGCTGATCCTGGAAAGTTGGATTTGTTTGGCAGACACCAGCTCCATGGAAATGGGTACAACAGATGGTTTGACAAGACATTTACTCTATGCATCGGCTCTAATGGCCGGGTTAGTTACCTTCAAATCATCATTTATTAAAATTATATTTTGTCATCGCAAAAATCTATTTTTAATGAAAAATATTTGAGATACTTTACATGGGTAAAACGTAATTATGTGCAAACAGTATTTATCGACTTTTAAATAGTGTGAAAAGAATTGTCTCTATATCAAATTGAGAACTTAAAGCCTACAATGTGAACTATGTATTCCTTCATACCTAATTATGATACCTAATTTTGCTTCGTTATTTTAATTATGAAATGAATTAGGTAGCAAATGATTGATTGTAAAGTGAAAAAGCTGAATCTTTGTTAAGTAAAGAAGGAATGAATAACTTTAAAAATGAGGGCTGTTCTTGTGACTGGTTTTACAACTAGCTGTTAAGGAGCTCTAATTGATCATTTAGTTGTTGCATGTCTTTCTTCTCATTAAATACTATAAGTTAGAAGTATTCTGAATAGTAATCGTTCAGATTGATCTACAAGAGGAATTTAAGGATTCCTTTTTTGTTCGAGTGCCATTTGGGTCCGAAAGGAAAAAAGATGTATATTCCTTTTAATCGTTGCAACAGAAAAATTTTGTTAAGTAATGTATCTGGCATTATTAAGATATAACTGCTTCTCCTGGTAAGAGTAAATGTGTAAAGTATGCCATATTATCTGTTATTGCCTGTTTGCCTATTTAATTATTCTTATGTGTTTTGTTTCAGATGGGATTTAATGCAGAGCACTCATGGTGAGACAATGCTACTTCACGTATTTCATTAAAAATCATTATTTTAATTCTTTAACAAACATTATCTATTATAGTTATAGATTTAATAAATAAAAGATAACTTCTGGATTTCAATATTAATACATTACAACATTTAAATTGTTAATACTATTAATCCATATTAATTATTTAATTGTTTTACTAATTATTTAAGTACATATTTTATTAATTTAAATTTATATTTAATTTTTTTTATGTTTAATTTTAACTTATGTTCAGTCAAAACAAGTTCTTTGACTGAAATTGTGTTCAGTTAATGGGTGAGTATAATTTATTTTGTTCATAGTTTCATATTGATTTCCTGTAGTGGCTGTATGAAAACCTCGTTCTTGTAAGAAGACTGTCCTCTTCATAGGAAAATTTATTCTATTTATTTTCCAGGTTTTTAATATGAAAGCTGATCTGGTGATCTTAGATTTTCATCATCTGTCTGAATTTGTTTCTATTTCTGGATATGTAAGGAAAATTTGGTATGAATGTGGTGTTTGATAAGTGTAATTTATGCAAATAGTTGAAGACTTGTTGTGGTTGTTTCTCAGAGGCTCCAGATTTACTTTTATTTAAGTTGTAGACACATTTTATTGATGATTGATTTCGGGATTCAGGAAGTATTCCTGATAAGAAAAGTAAAAAAATATGGTTGTTCAGAACATAGATGTATTCCTTAGTATCCTCTTTGAAGAAAAATTGACTTCTCTTTACTCTTTGACTTCAAAGCGAAACAGTTTTGGTTCATTTGATAATATTGTTGAAGTTGCTGCCTGCAAGGTTTAACTGATGCCATACTGTTAGAAGAATTGTCCTCAAATAAGGTTTCTTGAACTGCTGGCAATTTTGAATCTTGTAACATGTTATTGAAGAATTTCGAGATGTCCTAATTAGTCTGATATATTTGGATGTTTCTTTTTATATGGTTATGGACAATTTTTAAATTAAGTTCTTGTAGAGATATTTTAAACATATATATATGTTTTATAACCTATAAAGTGGCTTCATTACTCTTATTATTTTGAGGACAATGGTTTTTTGATATCACTATTTCTTCTTATAACATATTGTGTTTATGATTTTTGGGCTTTTGTTATTAACGTCATAAGGAGTTTACAGCAGCTTTACTGTATTTCAGCGATCATGTTTGAATTACAATCGAGATATTGTATCATAATCATTTTCTGAGGAGGTTTTTTTACTATTTAACAATTTTTCATGTGCCTGAGAAAATGGTTTCTGAAAAAAATTTTTGTTGGTTAGGTCGTGTCAGTAATTTACATCCAGTTAAGAATGATTTTTTTTTATGGTTTAATAATAATAGTCTACATGTGATTGTTGTTGAGTCGTTAAATGGTTTATTTTGCTTCGAATTTTACAAACGAAAAGTATGCTGATCAGTCCTTCATTTGATTGAATTACTCAGGTGGTTTTGATGATCGACGATTTTGTTTTATTCACCAATTTGCGTTAATGATTGAAGAGATGTTTTTCAGGGCGGACGCTGCAGTAATGTCCCACCTATGGGAGTTTCTCATCTCCGAGGAGGCCCAGTACAAATGGTAGTATTTTACATGACTTGTGTTGCACTCTTCTCTGTTTCAACTTGCTAATGCCTCCCACTTCCTTATCCTCTTGCATCGCTTGCACTTACCTCTCCAACTAGGTGATAGTGGATGCTGCGCTCCAGTCCTCGCTCAACAACTGTAACTCAATAGCTTTAAGTTTGTTATGATTTAATTTGTAAATCTGCCGCTTGTTTTAAACATTGTTTCATATGTTGTCTACTGGTGTAGGGCCGATGCACCGGTGATGGGGCATCTTTGGGAACATATCTTCGCCAACGATGTCGTCATAGGGTAAATAATTTATTTAGTTTAGTGTTCTAATAAGAGTTTTTCCCCCTCAAACCTTTACAAGTGTTTATATTTTGTTTTGTTGTGAGGTTATTGCCTGTCGTGTAAAAACCTAACAACACTCACAGTTTTTAGTACCCAATTCCCTATATTTATTTCAAGAAAGCAGTTTTTACTTTGGGTATGAGTAATTCTAATTGACATTTGCCAAGAAAAGTAATATTTTTTATTTGACAGAAATCAGTGTTGCGCTTGTCAAACCTTTTGCCTCTTGAGGTCTTGAAACCTGGCAACTTGAGGTCTGATCATGTTTCAGTCAATATTAAGCATTGTTGGTGGAGAATGGGTCGATTGGAAGTGCAGGTGTCCTATATGTCACTATACACTTTTTTCCTATTACATTCAGGTAATATATCAAGATTTGAAGAAGATATTGTGTGGCAGATTAAGCCTACCGTTTTTTCGGAGATTTCGGGTTCCATCGGATGTAACAGGTGCAGTTCTTCACTAAGAACATCTCTTTACGTCTTTTGACATGTTAAACGTGAAATGTACTACTTCATGAAGCACTTTATGTTCTAACTTTCTTAAACTTGCACTAACCATCCTTTCATTTAGGATGCGCTGACCACCGGATAGAACTAGAAGATCATAGCAAGCACAAATTTTAAAACTGCTCTAACATATATTGAAGAAAACAATCAGTAGATCATAAATGAAACAAACTGTAAATCCCCTAAGTCATTAGATGATATAGCGGTCATCTTTTAATATTACAGGTAACCCTTCCAAAACACGTATCAAACCGTATTATACTGTACCTGAGCCAGTGCACAATCCTAAAACTTATTAAAAACAAACATGTGCTTTTACTTTCGTATAAGCAGCTTGAGTTTATTAAAATATAATTGTAAATTTTTATATAAGCAAAATGAGAAGACACAAAACTTTTTATTTTCGTTTGTGTGACATTAGTTTAATAAATGTATTCTTCCTAGCAGTATACTCAAACGATATTACAATCAGAACCGTTTTTTTTTTTCAAATTAGGTGTTCTCCACCCTCTATCATCTTACTAAGAATATTAAGAATATTCTTATCTTATCTTATCTTATTAAGAATAAGAAATCTGTAATTTTGGATAGTTAGTTGGTTGCTACAAGTTCATTGTAGGTTTCATGTGTGAGATAGACAACTTCATAGTTCAAAATCAGATAGATTTGTGTATACATTTCAAAACAATTAATTTCCTTTCTAACACATTTTTTTTAATTAATCTCTCACTTTTTCTTGCTTAGACAATACTTGAGAGTGAAACTTAGTTTTCCAAAAATTATTCTTAAAGATGAATAATTTTTTAACACATGATAAGTTGACGAAAGTAGATCGCTCCTTTGAGAGACTTATATCGCCTGGCCACTCGTCAACAAAAGGGACCTTTGGCGGTGATCGAATTTAATAAAAATAAATAAAACAGCATGGTATCGCACTTAAACCTTTTAATGTTTATATATTTTTACGAAATGGCACTCTGGTCACTATTCCTTCTCGTTATTGTTTAGCTTTTACATGTAACAAACCAGTCATTTTTATGGTGCTTTAAAAGTACAGTGTTGTACAAGGTTTTTAATTTTTTCTTTGTATCGTATTTAATAAAAACCAAGTTACATGTTTTATACGAATGTTTCTTCAATTAACCCTCTTCTTTTGGAAGTGTTTCATGTGGTGCTGTAGGAGGGTTACGCGTGTTTACCTAGAAAGTAATAGAAAAAACGTGTATAGTGTCTTTTTAACACCCTATGATCAGATAGGTTAAGTATTAAATTAAGAAGTTAATTATTTATTTTATTTACATACGCATCAAAATCGTTTTACACTAGGCGGTCTTTCTTTTTTATTATGTTAACATTAATTAATACCAACTAAACAATAACACCAGTTACACTTGATATTAATGATAATAATGAAATATGTATATTTTGTGGTTAGCTATAATTTAGACGTATAGGATTAATATAAAAATCAATGTGAAAATATTTGAAGTTGATGGAATGTTAAGTTGGCTTATAGAAAATTTAGTTATTGTGGGAGGTCTCTGAACTACATTTTCCCAGAATTATTATTATATATTATTATTAATATATGGTATTAAGCACTACAATAAATAATTCTTTAAAGCTACTGACTTCAAGAATTCATTTTCCACCTTAGTTAGAAAATATTAGCTATGTTTGAAGATACAGTTGTTAGTGTCAAGGCAGTCTTGTAAGTATTTAAAAGCCCTTATTTAACTATACCTTCTCGAGGTGTAGAACAGGGTAGTCGCACACGCTTAGTGTCTGTAAACTTAGCAACTCAAATAGAAGAACCCAACATGTGACAATATATGTTTTTTTGACAGTATAAATATTTATTTTCCGTTGGGACTAGTGTATAATGCCGTGTTGACTCACCTTAAGTTTATAGTCCCATTTGTGGACAATACTTTTAAAAAATTCTGATTTATTCTAGGATATATTCTAAAATAAATATAGTTTTTTTGTTTAGATTGTCATATCCTTTGTCTTCTTTACTCTCGAAAGTTTTTGTAGTCAATCTGCTATACAAAATTAAATCATTAAATGTTGTCTCGACACTAAACAAAATTTTTTTTTAATAGAAGCAACCTGGTTTATACTTCTCTTAATACTTCTCCCAATTTATAATAATGATTAAAAATTATTATTCAGTTTGATTATACAATTAAATATAAATTTATTTAATTCTGATAACTTGTGTAATAAAAATAATAACTTGGTATAGTTAAAAGAGATAGTTGGATAATTACTATAAATACCTTCAAATATGAAAGATAAAAATGATGAATTCTTTATAAGGAGTGATTATTGATTGTTGAGGGAGTTAAATCAATTGTTTTAAACTGAATTTATTTTTTTGTAAAAATTTAACACATTGAACTCATAAGAACTTAAAAAAATATTCATTTAGTATTTTTGATATATATTTCTAACATCTTAACATTTTATTCTTACTAAAATAATGTAAATAAACTTTTAGACTTAAATATAACTAAAAATTTGTTTAAAATGAATTACAGTTTGAATAAATTAATTTGCATTATTTGATTAATCAAATAACTTGATTAATTATTAATTAATTTGTTGACTTAACTGTACTTTTAATTAAAGGTTGGCTTTCTTTATACTGTACATAGTTTGAACAATGAATTTTGACATATTGTACATTTTTGATACCTTTTCCCTTATACTGAAACTCTGTTTTAAAGGTATATTTAAGAAGTTGTTCTAAATTCAGGATTTATTAAACTGACGTTAATTTTTCACTTAACTGATGTTAAACTTGTTATTTCATATTAAATATATTTGGTCTTCCCTTTATTATTTATGAAATTTTTATGGTTTGAATCCATTTTATTCAAACCTATTTGAAAGTTCCAAATAAACTCTCAGTTTGTACTCGTACTTTTGTTTTATAATTTAAACTCTGCTCAACAAAGTCGTAGCACTACTTGAGTTCGATATAATATTTACTCAAATAGTTCAAACTTTTTACTGTTACCAAAAGCAAAAGGTTCACTTCTTTTCCGTAATTTATTATCCGACTTGCAGTTTGATTGACGCTTCAGCTTTCGCATGCCACTTACCTTTGACTGAATTTGAGTATAGTTTTTCTTCTTTAATCTTTTTTTTGTTTGATTTTTTAATGTTGAACTGTTGCATGTTTTTATTTGCTTTATGTCTTTGTGTGTGAATAGCACCTTTTTGAATTGTTTTCATATAAATGCTTGATATACTCTATATTGATATTAATGTGTAGAAAACTTGTACTGTTAAAACCATGTTTACTGTCAGTGATTATAGGTGGGATTATATAGAATATTATATAGAATCTCAATAGAATAATAGTTAAGTGCATATCCTGTGTCAAGTGATGGTGAATGGATAAAGAAGTTAGTTTAATATTTTATATTAGTTATTTGTACATACATGTGATATTTTTAATGCCAAGAATACCCGAATGTGGTCTGTGCTTTGAATAGCCGTAACGATGTTGCGAGTATTACGGAGTCCTGTCTGCCTATAGTATTTCTTAGTTCCATTTATTTTTTCAACATCACTATTCGGTTTTTACTTATTATTGGAAATTATAGAAAAGTACCCACATTAAATAGATATATGTTAAATGTATTTTGAACAATTTGAGCACTTCTTCATGTTTGCCTATATTAAAAATTAAAAATGATAACAAGTTATTAAATAATCAAAATTGATTGTTATTATCAAAGTGATCATGTATGAGAAATGTTAATAATCATATTATTGAATTCGTAATGGTCCCAAATGTTTTCAATGTTAATGTGAACGTAAACGATTACTTATAAGTTCAAAGTCTTCCTTCTCAAATGTTTAACTATAATTCAAAACTAGTTGGATCGTTTAGTTCAGTTAATTCAAGACAAGGTGTGTCATCCCCCACTCCTTTCCTCGTAACTGTCACGGCCTACAACCTATTTCCCGTTTCTCCATTATAAGGAGCTATCTATCCTTCACCTTCTCTATATAATTTTATAATTTGATTGTTATAAATTGTTTTAATTTATTTTTTATTGGAGATAAAGCTGAAGACTAACACTCTATGTGGCGAAACTACTTTTCTTAAAGATTTTCTAATAATTGTTTATCAATTATCAACAATCTAAGATTTTTCAATTGCTTAGATTGTTTAAAAATTGGTTCAAAAATGAAAGAAACAATTTCGTTACTAATGTTATTCGTTTGCATCAAATAATGCTAACATTAGTGTGTAAACGATATCAGAACTGTTTTAAAGGTAACTAAGGTCATTGTTGGATCTAATGTGGCCTATTGTTCTAGTATTAATGGCATTAGTTTATATCAGGTGTGTCCAGCTTGGAAGACTTTTGGCCAAAACTCAAATTATAGCAAAGTGAGGGTTGTACTAAAGCTTTGCCAAACAAAATGCCCTAATATAACAGGTGTTAAATTAGACTAGGCCGCTAGATTGCGATTAAAAAAAATTGTTCAATATTATTATTAAAAATTATGTTTAATTATTGAGAAATAAGTTTGTACGTATTAAATAAAATAATTGTTTAAGTTAATGTTAAGTATTAAGATTGTGGTTGATCGTCTGCATTCCGCATCTAGTTTTCATACATCCTAAGAGATGACGCAGTCAAGTCGCAGCGAGCCTGCTGAAGATAGTTATCCTAAATATTTTATTAGATGTTAAGCATATGACTCAAGAGCGTGATATTCTGATCAAAGGGCGTGCTGGTATGTCCGGCTACTATTGTTTCTCAGCGTACAATCCCTGATTATAAAGAATCAAAATCATGTCTCTTCGGAATCAAACTTCTGTTCTATACTCTGATCCCTCCTCAAACGTCTTGTTCTAAAAATCAGAATGTGAAGAAAATCATTACGTTGTTTGAAGATGTAATAGAAAGTGATGACATTCAAGTGATGGAACAATGGTTTTCGACAATAAATGCTGAGGTCGCCAATGGCTATCTTTAAAAGATCTAAATACGTTAGGCATAACTCATGATGGTAACACATGTAAAGAAATTTTAAGAATAATAAATGTGCATAAAAATTTATCTCTCGATAGTTTTGAATTGTTATGTAAAGATTTACAATACCAATTAATGATCATTTAAATCATAAAGGCTAAATAGTTTTTGTGAACTTACGTATAAATTAATTGTGCGAATATTAAAGGAACTCAGAGAAAATATGGTCTGATGATAGTTACAAATAAGTGGTGTGGGTAACAGGAAAGTCTTTCATTGTATGTTTATTTTGACGTTATCATTAATCTGCTGTAAAGTATATTTTTGTTGGGGAATTATAGTGTCAAAATAGTTTTAAGAACATGTATCAGGTAGAGTTGAATGGGTTGACCTGGTAACAGTTTGGTTTTGCCTCAGGTACAACGAGGACGGTCACACGTTGGGTACTCCGGAATTCTCCCCTCCTAAGCCAGTCCGCCTTCAGTGGAAGTTCCCCAAGCCTCTGCTTTCCATCATAGAACACGAGGCATTGGTATGATTTCCTTATGTTTACTCGTATATCAATCTTAAAAGACTATTTCAGTAGGAAACGGCTCTCAAAACTAAGTAAAAATGGAGTTCCAACTGCTATCAACTCCTGACGAGTGTTATAGATTTGTTATTTTATTAGTAAAAAAGTACATAATTTTATCATTGATTGATGTAAATGAAAGTTTACTCAAAATTTATCAAAAGAAATTAATTTTCCATCTATTTGCACTACTGATGACAGTTTTGGTGAACATTTAAGACATGGGTGCATTTTGCTACCATTTTTGAATTTCTTCTTTATTCCTGACCTTTGTTCATAAATGTAACTTTATTCATCTTTTATCGATTTTTTATTGTGTAAATGTATATTTACGTGATTATAAAATGGTAAGTAATATCATGGTT
Source organism: Hermatobates lingyangjiaoensis (assembly GCA_026182355.1). Taxonomy (NCBI): domain Eukaryota; kingdom Metazoa; phylum Arthropoda; class Insecta; order Hemiptera; family Hermatobatidae; genus Hermatobates; species Hermatobates lingyangjiaoensis. The sequence continues at coordinate 482,012 of JAPFBL010000047.1, read as the reverse complement.
AATTATATTGCAAGTAAGGCAGAGGCACTGACTACATGCCAGTACATCTCCCTAGGAACCATATCAGTTCTGTGGGAAAACAAATTGCCTTAATTAGGTGACTTAGAGCCTTGACGGATATAGTTTAATGAGATTTGATGTTTCTGTTACACTTGGTTTTATTATATTTTGGTCCGTTTTGTCACGTTCCCAGTGTAACTGTTGCGCGTGTCAATTGGTAAGTTGCGCGTTGTAGCATCGAGTTGCTCGCCTCCGTGTGGTCCACCTTCGGCGTCGCCATGCGACGGCTAAAGTGCAAATCGTTCAATGACAACCTGACTTGATTTAGAAGCTGTGGTATGGCCGGGAGGCTCAAGCACGCGTATAGGTCAACACAGGCTTAGAGCCTAAATTTAAGGCTCGTCTATGCTTAGAGAAAGGGAACGAGGTAGGAATTTTGCAACTTCAAGAGAGTATGACAGCAATGAAGTTATGGTTACTCGTGAGCTTTGTCCGAACACATGTGGTAAATGTTGCCATTGAGGAGGGGTACATTGACGTCAAGGAAAGAAAAGTAATTACAGGAAAATGCGTGTTTGAAGCTAAGGTTAGGCCATAAGGATTGTAGACTTGTATGATAAAGCCTAGGGGTATGGTTGGCCTAAACTTACAGCCATGGATCATTTTTTTATTTATATCTAGTTAGTTTTCTTTCATTATTATCCATTATAAATTCATTTTATTTTACATTTTTCTTCATACTTATTTATATATGTATTTAATGATGATGCTCGTTAAGATGCTCTCTATTCTGAGTTACTGTTACGGTCGTTGTACGAGTTTCCCTTCTGACAAGAGCGTGGTATGTTATGCGCCGTGAACTGTTTGACCTGGAACCACTCGCTTTACTCAGAACCATAACCTAGAACGTTTGCTCCTCATCTCTTCTAATCTCCTCCTAAAGAACAACTAAGGTCCAAAATATCGATTAAAGTAAGTTTAGTTTTGAACAAGTATAGTTTAATTCTATTCCGTTTCACTTTTTGGATATTCAGTTTCTATTTTTCAATTTCTATGTGTGCTAAGAAATTCAGTGTCCAGTTCATCATTAATTATTTGTTATTTTTCAAATTTTTAATGTTTTCTGGAAGCAGGTATATTAATTCGCTAACAATTCTATTGGTATAATTTTTGTTTACCATTAATAATTTGAAACATATAATATAAATGTAATATGTAATGACCTATAATTATTCACTTATATATTTACTAGGCTATATATTTATGTATTTAGACCTGTGTATTTTTGCATATATTATATATATATATATAATGTTGATAAAAGTATCGACCGTGAAGTAGAAACAAAACAAAAGTTTATCAGGACTCGATCAGTCAAACAGACTGAGTCCTGATAAACTTTTATTTATATGTATACATAGGGTCGGAATATTGAATGTGAGTCCAAGTGTTTTGTTTTCATATGTTTTTTTTTCGTTTTAATATATATACATGTTTATATATATTTGATATAGAAAGAATTTTCATTTTATATCTTTAAATGGCACAAATGTGAGTGTGAGTAGTGTTCAACATGACGATGTAATTGAAATGTGTTTGGTTCTTTGCACAGGGAGTAGAAAAGTTAATCAATGATGTAGACCTGAGAATCTATATGCACACTAATTACGGCAAGGGCTTTATGAAAACCTGCCGACTCAGTCCTGATGCTTACATTCAATGTGCTCTTCAACTGGCCTACTTTAGGGTGAGTATTACTTACAAATTAATACCCATTAGTAAGGTGTCTTGATTTAATATTACTTTTGAAACAACATATATTATATAATGTTTAATAAAGTCAGTTAAATGGATGAAGTTCCACTATTTCTCTTAAATGTGAATATATATAAATAAGTGACAACTGAGTCTAGTGGATTCCTCTGAACTTCGGTTAATCTCTAAATTCAATGCATTTCACTCTAATTAATTTTCCCAATAAATTGGATTATTTTCAAAAAAAGAATATTATCTCCTACTTTTTATAATAATTTATTAAATTAAGCATTTTAATCCAATAATTTTATAATTTAACCTTTGTTGTAAAATAAATTTTAAATTTATTATTTTGTATCGATTTGAAATTTATTTGTAATGTTGGATATGTGGTAATAAGTGTATTGTTTTAGGATGCTGGTCGTTTTAACTTAACTTATGAGGCTTCAATGACTAGAATGTACCGCGAAGGAAGGACGGAGACAGTCAGACCATGTTCTATAGAGACTTCTGCCTTTGTAAAGGCCATGGAAGATAAGAACTCCACAGTAAGGCTGCCAATTATTTAAACTACAATAATTTTATCAATATGTACGTATATATGTTCAAACCACAAAAAGAAATGGGAAAAAAGACTATTATCTCCTACTTTTTATAATAATTTATATTTAAGGTCTTTAAATCGTAACATGCGGTCTTCGTCAGAGTCAAAACCCCAACTGAGTCAGTCAGAGTCAGCTGGGTGTTTGACTTTGACTGACGAAGACCGCTTCTTATGCTTGAAAGATCTTAGACTTATTTCTCATTTTTTATTGCAGTTTGAACGTTGATTGTTATTTCACGTGTTTATTGTGAAACCTTGTTAAGGTAGATATATATATATATATATATAAACTTTTTCTTCTTCTTGGAGTTTGGTCAGGGTTAATATACGGAATCACCTTTTCGCCAACGTTTCTTTTTTATTTTAAGACATCCTCAGGGCTATAAACGAACAAAAAACAATGGACATTTATCATATCTACTTTACAATCATCATTACAAATTCAAAAAACATACTTACTCAAGGCTAGCTTCTAATTCCGAACCAACAAAACCGGAATTCAGGTTTTGAATTTATTTATCAAATAAATTCCTGAATTTAGGAACATTAAATTCAGACAGGGATGCCAGCAATCCTGAAGACTTCAATCTACCAGGTTAACTTGTTATTATATTTTTTGTTTGTTTCATTTAGCTCACTGATGATGTTGTAGCGAAAGGCCTTAGAGCATTTTAATTAATATATATTTGTTTATTGTGGTGTTAAATTCATATATTATATCAAGAGTTATTGTTGATTATTAATTTTTATATATATATATATAAATAAACGGTTCGCGCTCCGTTCTTCGACGTGGGGAGATCTCTCTCACTTCGTCCTCTCTTCTAGTCTACTCTCCTGATGACGAACAACAGTTCGAAATATTGAATTCTGTAACTTTTCTTTGTATTCTCTTTTCTGTGTCGTGCTTTGTGTAATTTAAAGTTTATATATATATATATATATATATATATATATATATATATATATAATATAAACGAAGAAAAGCAACACACAAAGAAAGAGACACACTTACAAACGGCAGGGTTTCCTGCCGTTGTGTTTCCGTCGTGCTTGGTTGTCCTTTCTATTTTCTCCTGAAGACGGATCATCCGTAAATTTGAGTTTGTAAGTGTGTCTCTTTCTCTGTGTGTTGCTTTTCTTCGTTTTTGAGCTGATTTGCGTCCAGTTTGGATCTTTTTTTTCGAATTTTAAGTGATATATATATAAACTACACTGTAGACTACAGTTGTTGTTAAAATCCAAATTCTATTTTGTTTGTAAAATAATTTGTAATGCAATACTTAGTTTTTCTGTTTCAAAATTTATACTTCTGCCTGTGGAAAAGGTTTTAAATAAAGACCGAAACGTTGGCAATGAGAGTTTGATTTTTTATCCTGGAAAATTGACCGAACCCCGATTAGAGAACACACCTACTATATATATATATATATATAAACAATTATATTAAATGATTCCACGAACTAAATAAACTGACAGACATGAAAGATATCACAAAAACTCACTATTGTAACTGATTTTCAGCATAAATCGTAAAATGATGTGTCTTTTTAAATAAATTGTTTATCCTTGAGTTAGTAAGTTTGCTTATATTCAAGTTGTGTGGGGCAACTCACTTTTCATTGACATGACATTGTTTTGAACATCAGACAGAGGAAAGAGTGCGGCTAATGCAGACTGCCTGCAAGAGGCATCAGCAAGCATACCAGGATGCTATGTGCGGCATGGGCATCGACAGACACCTCTTCTGCCTCTACGTCATCTCCAAGTACCTCGAAGTCGATTCACCTTTCTTGAAAGTTTGTTCTGTGACCGCATTCCTTTCTTCATTCACCTACTACATATTGCTATTTATTTTATGATTTTGTTGTAGACATGTTTTACACCATTCATACTTTATATGATTTTAAATTTAATTATATTTATATGATTCAAGTTTTATTTATATTTAAAAATTTTTGTGTTATTTGTTTCATTTTGTAAACGGTCAAGTATGCCTTCTAGTTTAGATTTAAATACAATGTTTACAATTTCTTGGTTAGGAATGGAGCAATACATTACTTAATACTAAATAGTACCTTCATTTCAATGTATAATGACTAATCTTATGTTTATCAGTGTTAAATTTCATAATTAACTTCCTGTGGACGAAACATTCGAAATACGCTTCATTAAATGTATCATAAGGTGAAATTATTAATATTGTAACGTGCAATTATAATCATCTTTCTCAAATGACTAATGATATTGACAAAAATTATTGCCAATATGCTTAGCTTACCAGTCTTTGTCATTGGGAGTCTGACGGTTTTATCCTGGTCATCCTCAAGCTAAAAACGTGTACAATACAGTATCTGAATATGGCCAGGTATATGGTTGGAATATATTGGTAGGTTAGGTTGCAGTGGCCGTCGCAGAAGAGAACACAATAGGCCCCAAGCTGACCCTTTGTGATATAGTATATTACTATTACTATTATTTTTTGGAGTAGCTAAAATTTTGTTATAGCCGTTGTAATATAAAGTTTCTGAAAATAATTAGTGTTACTAAAATGAATTTACTGAAATATTGCCAAAATGATTGATTGATCAATTTCAGGAATTGAGGAAATCCAAATTATTACTTTACATGACTGCATTCTTTTATTATACTTTGATAATTGTCAAGAGTATTTTGCAAATAAATATACAAGGATGAGACTATTTGTTTGAAATTATTAACTTTGTTCTATTAAGTCCATTCGTCTTGTTGGTCCTCTCAACAATAATAATTGTATCATTCATATTATTACTATAGATGTAACCATCATGTCCCTTTGTGATGGTGGTGAAGTCGTTAATAACCTTTTATTAACTGGGGTTATTATTTTTACTATTTTTTATGTTATTTAAACTGAAGTTTAACAAAATAATAATTAATTCAACAAAATGTTTTATAGGAAGTACTTAGTGAACCATGGAGACTGTCAACATCGCAGACTCCACATGGTCAGACCAATAAATTAAACCTCAGAGAGTTCCCTCATTGTATATCAGCCGGAGGTGGATTTGGCCCGGTTGCCGATGATGGTTACGGTGTTTCCTACATTGTTGCGGGAGAAGATCTTATTTTCTTCCACGTTTCAAGCAAGAAGAGTTCACCTGTTACGGTAAGTAATCTAAGGAGAGTACTTATTATTTTCCTTGTGTTCTTTGTTGAAGAGAGTTCAACATTGCCTGCACAGTTCTTAAATTTATTTGTTAATTATATAAGCAATAGTCATAAGGCAGTTAACGTGATTCTTAATAATATAATCAATGAAATCTTATAATTTGAATATATGTTCAAAGCTTGTGATATTGCTATCAAGATCATGAAATACACAGATGGAAAACTAAATTCTTGTATATATCATGCGAAAATAATAATCTACATGCATAGTTGCCTGGAATATTTCATAATAGTTATTGTTATTATTTGTTCAAAGTATTAAAAGGAGTACGTGATGTTGGCTTATGATAGCGTCTTGAGTTTAACAAATTTAAGATCAATGCAATTTGAGCAGTACATTTTGTTATAAGAAGTGGGACTTTTTTCACAGTATTTCTGAATACCAAGTTACTGGTATTCAGGACAAAGTTATGTCTGGTACTAAATTCTAAAATGCATAGTGCATTCTTAAAGGTACTATATCTTAAAGGTACAATTTTACTTCTTCAGTTCCTGAAAGTTTGGATATGACCAATAAGTTAAATGAAAAATAAACCTGAATGACAAATGGGGGAAAAAAATATGACCTATCGGAGAAAATATTTGATTTCCTAATTAGGCTTGATTGATTATTACCTTGGCTTGTTTTTAGGACTCTTCAAGGTTTGCAATGAAGATAGAAAAAGCCATGTCGGATATTAGAGAACTATTTGAAGATTGGAAGAAATTGCAAAAAAAGTGATTGAATAAAATGTCAGTATGACCAGAAGGAACACGAGTGCAGCTCGAGAGCGTATCCAGCCTCCATCAGGATGTGATGCTACAATCTGTTAGACCAGCAGTCTCGAAAGACTCCCGCCTAGCAAACCCACTCTTTCAATCACCTACTTCTAACCTTCTTTAGTGAAATTGTGTTTTTGTTAAATTTGTTCAAATAATTTATATTTTACTTAACATGACAAGATTTGATTGTTGTTGATCACCACTGTCAGTGGCTGTTGTTTAGTTTCCATTGTTGATATCTTTAGTTTTAAATTATTAAGATCCTTATCATCGATTGACAAGTCGTTAAATAGAACTTAGTTGGTATCAATTAGTTTTTTGTTAAATTAATCTATCTTATTGTTCTTCCATTATAGCGTTTTTTTTCTTTTTTGTATATTTAGTAGCTCCCCTCGATTTTCTAATTAAACATTTTTTGTCTGAACAAATTGTCAACTAAGTTTTTTTTTTGGTTTTCTTAGGTAGGTTATTACTTCTAATAAATTTATTTGACTTTCACCATAGTCATATTGATGACTTGTAATTAGTAGTAAACAGCATCATCAGGTTAAATCAGAATTTGTTTGTTAGTATTGATTTATTTTTAGTTATTGAAGGAATTGTGTGCAATATTGTTATCAATTTTGAAAAATTGAATGTACTGACTGAAATCTATAACGAAAACGAACGTTAGAGCAATGTAACCAATTTTATACTTTAACCTCAAGCTGTGGCATTGTAGGACATCGAACAGCAGGTACAATAATGCCTTAATTATATGTTCAGAGCACAGTAGCACTTAAATTAACAAAACAATCGTCAAATATCAGAACATAGTTTTTAAGGTATTATTGTTTTAACTAAAAACATGAGAGAAATCGATATTAAATAGCTCAACAATGTATTAAATTTTATATAACATTAATTTAATATCAATCATTATTTGTACTTGATTTTACATATCTCTCCTTGTATTTGGAATAAAAAAATTAGTTGATTATTTTGGATCAAATTAGGTTGATTATTGTCCATGTATTATAATATGTGGCAAACTGCTTGTTTTTTAATTCAATAAAATGAACCCAGTAAGAAGGTAAAACATTTACAGTTCGTTATTTAATACTATGATCAATGGTGCATTCTTATTTTTTTGTGTTACACCTCTTTAATTGGATACTAATTAGATACTAATCAAAGTATGTTACCTTTATCTAGAGTTTAAAACAATAAATAGTACAAAATTTGAGTGAAATATACTTAATAAATAAATATATCAATGTTTTTCAATTCAAAGATAGTTTAGTTATGTTATCGAAGGAATAATTTGTATGAAGAGATCAAGAGGTTATTTGGAATATTAGTAAGTGCATGGCCAAACTGGTCTTTGAACTAATTACCGTAATCCATTAGAATGAAACTAATGCTGGCAAAAAGGATTTGAAAAACTGTTTCATGTGTACATTGAAAGTTATAACCTTGTGTATAAATACAATACGGCCTCACTAATTTCTTAGTCCAAGCGGTGTGGTGTATCAGTCATTGGACAATGTGTTTTACAGTTCTTTATTACATCCTTGCGTTCTATCAATAATTAAGTTGTGTTGTAATCATCTTAGCAAGTAATATGATTTCAATTTCTTGTTGAATATAAATCACAGTGTGTCAATAAGTACCTTAAGAAAAAATAACTCAGGTACGCTATTATTCTGTTAAGAGATAAATATCGTGAACATGATTCTATTGCAATCAATTTTGATATGAAATGCATATATATAATCTTTGGACATAGTAATATGATTTCATTCTGATATGACTGCAAGTAAACAAGTTGAGGTATTGCGCAAGGACATTTGAAGTATTTTAGATGAAAGAAATCCAGGGCTGCTGATAGATTTATTTTTTCTTCCCTTTTTGCTTATATATATATATATATATCGTTAAACACTTTTTGCACCTTTGTTTTAGTTTCTTTTCTTGTTAACGTTTCTAATTTTCTAATTAGTGTTTTGATGTTTTCTGGGATATGAAATATTAATTGTCCAAAAGTTTTATCTTTAAACCTCATTGTTCACAATATACACTTATTAACAATTCACCGACGTTTCAGTCTCCATGGACCATCTTCAGCGTATTTTTTTAAAAATTTAACAAACTAAGGCTAGAAATTTATATAAACTAAGATTAAAAAACTATACAAAAACAATAACACAGTCAACATGCATAATGGTTACATAAATAAGGGAGGTTACGATAAGGCTATGCTCACTCAATTGAAACAGTTTAAACTAGATATTTGTACCCAAGGCTAAGCCCAATTTCAATTATCTTCTGCATTCCTGCTCGCTGACTCCTCTACATGTAGCTTCAAAATTCTTGTAAAACTTGTAAGTTGGCCATTTATTTTAGGTGCAAAAAGTGTTTAACAAAATCTGTATGAAAGAAAATCTGCTACCTAATTATACAAATATATATATATATATATATATATATATATATATATATATATATATAAACAAATTTTATGGTTAGTTAATTTGAGATGATTTCTTTAATTGTAGAGTTACTAAATACATAATTAAAGTTATTAAAATCTGGCCAGTCTTACATGTTCAAATCAAGTCAACTATTCGGTTTCATTTAAAATCTTTTTCATAGATAGAAGTGCTTTGATTATTCTTTGATTGATTGATTTCATTGATTCGTTTTTTCGAAATTCTTTTATTATTGTCATACTTTGGTCTCTTAAGAAAGTATTAAATCCGAAAAATTGGTAATGAAGTTTGACTCTTGTGTAGTAAACTGTTCAATTCCTAATAAATTTCGGTTTTATTCTATGTCATGTGGGTGTTACTATAAAGTTATATGTGTATAAACATTTGAAACTCTGGCACACAAAGAGGATATGATAATTACTATCTCAATCAATTTGAGGTGTTTAGCAGAACACTGCTTAAGGGTAAAAAAACTGGGAGATAACAGACCATTACAAAATTGAATATATATATATATATATATATATATATATATATATATATATATATTTCTATTCGTAAACTGACTCAACTGACAGTATCCAACTGTTAATTAGCTGATATGTTGGTCTCCCTCGTTCCTCCTTACTGATTATGGTTGAATTGAAAGTTAGAGTGGTGTATCTTATCAGTTGTGTATTTTTGAACACACACACACACATATATATATATAATTTAAAATCACTAAATGAACACAAATAAAAGGAAAAACAGATACTTAGAGAGTGGATTTTGAAGAATTTTTAAGGTTTTCATTACTTATAATTGTCTTTAGGAACACTTTTTTATCTATTCAAAGTATATGGATTGATTAAATCATCAAGGCATTTTTATGTATGATTTACTATCCCCAGCAGCATTACTTCTTTTTTGTTGTTTTACATACCACTTCGATTTTTAAAGTATTCTCCCAGAAAGAAAAGTCTTAAGGTTGTCATTGTAATGTTTTTTTCTGTATAACAAGTTTCCTTTTCAATTTGTTTGGCATATATATGACTTTTTAATTATTATATTTAAATATAATAATATAAATTATTACAGAATTATTTAATTATTCTATTTTCGATTCTGTAAGTACATGGGAAAAAAGTTGGACTGGGAGAAAAAAATACAATTTCTTAATACTATATTAATTTATAATAAGAGATTTTTTTGTTTGACTGGCATATGAGTCAATACTTTTATTTCTTCTCATTGTGGTGTTTATGTTACTTTATCTTAGTTGGTCGCCTTCAGTAAGAGGAGGTAATAGTATTAAAGCTAGATTGTAGTTCACCGGCCTTAATTAATTTCATTTTATAAAAAGAAGGTCTGATTGAGATTACCACTGCGTAAAAAGTTCATAACGGTTTCTCGCAAAGGTAAAGAAACGGTCTGTATGCCAAAATTTCTAAAATCGAATCATGTTCATACTTAAACAAAACAATCAGTTTAATGAACTGAATTGTTCATTATGACGGTATGTCAGTAAATCATTCAACTGGTATAGGCCTTGGGAGTTCAATCAACGTTATATCTATTTGAATTCTGAGGATCCTTCCGTTTGATACATTTTTTGCAATTTATTTTCAAATATAATTATCCCAAATTTTCTAGGGCACTTTTGTTTTTTGAATAAGTATATGAGCCATATTTGATACATGTTTATTATTCTCTTTTTCTTATTCAATTTAAGATGGGTTCTATGAGGATATCTTTATGTAGTGACATTACTGATTGTGTGAGATTTTCTTTTTGTGTTTCCTTTCGTATATATTCCTTTATAAATAAGTATCAAATATTAATTTATTAAATATTTATAGTTGAGAAAACTTTCGAAGAGTAGCAGAGCACATTAGAGATCCAAAAGAAAGGAAAATATTCTTGTAGATATAATCAGGGACATTACTGATCAAAGGGCTTCCTTTGTTAAACCGATAGACTTTTAAAGTGCTTAACAGATATTTTATTTTATCATGTTTGTTGTAAAATTATTAACATTACTTAATTATATTAAACAAGTTCTTCGATCAATATTTCGTCTTAATAACAAGAGAAAAATTATGAAAACATTTTTAAGTTTACTAACATAAATGCACTCCCTTAAAATAAAAATTCTCTGAATATGTAAATAAATGAATAAATAAAATTAAACAAAATTAACCACATGACAATCGAAATCAGTATAAAGTTTCAACCATGTACGAGTACAAATGTAACGAGGTATGAAAGATTTTTTCAGTAGGTTTCTCACAATATATAATTATGTAGTTTATGAGGAATATATTTCTCACACACTATATAAAACTATGACTAGGACTAATTACCGATATATGTAAGTTCCACATGCTGATGATTATGAAATCAAGTATGCTTTCATTTATTTTTCTGCTTTATCGTTCCTCTCTTCCCAAGCCTATATATAAATAAATTCACAAAAAGAAACACGGAAGGAAACTGGATTTCTTTCAAAATGACTCGAATCATTTCCTGAAGTTGACGGATATCGAAATGTGGTAGTGAGTTTTTATGTTTTCTTATATTGTTTTCATTTGGTGAATTTCTATTATTTAGTTTGTTGAACTGCTTTCGAATATACATACATACATACATACATACATATATATATATATATATAAATAAATAAATATTGATAAAAGTATCAACTGTGAAATAGAAACAAAACTAAAGTTTATCGGGACTCGGTCAGTTCTTCAGGTTCAAATTAAACACTCATTGCCATCTTTCAGTCTTATTTAAAACCTTTTTCATAGGCAGAAGTATAAATCTGTTTCAAAAGTTATACTTCTGCCTATGAAAAAGGTTTTACATAAAGACCGAAACGTTGGCAATGAAAGTTTAATTTGAACCTGAAGAACTGACCGAGTTACGATAAACTTTAGTTTTGTATATATATTTCAAAAAGCATACCAAAATAAAAATCAACGAACAAACTACAAACACAGAAGGTGCCACAAAAACTGACTTTGATGCCCTGACACTCGTCAGTATCAAGAGGAGAAGAGAGCCGCTCGGAAGGCAAGAGATCAGGAGTCCCTATGACTAACTGTGTGGTAGTATTGTGAAGGCTTTTGTCATTTTCTGTCTGTGAATGCGTGTGGTTCGTTTGAACCGTTTACTTTAATTGCTTCTATATATCTAATGTATAGTGGAGCAGTAGACCACCTTATATTTGATGTTTGTAGATGTAAGTTGAGATATTGAATAATACTCGCTAAGTGATATTCAACAGCAGGCTTGTTTAATTGGTTGTATCTATGTCGAAAATCTATCAAAAACAATGTTACTGTTACTAAATACAATAGATTTGCCACTGTTTATTTATGAAAGTATATATTTTGTATATTGTTATATCGATTGTCTTACTTAAGGACTGCTTCTTGAAACGATAAGCAGATTAGATAATTACAAGGTGTCGGACTTGTATATACAGTTGTATAATTTCTAACTGCTAGCAAACAAGATTGATATCGTATAAAATTGTATATTGTTTAGATATTGAATACATACATTTTAAAATCAAGTCTATTTTTTTTAATAAAAGTGCATTTTTGGGATATATTTTCCAAGATGAATTCACTCAGTTCTGAAATTTTTTCCTGAACTTATTTTTTCATATTGTATCTCGACTTGTTAAAGAATGGTTCTCTCTGCCTCAGATGTGAGTTTTTATGGAATTACAATTATAATAATCTTGAGTAGTTTTCACTCAGCTTTGCTATACCTAATCGTAATATTTCACTAGTCCTCAATCAATTGAGTTTTTGTTTTATTCTATGTTGTAGGCGTCATTGTTGATACAAATATTAAAGTTTATTAGTTTTTCTATCCTGATGGTAGGACTGATGAACATTGTTCCGGTTTGCTTAAACAGTCTTGAGTCTGTATACCATACAACTAGTGTATATAATACCATTGGTACTATAATTTTGTAGAGCCAAAGTGAAAAAATTTGGTGTTAAGACAACATATTCTACAAAAGGATTTTTTTACATCTGAAGATTGCTTTTGTGCCCTTACAAAATGTAACTGTTACATAAATTCTCTAATTTAGTCTTTTGTTTAAAGGGACTCCAAGGGTACGTCCGTGACTTCTAGAAAGCTCCAGAATAGTTCTAGATAAATATTTTTATTGGAAGTATTTCTCATACCTTCATTCATTCTCAAAGATATAATGACCGTTTTTAATTGGATTTATCTTTAAGCGTACAAAAGAAATAAACGAAAAATAACCTCAGTTTTTTAAAACCACAAAATACTTTTTTTCAATAAAATATAAAAATCTTGACTTATAATTCAACCTGAAAGCTTGTGGGAGCGATACAAGCTATACCGTTTAACGGATCAAAATGAAACTATGCCTAAAAATAGAACATTCCTAGCAGGATGAGTTGAGATAATTTTTTTCAAAATTATATTCTCCAAAGGGGCGTGAATTTTCTGTTTTCAGAAATTGGTTTTTAACGTTAAACGGCTCATTAAAAATCTATGATAATATGCCCAAACAAAATGAATTTATAAAAAAACAACTCATGTAATTTCAATTATAGCAAAGAGCAATAACGCTATAAAAACTGATTGTTTATCCGAGACTATCTTACTACCTGCTATACTTGTATTTATTGATATTACTTTACTCTAAGCAAAGTGGTAGAGAAAAAATTCGATCTCGAATTACATGTTTTGAGTTCCCAGAAGTCGTTTTATGAAGTTTTTTCGATGATGTCTGTGTGTGTGTGTGGGTAGGTGGGTGTGTATGTATCCAAAGATTGTGGTCACGCTACAGTCCAGAATCTTTAATGGATGAAGTTCATATTTTACACCAAAATGGGTCTCACAGTGTAGATGAGCCCTATTGTTTGGAAGCATAATGGGAATTCTGTATAATGGGAAAAGTCATTTATTGGCTAAAATCCTACTTTTTTGTTTTTCGACTACGTTTTTTTTCTCCTAAACTCCTAATTTTAGAGTTTTAAAAATTTGGCATTATCTTTAAAGTTACAATTTCAATAAACGAAATGTATATTAACATTTTTAAAAGAATAGGAAATATTTTTTTTCAATAAAATTAAAAATTTAGACTTCAATTCAATGTAAAAGGTTGTGAGAGTGATACAAGACATACAGTTTGACGGATAGTTATGAAACTATACCTAAAAATAAACCGATCTGAGTAGGATGAGTTGAAATAATTTTATTTAAATTTACATTCACCAAAGGGTTGTTACAGCACAATTTGTGTTTTCAGAAAATGTTCTTTTGACACTAAATGGTTTATTAAAAAACCATGAAAATTTGCCAACAAATTGATAAAAAAATTAGCAATCCATAAACAAAATTCACTGTTTATTCTGGACTAACGGTTCACCGTTAAATAATTGTCGAGTTTATTGATATTTATTTATATTGCCTTAGAAATTTTTTGAGTGAATAGCCGGCTTTGATATTGAATTTAGCACGGAAAACTGGTTAATTACTAATATATTTTTCCTCAATGTACATTCACAGCAACCTTATTACAGAATACAGCACACAGGAAAAAGATAACACTTACTCAGAGCGAATTGGTATATATGATTTTTGACAAATGGAAAGAAAAGTGATTTTTATTAAATACTAGGAAGCCAAAAAATTTCCAATACAATAATTCTATAAAAGACCAAAAATAGAAAGAATGATTCAAAATTGAAAAAATTCTTTGAAGAATAATAAATTTAATTATCCTACAGCTTAAATGAAAAATTTTCTTAAAACATTTTTTCTTAGATGTTCCTGACATTTTTCAGACAAAATAGGTATAGTTTGAAGTTTTAAATGGGAAAATTTGTCTTAACTCGCCTATACCTTCTGGAATGCCTCCACATCGATTGAACCTTATGGTTGGGTCCATTACAACGCTGCTGAGAAATCTCTCTATTACACTGGTACTTTGCAATTTAACACACTCCACGACCACAACATTGTAGCCTCCATTAGTAGCGGATCTCATGATGAAGTATTAATTCCAAAAATCACACTCAGTTTAAGTGATGTTAATATCCCATATCGTTCCACATCGTACTCAATTCCCAGTGAAACGTTCACATTCCATGACAATCAATAAAGCTCAGGGACAAACTTACGGTAAGGTTGACATCTTTCTGCCGCAGCCTGCATTCACTCACGGACAACTTTATCTAGCTTTTTCAAGAGTGAGAGCAGTGGATAGCGTTCGAGTTAATGTGATACTGGAGAGTCAGTGTTTATACTACGCATACCATTGATACCTAGCAACTGTCCCTTTCAATTAAAACGGTTGCAATTTCCCATCAGCATCTGTTTTGCAACGATGGTAATTAAGTTGCAAGGTCAAACTCTATCTACAGCAGGAACTGAAGTGAGTGAGACCAAGTGTTTCTCACGTGATCACCTGTAAGTTGCTTGCTCAAGAGTTAGAGGTTCCAACTCTCTGTTCCTCCATGCACCTGAAGGACAGAGAGCTACTGTGGTGTATAGATAGAACAGTCGAACAAGTGTTTGACTAATGCAGAGTTTCTCAAACTTTTTTCGACCTCAAATACTAATGATTTTCTACGTTCATAGTGTAAATATTATTATATGTCTTTATAAATAGTATGTACGTCTAAAAATAATTAAAAAGCAATAACATTGAAATGTGTATTTTTCAAAACTAAATAAACATTTAAAACTAAAAGATTTTAGTTTCCATATTTCCCATAAGTACATAACAAATAAAACAGAATCACTAGAAATTTTAACACTGAGTTTATGTTGTAATCATCATGTAATCATGTACTAAAAATATCATATAATTACAATAATTTTGTAGCGTTTATTGAGCATATTGTTTTTGTTTAATATAATCAGACTATAATTTAATGTTTGGCTTTATAGCTGAGAGTTTGATTCTCAAGTCAGCAGCACATTAGGTCTACTTCGGTATTTAGTTTGTGGCAGTATAAAAGGAAAATCCTGTTCCACATAAGTAGGCAGTGGGAAGTGGTAGCAGTGTGAGAAGTACTTTTTTTGCAATAGCAGGAAATTTCGGTATCAGATAGCTCCAAAAACTGACTAGTGATTTATCCTAAATATGAGTCAAATTTTGGCCACTTCTACTTATGTATATAGTAGATATACACATGATTCATTTCCATAATTTACAAGAAACAACGAATAAATCCATACCAAATAAAAAAAAATTAGAAACATGTTTTTTCTAAATGTTTTTCGTGGAACCCCAGACAGTCTGTTAAGGAACCCTCGGGTTCCTTAACAAAAAATATCGAGTTCATTGAATTACCGTTTTAGATCAAAATTAGTGTTTGTTTTGAAGTAATGGGCGAAATAGAACCTTTCCTATAATTCAATATTACCCAAAGATTATAGAGTTCTTGAGCACGCTAAGATGCATATACTTTATGACATTAAGTTTTAGTTCAAAGGTGCAATAAGCAGGTCGATTACGACCCACATATCCTTCATACCCTAGAAAATGTCATAAAATACATCTTTGCTTGGTGCTGTTTATTTATATATAAAATTTTTTGATGTCTGCATATCATATTAACTCATTAATAAATCTTAAATTTCTTTTATCTAACGGTTGAATAACAATTCCCCCCCGATGTGCCTTCACCTTGTCGTGGTGGGGGGGCTTAACATGCATGGGTGGTTGTTCCCTCATTGTGTGAACCAAGAAAGGCACAACCTGGGCGGTGTTCTAGCATTGCCCGGCGTCTGGGGTCACAATTCCACTCGTTCGCTCAATGGCGTGGGTTATGAGGGCTATTGTCTGCTCTTATTGGTCTCATTCATTGTGGTGTCACAACAGTGGTTTTAGCTACTACCTTGGGGTTCCTGGTCTTGGACTAGTGCCCACGGTTCGAAAGTTCTCTCAGTCGCGTACTGCATCCCAAGTCTTCTTTTCTTCTTCCGCCTTACACCAGTCTTTTTTAATACTTTTTTTCACCCTCAGCGAAATCAGGCAAATGGTTGCTTGTCAAGCTTGTGGTTTGGCTAGTTGTGGCCGGTTGTGGTGGACTTAGGTTTGCCTGGCCTGCGTCGCTGCGGTTATCTCCAGCGTGCTTCTCCTTTCGCAGTACCTTTTCTTGTACTCGTATTATCTGACTCCTTCCCTTGCATACCTATTATTTGTATTATCTCGACGCTCGTTTATCTGTTTCCTTTGCTTTTCATATTTCCCCTGTAATACATGATGATATTTACCATCAGTCTCCTAGGCACTACCAGGCATAAGTTTTTTTTTTATAGATTTTGTTGATGTGGGTCGTGGGAACCCTTGGGTGGCTGAGTGTTTATCAAAAGTGGCCACGCTATGGTTCAGAATCATTGATGGATCAAATTGATATTTTTCACAAAAAAAGGCCTCATAGTGTAGCTGTGTTGTATAGTATAGCAATTATGCATGATGGAAAAGTCACTTTTTTTTGACAAAAAACCTGTTTTTAGATATTTATTTTCTTCTAAACCACTAATTCTTGAGTCTTGAAATTTTTGCAATACCTTCGAGTGCAGTAACCAATAAACGAAAAATATCCTCAGCTTTTTAAAACAACAGGAAATATTTTTTTCAATATAATGTTTAAATTTCGACTTACAGTTCAATTTGAAAGTTTGTGAAAGTGATACAAGCCATACCGTTTAACGGATCAAAATGAAACTAAAAATAGAACTTTATGTGGATGATGAGGTGAAATAATTGTTTCCAAAGGTTCACGAAAAGGATGTTATAAAAGCATTACCAATTTGTATAGAAAAATTCGTGAAATCTGCATTACCGCAAAGAGCAATAAAGCTATAAAAACTGCATGTTTATCGTGACTAATGATTTATTTTCTATGCTTGTCGTATTTGCTTACATTTATTTACACTGTTTACATTGACCTAGAAATTTGTTGAGTGAATCAACTGAAATAAAATTGATGTTTAAAGGTTAATGACAATTTTTTTAATAATTTAATAGCTTAATATGAGATGTAAGAGAATAAAATTCTTACATTAAAAAAATCAACACCAATCAAACATATAATTTCTGATACTTTCCATGGTATGATAGAATTGTCTCACAAAATGCTCTAATCAATCTATATGTGTTGCACCCTTGAACGAAACTTAACATCAGATGATGTAAATTGAGTTTTTGAATCATAGTATTTTGGGTAATAATTAAGTGTGAGTAATAGACTCTTTCCTCAAGAAGGAATGTTATGTTGTTGACAAATATCCAGTTTTTTCACTATCCTAGTCTAATAGTTCATATTTATTATTTTATAAAATTTCAATCTTCCAGTTATAAAAGTTTTAAATTCTACTAAAAAGCCAGCTTTGACTTTGATTTGAGTACTTAAAACTGGCTAATTACTAATATAATTTTTCTCAATATACATTCACAGCAACCTCATAGCAGAGTACAGCACGCAGGAAAAAGATAACACTTGCTCAAAGGAAATTGGATTTTTATGATTTTTGATTTAGGGAAAGAACGTAGGGAAAAACACTAGCATGGCTAGTATAATAATATTATACTACTTAATAAAAATTATAATAATAATAATATTACTTTTGTAAAATTCAGTATATAATTTTATAAAAGATCAAAATTGTAAAACATAATTGAATATTGAAAACATTTTATGAAAAGTAATAAATGGAATTACCCTACATTTTAAATTACTAATTTTCTAAATCGACATTTTTTTACATGTTTTTGACATTTTTTAGACAAAAGGAATATTTTCCAGCTTTAAATGGGAAAATTTTTCTTATATATTCAATGTAGAAGGCGGTCAGGTAAACTATGTAAGAGATCCACTGACTATTGGAACAAAAGGCATGTTCTCCTGTAAGAGATTATTTCGTAACACGAAATCTACTTATTCGCTTTTCAGAAATGTTATGACTGCTGTAGGTATAATAATAATATTATATGTATCAGTGGTGTGATGTACAAAAATAAGGATACATATTGATAAGTGGATCAATCACTATCTGTACTATCTGCAGGCATAATAGACTAATAAACATCTGTCATTTAGACATTTATATTATACCTAAATAGAACATTATATATTTATTATATACCCAAGAAGTTTGATATTTAGTTCACTAATAATAAAGTTTAGTGTAGGCCACTCCAGATTTGTATAGGTATTGATTTGTAATTTAATGTTTATATTCTTCACAAAGTTCATTGTTTTACAGTTAGCCGAATAGAAGTAAAAAAAGATTTTCTGAAATCATAAAACATACAGTAGCATTGCTTTCTGTTAGTGCAAGTTTGAGGAAAAAGTTTTCAGCTCATCCTCACATAAGGTCCTATTTTTGGGTGTAAAATATTATATTTTACACATAAAATACTTATTACAAAATGTATTCATAGTACCTATTACAAATTAAATATTAACTTCTTTGATATTGAAACCAACGAGATGTAATTTGTTTAGTCTAATTTGTTTATTAAACGAATTAAACATAAATTTTGTTTACATAGTAAACATAAACTTTGGTCAAAAATGTGCCCTTTCCATGATTCAATAATGCCTTAAAACAATATGCCACATGTACTCTACAGATCCGAATTTATGGTATGTTGTATATATGAACTTGATATGTTATACGGTGTTCCCTGGAGCAACAATCTTTTTGTGGGCTTATACCACATAACCGCCCACATACATGCATGCATCATCGGAAAGTGTCAGAAATACCGTAGAGACATCTAGATATGTAAATCCGTAAAAATCTCGAGTTAAAATGCGTTCATATTTACTTTATAATAGTAAGTAAGTATGAACTCATAGTAAAGTCAAAATCCCGGAAAAACAGCAGGTTGTTATTTTTTCAACTTGAAGTTAAGTTTTGCAGTAATTAATATTTTTGATTTTTTTTTTAAAGCTCAACCAAAAATGACCGTTTTGATTAATGAAAAAAATCTGAAGTTATTTTGAGTTAAAGCTACTGTTTTTTTTTATTATATAAATTAAAGAAGAAAACAGTTTTCTAAAATCACATATTGGCTAAAGAAGTGACTGTCCCATGGTACAGTATTATGCAAAAATAGTGCAGTATATATCAGTATAGGGACTTTTTCTGGGTGAATTTTGAATTTGATTAATTAAACTATGTAACCTGTAGCAAATGTAATATGTAAACTATGTATACCATCACTAAACAATACAGTGCTCTAATAGAGTATCGTACAAAGTCATTTGCTGTCTTTCTGCTTTAGTCAGTGGTAAATCCACATTCAAAATAATTTTCATATCATTTGGCCCTGTAGAAAATCAAATTAAGTTTGTTTTATGGATATCCAATAAAACATTAAAAAGATTTATTCTCTACATATTTGGTTAAAATAATTTTTATTATCTACAAATTAACTAAATTGGTTATCAAATATGTGATAGAATTCAACTTTTACAAACAAAAGATTTTATAATTTTGTCACATGAGAGGTTGTGAACCATTAAGCTGCCCGATAACAGGAGTACATGACTGATAACTCGTTAGTTAGGTTTGTAAGTTGTTGGTTGTCTTTTCTGTGGGTGATAACAAATGATTAATTACTGCTAAATTATCATAATCAGGAAAGAAACATAAAGAATAGTGTTGTGACCTACTTGTGTGTGCATAGATATAATACAATAAGTATGATTTAGTCAAAGTAGTTCTGTAGTTACTCTTTTCGTAGAAATGTCGATTTCATACGTGTAAATTTCTTCAGGACTCGGATAATAATAATATGACTAGTTCCCATTGGGGGAACACTCTGACTATCAAGATCTTTGTCCTTTGAGACTGTTTGGGATTTCCATTATTTCTGAATTTTTGTGTGAAGAGATAGATATTTTCATTGTTAAGTCCCTCAACGTCCTTTTCTTACGTTACTTTTGAACAAAAAGACCGTAAGGGCTGACGTTTTGACATGCGAAGGAATCTTCGTATGTCAAATACAACTCAGGCCGATGTTATCTTTTCAGTTGAAGTTCCTGAAAAGAAACATGTTCGGATGTTTCTCTAAACATCGAGGTAGACATTGCAAAAGAAATCCGCTAATACAGAGTTCCATACTCTTATTCATACAATTATTCAAAAATTTTAAAGGAATTATCTGGTTTCTTTTCTAGACATATAAGGAGCCCTTAATCAAATAATTATGAGATGACAGTTTTATTCCAGTAGGTTGAGAATTGAACAGCCACTGCTTTTCATCATAGATATCGGTTTTTGGAGACAACTTGGTGTGTGTTTTTTATATCATTGTTTAATTTAACAATTTCAATGTATTAATAGTGGTATACCGTATATTATGACAGGAATAACAGTTTTACTAATCAACTTACTAATTTCTATTGTTTAAATGATTTGAAGAAAGCACCCAAATACTCATTTAGTGGTTTCCGAAAATATTTAACTTACTTAATACAGTTTTAACTCATAGTTATATACTAGGAGTCGGCAACATGTTTGATGTCACATACCATAATGTTATTTTGTGATATTTTTTTCAAGCCTAATAACTATTCATATAGTTTATAATAACATAGTCAAGTATGCAACCTTAAAATTGCTCAATCGTGAGTGGTTAGTCTCGAACGAATTGGCATTTCAAACTGCTACACATATGAAGCATAAAGGTACTAAAGTCGCGTGAATATCACTGTAACTGATTATTAATTATGTGTATTCTTATCCTAAGACTTTAAAAGATATTGATATTTAAGGAGAAACTCTAGGTTTAATCGATTTACTCAAAGAGAACCTCGATATATGACAGTATGCTTTAAATTTTCTCCAAGTATTACAATTGTTATTTGATTTATCAGAATAGATAGTTTGTGTTGTTTTTTTGAACATAACAATCGTGACAATGCGAATATTCATGGGAAACGCAAGAGTGGGTAATACTACTTTAGTTTATGAATATTTTGGTTTCATTTAACGGTTTCATAACTATTCTGGAACAAACCTTCATGGTTTTAAGGAATAGACAATACTAAACGAACGATATAGAGGAAAGGAAGTGAATGTTTAATGATTTAGTAATACAGTACATTGAAAATTACAGGGTTGAAAGATACATATTTGGAAGTAAATAAATACTAGTTCAATAAGTAATCAGAGTGCAGTCTGGGAATAATCGTTCATCCATTATAGGGGCAACACTCTGGGTAGCTTTTTGAGAGATCTGGTTCCATACGTACACCTGTATCGACGGATCCACATCTGAAAAATCATACTTTAATATAGCAAAAATATAATTGATTTAACATAGTCGTAAGTAATTTAACTGTTTTACTACAGTAATTTATAGAATTAATCATATTAATAAATGAACAGTAAGGTAGGCGTATAAACAACAGTTATTAATTAATAACCAATCGAAAATTAATTGTTTTTTACTTCAACTTTATTTTATCCATTATATAAAATATGTAATTATTGTTATACAATATTATGACAAGTGACTACAGATAGATCTGCATCGATATATTTTTATCTTATACGCTCAGTATAGCTTAAAGATATACTTTTTGTCATAATATTTCCTTCAAATATTCAAAATTTATGACATTTTTATCAGGTCATATTAATATAAAGAGAGGGTGATTATTAAGAATTTTAAAGTTCCTAGGATCACGTGAGTTGTGGGCTAGTTATTACATGTTTTGGCATCAACTACGATAAACCATCTTTTCCATGTTTCAATATTATCCAAAACCAATTGGATTGATTAACGTACCAAGAGATATATATGCATATATTTATCTAATGCATTAAGTTTTGTCAAACAAAATTACTTGTAGAAGGTTTAAAAATTGTTCATGGACCAACTCAGCCACACTCTGCCCATATTATTATATGGATTCTATACAATAAAAAAAACAGAGTCATGAGACAAGAAAAAGTGTAAATCCGTCGCGGATTCAAAATACGTATTATGTCTTAGAGTTCCCACCTAAAAAGAATTATCATATGTATGCCAGGTGAAAAATCATTCTTATATTGAAGATAAGTCATTCTGTCTTTTCAACGGGGACTTCGTTCATTACATTTATTTAAACTTAGTGAAACCATGTTAGGACCTTTCATACATTTAAAATATTTTATCTCCAGCATTTTAATGCAATGATAAAGTAGGATTTATGAAAGTAATTTCATGCTTATGTAATTCTAATCACTCACACATGCAGTCACTGAAAATTATAAATAAATTGCTTGAAATGGACATATAAGTTGCTTTCTATCTACAAAAACATAAAACTAGATGAGAACATTTTTCATACAGTAATGGGCTTTTTTAAATGCTTTGCATGTTTTATTAGATAACTAATTATTTGCATTTCTATAAGCACTTACATATATAAAGTTGTGCTTTTATTTACTATAAGTAAATTATAGCAATTGTGAAAAAAATCATTTTTTGACGTCCCCAAAGTAGTTTTATGACGTTTTCTCGATTTGTGTTCTCTGTGTGTGCGTGTGGGTGGACGGACTGTTGGGTGGATGTGTATCCAAAGTTTGTGTAGACGCTACAGTCCACAATCTTGATGAATCAAATTAATATTTTACACGAAAATGGGCCTTATAGTGTAGATGTGCTGTATAGTTTGCGATGAATTATGCATGATGGGAAAGCCACTTTCTTGGGCAAAATGTGTTTTTAGCCAACATTTATTTTCTCCTAAACTACTAATTATAGAATCTGTTTTGGTACTGTCGTTGAGGCTGCAAAAGCAAATAATGAAAAAATTCTCAGATTTTTAAAACAATAGAATATATATATATTTTTTAATACAATGAAGAAAATTGGCTTATCATTCAATCTGAAAACTTATGATGGCAATACAATTCATATGGGATCAAAATAAAATTATACCTAAAAGTAGAGCATTATGTGTGAGTTGAGTTGGGATAATTTTTTCAAAATTACAATAACCAAAGAGACCTTATAGTTCATTTTCTGTTTTTAGAAAATGACTTTTTGATGCTAAACGGCTCAAAAAAAAAACAATGATATTTTGGCAAAAAAACTGAACAGTAAATTAACAATTTATGAGAAAAAGTCCGTGAAATTTGAATCACCTCAAAAGGCAATAAAACCATAAAACTGAATATTCATCTTGCTATTCTTGTCGGATTTATTTACATTGGTTACATTGACAAACATTTTTTTAGTGAATCGACTGAAATAAAATTGATCTTTAGAGGTTTAATGAAAAATTTTAAAATATATAATGAGTTAATATGGGATATAAGAAGAATAAATTCTTACATATAAAAAAAAACATATAATTTCAAATAACTTCCATGGTATGATAGATTTGTTTAACTTATCAATTCATATGCTCATCCTTCAAAAAAAGTTAATAACAGATGTAGATTGAATGTTAAAAGGCTAGAGTGGGATTGTGTGATAGACGGGCAATAAGAGTGTGTTCTCTGAAGCGGGGAATTTGCTGTCTTTTCTTCTATGCAAGATCCTTGATTTTATTGAAGTAAGACATTTGTTTTATGAGTATAAAATTTAATGAAATTGTTACATTCACCAGTAAATAAAGGACGTCTGGCTTTATGTAAGTAGCTGTTAATCATTTTGAGTCAGTGACGTTACAAAATAATTTTACTTTTGTAAAATTTAATCTTTAGTATTATTATCACATTATTAGGTTACCGCAACTCCATTATCAAAGAAAACAATTTTTTGTGTAGTTATTTAAAACAATATAAGTTAAATCATTATTATAACGAGACTTAGAACTAATTAAAATGATCTACTAGATGTCATTTTTTCTAGACTTACACATACATTCAGCCAGAGTTTATGAAACTTACTCATCCAATCCCAAACCAATATACGTGATATTAGAACAACTAGTCAGTAGTCAAACCAGTATAAGTTGGAGCTAATGAATGTGACTAATTCATAACTATTGTTTATAATAAAACAAGAAATCAATTGTTTATCAAAAAGTTTGATATTATGTTTACTTATAATAAAGTTGACTCCAGATTTTTTATGAATACATTTAAGCAAGAACGCTGAAACATCTTTTTATAAGTTTTCTGTCATATATTCTTTGAAAATAAATATAAATCATTATGAATATTAATGTAATTATTTGATTACATAGCAGCTGTAGGAACTCATTAATATAAATAGATTTTCTAATAATAGTAGTCAATGAAATGAGACTCTGAGAAATATAAGTATGACTGACGTGTATTGAACAAGAAGGAGGTTTTGGTCATCTATTTTTTCACACGTATATTTCGAGCAGTCTCCATCAGGGTAGAAATCGGTGTTGGGTATCAAGGTAACACCTTTGTGTGTGTCACAGTGTACATCACCCCCTAAAACATAATACATCACTTATGAACAACATTTAATTATGCCTTTTTTATGCATAGATAACAATAAACAGAAATTGTTTGTTATTCTTTTATACATATATTAATTATGTGGTTTATCTATTATGCATGGATTATTATTATTATATTATTATTATTCTATATGTACACCGAGTTACACTATTTAATATAAGAGGCTAAAATTTATTTGCTATAAATATAAAAGAGTTAATAAGAAAAACATTTTTTTTTATTATACAAATAAATATTTTTTTTAAACCAAGCAGTCTTCTAACGGATATAATACAATAATTTGAAGGTAAGGTTGTATGTAACACAAAGTAGTTCCCTAATGCCAATACATTTTACTTCAGTTCCTGTACAGTTTTCTAAAACTACAGACCTCTCAAACTTCTTTGCTACTGTCAGAATTTCACTTTCTGATAACTTCTCCTAAAACATTGTTTCAAATACCCTTTTTTGTGTGAAGCCTGTTTTTTTTTGCTAGGCGTTGCCTTTTAATAATATAACAAGCTTGGCACAGTTAAGTAAAATATTTATAGTACAGGTTGTTCTTTATATCGTTAGTACAAACTTAAAAATGTGTTTTACATGAATTTTGAAAATATTATTTTTGTCCAATACAACGTACGTATAATTTTTCTTCTTAATCAGTCTTCAATAAAAAAGTTGTTAATATTATTTTAAAAAAGCTATAATTTATTGCTAAACTACTATTTTATTAAAATTGCGCAGAAATGATCTTCATTGAAACAAGAAAGGAAAGAATTATGTTGTAACTATAAAATTAATATTAAATGTAACCAGTATTAAGGAAATTATTTGAGTTATATTAATTGTTTAAGCTACGTGTTAATGTTCCTGTTCTAAGAAGTCATGTTTATCTGAAATGAGTGACAGTGAACAAATTAGTCATATTTAGCTCCTTGAGCAAAATGGAAGGAGATAGTCTGTGCGTGAGCGTTAAAACGAACAACAATCAGTTAAGTTTTGAATATATATTACTTAGGTCTAGACCCAAAACAATCTATTATATTTCAATTAAGTCTCAATAACAGATAGCCTGAAATGAATTTCCTGCCTCTTAAATTAGTAGGTATTAGTAAGTGATTATGGATGATTGATGAAAAAGAATGGACACCTGGGGTGATTTTTTGCTGCTCCCTGAAGACAGCGGCCTGGGCGACGCAAACGAAGACGAGTAGAAGCAGAGGTGTCATGGTTGAATGGAGACTTGGTGCCAGACGACCTTCTTAAAATCTTGATCCCCGCCACCTCCTAGTTACTTTGTACCTGAAGAGGTCACCTACCATATGGCTGCAGCCTGTGAGTTTTCTCCCCTCTCACTGCCGCACGTCATCTTCACTCAAGGAGTCATTAGCATTCCTCTCAACTATTTCTTAACATCTTTTATTTCTTATGCAGAGTAGTGAGTGAATAATAAAACCATTATAAATCAACACCATATATTTTCAGATGTTTTTTAGCTGATTATCTAAAGATGGTTGTCTAACGAAAATGTTATAATCACCTTTACAAGACAGATCTTTTACAAATCTGAATGTGACATACATAGTTGTTGATTTCTTTATTATGTCAAGAACATGCTGCAATTTGGTAGTATTGAACCATTGGAAAGGTTCTTTTTGTTTTTTTTTTTATGACAAATGACCACTAATTTTTAACTACTTCTCAGGTAATTCAGGAAACTTAGAATTTTGTATTAGGTATTGTCCTACAATTAGTATTTCACGAACTGCAATATTAGAAAAATAATATTGCCTAAAAATGACATCTATTAAGTTTCATCTGGAGTAACATGGTATGTTTTTAATAATGAAGTCTCCTCATAAGACACAATATATCTATCAGGAGGACAAATTAACAGAATCACCTCTAAACAATTCTTTGAACATAACTGAAAGATCTTTATGCCCTATATATGTTACCCTGGTTTGGTTCTTGGATACAGAAGGAGGTTTTGATTACACATCCTTAGACTCCATTAGAGCAATATAAGGCAAAAATATCTATTGTAATTGTAGGGTCTATCACAATTTCTATTGTGACCTCTAAAGACTTTGCTTTAAGATGAGCTAACATCTCTCTTGTTGTCATTAACATTAGATGACCTACTGAATACTGTTAATAATTATGGTTAACAATAATAGTTGTAAAATTAAAAAAAAAACATTACATCAAGCAATCTGGCTGCACTAAATACTTTCAAATCCATGGTTATTAATTAAAAGTTAAAAGTGTCAATGTTTCATTAGTCTTGATAACCTAGCCAGTAATAAACGTAATAGGTTAACTATGACGTGGGTAGCTCTAAACATAGGAGTACTGGAATGAGCTAGCACATTGGTTGACAAAGGATGGGCCTAAACAAGCCTTCTAAAACCAGAGCCTTTCTGCACAATACCCACAGCTTTTCAGGATAACATTAATGAATAGACGAAGAAGAAAGCAGATAAAAATTGCCTTGATCCGAGCTCTAATTCAGTCTAACAAATTGATTTCAACTGAACTTTAATTTGGAAAGAAGGTAATGAATCTTCAAAGGAAGGATTTAATAATAATTATGGATTTGTATTTTTGTTCATATAATAGATATTCTCCAGACATTTCTTATATTAGCTGAAATTCACTCCAGATGAGGGATGCATACTCTATCCGAAAGAGACTGTACCTCATTTATTCACTCTTTGTGAGTGCAAGGTAATCACCTTTGAGAGATTAAAAATGTTTCTCACATTATACCTGAACCTAAAAATGTGAATTGCACTTCAACAATGGCAATAATAAAGTTTGTTAAAAACATGATATTCAAATTTTTTTTCAAAATAACAAACTGAAGAACAATAGAACATATCAAATGGTTCAGAACAATTATTTCAATTTTGTCATAACTGATAAAATGTATATATGGACAGAAAAGAAATGAAATATTATATAAATTATTTCCTTGATAATACTTTATTACAGAAATTGATAATACAGCTAGACACTAAATCACATCATAATAAAGTCAAAGTTAAATTAATTATTAACAAGTTTCATATTAAGTTTTCTTATAGTAATGTTGAGTGTTCAGATTTTTACTTCTTACTATTTTGAGACTTTCAATTAGCTTAAAGTAATACATTTTTCTGGTTTAATTTCTATAAAAAAAAATCTTATTCAATATAATTAAATCTAACGAATTAGACAATGTATACCTCATTATAAATTGAGTTCTATGTTTTAAAGGATTTGTTAACTATTTCTATATGTTACAGGCAAAGTTTCAAATCCAGTATTATATAAAATTCATAGGAAATGTATACAATGCGTAAAACTATCTGGCAATGTATTAAACGATTTATATTTCACACATTTCCTAGGTATTCTATAGAATGCCAAATGAAAAACTGGCAAAGTAAAAAATACATCTACGATTCGTTTCAAATATCACGTATAATATCTTGTGGTAATGAAATGTAATTCAAAATGTTATTAAAGCCTGCCATGTTGCAACAAATTGGTTAATTTCTTATTTTCTATATGAACATAAAAAAGGCATAAATTATGTTTTGTACAACTTTCATTTTTCTTTATGCATTTTGCATAAGTTTTTTTTAATGGCACTCTCTTTATTTTTTAAAATAACATTTGTATTTTTGAGAAATGCGTATCATTTACTTAATAATCTCATCGTGACGTTTATTCGTACTTTATCTAAATAGGATTTATCATTCTATTAAATGCCTAGGTATTATATACAATGTCTAGGAAAAATATGTAATACTTCTTCTATTTCATACTTGGCCTAAAAACATCCGTAATTTTATACAATACCTCGGCATTCTACAGATTGCCGGCGTTTCATACTTCGCCGGAAACGTATACACCAAAATGCTTGAAATTCTTTTCAGAGGTACTAATTTTAAGTGAATGGTACTGAAATATTTTAATATTCTACTTCATGCTGTTAAAGAACAAGAATCATATCTATGGTTTCACAAAATGTACCGCAATGCTCTTTTTCTTTGAAGCAGTATACTTAATAAACTATACAGCTTATTTTACTAAAAGGTACCATTTTTGTGTTTTATTTCAATATGATCATCAGAGTTGACGTAAACAAATCCCAAAAAGTAGAGCAGGCTTCTATATTACACGCAGAATTGTGATATACACCATTACAATAATCAGTTTTTTTTTCTTAGCATGATATTTTTAAATATTGTTACTTCAAAGTTTAATAATCATATGTTTATAGTTCTTCAAAGAAAATATTTTTAGAATTCAAAAAATAACTCTGATGCCCCCTTTTCAATGGATTATTTTTGCCAATAATCTATACAACTCAACTTCCTATAAAAATCTACTTGTAAAATAATATCCTTTTCTTTTATGAACAAATCACAAGTGTTTTTAAGTGCATGCCATTACCAGTTTCCATATGAATTGCAAAATTTTAAAAGCCTACATTTGGTAATCTTGGAGCGAAAAATTGTTGGCTGAAATCAGAAATGAGAAATAAAGTGGAATTTATAAATGTGGGCAAATATTGCCCAAGAACTATAAAGTTCATCTATTTTTTAAAGACAATTTTTGTGGTATAATAATAAATATAGGGATCTGTAGATTATTTAAAACTATTTTAAAACACAGTCAGCTACACACACAGGCACACATACACGCAGGCACTGCAGTCTGAGTTGGATGCCTGTGTGATAGATCTGTGCTTGGCAGTAGTAGCAATTCCAGTGTCTTAGCTCTTCGATGTTTTATTGTGACATAAATGTTTTTATGTGACATTTTATAGGACATGGTGCATATGCCCATGTCCTATGACATGTTTTAGAAATTGCGGTCATTCAGTTAGTTTTGAGTTGACATATTTATGAGAATATAGATTTAGGCTGATATTTAATTGATTTTAAAATTAATTATTATTAGTTATTTAGTTGAGATTTATGTTTTAATTTATGTTTAGAGAGCCTAAGATTCTTTGAACGCTGTGGCAGTGACCTTGTTACTCGCTACCTGATCCTCTCTTGTCCAGGGAGAGTTAAAATGGAGGGACAAGGCGTTGATATTTTTGGAAGTGCTCTAGACCTTTTGAAAAATGTTACAATGGTTGGCGAAAATTTAAAAAGTACTTAAAAATAAAGGATATTCTTAAAGCTATAGAAGTTATATAATTATCAGTGGATATATAAAACTGAAATTGATTGATCATTTGTACGGAACTTGAAAGCATCTCAGGTTTCTGTAGTACATATCCCAAGTTAGGCAGAAATGCCCACAGCCAGCGCCTTTAATTTAAATTAATTAATAGGTTAGAGTTTTGTAAACCTAAAGTTAGTTTGAAGTGACTTTTAATGAGATGAAAAACAAAAGTCATGTGATTAAACAGTTGATTTAGATTAAAGTAGATCTTTGTAAATTAAAAATAGAGATAGAAATGTGTATTTCTTAAGGTAGAGTTTTGTTCATATCTATTAAAAGAAGCGAACTGAAAAAATTATGTGAGAAAGTAATATTTATCACCACGATTTATTGGGAGATGTGCCAAAAAAATTTATTAATAATTAATTATTTAATTTACCTCAAAAAGTAACATTTGGTAACGCAGTGGGTGTTATCAGAAATCAAAATAGAAAAAGTATGGATTATGATAAAATATTGATTAAGACTATTTGAAAAAAACAAAACTGAAAGGTTTTAATTTTTGAATGTACTCCTTTCCTTCGAAAAGTATTCTTTGAACATAAACTAAAGATGTTTTGGATATTGTATGGAGTTGAAGATTATATTTTAGTAATTCTATTCTTTAATGCGGGAAATTCAATTAAATTCTACCGGATATAACAATGGTCTAACTT
This sequence comes from Hermatobates lingyangjiaoensis, assembly GCA_026182355.1. Classification (NCBI taxonomy): domain Eukaryota; kingdom Metazoa; phylum Arthropoda; class Insecta; order Hemiptera; family Hermatobatidae; genus Hermatobates; species Hermatobates lingyangjiaoensis. Next base: position 450,903 of record JAPFBL010000047.1, on the reverse strand, counting down.
GCTCTGTATGCACTGGTAGGCACAGTGTAAACCAAAAACTGAGGACATTAAATTAAATTTGATTAAATTAAATGTAACAAGTGCCAAAATTTTTTAAGTATTTCAAAAAAACACTTTTAATGGCTGTTGTGCTGTTGATTTTCTGCTTAACTAAATTTCCTATCTCTGGATGTATTGTAGAAAGCCTTAGTTGCATATCCTTCTTAACTTGAAGTCTGATCCTATATTTGTTTTTTATAAATACTAAATGGAAAAAGCCCTGCTCGCATTAGTATGTAGTAATAAATGACATTAAATATTCAACTGCCCACTCAGATACTTCTGGACATTCTAATTTATTTTGTAACCAGAACTCTGCCAAGCTAGCATAGTAAAACAGAATTTTGAGAACAGAGTCGCACTAAAGCTCAATTTGAATATCTTCTATTCTTTTTCATTCTTACCTTTTCAAAGTGTTTTTTTTTGCAATGGATTTCCAACCCACTGAATTTCATCCCCTGTCATGGGAAAGGATTTTCTCAGATGCTAAGTCAATAATGTGTGTTCTTGGATGGTTGCGAACAGTTCAGGATTGTAGTTTTTGTATTGTTGCTTTAATTTTGTCCTGAGTAATGGATTTATTGGTGCTTTCCTTACAGGCTTTTAGAAATATTATTTAGTAATCCAAAAATATTTGCTAGATAAGAAAGCTTGGTGAGCCAATCAAATCAGTGTAAGGCAGAAATCGTGGAGTTTCTTTTTTGTGAATTAGATTTTCTTTAACATTTTCTGCCATCTCAGCAATTCTGCGTTGGACTGTGTTATTTGACAATGGAATATTAGATATCTCTCTTATAACCTTCTCACTTATTCTTTGTACTATCATTTTGCTACAGAGATAATCACTTTCTTGCCCCTTGTGTGAGGAGCTCCGTTTTGAGCGACTATTAGTGACACTTCATACTGGGTGACGGCGGCGTTTTTGATAACAGTCCCGTATACAGCATCATGCATTACATTCTATGCCAAGGGAGCTTGGCCATGCAACTCTTCAGCCTCCTTGTAGTAACTGTCTATGGTCTCAACAAAAAAACACAAACAAATTAATAAAAGTTATTTTTAATTTTTTTGTTAATATATTACTATTTTTCTATTTTTAAATCATTAGTTGTGCAATCCGTAATTGTGTGGTATTTACTCATTCTGAGGTAAAATGGATAAACAAACAAAAGTCTGCACACAATGAAGTTTTATTCAACGCGTTTCGAACACTTTGTGTTCATCATCAAGAAGACACTATAATACAAATTATATCTAATTAGTTACAAAATTAGAGTGAAATAATAAAATTCAATTAAGAGAATCAAGACATACCCAAGGATGTGGTGCTGACGGGTTGGCCCAGTGAAAACAACAAGTAGGAAATAGATCCGCTGCTAAAGAGTGGGGATAGGCATTTAGGAGATAAGGTGACAAAGGAGTCGGGTATGCTTGAAAACCGTTAACTGAAATACAGAAGACCAGAAACACTAATTTAGAGGGATGAAAACTTTTTTTTTAATTTATTCTTTGTGATTCTAGGAACAGTTTAAGAAAACTTGGACACCCTGGAATTTGATCACTAAGACATAGAGAGGCAGAGGGATTAATAATGAAGGCTTTGTTTATTTCGAAAGCTTCTAAATTACAAATTTCTTTAAACTTTCTATTTGCATGTATGATGGTAAGGTTCAAGTTTGGATCAAAGCTGTGATTTTGTGTGACAAGGTGTTTTGCAAAATGTGAAAAGAATTCTTTATTATTCTTATTGTCATTTTTCCTTTGTAAATATTCATTAAAATGTTCTTTTTTCAAAGGAAAAAAGAACATTTTTTGTCATGTATAAACATTGACAATTGTTACAGGATAACTTATAAACTCCACTCAATGAACTGGGATAAAAACTCGATTTAGGGGTTAACAAGGATTTTAAATTACCATTCGTTTTGTTACTGACTCTAAAATTTAATTTTCTTAATATATTAGCAATTTTTTAACGAGGAGGTTCCCACATAAGGTAGGGTAATCCAGGAATTTGGGAGGGATTATAAGCAGTTTTGAGGAAAAATAGTGTTTAAATGAGTTCTTCTTTCTTTTTTATTCAACAGCTTGTTTATTAACTCTATAGAATAACCGTTTTTTATGCGGTCTTTTACGCGGTCTTCTTTAGAAAAAGGTATAGTAAACAAACGATGTATCATTGAATGGAACGCACTTAATTTGTATGGCATTGGGATACTGATGCCATATCAGTATTCGGACATACTGACCGGACATGGTGTCACTTAATATACCACTGTCCTCTATTGGTTTGATACCAGTGAAACTGAATTCTAAATACCATGACTACATGACTACTACCATGACAGAACTGGTTGAATAAACAACATAAATGAATTCACCTGATCTTTTAATTCATTTAAAACACTTTCTGGGTAAAATTTCATGTCATATCTTTTAGTTAATAGACATATTTAATTATAACTTTATTTTAATTACCTCAATTTTATAGATTAAAACAACAAAAATATATATGTTGACACCATTAATGTATAAAACTCTGGATACTATTTTCGTTTATTATTTTAGTTTAGTTATTTAAGTATACGTTGTTAACTATCGAATTAATGCTTCTGTTTTTTATTTATTAATCTTAGTCTGGCAGTAGTACTATTATTTTTGTATAATGTTATTGTTATGTAAACGTTATACTTTGTGTGATAGATAAATAAACTCTCTAATAAAGGGGTTATTGTTGTGAGGAAAAAAAAAATTTATAGAGCTTGTAAGTAAGACAGGGAAGGAACTGAATGATTTATAGATAGATGATCGGCCATTATTACTGCCTACCGGCCATTGTTGACATCCGGTAATTGTTGTCTGTCGGCCATTGCTGTCAGTTGGCCCTTTCTGTCAGTCGGCCATTGCTAATAACCGAGCCTCCTGCCAGTGAGCAGCAAAGGGAGGGGGGGGGGGTGGTCCACTCCGGGTGGCAGGTGCCAGTGGGCGGTATTTTGAGGGGTTAAAAAAAGAAAAAAAATAAAATGATAAAAAGCAAACAAAAAACCTGAAAATTTATACTAAAATGAGTTTTCAAGGTCGAAATTGTTTTTATGTTTTATTTGTGTAATACTGTTTTTAAACAGATTTTCAACTGTAATATTTGAAAATTAAAAGTAAATTTATTTTAAATTGCCCAGAATTAATTTTTTAATGGGGGGGGGGGGGTTAATGTAGTAATTTATATTATTTAATATATCAGCCAGTTAATTTAATTTAACCATTTTTTTATGATTCAATTATAAGTTTTTGTTTTGAAAAAAACTTTGGTTTTCTTTGATGACGACTGATTATGTATACAATTAATGTAAGAAGATTAATCTGGGACCAATGACAGCAGTCTAAAGTTAGATCCTTGATTGTAATTCAATGAAAATAAATATTTTCAGGACGTTATGATAACATCTTTAATGTTAACGGATTATGAACGGCAATTGGGTGGGAGGATGTTACGACCGCCCCTGGTGGAAAAAATACTTGCCGCCTGCTCTTATTACTCCATTCCTCACAATGCTTAGTCATTGCAATTTCTGGTCAAATATCACACAGTACAAATAAACAATACGATTCGTTCTCTGTTTGGTATTAGATATTTGTAAAAATAACTCTTATTAATAATTTTAAAAAACTATTAATAATATTTGATTAGGTTGTGTGGGTATAATCAAAGTTAAAATAACATGATTCTAAATAACTGAAGACAAATGTCTCGAAATGTATACGAATGTATAAACACAATAATCGCAATTCATTGATAATAATGCTACTTTAATAACAGTATATAAAGATTTTTATCTTGATTTTTTAAAGCAGCTAAATGTTTTGTTTATATTAAAGTGGGATTGTTTTTATTTGAATTTTACACAAAATATAGTAAGGATTCATATAGACTTGCCTATTACACTGTTTAATTGATTTCAAAATAGACATACACATGCTCATTAAACATCTTTTTTTTTGTATTCCATGATTCTAACAGATAAAAACTAAAAACAATAATACTTTTAAAATTTTATAATCCCTGTTATGTTTTGGGGCTCCAAACTATTTTTCTTATCCAAAAATGGAGGCAAAATGGAAGAAACAAAATTATCAATAACTTAATTCAGTAATTATTTTCAGTTTTCAATGTTTATTTCAAATAATTTGTTTAACAGGTCTGATTAATTAATGTTTACGTTAATCAGGGCGAATTGATAAGTTAGTGACTTTTCGAATTTTCTGCGCAGTTACTCCAAATGCAACAGTGCTGCCGTCATCTGTAATCTGTTAGTGGACAAGTATCTAATTATGAGCCAGCTATCACGTGCAGTCGGTGTTTGATAGTCATTCAAAGCAGACAACCTCGTGTATTTTTACGAAAATGGAAAAAATTGAATTTCTTGTGCTGCTTAAGCATTACTTTTTACGGAAAAAATCCATCACTGAAACTAAGGAAAGACTTGATAAATACTACTTGGACTCGGCACCAACATTTCAATGGTTAAGAAGTGGTTTACAGAGTTCCGTTGTGGTCGTACCAGCACTAGTGACGCTGAACGTTCAGGTCGACCAAAAGAAGTGATCACGCCGGAAATTGTCGATAAAACCCATGAAATGATATTGGATGATCGGAGAATGAAAGTGCGAGAGTTGGCTCATGCTGTAGGCATCTCAACTGAACGGGTACATCATATTTTACACGAATATTTGGACATGAAAAGACTCTCTGTGAGATGAGTGCCGCGATTGCTCACACTTGACCATAAGCCCAATCGTGTGACACTTCAAAAGAGTGATTAGCGATGTTCAGCCGTAATCCGGACGAATTTTTACACTGTTTTGTTACTGTGGACGAAACATGGATCCAGCACAACAAGCCAGAGACCAATCGAAACATTGGATTACTGTGGGCGAAAATGGACCAAAGAACTCCAAACAGAGTCTGTCAGCCAACAAGGTCATGACCACAGTTTTTTGGAATACGTGGTGTCATTCACATCGATTACCTCCAGAAAGGTAAAACGATCACCGGCGAATATTATTCAAAGCTTTTGAGCAGATTCGACGTTGGTTTCAAGCAGAAACGGCTGCATTTGGCAAAGAAAAAAGTGTTGTTCCATCAAGACAATACAGGTGTGCACACTTGTCTAGTCACGATGACCAAAATCCACGAATTGGGATACGAACTGCTACCCCATCCATCATATTCTCCTGATTTAGCCCCCTGCGACTATTTTGTGTTTCCAAACCTAAAGGAATGGCTGGGCGGTAAGAGATTTGAGTTGAATGAACCGGTCATTACCGAAACAAACGCGTATTTTGAAAGCTTTGAGATAACGTGTTATTTGGATTGAATAAAAAAATTAGAAAAACGCTGGACTAAATGTATCGAGCTAAAAGGTGACTATGTAGAAAAATGAAATGTTTTTTCGCCAAAAAAAGTTTGTTTTATTCAAAAAGTCACGGACTTATCAAACCGCCCTCGTATTTTTATTTTATCTAATTTTTGTTCTTACTCTTCTAAATATTGATAGTTATATACCAGCATAAGTGAATATGGTAGGTTTTCACGAATTTTTTTGTATGTATTCTGGAACCAAATCTTTTGTTCCTACGAGCTGACAGTATTGTACAGAGGAAACAAAGAAAAGAAAGTGAGAGTTTATTAACAATGATTTATTAATGAAAACCTATTACAATTATAAAACTGATGGAAATTAAATAAATACTAGATCTGTTAACAGGTTCAATATGTTTAAAAGCTGGAAATATATTTCACAAGAGGGGCGCAGCAATCTGGGTAACTGAGGAGAACAGGCGGAAGGCTTGGACACCTGAAATAAACACACTTGAAAACATTCTTCACTGCAATACAAAAATTAAGTTGAATATCACTTATTGTTTTTATCAAATGTATAAAAGATTTTGTTTTAAAAACAAAGGTATGAGTGTACCTGCCATGTGTATGAAATATTGAGGTTCTGACCATATATTCCTCTGAACTTTTCTTTTCTTAATCGTAAGTTTATCAAGGGAAACGGGGAATCTAGGTATTTCCATATTTCCATAAATCATATATCATAGATAAACAGAAGAGAAGAAAAAAGATCATAAAAATCGAATTAACTCTGTACAAGTTTTAAAAAACTTTATATATTAACTCTCTATAAGGTAGTTGTAAATATATATTGAGCAAAAAAATATGAGTAATTAGCCAGTTTTTCATAGTAGAATGAAATTCAAAGCTGTGTTCTTAGCATAATTTACCGATATCATAGCGGGAAACTTGGAATTTTTGAAAAGAAATAGCAGGAACTGTTAGGCAAGAACAGTGAAAAACTGAATTTTTGACAACAGCATAGAAAGACTTCGATATGTTGAACGAAAGAGTCAAAATGGAATGATAACAAAGATAATATTATTCCAAAACACAAGCAAATCTGATATTAAGTTTTGTTCAAGGATGAAAAAAATATATATACATAGTACGAGGTGTGTAAATAGAGTAGTGAGACTGATTTTTTTTTAAATTTTCTATTCAAATATAATTACAATGTGATATTGTCACCTTCAAAATAGTTCCCTTCGGAAGCCACACAGCGCTGGAGACGGTACTTCCAATCATTGTAGCATTGCTGGAACTCGGATTCTGGAATGGCCTTCAGCTGGTCGGTTACAGCAGTTTGTATGTTTTGTAGTGTCCCGAAATGAGTTCCCTTGAGGTGATTTTTCAATCTCGGGAAGAGGAAAAAGTCACAAGGACTCAAGTCTGGTGAATAAGGAGGCTGAGGAGCAACAGGAATGTTTTTACTGGCCAAAAACTCGTTTATTGAGATGGCAGTGTGACAGGGCGCGTTGTCGTGATGCAACACCCACTTGTCTTTGATGTTTGGCTTGTCTTTGAATGTGATGAACGGAGGTGTGATTCAAATTCAACTGTTCCCCGATCATTCTGACTGTCAAGCGTCGATCTGAACGCACAAGGTTCCGTACTCTGTAACATTTTCATCGGTGTTTGCACTTGAAGGCCTTCCGCTTCGTGGTTCATCTTCAATCGACTCTCTTCCTTCTGAAAATTCCTTAAACCACCGAAAAACCTGTGCCCTTGATAAAACACGTTCTCCATAGGCCTCCTGAAGTTTTTCAAAAGTTTCGGTTGCATTATGACCAAGTCTGAAGCAAAATTTGATTGCACACCGCTGCTCAACTTTGAGGTCACTCATTTTTAAAACGCTCAAGAAAAAACCATTTCGCGAAAACCAACGCTACGGACAAACAAATGACTGTGGCGAGTTCAGATTCATACTGGAGGCGCATCACACGTGCACCTGACGCTACTCAAGGCCACGCGTCTCCAGCGTTGCCAGATCGAAAGCGACGTTGCCAGTCTCACTACTTTATTTACACACCTCGTATATGTCATTCTCTTATACAAATCCATCAAACTAATGAAAGCATCAAAATTATATGTTCAGTGGCTCTGATTTTATTACTTGTAAAAATTTTATTCATCTTACATCTGATATTTAGTTTGTAATCATTTCAAATTTTTTGAATAATAATATAAACATTATTGAATTTAGTATATTGATAGAAATAATATCTCTGTTAATATAAATAATGTAAAGAAAATTTGTGGGACTGCATTCATTTTCGATAATTTCACCTTCAGTATTTCTTTTGGTGGAAAAGGCGTAGCTCGTTTCTTCTTTGGTAACAATGTTTATTGTTCCTACCAGTTTGAATCGATATCTTTATTTGTAAAGTCATCCTTACTAATAAGGATATTATTGCCCGTATGAGGAATTATTAAAGAGGATAGGCAATGTTTGTACTTAGCACCGCCAACTTCACATCCTCTCAAAGTGCCACGAGGTTTTTTTTTTCTAGCATCACGACTGATATTTTAAATTTAATGTAGTTAGGGCAAACACGTTAACCCTTGAACTCACCTTCTCGAACTTCAAACTGGGTGGCTCCATTCTACAAATTCCTGGCTTTTTAGCGCTTCTATTTGTGTGATATTAAAAATTATGAAATTAATTAAAATAAACACATAGTTATATATAACAAAAGTGTAGTGATAGTAAAATATGAAGTTTATTTTAAATTAAGTGTTAAAGTGGTAGCTTTGAACTAACTAGCAACATCTATGGTGGAAAAATTATATATGTAGAAGCAGTCAAGTAAGAAGATAAAAACAAATAAAAAAAAGTACTACTTAAGCTATAATTGCAAATCTCCGTTTTGTTTGAGTAGAAGTAAGAGAGGAAAGTACGTGGCGTGTAAAAAAATTGAATGAGTTTAAAAGAAAGCAAATGACAGCTTATAATTCTGCCTTAACAAAATTGACGGTACCTCTTTATATTAATCCATCATAGTTGATTAAATATTTAGAGAGAATGTTCTTTAGCAAAAAACAAGTCAATGTAAAATGTACCAATTTAAATAATGAACGTTTCTAAAATGTATGACTTTTTATTTAAATTGTTTTACATTTGTCTAAAGTTCCCAGATAAATATTAAAACAGAGATTTTTTTAACAGTCACTGACGAATTGTTAGAAAGCCTAGAACATTTCACTAACAAAAAGAACGAAACTAATGAAATTCAAATATTAAGTACTCATAATTTGATTGCAGTATATTAAAATTATTCAGCAATAATTATGAAACGAAATATATTTGTATAGATATTTTGTAAAAAATCATAAATTGTTAACATATATTGCCATTTGTTAATCTTTAGTTTTGTAAACTAAAATGAATTTCTACATATACATATATTTTTACAACTGAAAATGCAATGGATAATTTTTTTCATAAAGAACCATTAGAAATGAAAGCTACTCAAATACATGACGAAATGATGTGGAATTTTTATCCTTTTTAATTGAAACAATTTGTTTCATTAGTGAAATTTTTTGGGGTTATAAGAAATTATTCTATTGCTTCTTGGAAAATACTACTCAAGTGCAAGCATTAATATAAATAACCTCATCAAAGAACCAGAAGTATCTTAAAGTACTGTGATTTAAGGGTACAATCAAGGGTTTCATAAGAGGAAATTAAGTTATAAGGCTTCAATGAAACAGGAATATTTCTTAATTTCAGCAAAAGTAGTTAACATTTTAAATGGCAGTCAGTATGCTATGCGATAATTGGCAGGAAAAAATAATAAATTATATCTGCAAATTTGAAATCAAATCTGCATTTGAAGGGTATTTGTCTTTTCAAAAGGATATATTCTTAATTTAATATACTTCTTTTATATACTGAACGTATTTGAACAGTTTTCTCTCGAATCATATTCGAATGTTTACCTTTGTTTTTATAATTTACTAGTTCATTTGTACTGGTCGTGTATCAGTTTTTCACAATCCCGTTTCATTTCATGGCCCTTTTCTCTGATTATGATGGAAGCTTGCGATCATCCCTACTTAAGAGGCCTCTATGTAATCATTTCTCTTCTATCATCCAAGTCATCCTGGTATGATAAGCTCATTATTAAGTTTAATTTAAACGACTACATAAAGCAAGTATAATTAATTAATTAATTATTCTTCTTGAAGACTTCTTATTTCTGTTTTTTTTTTTTTACCCAAGAATTATACTAGTTTGGGGGCATATCATTTACCTTTTTCAATAGGGACTTCGTTTAAGTGTCTCAGTTCATCTGTAATTAAACTGTATAAGGATCTTTTTACATTTCCTATATATTTGAGTCGTATGTTTAAAAAATTTCAACTCCAGCAGTTTAACGCAATGGTAGAGTAGGGTTTATGATAATTATTTATGCGGCAAGTAACTATTATTTTATGCGGCATTAATGAATTTTATGAATTATTCTAAACACATACAACTGCAATCACTGAAATTAAAACTTACATTGTAAACAGAATAAATTTGTCTTCATTTGCAAAAATAGAAGATTAAAGGAAAACATTTTCCAGAGAGTAATGGGACTTTTGAATAGTTTGCCTGTTTTTGATATATGTACTTATATCAATTAGTTTGCCTAATTACATAATTAGATAAGTAATTATATATTTACACATAGAAATGTTAAGTCTATTTCTATAAGGATATACATATGTACAGTTTCGTTTTATTAATATACATAAAGAAAAATCTAAAGCACCTGTTTTACTTTTTTGTGATGTATTATTTGAAAATTAATAAAAGTAGTTAACAATTTGTTTACGTTAATGACTTCGAGGACTCATTAATGAAAAAAGATTACTTATAGCATTGTATAAATCATAAAAGAGTGCGTGGAATGAAATTCTTAAAAAGATAAATAGGACTTACGTATATTGAAGAAGTAGAACATCTGATACACCTGAATTTTCACACGAATATTTCACACATTTCCCTTCGGGGAGGAAATCCATGCCGGGGGCCACGAACACCCCCTCGTCAGTTATGCAGTTTACTTGTCCACCTATAAAATAACACAAAATATATGATATATAATCACTAATGTATCAATGACAATAGCCATATCCTTCGTTGTAGTAATATTTTTTAAAGGTATTTGTTGTCAAACGGTTATCGTAACAAAAATAATGTAACCAATATTCTCTGATAAGCTGGTTAATATATATGCGCGTGTATAATTGTAGACTGAAGTGGATAAAACTGATTGGTCAATTAAATGGATTGCTTTTATTGAATAAAAATAATTCATTAATACAAACAATAATCTGGAGTTGCCTACACTCAATAGGTAAACATAATATCAAACTCATTGCTATAACCATTTTATCGGTTAGAGAAACTTGAAATCATTGATAAATCTAAGGTGGTATGACAATTATTAAACCGAGGGTCTAAATCTCATCAGACTAGAACACTCCTCAACTATCATATCCGTATAAGCCGCGTCCTGTCATATTGTGAATATCATTCTTGAAAGTATTAATAATTTTGGTTGTTTTGAATGATTTGAATATTTTGACTAATATGAATTTTTTGAAAGTATTGAATAATGCATATGGTTCTTTATAATAAACAAGTTATGACATTTGTCTTTGAATCGAATCCTGTTAAAACATTGATTAAAGTTCTTTTTAGCAGCCTTTAAAGCTAAGTCAATATATGATATCGTAATAAAAGTAATGTTATTAACTTCATCCCTCAGAAACATATGTCTTAAAGCAGATATTTAAATATTTTTTGGATGTGAAGAATAAAGATATAGGTTTTCTATATACACTAAAGCGTAACTGTTAGGGTAACAAACGGATAGGGAAATCAAAGAAGAGTAAATTACAATTTACTTCTTTTCCGATTGTGAATTGGATTGTCAGCACTAGTGAATTTAATTTTTTTAGAAAGGAATTTTTCTTTATAGATTTGGGGCAGGTGCACAATATATTGTCAACATATTTAAATCTTTTAACTTGATTAGATAAAATTTAAGTTAACATTTTAGTTTCAAAAATTGTATAAATTACTAGGAGGGGAAGATAAGCAGTTACTAATTGCAATACAAAATGTTTGTTTATAAAAGTTATTTTCCAATTGAAAATGACATTGCATCACACATAACTTTACTCGATTATAGTAGTAAAAGACAGGGGGAGGAGAAATTAACTAATACAACAAATACTATAAACATTAGTAATGGTTTATTCAAGCTCGACTCAGTCATGACGTGATAGTGGCAATAGATTTATATACGAAGGTTGACAGCCAGCAGATAGCTTCTTACTTATTTTTTCCTGTATTCCTTTGTATACCCTGACATCTCTTCCAGGGCCTTTGTTCTCTCTCCTGCAGTTTATACCCTTTAAAATACTTCCATTGCTACCCTCTCCTCTTAACCCCACACCAGATATTTCTACTACACTTCTTTCAGTATCAGTTTTGACTCTGATGAAGAGCGCTTGTTATTGTTGAAAAATCTTAGTCTTTTTTCTGATTTCTTATTGTGGTTTGGACGTTGATATATATATATATATATATATATATATACTAATGAAGAAAAAATAAAAGTATTTTTAGTAATATTTGCATATTATTTAGAATGCGTTTTTTCGAAAAAACATTGCTGGAAAGATGAATGGAGGGAAATGGCACTATAACAAAGGGGTGCATGGTACAAGGAAGGCTGAGAATGACTTCTTTAGAGTAGCTAGTCTTTATTTTACAAGACGTGGTTGGGTTGTTATGTTATGTAATGTATTACCTTTAAATATGACTAAATTATACCACATTATAAGTGATTTTTATCTAATTTATTGGAGGGAATAATATTTAATATGTTACTTATGGATTAAAATAAAGTAAAAAAAAAACTGCAATATTCTGCAATAAGTGACTTAAATATTATAGTTGTCTTCTATGTGTTATATTGGCTGTTCTAATGAACCAAAATCTCTGATCTTTTATTAGGCAATATACATATTATGACTATACCAAGTACCTATTCTCAACTTTATAGCGTGATAAAGAAAGTGTTTGAATATTAGTATCTTTATTAACATATGATAAGATAAAGTACTTTTCCAGAGTAAAAGAATGCTTAAAACAATAGACTTGACCATACAAATAGCTATATCTTTTTAAATGTCATTACAATCCATTAAACGGTACACCTTTTAGAGTTTATTTAATATTTTCCATATACATTCACTCCCACAGATATCTTAAAACTAGAAGAAATGAATTGTAAAGATATCTAAAACCATGTCATTAAGATCCGTCTTAAGCAAATCTGTCAAAAAATAAAAATATATATTTTTTTTTAATATCACAGTAGTATTTTAAAGGAACGGGAGGACATCTCTGCTTCAAATCATTTTTAAAAAAATAGACATGTTTTACCTCTACAACAGTTTAGTTCAATATTTTCACAATTTATGTTATTAATAATCATTAAACGTCATAGTTGTATTGGTTAAAGATCTATTTATACTACCTAAAAGGAATTTATAAATTATCCATAGTACAAAATCATATTAAATGTTTAAACTGTTTAAGGTATGTGTTAATGTTGCTATTCCAAGGTATTAAAAATGTAGAATTTATGAGACCTGAGGTATCAACTCAATAATGTAGCTAATATTTGTCTGAAATGAGTGACAGTGAACAAATTTGCCATATTTAGCTCCTTGGGCAAAACTGAAGGAGATAGTCTGTGTGTGAGCGTTAAAACGAACAACAATCAGTTAAGTTTTGAATATATATTACTTAGGTCTAGACCCAAAACAATCTATTATTCTAAAATAATAATAACATTCTAAAAGAATGGACACCTGGGGTGATTGTTTGCTGCTCCCTGGAGACAGCGGCCTGGGCGACGCAAACGAAGACGAGTAGAAGCAGAGGTGTCATGGTTGAATGGAGCCTTGGTGCCAGACGACCTTCTTAAAATCTTGATCCCCGCCACCTCCTAGTTACTTTGTACCTCAAGAGCTCACCGACCATATAGCTGCAGCCTGTGAGCTTCCTCCCCCCTCACTGCCGCACGTCATCTTCACTCCTCTCAACTGTTTCTTAGCATCTTCATTTCTCATGGAGAGTAGTGAATGAATGACTACTTACTCATTCGTATCTAGCATATATTACGAATATGTTATGGTTATAACACAATACTACTTGCAGTAGTAAAATTATAAATTAGTGTTAGTAGTTGAATCTGCGTAGAACAAATAAGCAACGTAAAGGGATTGAAATCAACGGCCAATGGGGTGAAATCCCAAAACACTGGGCAAATTATGAAAACGTTATCCGAATTCAATGATGCTTTATACACCATAGTTCTTTGGCATAATGATTACGATTCTGATGTATGAATTAAAAAAAAAATGGCGGATCCAATATGACGGATTAAAAAGTAAAAAAAATTGTAATTTTCATATAAAATTACGGATAAAATTCTAGTGCAAGAAACTTTTAAAGAACGAACAATAAAATAAAAAAAATAATCATAAGTAAAATTTCTTGCGTGCTAAGCCAATTTTATCATCTCTCTCTGTGTATAGACTTGTGGATTCTGAAACAATATTACAATTACCTATAAGGAAATTTGTTTTTTCGACTTTTGACCAGCTTTTTGGTATTTTACCCCACTGTGCAACGTCTAGATATGCGGTTTGCCTCTCCGACTAGATATACCCCAGGTTTTACTCCAAAATTGCTCAAACTCCATTATGGTAGAAAATCGTTTATACACTGTTACAGTATATACGAATTTAGATGTTGTTCTTATGGAATTAGTTAATCTTAGGCAATCCAACTACAAGATATACATACAGGATTCAATTTCATTATATTGTGAACATGATTGTTGACGTAAAAATCAGTCTTGTGGGGGGTACCTTTCAGTAAAAACACAGAGTACCAATCCTCTTTTTGTTGCAGGAATATTACTGCATGTTAAACAAGAATTAATTATTTCAAAGTGATAATATTACAGTTACCTCCTCAGAGTACTTCTCATTTTCATTATTCTCACTACAATGATGAAGGTAGGTTATATTTACTTAGATTATTAAATTAAATTATTTAACTGTAACAAAGTTATAGTTTTTCACGTTCATAAATCAAATGCAATGACTTGTTTTACGTTTGAATTAATTTGAATTAATCAAAATAGTTTGTGATTAGTTTTATTTAAATATTATTTTAAATGAAATTGTATGCATGTTGAACCAGTGTTTATTTTTCCAATTTATTATTAACAGGAAGTAATGATTGCTCGTTGCCCAGTTCTCCATTTTGTGACAAATATGTGAGACTGTTTAGTATATTATTAGGAAATTTTTTTAATTGATTGATACTTCTAATATGTACTTATTATTAATGTAAATTGAACTGAATTACTATTCAATTTAGGTTTGAGGAATAACAAAAGTTATTGCTGATCTTCTAAAAGTGCGCTCTCGAGTTGTTTTCATTCTTCCATGTGTCGTATTGTTTGCTCAAGGTCTACTCGTACTGTGGACATCTTCTTATCACTTATCATGCGATAGGTCATGTTGTTATAAATTAGATTCCCATTTTGAATACTGCTGAAGATTGTTATTTTTAAAGTATTTATTAATATTTTTTAATTATCTTTGGTTTCAAAATTTTGATAACATATTTTATGTTTTGCAGCATATTGTTAGTTAATGTGTGTATATCGCCAAATATTTTTTTCATTTAAGCAAAGTTTCTTCTCTCTTGTCTAAATATTTATCTAATTCCGTTGATGGTGTTCTATCTGGTTGTTTATTTTAGAACAGATGGATTAGAGTTTGCACTCTCCTCTTCATAATGTTAGGTCTTACAGTTGATCTACCACAACTGAACTTCGAAGAATTCTAAACTTTGAAATCAAACTTTCTATTATTTTCCAACTAACCAAGTATTTTGATATGTTATATTGTTTATCAAATCATAGATTTGATATTTTTGCCCAACACTTCTAAATGTGTGCAAATAAAAAGTGTATAACTTAATCTTATTTTTTTATAACGCCTAAAATTGCGTTAACGTAAAACAAAGCTGTAATTTTACCTTCAATATTTTGATCTAAAAGATCTTTCTAAAAAATAACCAGTTGAAGAATGGTGTAAAATATTACTATAACAAACAAAATTTCTTGAATAAGCAGCATAATATTGATGAACTGGGTAGAAACTAGACAGTTTGCCTTTATGCGTGATGATGTAAAAAAAAGTTATTTTTGTGGATCAGTGTAACTTTTTAAATTACGTTGTCACTATAAATTATACAGAAAAACATTATTTAATTTTTGAAGTAAGTTTGCATAATATAACCAACAATAACCTTCAAATTAATACTTTGTTTGAATATATTTTATTAGGATACTATACTTCCTAACATAACAACAGCATATTTCCATGTTCAAAAGCTTTAAGTTTTTTAACTCTCAAGCTATTCAATATTTTATTGAATTGAATTGATATTTACTCAGGATTTGAATAAAGAAACATACAAACTCCCTTCAAATAAGATTTTATACAACCTCAATGCGTTTTGAATACTAATTGTTCCAAACGTGTCAACGCATAAAATCTTTTGTTTGGCGACTTGTTGTTTCTTACCCTTATTTTCCTTGTAATAATTTTAAATCTTTCAAATATCACATTGACTAACTTCCTTAACCATCTTTACCTGGGTAATGAAATTGTACCCACAATTTAACTTTTTCAGGTCATGAGTTGAATATTTTTTTGACAACAATAATTAACTGAAAGTCGCTTTATGGTACTGTTTATGATTTGGGAAAATGTTTTTTCGATTTAAGTTAATGAAATTAATAAATAATTTTATTTCAGAATAATGGTCTGAAAAGTTAAAGATTGTAACGGAAATCTTATCATATTTTGTAATGTGGAATAAAGGAAACGATACATTTAAAATGGTTTCTGTCAAAATATCTCAAAAAGGTCACAAAAGATCAATTAACAACTACATTACATTGAGGAAGACAAACAAATGAAGCATTTATTAAATAATCCCTTGGAGGAGGTTGTGAATAGGGGAAATTGATTGGATGAGACGGAAACAAATCAATTAAAGACGGCTTGGAGAATCTTGTTTTCAGCTCCAGACTAATTCATTTCCTTAAATTAAACTAGGCACAAGTAAAAGCAGACTAATTTGCTATTTTCCATTCATATCATTAATTGTGTCTTGTCCAATGAGCAGTGCGTTGCGAAGGCACAACTGTATGCTACCTACAAGTTCATTAACAAAAACAAAATAGCTTTTCTTTATACTAGAAATAAATGTATACAATGTTATTCTTTTAATTTGTAATGTATCAATTAAAAGAATTATTAATGGACATTATTAATGGTCCGGCAGGAAGTGTAATCTGCCTGCCAGACCGTTTTTTGTTTATCATGGTATATATATATATATATATCAGTTGGGTTTTTGACTCTGACGAAGACCGCTTGTTACGGTTGAAAGATCTTAGCCTTTTTTCCCCATTTCATGTTGTGGTTTGATCATTGATTATTTCACGTGTTTATGTCAAATCTTGTTATATATATATAATCCCAAAGGTGATCAAACTGGACACAATAATAGTTCTACATAGAAGAAGAGTAAGACTACGAAGAGTAAGGAAACACTCTTACAAACTCAAATTTATATATATATATATATATATATATATAAAGCTTTCACATAAACACGTGAAATAACAATCAATGATCAATCCACAATAAGAAATGGGAAAACAAGACTAAGATCTTTCAACCGTAACAAGCGGTCTTCGTCAGAGTCAAAACCCCAACTGACTCTGACGAAGACCGCTTGTTACGGTTGAAAGATCTTAGTCTTGTTTTCCCATTTCTTATTGTGGTTTGATCATATATATATATATATATATATATATATATATATATACACCTGGACTTAACCTTAAAAGATAGTTTTTTTTTAATGTATTATTTTCCAGTATTCTTTATTCTCTAGTACTAATTTCTTTTTTCCTCTTTCGTATATTTTGTGTATATCTATTTTGTCTTCTTCACTTACTACTAGTTTGTTTTATCCTATTTTATTTTTCTAAATTCTTATTCTTAACTAGTTTCTCATACTTACCCTTTTATTCAGTCTCTATCTTTTATTTACTAAAACAACCAATGCAATTGTTTTGTATTGTATTTATTTTTATTTATTTATTTATTTTTTTCTTCTTTTCTCTATCATTATTTTTGTTTTTATAGTTTGTTTTTATCTTATTTTGCTTATAATTTTTCACCTATTTATAGTTTTACCCAACCAGTACTGCTTATCTGAATTTCTGTTTATATCTTCTCCTAATTCTATACTTTATCCCCCCCCCCCCCGACCCTGCCCATGTGTGGCCAATCAAACAATAAGTTTGATATGTATTAAGTTTAATTATAGTCAAGTTCAGTTTATGCCACTCCAGATTTTTTTACTTTAGAGCCGCTATTTTTACTGTTAACTTGGTTAAAATAAAAAAGTGTTAGTATCTATGTCATATGAAATTAATATAAAAATTGAATTCATTGTTTCTGAATGTTTGAAATATTAGATCCAAGAAGCTCAGTGTCTTAAATAACAAGGGCCTATTTTGCAGTTAATTAAAGTGCATAAACAAGATTGACACTCAATTTCAATTTAGTTTATCTAATATTTCGCAAAATACCAAGATGGCTCCGGGTGAAAGTAAACACCTATTATCCTCATTTTAGATATAAAAGATTAGAAATTAAGTTTTCACTGTTTTATTTTTTTTTTTTGTAACTAAGAGCAATGCTATAATTTATACTTGGACAAAAAACCTGAGAACATATCTTCTTTGATTTATTACGTATATCCCTTGCATATTATATTATTTGATTCAGATTTATGTAAAAAGAAAACGATTTTTTTGAATAATCATATGATTATACTAAATAATGCTTTTTAAAAGTATCTTTTATTTGTTTTATTAATACTGTTACTAGTTCAAAATCATTTATTGATATCAAAAACAAGTAATTCAAAAACAGATAAATCATAAATAGTTATTCTATCATTACATATCTAAACAGAATTGTAAATCTAGTGATTTCTGTTTATTTAGTTTTAAAGCTGCGGCATGTAACATTACATTATGAAAAAAAAATGACATATAATAACCAGAGGTCATTAATTTAAGTGTAATAATTAAACTTAGTGACAAAAACGTCTTTTTTAATCAAAACTTACTACATACTTTTTAAAACAAAAAATGTTGCTCTTGTCAAAGGTTTAACAGATTCTATTTTAGTTTAAATCAAAATTGTGAGCTCAGTTTATTCTTATTTCCGTTTACATGTTTATTCCCTTTATTGAAAATTTAATATTTTCTTTTTTATGTTAGAATATCAACTATGTCTTTGATTAAGCTTAATCAAGGTGAATAACTTACATAAATATATACCGAATCTACAAAGTGCCACCCACCGATAGATAAAAAACAATTTTTTTTTAAATTCATCCTAACTGGTATTTTTATCCGCTTAAAGCTGAGAACTTAAAAAAAAACACTCAAAAACAGTTATTCTATCATTTCATATCGAAACAGAATTGTAAATCTAAAAATGGTGTCCTGTGTACTTTTAAATAAAATATTTGCAATTGAGGTAAACATGTTATAACAGTAGTACACTACTAATACTAATAATAATTAGAGAATTATACATATTTACTCTTCAACCTAAACTATAGGTAAACAGTAAATGGATAACAAACACTTAACGTCTCTAATTTTTGGTTTAACATCATCAGGAGAGAAGAGAATGGGACGCAAAACACATTTGTGAATCAAAGGTTATAGACTCAACTATGTATTATCTATTTACTATTTCCCTATAGTTTACCCAAAAATGTTTTTTGTTCTTTTTTTGATTTTTTTTTTGATGATACTATATATATATATATATATTTGTAAAATTTGGGAGCAGTCCTTCATTTAAGCATATTTCATTGAACAACTGACCGTATTTCACTGATGTCATTTTCTTCACCAGTTTTTCAAGGTTTCTGAATACCTTCTTCTTTCCTTCATCCAAACGATGGAGAATGTTAATTAAGTGGTTATCGGTTGGTCTCCAACCGTTACTTCACATGTGCGCTTGGAATCCCTATCTCAACTCTCCTGATGACGGTTGAACAGAAAATTAGAGACAGTAAGTGTGTTTTTTCCTTAGTTCTGTGTTTGTGATTCATCGTGAAACGTTTGTTGTCCTTTTAGATCTTTTCCTGTTTACAATATATATTATTGTTGCTATTCATCACTCAGTAATTTGCCAAAGAATAAATGTAATTTTATACGAGCCACTTACTAAACGATTATATTCTTACAAATTTGTAAAATATAATAATTTAGACTCACTCAGCAATAAAAACTATTTGAAAGAAATAGTTTAATGATAACATTCCTGAGGAATAGGCTAACAAGCAAACAATAAATAAACAAAATATATTTTGAAACAGTCTTAGAAAAATACAATTTAAGAGTCTATTTTTCCTTGAATTCTAAGTACATAGCATTGTAATAAAAATAAAAATCCAAGTTTTATTAAACTAAATTGAATTTGATTTTCTTCATTAAAAATGGATCTTTTTTTCTATTTACAAGATTTTAATATAGTTGTTAAAATTTTTTGAAAAAGTTTATTGACTTGTTTGATGTTTTGGTTTTTTTTTTAAATATAATTAATTAATTTAATTAAAATAATAAATCAATGAGTGTATTCACTGGATAAATTAGCAAGCTTATTTTATTGGCAGATGTACTGAGGTGAGGAACTCTTGGCTTGTACTGTTGTGAGAAATTTTATTCTGTAAAAGCGTATAATGCCTGATTGTTAGAACCCACACCCTGAGTCTTTAATCTCCTTATTTCAATATTGTTCCACTGAAAGCAAACTTTTACTCAGTATGTCATTAGTAAATAACGGTGCTTGTTTAATTTAAATCTAAATTACTAATGTCTTTTTTTTAAAGCTTACATTTATAGGATTTACAACTTTGATTTTTCTAAGTATCTTTTATTTGGTGTCTGCTTTAATTATGAAAGAGCTACATTAACAGGTTTTATTTTACACTTTGCTACCCTAAATCATGTCGTCCTCAAACTTATTAAAGTGCGAATACAGTAACGGGTAACAACTGTACCATTTGTTCAGCGGTACTAATATAGTAAATATTAGATTTACAACCTCTTCCAAGTAAGGTTACATCAAAGTTTTTGCTTTTCATGTTTTTAGAGGCATTTGGTAGATATGAATGTGAAAACACTGATTTTGATGGGTAGCATGTAACCACCTGATAATACGTTACTTGATGTACAATTAAATACATACGAGCGGACCATATACGGGTAGGTCAAATTTTTTTATTAAATAGTGTACGGCCTTGGAAACACAGTGCTGTCCGAAGCTAGACACACTATGAAGATTATCTATGATTATCTATGAAGAATAAATAATCGAAAGCTACAAACATCTGAATAGAATAAATCTCTTTAAAAGCATATACCATTTGTTCAAGAATATTACATTTTCAACCTCTTCCAAGTTAGGTTTTTCATCAAATTTTCAAATTAAAATAATTGTTAATAATTTAATTAATGATTTAAAATTGTAAACATCTATTATGATTACAAATATCAATATATAAAATTTATAATAAGGCATATTAACAAATATTACTAATGTTGCATCGGCATTTATTTTTCATTTGTATATTTCTTTACAGATTGGTGAATGCCCAAACAAACTGGTAAGTATATTATAATTCTTTCTAACCTCAATATTAAACTGGAAAAAATAATTATAAATTAATTACAATTTTAATATTATTACAATTTAATCGTTAATTAATGCATTGATTATGTGCACATACAGATATATATAAACATGAGAGAGTAAGAGAGAAAGAGAGAAAGAGACATATATATACTTAACATATAATAAGTCTATCAATGGCTGAAATATTTTTTGTTATAGCTATTATTTATTTCAGTTACAATAAAGTAAATATGAATAATTTCCTCATTCAGTCAGGTTGTTTTAACCTGATAATTGGCCAAACTGTCTATAAAGTTCTGCGGTGAAACTATGACGACAATTGCGATTTCATAAACATGCTTCAAACTTGTAGTATGAAATAATTATTATCTAAGTAAAAATATGTTCACTCTGTTTTGGTGTCTCTAAATTTGTTTGAAACAGAAATAAAAGTAAAATAATTTATTGACAATAAATAATTGAGGATTACGAGAGAGAATATATAATGAAAATTAAGATGTAAATAAATTATCAAATATAGTTGATTATATACAAATTAACAGTTTATTAACAAGTAGTACTTGTTAATGTTGCTTAAAAACTATTGATGGATAAGTGAATACTCCTTTGAATAATAAATTTTCACAGCTTATGGTGTTCTATTGTAAGTAATACAATGGCTCTCTGAATCACTCAAATACAAAAGGCAATACTGATGTCTATTTAATAAAGTGCTTAGATAGTAAAAGTACATTGCCCTCTTCTCTATTCATCAAAGCAAAAACCATTGATTTCTGATTATACAGGCTTTTGCTGGCCTTTAATCACTCTGACAGAAAGCATAGTTATTAAAGTTCTTTCTCATCAGGGAGCCTTTCAATAGAGATCTTCTTACATATTAACAAGATAATTGGAGCCATCATACTTTGTATAACTTCTTAACATATATCAGACTTCCACCATCTGCTAGAGTAATGTAGAGTTCATCTATGTTTGTTATAATCAGTGAATACCAATGTATCTTCAATTTTTATTACTTTTTATGTTTATATACTAATGGTACTCATTTAATTTATAATTAGTTTATGATGTACATTTATTATGAATGCTGTCTTTTCGTCTTTTTTAAAACAACTCTCAACTAAATAAATAATTTAAATTAAATAAGTATTTTTTGCACGAATAAAAATTTGCTAAAATATATAATTTTCAGGTTTAATTAATTTAATTTTAAATTTTTCTTTATTATAAGTAAAGTATAGTGAACGTAAAAAAAATTCGATCTCTAGATTTTGACGGAATTATATGTTTTGAGGTACCAAAAGTAATTTTATGAAGTTTTTTCGATGATATCTGTGTGTGTGGGTGGGTGGGAGAGTGCGTCGGTGAAACCAAGTACCATACAAATAAAACGTTATGTGGAGAATGAATTGAAACATTTTTTTCAAAATTACATTCGCCAAAGGCGTTAAAGTAAGATTTCTGTTTTCAGATAATATTTTTTTGTCGCTAAACGGCTCATTGAAAAATCATGAAAATTTCTCCAAAAATGGAACACAAAATTAGCAATTTATAAAAAAAATTAATGAAATTTCAATTACGGCAAAGAGGAATAAAGCTATAAAAACTGTTTGTTTATCCTAAACTAAGGGATTACCTGCTATACTTGTCGAATTTTTTATATTTTTTTTACATTGTTTACATTGACTTGGAATTTTTTCAGTGAATTCACCGATATAATATAATGTTTAGAAGTATAATGAAAACTTTTAAATGATTTAACGACTTGTATGTGATGTAAGAAGAATAAAATTCTTATATGTAAAAAGTTAACAAAAATTGATCATATGAAACATATAATCTCTGATCCTTTTTATAGTATGATGGGTTTGTCTAACAAATTGTTGTAATCAATCTATATGTTGCACAATTCTACAAAGCTTAATATCAGATGCTGATTTTTTTACGTTTATGTATAACATTATTATTGGGTAATATTGAAGTTTTTTGAATGAACTTTTACGTCCATTCCAACATAGAAAAACATACATTCCAACCATAGAAACATAGAAAAACGGTTTCTTTGTTTTTGTCTAATTTCCAGTTTTTTCACTATTCTAGTCTAATAGATCATACCATTATTTTTAAAAATATTAAGATTCCAGCTTTTAAATTTAAAATTATACAGAAAAGTCGGCTTTGAACTTGATTTAAGAATGAAAAGATGGCTAATTACCAACATATTTTTTCTCAGTATACATTTACAGCAAATTTATAACAGAGTAGAGCACGTGGGAAAAAATAACATTCCCTCAGAGTTAATTGGTTTTTTATGATTTTTGATAAAGGGAAAGAAAAGTGAGTTTTTAAAAAACTCTAGCATGCCATGAAATTTACAGTATAATAATTTGATAAAAGATCAAAAATGTAGAATATTATTCAAAATTAAAAAAAATTCTTTTAAAATAAGAAATGCAATTATCCTACATATTAAATTAAAAATGATCTGAAAACGACATTTTTTCTTACATGTTTATGAAATTTCAGACAAAAACTTTGTAATTTTTTTAAAATGCTTAAAATATTTTCAAGTTCTAAATGGGAAAATTTGTCTTAAGTATTGAATGTAGAAGGAGGTCAGATAATCGGTGTAAGAGATTCACGGGCTATTGGAGCAAAAGCTATGCTCTCTTGTAGGAAATTATTTCGCATAAGCAAATTTTCACATTGGCTTTTCATAATGTTATTACTGCTGTAGTTATACTAATGATTGTATATCCATTATTTTTGTGACATAAAAAAAAGGCTTATCTATTGATAAGTGGATCAATCACTATCTGTGCTAACTCAGGAATGAAAGACTAATAAAAATCTCTCATTTAGATGATTATACTCGTATTATGCTTAAATGAGACATTATACATTATATACCCAAAAAGTTTTATGTTAAGTTTACTTGTAGTAGAGTTGAGTTTAGGCTACTCCAGATTTTTTTAATTCATATAATATGACAATTTTTTTATTACAAGTACTATTACATATTGACTCAATTTATAAAAAATAAAATTAGTGAATTTGAAATAGATATACAAAATAAATGAAAACTTATAAAAAAGTAAGTAACATAATACGTAATAATGGATAATTGCTGGTCTAATTATTATGGGTGTAGACGTAAATATACGTAACTCCAACAAGGAGTGTTTGATCTAACTGGAAGGTAAACAGACTTGAACAAAGAGGAGATAATTGTACAGAAGGTAGTTGATTCAGCTTTCTGGATGTTACTTAGGATTGCTAACAGACTTTGAGGTAGTGTCAACAATATTCTATTTCATTTATAACTTTATTTTATCCTTCCCGAAATTTTATTTTTGTTCTTGAAAGCTACCAATATTTAATAACAGTTTGTAATTAGGAACATTATTCTATAATTATTTATTTATAGCGTTAGTATTGAACTTTTATTTTTTCAATTGCCATAAAACCTTATTTAAATGATTTCTTGAACCAAATTCAGTGGTACCAATGAACTGAGAATTTATTGTCACATATCCTATTACTCTTAAAAAAGTCTTTCACGTTTAATGTACTCATACTCGTATGTTGTATTTTACTACCTATATAGTAAAAATATTTGTTCATGTAAATTCTTTTGAGAGTTATTTGATTTATAAACATATTAATTTTATATTATAAAGGTGAATAACATAGATGAATTGGATTTTTACAAGTGAAGAGTTTTGTATACAGCCAGATGAGTGAATAGTAATTCAGTAAGAAGCACGAGTTCATTAGATACGAGTGCATTTTCAATTACAACAAAAATTATGAAAGGGTTATCGCATAGATTGTTTTAAAATTAACTCGAACAATATTTCTGCTGAATAGTAACACTGTTCAGATAGGACAATCAATGGCTCATAATCAACTTATATGAAGATTTCCTGATCCACAAATACCTGTGTGGTATATCATTACTGTTCTCTGAGCAACAGAAATGAGAGCCTCGTATAGACGAGTGCACAGGTCAAGTCGTCTACCACATCTGTGAAAACTAAAAGTAGGTGTGCCATCACTCCTACTCTAGTGATTAGTTGTGGATGACCTATTAAATACAGTATGCAATAATCGTTATGACAAAAGGGCATGCAAATACCTTTTTTTAGAAGAATAGGAAGTCTTGATGGTACTCCCTTTCAGATGACGTAACATACTTGCCAAATTGTTGAAAGATGGGTGAAAGAGAGAGGTTTAGAGGCCTAAAACGGTGATAATACCAGGGAATGATTGAGTAAAACTTTGGAAATGTTTGAAAGAAAAAGAAATATCCTGTAGTTTTGAGTATTTTTGTATTGCAGCTTTTGCAGTTACAGAGTAACCAGTAAAAAGGTGTCGAGGAAACAATTTAGTTTAAAGCACATTCCAACTGAACTTACATTTGCTTCTGATGATTTGCTAACTGATTGTTAGATCAAAAATACTTTGGAAATATCATAATGGCGTCAAAACATCATTGAAATGTTTGTTTGACGTCCATTTTTTACATTTAAGAATTTTATTCTTCCAACATTATAACATCTCACAATTTCTTTTATTATTCATTTAAATAAGAATTTTACTTCACTCAGTCTTTATAAAATAATTTTAAGTCAATTTAAACAAATCCTACAAGTATCAGATGATCTACTATTCCAATATAAATTTTTAGCTTTTATAGTCATATTGCTGTTTACGGTAATCGGGATTTCATGAAATCTTTTTTGTAATTCAAAAAATTTTGGATTTATGTTTCTGACAACATTTTATTAATTATAAGTAGCCGTTTGGTCTTAACAAAAATTTTCTGTTATTATAGAATTCACCATAACAACCCTTTTGGTTAAAGAAAAAACCCTCAACTAGTCCTCACAGAAAGTGCTCTCTTTACTTATCATTTTCTTTCCATCCGTCAAATGATGGCCTTGATTCTGGCCACAAATATTCAAAATCAATTATTAGCCAAACTTGTTACATTTCATTCATAAAAGTACCATTTGTTTTATATTTTGTTTTTTTTTTTTAAATTTATTTTTAAATTTTCTGTATTAATCCTAAATTTTAAAGCTCTGAAATTTTAGGAAGAAAAGAAAATCTAAAATCACATTTTTCACAAAAAAGTAACTTATTCAACATCCATTATTACTCAAAAATAATAAACACATCTATATCAAATAATTTGATACTTCAAATGGTGTAAACTGTAGACTACAAACTTTTGGATATATACCGACCCACCAAGCCACTCACCTACATTGGGACAAAACAGAAAAAACGTCAAATCTGTCAAAATCTCAAGGTTGATGTTTTCCATGATTACTATACTCTATTTATAATAAGTAAAAATATTGGCATAAAGATTGAGGGTGAAAATAAAGAAATAGAAGGAAAGCTGATTTTTTGGGTGTCATGATATAGAAGATCCAGAATAGTACCTAAAATAAATGAATTTTGTTCTAAAAATCATGTTTTCATATTCTAGAATTTTAAAGGAAACATTATTTTCAATATCATTATAACGCTATTATATATTATTTTAATTATGCCATGCTAGAAGAGCTGTGATCAAGTAAGCAGAGGGCCGCGTTTGGAATGCGCTTCTCTGTTTGTCGATGATTATTCGATTCTGTGTATATATCACAGTGATATTCATTGTACTATTAAAATAGTCTCTAGTATTATGAATAGAGATTCTAAGAGATGTAATGTGCAAAATACCTTTAAAATACACTTAAGGGTAAAAGAAGGATATTCAAAATCGTCTAGATTGGTTCAAGTGTTGACAGAGTGCTCAATAGAATGTTCATTTCTAGTTTTAGCAACTTTTCTATTTTGGGAGTCCAACCTTTACAGTTCTTCTCCAATTCTCTCCAGAACAATTTAGGGTATTACTAGTCACCGAGAAATTTCTTTGCCTGCTATGAATTTCTAATAGAATGTGCTGTCCATCCGATATTTTTGTACAGATTAATACTTAAAGCTTTTTTTGATGTTACGAAAAAGAAGAACTTATTTCAGTGACATGGGTTAAATACAGCAAGTATGATCGCAAAGTTGCTTAATGCACATCAGGTGGAACCTGTTTATTCCTCCCCAAAACCATTATATGAAAGACTGTAAAAAAATAAAATAAAATAAAATCATTATTTAACACTATTTAGGTTATCTATAAATAGTATTTATTTCCATATTTTTTATAAGTTGAATAAATAAAGCAGTTATTTGTAGTACAGTTGAGCGTAGACCAAGAATTCTTATATCCTCTCTCTCTTAAATAAACGGAAGTGCTGTTGATGATATATTTTCAGAAGTGAGCACTTAATATTTAGCTTCAAATTTAAATTGAAAGTCTTTGTATTAAATAATAATATAGTGAAATAACAACACTGTCACACTAACATAGTGCTATAGCGTTTAGGGGAAACCATCTCACAACTAGTAACTTATTTGGAAGCGACAATTTTTCTACCTTAAATTTATTGGGTTTAAATCAGTTATACAGGTAAGATATTCCAATTTTTCAACGAGTGATACATTGCAACTGCTCTTGTCACGGTGCTCCGAAGAAGGTCCTTGTTTATGGTAAGCGAAGAGTGGCCGTTCTACCTGAGTGCTAATGTGCTCCACACTCACATTGTTCCGGTCTGGAGCAGTATTTCCACTTCCTTAATTAAAACACTTAACAAAACTTGTTTCTTTACAGGCTTCATTTTTGCAAAACATTGGCAAATACACATAACTTGTTATAATAATTCTCTGCAGGTATAAGTCAAAATTTTTAATGACAGAAATACAAATTAATTTAATAACAATAAATTTCCATTTGAATTAAAATCATTCACCTAAATTGCAAAAAAAATTTTACGGCTAAACAATCTCTATGAATCTCATGATTATTGGATTTAATGTTTATTAAATGTTAAAGCCCAACTGGTCAACAAATCTCTCTACAACTGCGCAAGCGATCATTTAACACCTGGCTGCTAAATCTGCTCCTGATTTAATTTGAGAAAATGATCACATTACTTTTTCTCCTTGTGAGTTTATACTGCTACATTACTATAAGTAAATATAACATTCATGAAAAAATGAATCTCGATGTTTTGGCATTATTTGTAACTTAGGGGCACCAAGTCTTTTTAAGAAGTTATATTTATCATGTCTGTTCATACGTATTTGGGTGAGTGTGTATTGAAAAGATTGTAGGCTCGATACAGGCCACACAGCTTATTTAATGAATTCATTCATTTCGTCATTACCACGGAGGTTAGTATTATTAATATTGGAACTATAATATACTGTCTTACCTCGTACACTGCTGCTGAAGCTCTCGGACCGGTTTCGGGTGTCACCCACAAGAAGATACCGTCTTGTGTAAGAAGACACTAGATAGGTGTCACCATCTTGTTGAAGATGGGGGACACCCGAAATCGGTCCGGGAGCTTCAGCAGCAGTGTACGAGGTAAGACGGTATATTATAGTTCCAATATTAATTATTTAATGAAACTCAAGTTTAATTTAAAATCATTTTTATCAGATAGAGTGGTTGTGCCATATTGTTTTGGGGCAATATTACGTCATAAAAATGTCACTTTTTGGCCATAATTTGGTTATTTTTAACCTATTAAATCATCACTGCTAACAAGTTAAAAGAACTTTACCTATAATGAAATATACTAATTACGAGGTGTTATCAAAAAGTACGGTGACTTTTTACATTACTATAAGTAAAGTATAGTGATCGAGAAAAAATTTGATCTCGAGTTTTTGACGGAATTACTTGTTTGAGGTCCCAAAAGTCGTTTTATGAAGTTTTTTTGATAATCTCTCTCTCTCTCTCTCTCTCTCTCTCTCTCTCTCTCTCTCTGTGCGTGTGTATCCAAAGTTTGTGGTCATGCTACGGTCCAAAATTTGGGGGATCAAATCGATATTTTACACAAAAATGGGCCTCATAGTGTAGATGTGCCGTATAGTTTGGGAGCAACTATACGTGATAGGAAAGTCACTTTTTCTGCAAGTAAACTGTTATTCGACAACATTTTTTTTTCTTTTTAACAAAGAGAAAGGAAAGTAATTTTCTAAAAAACACTAGCATGCCATAAAATTTCTAGCATAGCAATTTTAAAAAGGATCAAAAATGTAAATATAATTCAAAATTGGAAACATTCATTGAAAAATAATAAATGAAATTACCCTACATCTTAAATTAAAAATTATCTTAAAACGACATTTTTCAGACAAAATAGGAATAAGTTTTAAATGGGAAATGTCAAACTCTGTTTTAAGTCTTTAATGTAGAAGGAGGTGAGATTAACTATGTAAGAGATCCAGATTATTTCATAACACGAAATCTACATTTTTACTTTTGAAAAATTTTATTACTAGTGTAGTTATACTGATGATGTTATATGAAGCCGTGGTGTGTACACAAAAATCGGCGTATATTTGATAAGTGGATGGATCACTATCTGTACTACCTCCAGGAATAAAAGACTAATAATCATCTCTCATTTAGATATTTTTATCATGGCTTAATGGGACATTATATCTTATATAACGCAGAAGTTTGGTATCATGTTTACTTATAGTAAATGATTAATTTTAAAGGAATTAACTAATAAGAACACTATTTATTAATAATTTAAATGTGGTATGTCTCAGGTTGTATTAGATTAATACATCAAAAAGTCACACTTCGCACATTTATTTTATTAATTTAATATAATTTATTTTATTTATATGTTATTTATTTTATTTATGTTTTATTTATTTTATTTAATACCTAAATTGTTGGTCTTACTGACAATGATATTAAGAAGCTAGTCATGTCAATGTCTGAATGATTTTGTATTAGTATAAGGCAAATCATCCTATTATCTTGGAGATATTTTATCAGTTGAATATAACTATTGCAATTTTAAATGCTTTCTTTAATATTCATGATCTTTTATTAATAATTTTAATGAGAGATGCTGAATTAGTATACATTGTCGTGAATGGATCGATCATCTCACAATGTGACAATAAGAGGTAAATGATCTCTTTATCTGACTGATATTGTATTAGTCTAAAATAATAGCTCATTTTGAATAATTTAATTAATGTTCGTAATAACTTATGTATAATTTACGAGAAATGTTCAAGTTATATTAGACTGTCGTAAATACATAGTAACGCTAACACATTGTGTATAGCAGGCAAATCATATCATTGTAAAAGTGTTGTTGCAGTAGTTTAATATAACTACTTTTCTTTAAACTTTTACGATAGAGCAAGGTTTTACATTATTTTAAGCTTTTGCTTTTTTTCCCCATTTTTTCCCCAAAATAAAAAAAAAAAAATTATTTCGTATGAGTTTTATATTTATTCGTATATATTCTAAGATCTAATGAATTTCTGTGATTCGAATTCCGACAGTTGAATTGTTTGATTTTCTGTAATATGGGTAAAAATAGAACAAGTCCTAAAGACGATATTGTTTAAATATAACTTTAAATTATGGACATAAGAGTGTTACCAGAAGCACTAATGATGAAATGAAAATCAAGGTTGAAATTGTAAATCTTCTAATCATGTTTTTTTTCATTTATAAGATAAATTTTTGAAATCATTACTAAACTAATAATGGAAAGCGAAGAGATTTTAAATGTAAATGACTCAATATGAAACCTAATAAAATTTGAGCAAATACAATTATCGGCCTTTTAAAAGCCCAATTTTTTTTTACCTGTCAGGAAAAAAAATACCTATTTAAAATTATTAAAAAATAATTTATTTTTTGTTGATGATAAATCATTTTCTCAACATTTAACATAATTTATTTTGATGTTGATAAATTTGAACCATGTTTATTAATGTATATTTTTATCAAGATAAATTTAGGTTAATGGATAAAATTATGTAAGGAGGTAATTGGGAGTATAAAAGACTGTTGGATAAATGACTATCCAATGTACAATAGTACATTGTAATGAATAGGATATTGGAGATCCTTTATTTTTGTTGGGAAAGATATTCTGTAATGATTATTCCCAGAACTTCAAATGTTTTCTTCTACTTCGAACTGAGTATAAGTATGATATTTTATTCCATGGTAGTTGATAGGATGAGTCACAAGTATGATATTTTATCCCGTACTAGTTGATAAGATGAGTTACAAGTATGATATTTTATCCCATAGTAGTTGATAGGATGAGTTACAAGTATATTTTATCCCATAGTAGTTGATAGGATGAGTTACAAGTATGATATTATATCCCATAGTAGTTGATAGGATGAGTTAGTTACAAGTATGATATTTTATCCCATGGTAGTTGATAGGATGAGTTACAAGTATGATATTTTATCCCATAGTAGTTGATAGGATGAGTTACAAGTATGATATTTTATCCCATAGTAGTTGATAGGATGAGTTAGTTACAAGTGTGATATTTTATCCCATGGTAGTTGATAGGATGAGTTACAAGTACGATATTTTACCTCATGGTAGTTGATAGGATGAGTTACAAGTATGATATTTTATCCCATACTAGTTGATAGGATGAGTTACAAGTATGATATTTTATCCCATAGTAGTTGATAGGATGAGTTACAAGTATGATATTTTATCCCATACTAGTTGATAAGATGAGTTACAAGTATGATATTTTATCCCATAGTAGTTGATAGGATGAGTTACAAGTATGATATTTTATCCCATAGTAGTTGATAGGATGAGTTGCAAGTATGATATTTTATCCCATAGTAGTTGATAGGATGAGTTACAAGTATGATATTTTATCCCATAGTAGTTGATAGGATGAGTTGCAAGTATGATATTTTATCCCATAGTAGTTGATAGGATGAGTTACAAGTATGATATTTTATCCCATAGTAGTTGATAGGATGAGTTAGTTACAGGTATGATATTTTACCCCATGGTAGTTGATAGGATGAGTTACAAGTATGATATTTTATCCCATGGTTGTTGATAGGATGAGTTACAAGTATGGTATTTGTAGGAAAGTTTCAGGAAGTTAAGCATATGGAACTAATGACCAAAAGACTTGGTTCAGGCCAGAGTTCACCAAAATGAAAGTAAGATCTATTGAGGAGGTTGGGCAAATGTATGGAAGGCTAGGGTAGTCTTATACCAGGGAGATTTAGTTTCCCACCTGACTTTACACTCATCGTTATACATTTAGTGTCTCAAAGTCCATGTAAAGTGTTAAAAGAAAGCATTCAAGTTTAAGTAGAATAATTACTATCTGTAAATAATATATGCACTACTTATATAACAACAAATGGTCAGCATTAAAATGACAACTAATTTAACGGCCTTAACAATAATAATATTGATATTAAAATATCAACTATTTATCTTGTGGTGTTATGATTAAAAAAAGTGTTTCTTATTTTATCATTCGGAACCAATCAATTCTAGAACAGTGGAAGCAATCTATTCTCCAATACAGTTTAATGCGCATCCACTATTACCATTTGTTAATCACGTGAATTGTCTTGGCTTAGTCAACACATTTGACTTTACAATTTTTTCTTTACTGTCCCTGCTGCAATGTTTTAATTGACCAAACGAATTCCACTTGGAAGGCTTACAGTTGTTTGATATAATTCACTAAACCTTGACCAATTACACTAAAAGCAATATCTATCTGAAAATAGTAACTAACAATAATAATGTTATTGTTATTTACTATTATCAACATAATAAATAAGAACTAGAATGATTATCAATTTAACAACGAATCTCTATATATAAACTTTGTGAGTTTGTTTGCTCACTCATTTTCCCTTGATATAGAGACCTGAAACTAAATATATATTATTTATACCTGAATAATGTTAAATAAAAGAAAATATCACTATATTCCCAAAATTGGAGCCAGGGTGTAATTGTCTTGCATGCTCCCCGATGACAGTAGTGCAAAAGTATTATAAAAAATGTAACAAATATATAATAAACTACTACATTAGAGGTTAAAAATGAATAATTTTAGAAACAAAATTGAACACAACTGCCAGATAAAATACGAATGTTCTAAGGTAATATTATAAAGACACATCCTCTCATGAATGTTATTTTATGTTAGGTAAATAAATTGAATATTTCAATTTACAAGTTTTGTTTGTTTTAAATATATTTAATTGTTTATATAACTTGAATTGATCTTTCATTTATTTATATGATAAAATAAATGTTTTTTTTACCTTTAAATGATTTTTATTTTACTAAATATACTTACTGTGTATATATCTTGAATCATGTTAAGAATACTATATCAAAAGCTTAGGTCATATAAGAATCTGTTTTCGTGGCTTAATAAGAAAAACAAGAATTAAAATTATCCCTGTCAATCATGTTCAGTGAATTAATTTCAATACCTATTGTTATAATTTCTGAGTGACACAAAGGTTCACGGGTAGTCTAGTAACTAATAATGCTAAAAATTTGAAAATAAGGCAATAGCTGCCAAGCAATTTCTTTTATTCTTCTATGACTACTTTGTCAAACTGAGTATCTTTTCGTTTTGAGCCACGAGAATAGTGGTCATCCTGAGTTTTTGATTGACTACTTTCTTAGCTCTTAAAAAGCTATTAGCAGTGTTCTACTGGTTGTCTGATAGGTTCCCTGGCTCACAACACTGCTCCTCTTGTGTGAAAAGTAACTACTCAAAACAAAATCCGACCAATGTACAGCGAATTTTACATACATTAATGTCTTCTCTGCAGCTCTACGTCATGGACCTACTCCGACCACATTAACAATTCTGTTAATTTGTCTATAAGGTTATACTTTTGTGAATATAACGTGGTAATTAGATGTTTGTAGTGTCTTGTCAGGTAATTTGCGTGTGTTGACTTGCTTCGTAGATTCCAGCCTGAGATCCATTTGATTATTCAGATTTTTGTTTACTATGGTGTTCTAGCCATAAGACAAGCAAAATTATTTTCTACTACCTGGATCACATTCCTTTTAGTTGTACTGCCAGTTACCATGGTGAACATCCTTAAGTTGCAGTGGTCCTGATTCAACTTTGTAACTGAGGGCTTTAATCAACTGTGGGATATTCAGTTATTTCAGCATGAGATACGAATTCGATATCAGAGGCAAATCTAAATTACAACTATTTTTAAGGTGGTACTTACAGATAACCGATTCTCGAATAAATACTCAGGTATTTAACCTGGATTTGTTAAGTTTCAACTAACTACCTATGAAGACAGAAAGTAGTAGCTTCAAAGGGTCTTTACTGAACTGAATGTGCATACATTTTCTAGATTCATTGCAAGTTTGGAGTCTCATAAACACTGAGAAATTTATCAAGATAATTTTCAAATTCTTAGAGAGTGAACTGCACTGGTGTATTTTGTGTTAGCAATCAATGCTTCAATACTTTAAAGCATTTTAATTAAACTATGTGATTATTCTAAAAAAAATATCCTTGTTTATGGTCCATCAGACAAAGTTATCTGCAGCATATTGATGAAAAAACCATTGCACATATACTGTTATGCAGGCATAACAGTACCACTTATAAGTACCACTGATCATATTTTTAGCACTGTATGAAAAAAGGCATTTAGTTAAGCCGTATTCATTCAGTGATATATGAAATACATTTCTTTTTCAGAAAGTAAACAACAACAAAACAATATTTTTTCAGAAGTAAATTCAGACGTGAATAGATGGCTGTAGCAAATAACCAACTTCATTAGTAGTAAGTTCACTTTATTAAAACAAAAACATGCATACAACTTTTATCTGTATTTTTATTTTCTAATAAAAACTTCTTGTGTAACATCAGCCATTAAATATTTTTTCTTAGAATTACTGACATCTCATGATCATATTTATGTACTACAGATAATACTTTTCAAAGTTTGACATCTCTACAACTCTAATATTATCCTAACTTATGTTACTTAATAATTACATGTCAATTACTTTTATATATACATGACCAGCTTATTGTCTAATTGAAACAAATCTACTTGTATAGATCATTTTGAATTTAAAGTTGCACATAGCTTGATATTTGAAGGTAATCTCTTTGAAACGAGGGTATAATTTAAATATTGTCGGATGAAGCCTTGCCCAAATAGGCAGGAACGCTAACTGAATACCAAACATGCTGACCTAAACCTCCTGACGTGTATCATTTGTCATTAAATTGGCTTTGTATGGAGGAGTTAGCTAAATCTTCTAAAACTAATTGTAAATTAAACCCATGTTTATCAAACCAGCTCATTTCATTCAGAAATTTAAAGAAATTCAAACTATATAGTACTCCTGTTAGAGATTATTTATATTGTATTTATTTAATTATTACAGAATTAATCCAAACATTTCCATTAACAGTTGGAGAAAAACCGGATTTTGTATATTTAGTATGCAAAAAGTTTGAGATAAGTATTGGATTTAATACATATAAATTATGGCAAATAATTCTTTAATTCAAAAAACCAGATGCTATCTACACACCAAATACTAAAATAAACATATTATAAAAAGAATGTAGCATTAATTTAACTATTGATTTATTTCAATATGATTGCTGAATTTTCGGTAATAATGTTGAAACTTTAATCAAAAGATATTAGTAATGACAAATCTGTCATTAGAAATCTATCTGAACTTTCTTATGCAAATTTTTAATTTTGCACGGCTTGAAATGCCGCTGGTGTCATACTTATAGTAACATCACTATGACTGCCAGTCGATAGACGAACAGATCTCAGTTTTACTTGTAATTGCTCTTTCCAGCTATATATATAAAAATTACACAGTGCTATAATAATTATATATATTAATGCATAAACCTTATAGTTTTATAATTTTAAATATATAAATAAATGTATTATTTTCATTGAAAAAACATTGCGGTGAGGCGACGTTCTAAATTGATTACTTTACCTAAGGTGTTGTTTCTTTCAGATCAGTAGTCAACTAACGTCAAATTATTACAATGAAGGAACTAATTTTCTTAACATTTTTTTATAGCTATTTATTGTATACGTCTTTATATATGTATATTTAATATTCATATATATGTAACGATGAAACATTTATAAAAATAATATTATATTGAAGTTTAGAATATAGAAACCAGAAGTATTTTTTCATGTGGATTATTTCTTGGCTAAATGAGTTGATGCCAGAATGAATGATTAATAGTTTCGTTGAAAAAATAAAACTAAATTTAACATGTATTAGACATTTACTTCTATTTTTTTTGATAAGGAGGTGAAATGCATTTACGCATATAGTGCTGGGTTTCTAGATAAACCAGATAACCTACTAAGACACCTCCTTTTCTTCTAGGAACTCGCCTGGAACCGTTTTCCACTTTACCTCAGGCTAACCCATTCATTTCCTTACGTAAGGCAGCCTGACTTTAAAATTTGTTATTCTAGCTCTTCTCAGTGTCTCTTTTTTAATGTGAGAATATTTTATCCAGCCAGCCTACCGTTTTCCACACCTCGCCTCTCTGGATCATCTTGACCATAATAGTTTCTGGGTCATCTTGACCATAATAGTTTCTGGGGAGAATATACCGATTCTCTTCACCAAGTTACTCCTTTAGCTTTTCTATTTTTGGCAAGAAAAGGATGTGTGCTCCAAATCGTCTACCGCTGAAAATACAGGCACTCGGATGTCTGGTGCTTTCTTACCTTGTATAGGTGGGAGAGGAAGTATCCATGTTCGCTGAGAAATGGTCAAGTAATACCCCACCTCTCCATAACCTCTCTCAGCCCACAATCTGGCATCCACACCTCTGCCATCTGTCTTGGGTACGCCTTCTCTCTTCTGAGCGAGCAGATTCTCTACCGACTTCTTCCTTTCTTCGGGAAATGGCCTCCCTTTCTCTCGCTAGCAGGTCAGCTGGAATGATGCCAGCTATCACCAGGACTGCTGCCTCAGATACCGTGCGATAAACTGAGCACACTCTTAAAGCTGCTATCTTTTGCACTATTAGCAGTCTTTTACTGTGACATTTCATGATGACACCTTTCCGTCTTTATCAGTGGCAGAAATCCCACCTTTGTATCGAAGGTCACTCCTAGATATTTGCCAGCTGACTTAGTCAATATTTGTGCTCCTCTGACTATCACTGACATTTACTTCTAGTAAATTACTTATTTTTTCACTGATACATTAAAAAATTAGGGTAAAAAATATATCAGCAGTGTAGATGGAACTCGGTAGTCGCCTGTTTTAGTGCTATACGTATATGAACTTTGTATCATGCATTGCTGATATCAAGATATGAGCATCTGAAATGTATCATTTGAATTTCTTAGAACGTCTATAATAGTAGGGAAAAAATTAGTGACCGTTTTGATACAAAAGTTAATAAAATTCTGTTCTGTTTTACAATATTGTCTAGAAGAAAAAGGAACTTTTATATGGCAAAGGAACTTTGTGTTCCTATCTGTAAACGGAAATCGTAGCACACTTACAACATTTTGGATAAACACCTACTAACCTATTGACATACAGCCAAATATTTAATATCGATCAAAAATGAATTATGGGGCCTTCCACGCGTGAAAAACATATATTTATCATTATCACTATACTTTACTGTAATAGCCAAAAAAATTAAGCTTAAAATAATATTTAGTAGCAATAATATTATGCCCATTCTGATTAGAACAAGTAAAGCAAACCAAATTGGGGATGGGAAGAGTTTTTAGACTACATCAGTCAATTCAAATATTTTAGCTTTTCTTTTAAGGGTTGGTCGGATGGTATGTTCTTGTAGTATCATGAAAGAAACGAGAAATATATCAAATATGTAAATATCAATATATTGCTTTTCATACTCATATTAATGTAAATAAATATGCCGCAGACACTTTTTTATTTACATAAAAGACTGAAGCCCAACAAACGAAACAGAAAGTAAAAACAATTCAACATTAACTTTGCTATAATATAAATTATTGAAAAAATGATAATTATTGTTAAAATGTATTCCCTGTGAAAGGAATGTTTGAATATACGAAATTAAACACAACCTGAGAGACATATATAATGAATACTGTCAAAACTTATTAAAAAGCTTTCCCCTGAAATTCTATCATCATGAAATACAAGCATACCATTGGTAAATCCATATTCCATTGTTAATATTTTCAACCAAAAGGAAATATTATATATATATATATATATATATGTTTTATTAAAAGTAATGCCCAATTTAACTTTTACACTTTTTCTTATCCGTTTTTCAAGTGTTCTCATACTTGACTTCCATGGTTCTGGAACTAAAAACATAAGTTCACCAAAATTTTTATTACTATACACCGACATGTTTTGGTCATCGTTGACCATTTTCAAGGTTAAAGAATATATAAAATTATTAATGATCGAAAAGTGAATAACAATTAAAATAAACTAAAATAAACATAACGAGTCCATAACACATATTCACAACTAGGGAGGTTATCAAAGGTAAAGGTATGTTGAGGTTTCACCAGGCTCTTGGTTACCTTCCATCCGTCATTTGTATCTGGGAAGGTAATCGATTAACTTCTATACCTCTCCCAGACTGGTTCGCCTTCTGACTGCCTTCATATAATTTTAGAATTCTTGAAAATCCTCCTCCTTGGCTGTTAATACTAGGTTGCTTTTCGAGGATCAAGATAGCTTCCAAAATTTGCAATCTGGTGTGGTCATGTTCTTGTTGTAATATTACAGTATTGTCTGTTAACATTTCCCTGGTTAATTGCACTCCATGTGTTAACCTAACGTGCTCTTTGGGTCCTCCGGCTCTTTGATAACCTCCCTAGTTGTGAATATGTGTTATGGACTCGTTATGTTTGTTTTAGTTTATTTTAATTGTTATTCACTTTTCGATCATTAATAATTTTATATATTCTTTAACCTTGAAAATGGTCAACGATGACCGAAACCTGTCGGTGTATAGTAATAAAAATTTTGGTGAACTTATGTTTTTAGTTCCAGAACCATGGAAGTCAAGTATGAGAACACTTGAAAAACGGATAAGAAAAAGTGTAAAAGTTAAATTGGGCATTACTTTTAATAAAACGTGTATAAATGAAGGCCTGCTCCCCAAATATATATATATATATATACAAAACTAAAGTTGCCAACGTTTCGGTCTTTATTTAAAACCTTTTTCATAGGCAGAAGTATAAATTTTGAAACAGAAAAACTAAGTATGACATTACAAATTATTTTTCTTTGTAAAATAATTTGTAATGTAATACTTAGTTTTTCTGTTTCAAAATGGTTTTTTGTTTCTATTCCACGGTCGATACTTTTATCAATATATATATATATATATATATATATATATATATATATATATATCTGTACATTATGCTATAAGTCTATTCCTAATCTGTACTATCTACAATCACCCCTCAGGATTTATTAAGAACTCTGGGACAGTAATTCTTTTTCGGTGAATATGTTACTTGAGCTAACACCAGATATATTTGTTTTCTCTTCATTATAAAGTACTTATATTCGTTGTCGTACGAATCATTTTTTATATATAGCGAACATTCTTATAAATTCAAAATACACTGGAAAACGAAAACTTTTTGTGTTTATTTTTAATAACTTGAAACAATATTTTCACCTTACTTGTTAGTATCTTGTAATACAGTTGAAAAGATTATTACAAAGTGATTTTATTATACTATAAAGTATAGTAAAATTATATATGTACTTCGACACAGTAAAGACTATAATTGAAGAGCTGAAGCTGACTAAGCGGCTTGCTTCAGTGAAGTCAGTATCAGTAAAGAAGACAAATAATTTTTTCATGATTTATAGAAGATAGGCTTCTATTTTATTAAAATAATTACATATTTTAAGTTAATGCATTGTTATATTGCACATAATTTAAAAATGAAAATAAACTAACAGTTTATGCTGAAATTTAATTTATTTAAAATATTCTTTACACAACTGCTTTAAGTTTTAATATTGATGAAATTGTACTCTGATCAACCTGTCGTAGGGATGTCAACTCTCACGACGTCATCACATATTTCCAAAATGTTGCTCTTCCTTGGTTTTCATTAAATATGTTCTGTTTTTCCCTTAAAACTAACCAGTCCTCAGTTGTGCCCCATTAATATTGTTGGCATTCTTTCCTAATTTAGCAAACTCTCCCTGTTTATTTTCACCCACCAAATCTTCAATGATTGTGAATCGTAGATTCCACCTATAACATTTAAAAGACAAATTTTTTGAGATGATCTAGTTTTTAATGGTCAATTTTACGTCTGTCAATTGGAGTGTTTCTTTTTTCCATTACTACTTATTTTACTGGTGTGCATAGGCTTGGACAGTTATTAAGAAGTTCTCCTTATTCGCAGTTCTTTCTATTCTACTTCTTCTATCTGTAATCAACCTTCCGACATTTCTTACCAAATAATTCCTAACCTGAGGAGTATTTTTCTCCAAATCTTCCTAACTCTCTTAGTGAAATGAAACAATGTAGACAGTCAAACACGTCATATTATTACTCCAGTTCTTACTCTTTTTTTTCGACGGTCATTTCCACTCAATCCATGTTATAATTCCTGTACTTTCTGAGCCTAAATCTACTGATTGAATTGCACTTAATGCGATGTTTTTTGTAGTTTAGATCTAACTAACCGAAGCCTTTTTATGTATTGTCATAGAGTCTCCACCTGTCACTACAACGGAGTTCTTCTGACATTCTTGCTAATTCCACATTTTTGGTTTTAATGACTGTTTTTGTGTTCAAATTCTTAATAAAATTGCCGTATTTAACTCTCATCCTCAGAGGATGGTCATAAGTAGATCAATAATTAATAAACTAACAATTAAATCATTTGATCAATTAAGTAATAAAAATACAATGGGAAGAACATTCATGACACTGAAATTAATATAATTCAAAAAAAGAGAATATAATAATAGAAATATATTAGAATATTCAATCAAATGGTGTAACCGTGCTGAAAACATCTCAAAACATAGCTAATAACAGTTTCTTATGTCCAATCGACTTAGCACTTGCTTCATACCGTACAATGTTATACATGTTATACAAGTACAATGTTATATGCCAATTTTAGTACTTGGCATAAATAAAATAAATTCTTCATGTATTTTTTATTTAATAAGCTAAATCCTTGAAAAGTCAAGTTTAAACATGTATGATTACAACCAGAACTAATAATGCAGTTTATCAATCTGTAATCCAAAGTAATTAAGAATAATTACTTTTATTAAATAATAATTTAAAATATAGGATAATTTTCTACCATCACTTTATTTATTGAGCAAAATTTATCTAAATTTAAGGGAATGCTTAATTTTACATACATATGTATAAATACATGTTTTTATTATTCATGTATTACAATTTTGGTTATTTAAAAATAGGCTTGGCTGACAAGTGTAAATGTTGTCAACAATAATTGACTTTGATTTAGATTGTTGGAAAAAGAATATTTACATTATTGTTTTGTAGGATCATGAGTACGAATAGAAACACATATATAAAACTGTTTCTCCAGTTTCGGATTGCACGACAAAAAAGGCTACTAAATATTCATCAGTGAGACATAATAACATTTTGGACATTCCAAAAAGTTACAAGGGATGAAAAGCACTTGACTTGAATGCTTATCTTTGACGTTATTTTTTTGATAAGGTTCAACGGGTTGAGAGATCAGAGGCAGAAGGACGCTTCTTTATAAAATTATTTCCCCCATTTTCATATTCCTTCTTACAGAAACTACTGAGATAACGTTCAACAAGCATTTTTTGCCTGCCCTAATTTCAAAACATTTCCATTTTTTGCAAGTTTATTTTGTTCAGTAATGTTATTCTTCTTCCAACTCTTGAGGAAAGATAGAAATTTTACTGGGGGTTTTCAAATAAATTCTAATTATATTTGTTATTGTTACAACAAAATTATATTTATGGCTCTAACTTTTAATAAATCTAAACTGAAACATACCTCAGCAGTTCTGTTTGAATATATCTTGGGTATCATTATAATAATTTTGTGATAGTAAGTGTATATGTTATTTATTTTTCATCAGATATATTGAAGGATTAATATATTTTAATATATATTTCTTGATTGCTCATTAAACTATAATGTTTTCGAACTTAGGCACTTAATAACATCACCTTCTCTTCTAATAGTTATCCTTATATTGCACCTCATTTATTTTGTATAACCTTTTTGTATGCTAATTAAATAATATGATAATATCATGCTGATTAATCAAACTAAATAATTATATTCTGTTTTATAAACTCTTCAGACTTCTTAACTCTTCTAAAGAGAAGCATTTCTAAATTACGGAAATCACCATGGTCGCAACCAGTTGCCTACAAATTTACTTAAGCAAATAACTGTCGGGATTCATAAGCTTCAAATATAATCTCAGTAGTAGAAATACTCGAAATTATAATTATTATAAATAATTTATTATTGTACTTGATAATCTTATTGGGGAAAACATTAGTACGACCTTCTTTAATAGACATCAATCTAAGCGATAAAAGAATGTTAAAGGAATTTAAAAAAACTTGGACTTACTGAACTTTTCTGTAAGCAAACACAATATCAAACTCTTACATGGCAATAATTCAAACCAGAGGTTTCATATTTTGTCAAAAAGTTGGCGATTACTGCTTTAAACTGTGATAAAGAGGAGCAGGTTTGCACTGGGCGAAAGAAAAAGGCCGCTGGAGGAGGAGGAAGCTCTTTCGCTTCACTTTCTCCACAATCCTAACAATCTACTTTTCACCCTTCCAACTATTATTTCCTTGCAAGGCTGCTTTTAAAGAATGACAAACACTGTTAGCAAGACGATTTTCCCTTTTGTTTTAAACAAGTCAGGTGAAGTTAGTTATTGAAGTGGAGAAGTCCACTATAAGAATGACAAACCGAGTCTGCTTTTCATTCTCTTGTTGATCACCATGAAGGTACCCTAGAAAAACAAACAGTTTTTTTTTGTTTCAATTTAAATTTTTGTAAATAGTGATGTCTATTTCTAGGATATTGTGTCTAATGCAGTTTTCTCTCTTTTCTTACTTCCTTACCTTATTTGGATCATATCTGCTGAGGAATTTCATACCACATCCCGACTACCTGCTTTCAAAACTGTTTCTAAGGTATAATTTATTTTTTAAGAATGTTATATCTCATTTTTGTTAACAAAAACTACAGTAAATAGTTATTATATTTGGAGTAATTCACATTCAACAGTACTATAATTAAATGTAATAACAAACTTGTGGACAAACAATTGAGTTTTGTTTTTATTTTAATGTGCTTATAGTGTATAATCTATAGCTATGGTATATCGAAATACCAACCACACTGGTAAATATTATCAAAATCAAAGTTGTTAAATTAAATGAATTATTTAATTTATTTGAATGTGCTTATATCTATTGATTGATGATAAAAAACATAAATTATTTATCTAGGAAGATCTGAAATATTACTATTATTATTAAACTAAAACACTGAGTCCAGTTGGACTCGTGCTCACCGCTGCTATATGTTTCCCATTCTGCTTCATTCTCTATTTCTAGAACTATCTTCTAGAATATAGATAGAATTTCACCATTGTTTTTAGATATATAACTCTACCTTTTGCTGGTTTTAGGTATGATTGGCACATTATTCGTGTAACATTAATTGTTGCTAGCTTAAGTGGTATATGAAAACTCAATGTTTGGTTATATATTCTAAATATGTTTTTAATCCTTGTTCTAAAGGTGTTTTTTTTTAATTTCTGACCAAATTTATGTTAGTTAGAATGTCTTTTTAGGCCTAAATAGTCACCGTTTACCTAACAATCTTTTATCCAATTCCTGTTCATCAATTCCTCCAATGCCGTTACGAAA
Source organism: Hermatobates lingyangjiaoensis (assembly GCA_026182355.1). Lineage (NCBI taxonomy): Eukaryota > Metazoa > Arthropoda > Insecta > Hemiptera > Hermatobatidae > Hermatobates > Hermatobates lingyangjiaoensis. Next base: position 406,657 of record JAPFBL010000047.1, on the reverse strand, counting down.
ACTGAGGTGTGTTGTAAAAAAAGCTGCAGCAACTTCGTTTGTCTTCACACTTTTCTTACCGGTACACTGCCTATTTCGCTGTATTCCCTTGTATCGAGGTACTCACCGAAAGTGAACTTATTTGTAGTGGTTATAATGGTAATTATACCCATCAGTATACCAGTTAAGAACTCTTTGCTTGAAATCAGGGTGATTACAATTAAGGAGGCCACTTGTGATCACTTTGACGGTCTTATGGAATTCTATAGGGCAGCTGCCTTTTTGGTAATATATAGACCAAACTATTAATGTTCCACTCTATTAAATATTTGTAAATTTTATCTCCCTTAGTGGAGCTTCCATTTCGTACTACCTCAAAAATCTATGAATTTTCTTTTTTGTGATAAAAAATGGCCTACACTCAATTTCCCGTAAGTAAATATAATATAAATCGCGTTGAACCAAGTGCTTGTAATCACTTAAACATCCGTTATAAAAGCTATACATACACTGAAAATTTTTGTGTGAACATTGTGTTAATCCATTCTGAAGATTTTGTATTCATAAATCTATGTACTTTTGCGAATCAGAGGATCAGCCTTAGTTATAAGAAATTCAATTCGTACAGGAATAAAAACTAAAATAAGAAAAAAATCTGGAGTGGCTAACGCTCAACATTATTAGAAGTAAACACAATATCAAACTCATTAACAACCAACTGATGCTTTGTTTAGTGAAACAGTTTTGTTCCATAACCATCCTTGACACCATGGAATGTATCAGACAATATAGGTATGTTAGACTGGGGTTAACTTTCTTACATTTAACAATTTTATTCTTCTAACATACCATATTAACTTATTCAAACAATTCAAATTTTTTTTAATACATTTCTAAGTAATAATTTTATTATACTACAAGTGTACCCGTGTCCCGTTAGATCATCCAGTTTCTTCCTCTTTAATGCAATCATGTTCATAAAAATGAGGATAAACTCTAAATTGATTTTTAGTAAAGAAGATAATGAAAGTATTTTAAAGACAATGCTCTTCCGTTTACAATATTTTTGTACAATTTGTATTTTACAAAAGAAACTAATGTTTCCTTTTGTGTGACCATACTGAGAGCAGTATATAATTGGCCATGTTAAAGTCTTAACTAAAGTAAACCTCCTAAACCTCCCGGAACATCGGGAGCCTTACTCTGTAATCTTTATTGAAATAGATATATCAAAAAAAGAAAATTTAGGCAATAAGACAAAGTGTTATTTGATTAAGAACATAATTCTGTGCCGTTAATATTATACTTATGTTAATTTGATAATGCTAAACTAATGTTTAATAATGTTTAACTTCTGTTACCATAATAAATATCATTTACTGATATATTAAATAATCATTTCATATTCTTGTTGAATATTCAGTGAATTTGATCTTTCTAACTTTATTAAATCATTATAATTTAAATCGAGTAACTAATAATATTTAAAATATTGATGTTCAAAATCGCTTTGCTATCATATTTAAAGTCATCTTTAGTTCACTTAACAAACAATACAACATTTATATAACGTTTTGGAAGCTTATTATATTAAGTGAAGGTTTCTTTGGTGCAGATGATAGAGCGATGGACTACAAATTCAAAGGTCGTAGGTTCGATCCCCTCAAGATTTACATTATTTTATCATATTTACCACTCGGTAAACTTCGACCACTCTCGTGTTACCATAGATCATACTCGAGCGTGACACATGTAGTTACTAGCGTATGAATATATGTTATTATCTATGCATTTGATGTTACTTTTACACGATAGAAACATTAAATTAAACTTAAACTCAATTTATTATGAAATTGTTTGACACTATGTTTACTTGTGACAAAGTTCCTATAGGATATTACAGACCTGCAAAGCTACAGATTTTTATATCAATTTTGTCATTGTATATTTAAAATTTCTGACTTTTTCAAAGAAAATTTATATTAAGACAATATATAATATGAATTTCAATGTTTTTAGAATTACAAGAAGCCGAAGTTAAAGGTAGCGTCCGTTTTGACATGAAATGCGAGAAATTACTTGACATGCTTTCATACATCATACACACAAATAACTATATTTGTCGAATATCATTAGAATCTGTTAAATGGTACTGCATGTAGGTTTGTTCTAACAGATTTGTTAGTCCTCACTCCCTAATCTACAAGCAGGCCAAATCATCAAACATTAGTCATGTGTACCTGTAATTTGAAAATAAATTTCAATAATAAATAAATCAAAAGATTGAACATTGAATGTTAACAGTCGGTGTAAATAATGAAACTTTAAATTAATTCGTTCAAGAAATATAGCTAGTGCATACTATTAATATAGGTCATACCACACTTGACCTTAATATATTGCAGATTTACACCTTCTTATCGTACATAGTTATATTAATTCAATTATTTTACTAAATTGTTGCAAAATGCCTTGTTTCTGATCTCTTTTCTTTGAAATATAATTTAAATGAATTTGTATTATATCAGGTATGCGTTTGTTACTGTCAAGTGATAGTATTGATCTGTGGATTTTGTTGGAGGGTGTTGGGCCACTCATGTTTGACTGACATCTAAAAATTTACCAGACTGGCAAACAGTTTATCATTTCTAAGGATAAGAGGATAGACTGCACTACTATTTATGACAATGTACTATGATAGGATGTGTAATATAATGCGATAAAAAAATAAAATTGAACGAAGTGATTTATTGTTAACAAAGAAAATTAAAGAGCATGCATTTAACATAACTTTTTCGTAATATAGAAGATTGTTTGACTTCATTGAGCGAAGTTAAATAATATGTAATGAACATACTTAATTAAGAGGCCGTAGTCGAAAGAGGTCGGAATGCTTTTAAACAGATTCTGAAAATTCTTCTTTGTTCTGAAAATTCTTCGAGTATAAAAATATTAATGGATAGTTCACTCTCTGATAATACATCAAAATGTAATATTTAAACATTCAGTTAAATGATCGCAGCATAATTCCACTGGGTAATAATGCCTAAAAGGATTAATGATTGAAATATTAAAAAAGTAGGAAGATAAACATTTACTGGTAATCAAATAACTTTTTTCAGAATTACTCCTTGATATGTACTGTATTACAGTTTCAAAGAAAAAACAGTGAAAATATGTAGTTTAGGGAGTTTTATTTGCAATTAATGATTGTTCCTGATTAATATTTAAATAATAATAGAAATAGGATCTATCACTAAAGTACTGTTACAGGACATGACCTAATACCGAAATAATGCCATTTTTTGTTTTGATTGCGAGCTGGTATGGAATAGAAAAAAATTTTCTGTTTACATTAACATGTATCTCAAACGATATATCTTACCGTTGTATAAGCACATGTATGCTGATGTATCAATATTTTGGATAATCCCTGGTAAACTCTCATAGAGAACGTTTTTTGTAAAAACAATACAATGCATTAAAAGAATTATAAAGAATCATACTGCAAATTGTTTTCCAACTATAATTTTCTGAAAACATTTTATAAGAATTACTGAACAGATTATGTATATATATTATAGCATGATGACAAACCATATTGTATGCGTCCTTGCAGGTTTCTCCCAGGGGGACAACATCTGTGAGATTAAGAAGGAAAAGGAAATTCTCTACACCTATTCCAGGGATCAGTGGCACTGAAAATCATGAACAAGCTGTCAAATCTTCAAGATGTTTGTATAGAGTTACACTTTACTGTTCTATGTATAATGAACTATTACGAGAACCCGATATCCTTCGTATGCTTTGTTTGATCAATTATATCATCGTTGTAAAGTAGAATGAATTCGTCGTCAATATGTAGTGAATTGAACAAAAAAACTTAAATAGTTTTTAAATATCAAAAGACTGAGGACTTAATAAATTAGTCTCACACTAGAAAAACAACTAAATAATTAAATATTGATGATTAAAAAAAAGTATTAAAAATAAGCTTGTAAGGGACATAAACAATAACTTATGACTAAAAGAACACATCTCTGATACATAACAGATAAAATAACTTCCTAAAATAGTCGTAATTTGTAAAAAAGATATTAATTAATAAAAAAATCTTTGCTAATAGGAGACTCGTTAATATTTTTTTTAAAAAAAATGATAAATTACTGAAAGAGAAGTTTCTCAGAAACTAGGTATTTAAATCATGGTATAAATCAAGACAAGCTCTACTCATTTCTAAAATCATTTTTAAATGTTTAAAATATGACAGAGAAGATAATAAAAAAGAGAATTTTATTGAGATTAAAAAGCGGGAAGATAAAAATACACTTATTATGAAATAATTCACAATTACTCCTAGAATATATATTTTAGAGAGTTTTATTTTCAATTTGATATGAAAAAATTTGGAGTGGCCTACACTCAACTTTACTATAAGTAAACATAATATACTTATTAAGAATATAATATATAATGTTCTATTAAGGTATGATATAAATAGCTAAATGGGAAATGTTATCAGTCTTTCATTCCTGGAGGTAGTACAGATAGTGATTGATAACTTATCAATAAATATGTTTATTTTTATATATCTCACCACTGATTCATATTAATAATAGAAAAAAGTCTAAAGAAAATTGGTGTGACATGTCACACGAATATAATTTATCTTCTTTTAGAGAAATACAGGGTGTCTCAAAAAAATGTACTCACTCTTAGAATGACTCTTAGAATCACATGTTTCGCGACGTTTGCGAATTCCTTGGTGCGCGTTATCAGCGTTGTCTGGACAATAATGGTCATCAGTTTGAACATTTGCAAACATGATTCTTCAATTACATTTGTCTCATGTATTAGATGCTATTTCATTTCACTCTATGTTCATAAATAAATGTTTTGTCGTCATTCTAAGAGTGAGTACATTTTTTTGAGACACCCTGTAGATATTAAATTAAATAACTAAAAGATGTGAATAATTCTTTCTTTAATCTTGACCAGAATTTATAAATTGAAAAATAAGTATCAATACTAATAATTGTCACTTAAAAGAATATAGATTTCACTAAATGAATTAAATAATGAGGAAATCACATCATCACTGTTTGGATACACCCCAACAAAAATGTCCTCATTCATTGCTATTTAAAGATTGAATTTCTATTAGTAACATAAACAAAAACAAAATAACATTTATATAACATTATAATTATTATTATTGTTATTAATAAAACTAGTAAAAGATTAATATATTTTTAAGGCTTTATTTTGATAATTTAATATTAATTAAATAAATAACTTAAATATATTTGCACTTTTAATTTTAAAGTAAAATTGATATTTACTTTTGAGGACGAATTCCACATTGAAATTATTATTATAATGCTTTTATTGTATGATTACTGATAGCCTTAATATATATTATGTTTGGTATATTTGAAAACAGCAGCCAGCATAAATCAGAATGAAAAAATACAAGCAATTATTTTATTTATTTTTCCGAATACACGAGGTTTTATAAAAAAAAACCTCCTGTATGGTAAAAGTTCTGTATTTTTACAAAAAAAAGTAGAACTTTTTGATTTCTAATTTGTTTATAATAGTGGCATAGCTACTCGTATCATCAGAGTGGGACGTCTTCTATCATGTCCATTTTCATGCGGAATTAACCAGTCATCACATATAGGTTTATTGTATCAAAACAAGTCATGCTTATATATATCGTGCTATATTTTATTTCATACTAGCTGATCTACCCGGCTTTACCCGGGAAACAATTTAATTCCAACTCTAATAATGAATTACATGACACATGAAACAATTTAAATTTTCTATAATTCCGTTACACTTAACTTTTTTTGAGAAAAACAAAATTATTACAGAATTAAAATTATAGATTACGCAAAAAAGATATAATCTAACACTGATTATAAATATCACATACTGTATAATACAATTGGTAGTTCATAGATTAGATTAAACAAATAATAAAAGGAATATTTTTCGCCGAACAATAGATCAAGAAATTTTGAATGAAGTCTTAGCTCATTAAATGTGATATGTCGTATCTGTTAAATATAATGACACGAATTTTAAACCCACAAATCGTTTCAATTACCTGCGGCTGCCATTACCAATTAAAGTCAAAATGTAAACAAACAGGTTATACAGCAAACCTTATCTATTATATTTTTGGGATATTACCTGAACCACAACTCTGATTTTTAAAAAAAACTTTACATAAACCTTCCCGGGGATATACCTAATAATTTCCTAAATATCCACGGCGATTGGATGTATGGTTTTTGAATCTATCGAGAACAAATAAACAGACATACATTCATTTTTATATATAGTGAGATTATTAATGTAATACACGTTACATATCTAATTTTTAATTATAAAAATAAATTAAATGATGGTCATCATGAAAAAATCCTATCTCGATATGTTGACAAATCTACAAAATTTGAGGTCCTATGAGCCCATATTTGAATTCTGATGGAATTTAGTTTTTGTTGATATCTGTGAGTTGTATGTGCGTGTGCATGTAGTGTGTGGTAGGTGTGTGGGTTACTGTTAGACTACAGGTTGGACTAGTTTATACTACAAGCAATATAGATGCCCTTTATGGTTTTTGGATAACATTCCATAATAAAAAGTCACTTTCTGAATATCAATAAATGACTTTAGACATCAAGTTCTCTAATTTCTTCCCCGAATGCACTAACTACAAACTGTTAAACTGTTATTATTTTGGGATAATATAACTTCAACAGAAAAAAAATCAGGTTTTTTAATAAGAGTAAAAACCAGATTTGCGTTAAAATGTAAAAATGTGGACTTATGATTAATTTTAAAAGTTTGTAGAAACGATACTCAGATAAGCTCGTTGATAAGCTCTTTCTGGGAGAGATGAGTTATTTATTTTCTTGTCAGAGTTACTTCGACGGAAGGCACATTGCGGTACTTAATGAATTCAGAAATTTAACCATTTTAACCGTCAGAAAATATTTTTTTTCGTTAAACTAGTAAGTACAGAATAATGAAATTTCGTGAAAATGAGATAAATAAAATATATACTATAATATTAAAGTACTATTCAAGAAGTTTTATTGCTGGAAAAGGCGATATTGCTCTGAATCGTGGAAACTCATCTTGTAATATTCCACTTGTTGAAATGGTTGGATTTATTTATATGGACTTAAAATTTATTATCAGATTTGAGTCAAACTGAATAGTTATTTAAAGTTTAATGAAATAAATAAGTAAATCGTTTAAAGTGATATGAAAATGGAATAAAATTCTTTCATCTCTAAAAAGAAACTCAAATAAACATATATGAAAAGAACAACTGTAGAGTTTTGGTGATTTTCTTTAGATAAATCAAATATATTGCTATGATGTGGGAAACCATTTCCAGTAACTAAAGTAAATCTAAGTTTGATGCAATTTACAATGATATTTCGTGCAATTATCGCGAAATAGTTAGCTTAAAATATACTAGTCATAAAGATTATGGATTATACTGAAATTAAACATGGTTTAGCATTATGAAGACGGACTGTAATTGTAGTTATAATTTTATTATGTATGACATAAAAACTACATGTGATAACTATATAAGTCAGCGATGGCGAATCTATGACACGTATGTCAATGTTGACATGCAAACTCATTTATAGTGAGGCATGCATCTTCAAAGATAAGAAATATCATAATTTAAATTGTCTCTCATAACAGCCAAAATTAGTTATTAATAATGTTATTCATTCTGTAAATGATAATTAATATTTTATTTCTGAAACCAGACCTGTATGTACACGTACAACAATACTGCTTAACAAATAGACATATTAAAAACATTTAAACATATTGTATTAATATAATTCTTAATTATATTAATACAATTAATTAAATTAATACAATTTAATACAAAATTAATACAAAATACAAATACATTCTAAATGTGCTTAATGCTAAATTCTAGTTTCATAATTTTGGTTTTTGTATTTTAAATGGCATTATATAATAAATTTAACATTTAAATATATTGTTTTAATATTGATATTAATATGAAATTCTAAATGCTAACATGTTTAAATTTGGTTTTTTAAATTTGGTATTTTAAATGGCATTAAACAAATAATTGACTTACAAAAATTATAAATTAATATTTTTTTTTAATCTTTACTTTTGCGATATGTGTATCGATTTTTGACATGCCAAATTTTTGACCAGATTTTTAAAATTTTGACACGCCTAACTGAAAAGGTTTGCCATCACTGGTATCAATGCTATATGAGTGATTGGTATTTCAAAGAAGTAATACTTATTGAAATGGATTTATTTTAATAAATAACATTTTATTCTCAAGATAAATAGTATAGTCTGATTTATCCACAATCAGACAGGAGACAATCAGCTGAGAGAATTGCTACAGAGTTATTAATTGGAATGTGGTTTCTTCTCGTATTACGATGGAATGTAACAATGAAGCGAGTACAAAGATACGAGTAGAATCTAGACTAGCCTGCACACAGCAGTACTATAAGTGAACAATATCAAACTCCATGACAACTAAGTCTCTTTTGTTTTCTTGTAATGTGACATACATATTAATCAGTGATGTATCATTTGCTTTTATGTGATCTATATTCATTTTATCAATCCATGAAATTTAAAGCCATACATTAATCTGACATGTTATAATTATTAAACTGAGGGTCATATTAATATGTCACATTATACATCCCATTGTTGTAACTAAATTGAACTTCAAATTTTGAGTTCATTAATGACTTTTATAAATGTACATAGAGAAGTATTCCTCACTATTATAGTTTTAGGTATGTTAGGACAAAAATCTTTATCCCCTCCAATTCGGTTGCTTGTATTTATATAAAATCAAAGGTTTCTACCTCTAATATACAGAGTTTTGCATTTGTCATCTGATATCAAATACAACTTCCATAAATAGTGGTTAAGAAGGCAAAGTTCTGATAGATATTCTACACATATTTTTAGACTCTCTCTTTGAAGATATAGAATTCTCTACAATAAGTATAAAAGTTGTTATTTACGAATTACTCTTTCATGTTCACTCTATTAAAGGAGTTTAAAATTCCTTTCGCATTGTAGAGGATACGAACAGTCATTTTCATTATTTGTATTTATAAAGTATACTTTTATAAAAAACAAATTATTTACATTTGTAAAGAATTTGCTAAGGTATCACTTTTAACATGCTCTGATTATTCTGAATAGTCAGAACAGAGGATGTCCTTGGTGCTTGATGACTAATTAGGCCATGTTTTGCTTGGCTATTTAACAGAACTGTATTGATATAAGTACTGTCTACATTTCTTACAACTTATTTTTCGTTTTTTTTTTAGAAAAGTTATTAAATGCTCTCAAAATTATTATAACAACTAATTAAACTGTTATTTTAACACAGTTTAAAAGAACTTTTATTACTGTAATTTATTGTACTAATTCCTACAAGTTCTAGTATTTTTGCCTAGATTTGAGAAAAATTAATTTTTAGTGAAGAACTTCTCTGTTGCTGGTGCATTAATGAAAAGTTAAAAAAATTAATGCAATAATGTTTTCTTTGCACTATCCCATATTACAAAATCAGGTGACAATGAACATTATTATTAGTCAGTGTAACATTCTACTGATTGGGGCAGGTAGTAGTGGAGGGGCCCATTGAGAGCCTCTGAATGATCGTATTGACCCTCTGTTAAGAGCCTCTCTTATCTGACAGAACGCAGGAGTTTCCATCAAGTCAATATTAAACTTCTCCTTATAAGTAAGACAGACCAGAACATCTATACTGCTATAATTATTATTTCTAAACTTATTGATTTAATAATGTTATAGTTATTGCAAAAATCAAAAATTTTTAAATTAAAGTTAAATTAAACTCAATTATGACCCTAATGTGATATTGAACGAACAACAAGTAACGACTGTTCACGGGGCTATAGTGTTGGTTCATTAGTAGATGCATTTCACAGCAGTCGGGCAGTTCATGGTTGCTTGGTCTTATAGTCAGACACCGTCTCAGACACTAGCCAGGGAAGGAGTGTCAATATACAGTGAGTTTCGTTTGCCTTTGAGATGAAATTTATGGTTTAAATGGTGGGAGAAATCGTGGTAGTAGACTTTGTTAAAGTGGGTTACGACACACTGGCTTTTAGTTCTCAATGCTCACCAGACAAAAAGCTCAATTGCTCACTGGAATTGCTCAGTTTATTCCAGTCTGAGATCCATTTAAACGTCGACATTCCTGACTGAAAAGGCATCCCAAACAGCAGAGAGCTTACAGCAGGGGCTAAACCTTTATTTTAGAGTTTCTGTATTTTAATAACTTTTACTAATGACAGTAGATCAACTCTCATAAGTTTGATGTGCCATATAAATCATACTGCGCTGTGATTAATGTCATTAACCAAGAAAGAATTATTTCATTTTCTTTATCACATTATGTTTTAAATAAAATATATAAGTGTGCTTTACTTTTTAAGTTTTTTAAATTAAACTGTTATTTAATAACTAAATATTCAACTGATTTAACTAAAAATATGTGATCATGTAAAATGCTACAGCAGATAAGCTTAGTATATAGTTTGTCCGAGATTTGAAGGTATACATAACAGTGACTAATTCAGTAGTTCATTTCAAAATAGTTTAAAGAATATGTGAAGAAATCTGAGGATGGCCCTATGTATAGCCTTTATTGATAGATGGTCAAACTCTACCAGATTAAAATATTGTACCATTTTTTAATAACCATAAAAGAGATTTTTTTAAACACTTAAATAAGATATTAATATTATCTTCATTTTTAAAATAATTATTTTAATTTTTACAAGAAATCATAGCATAATTATCACCAACTATCTAAAAGAAAGTAATAATTGTTAACAATAATTTGTTAAAAGATCCGAACTAAAGCAGGAATTTATTAGCATATCATTAAAGTTAATAATTCTATTAACTTGAACAAAAGTTTACCAAGTTTTACTTCATAAATGAGACAATTATTATTCTTCTTTAATTTAACTTGGAATTCATTGTCTAGATAAATAAGTCAATTGAATGCATTTAGAATCTTCTTTCATTGGAGATATGATTCAAATAATAAATTATATTTAATTAATTTATTCAATGGATACTCAAAGTGAGTAACGCGATAATATTTTTATGAATCCTTTAGTTATTCATTTTGTGTTGTTTGAAATTGAAAACATTGGTTTTAAAGTATTGAATACTGTAAAAAAATCTGAGTGGCTTACCTTCAACTTTACTAAAAGCAAACATGAACGAACATCACTCAAACTCGTTACAATAATTTGAGTTTTCGTTTCATTTAACTGTCGTTACGATATTATCACATGCATTCCGATAAATTATTTTAAAACTTATGAATAAACAGTTTAATAATTTCATTTCTTTATTATACCATATACACTTTATCAACTATTAGAAATTTGATATCAACTATAGAGCAATCAGGTAAGTTCTGTTAAACTTAGTCTCTGAGAATCATGTATTCTTGCGCAGGGCTACCATATCTATCAAACCTGAGATCATATCAGAACTTCCCTTTTCGTTTATTTATTTTGGTTATAACACTTTTTTTAGACAAGCATCCATCATGCAATGGAAAGAACCAGAAAATACGTGTTTAATTGGTGTTGGTTTAAAAGATATAAGAATTGCATTCTTTTTTTTACATGTCATATTAACTCATTAAAACATACATTTTTTTTATTAAACCTCTAAATTATAATATTCTTTCATTCAATTCACTTAAAAAAATTCTTGGCTAATTTAAGCAATGTACCCAAATGTAAAGAAATCCGACAAGTATAGGAGGTGATCTATTATTCCAAGATGAATTTTCAGTTTTTAAAGCTTTGCAGTAATCGAAATTTATAGAGATTTGTTATAAATCACTAATGTTGTATTATGTTTCTTTTTGTAAAACTTAAAATAATAAGCAACTTAATTGTTTTTTAGTAAGTTGTTTAACGTTAATATTGTTTGAAATTATAAAATGTATCATTTGCCCCTTTTTGTAATTGGAATATTAAAAAAAAAAAAAAAATTGGATAACTCTTCCTAACATATTGTAGTATTTTTAAGTATCATTTCATTCTGATCAGACAAATTGTTTCACTTTTAGCTTCCTTACAAATTTCAAAATGAATTGTAAGGCAATATTTTTACATTTTGTAAGAAAAGCAACCTACTGTTTTTTTTAAATAAATCTGAGGATTTTTTCGCTTATTGCTTCTGTCGCTTTTGTGATAATGCTAAAGTTTTAAGACTTTATAGTTAGTAGTTTAGGTGAAAGAAAATATAGTTGAAAGCACATTTTGTTTAAAAAGTGATTTTTTTCCACCATGCAGTTTTATTCCCAAACAATAAAGCACATGTGAACTATATGGTACATCTTTGTGCAAAATATAAATAATTTAAAATATATTATATCCATCAATTGGTTGCGACTGTAGCGTCTGTACAAACTGTGGATACACAACCCCAGTTCTTGTTCATTTCTATCTAAGATAAAGTTGTGGGTGAAGATGGTTGATGCGAGAGTATTAATCCCATCACGAAGGGAGCATTACGTGGCAACGCTACTGGACGAGCTCCCGCATTGCGTTACTGGTAAGTTCTTAACACAAATATAATGAATACGTACTGTTGTTAACGTAATTATTTGTATTTTAAATTTGGTTTAGTTATAATGTGGAAATATTGATAGGGATTTGTATGAGTGTGATGGATTTAGAACTGATGTTCATAATACATTTTTGTGTACTCTAAATTCATTTATTTTATTCTTTTTAGTTCAAGGAAGAACTAATAGCTGAACAATAGGGTTATCCTAATTTTCGTCATAATGTTATGAGGTTTAAAAAAGAAAAAACACATAAAGGATTTAAATACATTGCTGATGGATAATCTGCTAAGTTCATGTTATTTGTTTATACATGTCTTTCAATGCTGCAATTTGACTGATGGGATTAAATCCCTTTTTCGATGAAATTATTTAGTTGTTCTCTAATGATATACTTTATACGCATAATGTGTTTCAAATGACATACATGCTTAGCATTTACTTTATACCTTATTTCACTTTTGTTTGCGTTTATGTGAATTGCAAATATAGGTTGTGGTAATCACTAGGTTTTTTGCAATACAATAATGTTTGTCTTCGCAGTTCTGTCGATCTTTACCGTTGTTAAGTTTGGTAACGATGGCTGCCTAGCAAACACGGGTGATAACGGGACTTGTGTGACTCCTATCGAGTGCGCAGCTAAAGGAGGTATTGCAGCAGGACCATGTGCAAGTAATTTCGGCGTTTGTTGCTTAGGTAAGTAATTCCATCTACTTGTGAAAACCATACTTATTGTTATTAAGTTTGCTTGAAAAACAGGACATAATATTTAGTATTTTGTTACTCAGAGAACAATTAGTAATACAAAGCTAGATTACAAAGATTACATGTTAGCTATAAACGTAGTTCAGTTTATTAAACAAAATTTAGTTTGTTTTGTAAGTAAACAATGTAATTGTGAAGAAAATAAAAATGTAATTCTTATTATTACAACTATAAATCATTTTAGATTTTTACTCAATGAGTAATTCCTGGAATATTATTTTTATAACCACCTTAAATTTTCTATAAGAATTATTTTGTTAATGTTACTGTTAAATTGTAAAAAAAATATTACGAAATATTATGAATTGTGTGCTAACTTTGGGGTTACATTTAAATTGATTTTTAGACAAGTAAATTATTTTGTGAATCCTGAACTGATGTCATTGTAACGAAATTATTTACTGCAATGATTATATGATCATTTGTCTCTGATAAGAGACTTTCTAACTGTGTAAATTATGTGTGCTAGTGCTGAGTACTTGCGGACAGAGTACTAGACAGAACTGCACGTACTTCGTGAATAATGGTCACCCATCCAGCTACGACGGCACTGGTTCCTGTCAGCTCACTGTCCACAAAGCACATCCAGACGTCTGTCAGTATAGGTTAGTTGAATAGCTGATTTAATAAAAATTATTTTATTGAAACATATTTTGTATGCCATTTATTATTTATACTACTATAATTTTTATTTGAAAATCCTAGATTTGTTGATTAATAATTTACTCATTGAAAGTACGGGAAGATAATATTTAAATAATTCACAATATATTTCTTTCAGTAACACAAGTGCTAAAACAAATATTTTGATCCTTTGTGATTGACCAAGCTAAACTTTTAAGTAGCATTAATACTAATTGCCTGTTATTTACTAAAACAAAATTTGTGAAAATATTATCAGAGAACTTGTGATTCATCTTGTAAAGGAAAACCGTTGAAGCTTTTAGTTTTGAATAAATTGTAATCAAAAAGGATATAGCAAACCTTTTAAAGAATTTAGTTGATAGGTTGTTTCTTTTGAATATCGAAACGTTTTGTTTCTCCGCATACTTCAATGACGTAACTCGAAATACTACTCAGCAGAGGCACAGGAAGCAACACTTCTAGCCAGTATTAGTTTTATCATTTATCCATTTTGAGATATGAAGTTCCAACTTTGTTTAATTTAAGCAGTTTTATTTGTAAGTTGAAGTTCAAGGAGAATATCAGTGAACATACAGTCTTGCGAGAGATCGGAATATGATTAAGAAAGATCATGGGACGCATGTCTGCTGCACTGTAAAAGACATTCCTTCATTTTATTTTCAGTTTCCACTTCTTTTATCATTGGCTTTTTAAGATACAACTTATCTGAAATACAGTAAGACTTTCTTTCTTGAGAAAACCTTAAAAGAAAGAACGAATTCTTTCTTTGTCAGCAAAGCTAGCTATAACTGGGGGGAAGGAAGATATTCTGCAATATAAAGATGTGGATGGCAATAAAGCAGTGCTAAGTACGTTTTTTCCTACATTGCAGCTATAAGTTTCATAACTCCACCGAAATGTCAAGACTCTTGGGTTAATAGTTTAAGAGGAATAAATGTTCCAATTCACTTTTTGCTCAAAAAAGTTTTAACATAAACATACACTGAGGCATATCGAAAAAACATAAACAAAGGAAGTGTTTGACGAGCTCGAAACATTTTAAGCTGTCAAAATGTCCAGATCATTTTTTTTCATTATTACTATACTTTACTTATATTAATATACTGAACATGGATCAACATTTTTATCTCCAGTCGTCATTTCTTTAAAAAGACAAGGTGAATATTTTTTTGTTTATTTTACATGGAGAAATAGGGGTGTTATAGGGAATTTTATCATTTCAAAAAATGTTTTTTTTTACGCTAAATAAGTAATTGTAAGCAATGAAATTGTGTTAAATAAAATTAACCTAAAATAAATGAATATACAAAATTTCAAAAAATATTGACCATGAAATTCATTATCTAAATGTTTTATATTTTACCAAAGACTTTGATTTTACGCCTACACTATATCCAATTTAAAATAAAACCAAAACCTAATTGATTGTAAACTTAATAAAATGTAAAAACTATTTGATTATCAGTAATATGAAGTTTGATATTTTGTTTACTAACAGTAAAGTTAAGTGGAGGCTATAACAGATTTTTATTGATGCAAATAGAGGAAACTACTAATGTCTCTTATGTAACCCAACTTTCTAAACGTCATTTAACATGCGAGTAGTCTGTTAGATAACATACAGAGTATACCTGAAGGATAAATACAATAAAAGTATAAATGCGGCAGACTTTAGCTTAAGTTAATGCTAAAGTTAATATTAATAAAAAGATCAATATCTTAAAAAACTGAAATAACAAAGATTACTGCTTTTAAATTCTACTGACATTTTTTTCGATTTTGAAAGGAGCACAAATTCAGACATATTGTAAATTGCAATTTAAAAATTACCTCTGAACATTATTTGTTATTTTGAGATGAGATTGTAATATACAAATAGAAGAAAAGGAATTAACAAAAACACTTTAAAAATATAAATATTTTTGTACTATGAATTTCTTTTTTTGTTAAATATTGCTTTTCAAGCTCCGAAACATGACTTTTTAGTGTGAAATCGTATTAATGCATTGACTTCTACAGCGCTGTAAGGAGAGGATAAAAATAATTGTGTATTCTCAACTGTTCTAATGTTCATACCTAATTCGCTTCCACAATTTTGTTTTTGTAAAAACTGGTTTACTTTTGAAAAGTATTTCTTTTTTAGTACAAAATTTCATAATCACTTTGCACCTACCTTGAGTTACTAGGTCCCCACTTTGGGTTATTTAAAACCCATTTCAGTTTATTGATTAATGATAATCAATTTAAGTTTGTTAAATAAGGGTATCTGAAACAATAAAAGCTTGGAGCGGATAGATTTCCCCTTCGAAGCTAAAGGAGCTCAATTTTCCATCTTCAAAATGAAACTGACATATTTAAGCTCATTGCTTGATATCACCTGGACTCTTTAGCATTTCCAGCAAGCAGTTAATGGTCAAAGAAGTTCTGACTACACCGTTTAACCGATGGCCAGTTTGATGAAGTAAAATACAAGAAATAACATTGAATTATAAACTACAAAATTAATTTATGTTTGTGGCATACCCACTATAGTAAACTTGGGGATAATGCTTATAAAAATAACGAAAAGTTATAGTTTCGCTATTTGATTACTATTTTTACAGTCTCAATCACTTTTTGAGTTGTGAGTATTACTTTGCAATAAATACATTAAATCAATAAGCTCAATTATAGAATATTTATCAAATGATAATGCCTTTTAAGAGCATTTATTCAATCATAAATCGTTGATTTGATTTCAGTTAAATAGACACTATTTTTATTTATCCAGCGGCAAATACTATGAAATTAACAATATTCCTACATGAATTAAGACAACAAACTTGTTTGTTAAACTGATCGAATTGATAATTATATTGTTTTATGAACATTGTTCATATATTTCAGTCGTAAAGTTACATCAAGAATAGTTTTCATTCTTCACATTTTAATGATCACTTGTTTTTTAGAAATCTTGTTTTTACTATAAAGTCGTTATTATAAATGTAAGAATATTATAATAATGTCGTTTTATAAATAATAAGGAAATTGGTGAATTATACAATAAGTTTTCGGTTTCAGTTTGATCAAATGTCTTTTATTTGATTTATTTATTTTTAGTTCACCAAAATGAACCTTGTTTGACAAGTTGTAAGGAGACAGGTGTATCATATAAACGTAATATTATTCTGTGCTTAATAAAGCAACACAAAGACTTTTTTAACACAAGCTGTATATTTTAACAAAGTAAACGTATTTAGTTTTGTCTCTTCAGACCATTTTTTTTTCGATTGAAAGTTGTTTTGTAAATGTTGGAGAGAAAATAATTTTTCGATAACTTCACTCTAAAAGTTTGTTGTCAAGTTAGTTATTTTGAAAGGATTTATTGATGATTTTAGAAAATAAAGGACTCACTGAAGTTATTATCATTTATTGAATGTGTCTCATAGGAGATGAAAAATGAAATAGAATGATTTTTTGTATAGCCTAAAAGTGAACAGATTTTATCTCAAATAATATGATCGTTCAGAATGTAAAGAGTTCATAGACACATGTTCACTTTTATCACTTCTTCGCATGGAATGTTCTAATCAGATGTCTGGCAATTTCAACTGTACCTATTTGGCAGTCCTTGATTAGGCATTAGGGTTTATTATTAACCGGAAAATACAAAACCAGTTAACAATCGTTTAAAATTTTCATAACCGGTTAGTAACCGATAAATAAAATGCAAATCGAAACTGGTTGAGGTGGAAAGAAAATGAAACTATGTCGTATTCAATGAGTATGAAAGAAACATATCCTTTTCATTATAATGAATTTATTGAAGATTCCATCTTTAATAACAAAAATATTAGATATAACGTTATAAAGAAAAAAAAATCGATTTTGACACACAAATAAAAAAAAATTAGTCATTTTTCTTGAAATAATCTTTCAAAAACACAATCAATCAATATTTCTCTGAAAGATTTCCTCTTATTTCAGTAACAAATAAACCAGCAACTGAGAAAGCTCTCTCAACTTCAGCACTACTTGCTTTTGAGTCAATAATAACAAAAGAATGTTTATTTCCTTTTTCATTATTATTCTTTAACGGTTATTTATCATTTCCATGGACATTAGCATTAGCCAGAAAATTTGAAAAAATAAAGCTTATAATATGCAATGAATTGTTAAAACATTAGTACTAATTAACTTGATGTGGTCTGAAATGAACGATAAACGATTAACCGGTTAAAAAGGTCTAGTAACCGGTTGTAGGCAAAAAAAAATTTTACCCGATTAATAACCGGTTGTTCTTAACCGGTTTTAAACCCTATTAGGTATAGACCGTCAGTTGTCTTTGGATCAAGTCCTCATTGAATTTTGACTAATAAATAAAATTTAATGAAGTTTATTTTTCTTTATATATCATAAATCTATGCCTTACCTTTAAACCATCCTTGTTAGAACTAATATCTTAACTTGTAGTTGATATATTATGTTTGTAACATTTAAATTTTTGTTAATTACAAGTCCTTTTATTTCAGATTAGACTTTGAGCACTTTAGTATAAATGGACCAGAACCAATGAATCATGTTTGTAACAACGACCAGTTCATAGTGTCTGGAGGAAATCCCGTTCCTGGTATCTGCGGAGTTAACACAGGAAATCATAGTCAGTGCGCTAGACTTTTTTTTATCAGTGATCTCAGAGAAGAACTATTTCGAGTAAAATATCTTTTGAAATATTGATGAAATCGTGCAAAGTGAAAACTGAGTTATTGATCTAAAAAAAGAAGTGTGTTTGTAACAGGAATACGGTACTGTTTAACTTAACATCAAGTATATTATAAGTAAAATTAAAATTTATAGAAAATTTTCTAGAAATAGAAAATTGCATTTAAATGACACATAAGGCGATAATGGTAAAAAAAATGTATTGCAAAATATGTCACAAGATTATATTTGTGCTCAAGAGAATTAATGTCTCCAAAAATTTAGCAGTTAAAAACATACATAGAAAGTCGTAAGCCTCAAATAAAATTAATAATACTAAATTAATAAAGCTAATTCAGGAATAAATATTTAAATATTGATTAGTTTAATTAATAAAATCATTTGTTGTAGTTTTTAATTATAAATTACAAAATAATTTTCATAAGCAATAATTCTCTCTGGCGATGGGTAATTGAATGTCCCACCACCTTAGTAATTAATACTGGGACTTTTTTTAAACTAAAATGTTGATTAAATTATCTAATCAAGTTTGATGGTCCGATATTTGAACACACTATTCTGGTCTTTCAGTGTACATAGACGCCGGCGCAGGCAGCAATAGCCCAATAACGCTTACAGTTGTCACGAGTGGGCCTTCTTACCCCAGGAATTGGAAGATAAAAGTTTGTCAGATACCATGTAACTCCAACTACAGAGGTATATTAATTTTTTTTAAGTACACTCATTACGATAGCTTCTCATATACCTCAATTAATAAATCACTAAGCCTTTTCGCTAGCTTATGAATCATTGTGTATATATATATTATTCGATCAGTGCTCTTACAGTTCATTTTCAGCTGAAGAAGGATGTTTACAATACTTCACCGGCGTCTCAGGACAAATAAGGTCATATAATTACGACCCAGGTGTAGGGCTTCAACTGAGCAATCAGGACTACAGCGCCTGCATTCGCATGGAGAGGAACTTCTGTGGTATTCAGTACACTGCCTGTCCAGATTCAAGTTAGTTAACATTATTTTTTACTTTTTAGATTTTTGTTTCATTAATATTTTTTTCCAGATTTTAGACTTTTAAATAAGTAATACTAATAAAAAAACTCCCTCTAAAAAAAATGATAAAATAAAAATTAAAATTTATTGGTTTAACTATTATTCTTGATTTATTGACAAGTTTTTTAATATTTAGTATTACAAAAATTTGGAAGTGTTTACTGTAACTCGTTCTTTTAAAATTGTAACGGTATTTTTACATTATGATTTGCATTATAAACAATACCAGAATGGTTCATTGAACAATATGGTTTCTATTTAGTCTTTTACATATATTGATTTACCATCATCTTAAACACTTCTTACTTTGTGGAGTTCTGTAGTTCTAATAAGATCAATAAATTTCCTTTTCTCTGATTAGTTAACGAAGAAACAGACTAGACATCTGGAAAAGTAAATAAAATAGAAATGAAAATTATCATGAAAATGAAGAGGAAATCGTTTGTTCAGCCAATGCATCTTGGAATCTTCCATTAAATTAAGAGCCCATCGAATGCTATGAGATTGTTTGTTATGCGAAGAGAGGAAAGCAATTAGAAGCAAGATTTATTTCTTTTCAGTCTGTTATTGCATGAACATTTTATAGACGTAGATACAATTGTATTTTAGAAGCTGTACATTTCTATTATTTATAAAGAAATCATATAATATATAATATTATAATATAAATTTCTCTCTCTCATAATAGTTCAATCAAACTATTGCTGTAGGCTGTTTTCAAGATTTCTTGGGGAAGTTATACCCTCAACGATATTTATTATCTCTATATAATATCTAGATTATTCTCGATAAAAGTAGAAATAAGATTTATTTTGAAGATATTTTATATTATAAATGTGTATACCTCATTAAAGGCTAACATACATTCTTCAACACAAGGGCAACATTTCTTAAGACTAAATTAACCGCACAAACAATGAGTCTTTAATAATGACTTCCTAGTTACTTAATTTTCACTCAACAGATTAAGCTTATTGGAAACTTGTTTTTAAATTATATGCACTTATATAGTTGATACTTTTGTACATAGTTATGTCAAGCTACATTAGAATTTGATTATGAAATTTCAATTTCTTAGTATTCTTTCAGTAACTGTTGTGAACATGTAATTATTGTGTCTCATTGAATTATATTCTATTAATCTTTTTGAAGGGTTTGTGCACCGGCTGTGCATGATTCCACCTAAATAATCGTTCTTCTAATGTAATCACATTGAATCATCTGGAACTGTTGATTTGACAAATGTCTGGAGTTTAGGTGGAAATTTCACCTTGCTTTCAAAAAAATGTGTGTATCCTTGAAGAAGTACTTGTGTTTTTACGTCTTGAATAGTGTTGTGTATAGTGAGGGGATTGAATGTATAGTCAGGGGATTCACATGTATAGCCAGGGGATTCACATGTATAGTCAGGGGATTCACATGTATAGCCAGGGGATTCACATGTATAGTCAGGGGATTCACATGTATAGTAAGGGGGTTCACATGTATAGTCAGGAGATTCACATGTAGAGTCAGGGGATTCACATGTATAGTCAGGGGATTCACACAGTTATGCATAGTCAGGGGATTCATATGTATAGTCAGGGGATTCACTTGTATAGTCAGGGGATTCACGTGTATAGTCAGAGGATTCACGTGTATAGTCAGGGGATTCACATGTATAGCCAGGGGATTCACATGTATAGTCAGGGGATTCACATGTATAGTCAGGAGATTCACATGTATAGCCAGGGGATTCACATGTATAGTCAGGAGATTCACGTGCATAGTCAGGGGATTCACATGTATAGTCAGGGGATTCACGTGTATAGTCAGGGGATTCACTTGTATAGTCAGGGGATTCACTTGTATAGTCAGGGGATTCACGTGTATAGTCAGGGGATTCACGTGCATAGTCAGGGGATTCACATGTATAGTCAAGGGATTCACATGTATAGTCAGGAGATTCACATGTATAGTCAGAGGATTCACATGTATAGTCAGGGGATTCACATGTATAGTCAAGGGGTTCACATGTATAGTCAAGGGATTCACATGTATAGTCAAGGGATTCACATGTATAGTCAGGAGATTCACATGTATAGTCAGGGGATTCACTTTGAGTTTAGAATCATCTCTCAATAAATATTCTGGCTACGCCCTGTCGATATAAATATTCATATTCTTCTACTTCATTGGTACGTTGAAATATTTCATTATACTATATGTACCTTTGCACTGCCACATATGTACCATTACATGGTGTTTCTAGTAAATCTTTTACTTCATATCTTTTTACACAGTGTTCATTTAAACACTTTAATGCAATTTTCAACACATACTGAAGAGTTTTTAACCCCACTACAGATTTGTAAACCGACAAACCATGCCATTTTTACAAGTTAAGCCAACTGCATTTTAATGATGTTTAGTTTTAAAATTACTCGTTAAAAATTTTTAAACTTAACTTTGGTGCAAAGTTAAAAATTAACTTCTGGGTTTTAGTGACCATCGAGCCAATTCTAAAAAAAAAATATGAACAAAATTGACCTACGTATCAGAAAAGTTCACTATCCCTGCAGTTATTTGTGGTGCTTTACAAAGTTGTTTTCCTGATGGTATGATATACGATTGTAGTTCAAGGAAGATGTGCGTTTTACCCGTTATTTCAGTTTGCAATTCAGACTTACTTTTGCAATCAAACGATCAGTTACGTACAATTTATCAAATTTGTAAAACAATCACCCAATATATTATTATCTTCAAAAATATACTGTATGTTTGCAGTAATGTGAAATGTATTTGAGTTTCACAACTGAGGAAGGAAGAGTTTTTCTTTTTCCATTGTTTTGTTTAGCAGCAAAATCTTTAGCTTATGATTATTTATATACACTATGAAATTGTGTATCTCAAATAATGTTTAATTGATTTTAGTACACAATAAATGTCTAAGACTTCCCGGGTATATATTTAACACTTTTACTGTGTTTTAATAAAGTTTTCTGAAAATAGTCAAGTGGGATAGCGAACACTGGTGGGTAAGTTGCTGAAGTGTTGTACTATTTGCAAATCCAGAGGCATTCAAAAATAGTGCTAACGTTTTATTTCAATCACGAACGTCAAGCAAAGCAAAGCTAGCTTCTTTACAGTATTAAACTGCACTGTTGCTTCATCTATCAAAGTTATCTAGAATTGTCTCGTTTTTCTTTTCAAGGAAATACTCGTTCAAGAAAGCTCGATTATTTTTACATGATACCTATTATATTGACTGTTTCTAACAAACTTTGCAACTGCTTAAAAGTTTAAAGTCTTCCATCATAAAAAAAATACTCAAATTTTTTTTCGGAGAATAAAAAGTCACTAACTACAAAAACTGATTTATTAACGTTAGTTGTTAACTGAAAATTGAATCTTTAAAATATTATATAAATATTAGTGTGCTTTTCTAATGTAGTAGAAATTAATATATTAGCCAGAAAGGAAGAGCAAAATCACATCCTTTTAAATCATATAAATCTCTTTTTGTAACGTTGAGAGTGCTTGATTAAATTTACTTATTAATGCTATATATACATATACTTTATACTTAAAGAGAAAATCAATAAAGCAATTATATATAATGTAAATTATTATACAACTATAATATATATCAAGAAAAAAAGTTATCTCATTTTATAAATTTAAAAACTAAACAATTACAGTTTAAAACAAAAAAAAACTAAACAAAATGGTGTAATCAGTTTGACCACGCCATCAATGGAGTTGAAGAAAAGAGTGAAACAAGAAACACATACTGTAAAACGATTCCTCAATTATTGACGTAAAAATTGATTAGTGCAGTTAGTGGTCTCCCGGGAAATGGCAAAGGAAGATAATTAATATGGACTGGAATGTTTGACAGAAGGATGAACAAGTTGCGTAAAAAGTGATGGACACCCACGCAGTTTACAGCAAATCATGCTGGCTCAAGCAAAAGCCTTTCAAATATTAGGTATTCGAAAAATTTAATAACAGTAGCAAATAGCAAATGTTGCTATATTTCAAGAATGGTGTTATCAACATTTTTTTTACCTGATTGTGCATCTCTCTTCAAGAATTCATCACTAAAATATTTTAGTAAATTGATTCTTTTCAGAAATATATTACAATTTATTAAAATATCTGTTGATATAAACTTCTTATAGCCAAGTATTTCAGCAATAAATTCTCACGAATTTTCGTCTTCTATAATATTTTTTTTAAAAGCATATCTTTCTACTATACAATTTTTTACATTTCTATTTTCGTCGAATCTACTTTTATTTTATCTTTATTTTCCACATCACTAAATAATCATAATCATTTCTACTTACTATTGATATTGAATTTTTGTTTATTAACGTTTTCCGTTAATATTTATCCAATTTAGTCTTCTTTCCTCCTTTCTCTTTGATTTGTATGGCTTGTATATAGTCATACTTAAATAACAGACACCTTACATACAAACTCTCTCACACACTCACACACACATATATATATATATATATATATATATATACAGTTCAAAATTGAAGATAGGTAGAACAAAGTAAAGAAACACACATACAAACTCAAATTTTACGCAACGGCTAGTAACCCAGTTTACGCGCTACTAGCCGTTGCGTCTACAACGTGCTTAGTCTCCCTTTCTCTTTTCTCCTGAAGACGGATTGCTCGAAAATTTGAGTTTGTAAGTGTTGCTCTTTACTTTTTGTGCTACCTATCTTCAATTTTGAACTGTTATTGTGTCCAGTTTGGATCATATTTCCGTTTATCAAGTATATATATAAATATACATATACACAAACACACACACACATTTATACACCTCATATACATATGTACTTACAACAAGGAGTCATATATTTGGGTTAAATTTTTTTGTGTCTTCTGGATTTATATTTTTCATTGCATTAAATATTTGACTGATTACAGTCAACGGGGAATAATAACATTTCAATATTCACCACAAATTTCTAATTTCGGAAGAAATAGAGGAAGTAGTAAAGTAGAAGAATATATGTTTCCCTGAAGTCTCTTTGTGTGGAGTGGTATTCAACTAAAATCCATGTGTTAATAAAACTATAATCTCGTTCACTGGTCATGTAATATTACTCAGTAAAATATAAGGTAGGAAAACAATCAATAACTTAAGTTGTGGATATAAAAAAGAATGATATTGGAATTATAAAGTAAATAGAAATGATAAATATAATAATAGAATGACATGTTTGTATTAATGGTATCATTTTTAAAAAACGCTACCATTAACCCAAATTATTTTTTTAAAACAAATTTCAATTATCAATAGAAATAAAAAACTACAGAGGCGTATATTCAAATTTACTATAAATGAACTCAATGCCTAACTCGTTGAAAATCAATTGAGTTTTGGTTTATTTGAATGTGCTTATCACGTAGAAGTAATATGAAAACCTTTATTAAAGTACTAAAAACTCATAATTGTATAACTTAATATATTAATTTCAGCTATATTCATTTCATCGTTGAAAACTGGAAATTATTGATATGCTCGTAGTGCAAGTTGACATGAGATTATAATTATTATAAAATAATAATTTTACTGCACCCTGCAAAATATTTATGGTTCATTTGAGTTTACTTTCATAGTTTTAAGTACATATTAAATATTTTTACTTATTTTAAACCTCATTAAAATATCTTTTAAATATTTTTTTTAGAATTGTGAATATCATTTTTTTTACTCAATTCTGATAAAAAAATGTCTGATTTAATGTAAAAACAACAAGAACATGAGATTGATTAAATTTAGTAAATTTAGTGTGTACTGTGTATCTGGACGCAAGGAAAAGTAGTGGAATAGAGCAGTGGGTCGGCTGAAAAGCCGGAGTCAAACAAACCATCTGCATCAATGATGACTTTTCTCAAAGATTTCTTAATATACACTTGATGAAAATAAGAAGATGAAAGCAGATAGTGAACGACTAGAAGAACTGGATTAAACATTGTTAAGAGAGTTTAACATTAGTCTGCGCGATAGCCACATTGAGATAAAACCAAACTCAGTCAAACTCAATTGATTGTCATCGATTTGATAGTAATTTTCTGAAATCTAGCTTTTAATTGCTTAGTTGAAAAACCATAAGAAATGTTTGATTCTCACTTGAATAAATGTGACATTTCATGGACTAACACAATCAACTCCTTCGAGCATTCACATAAAATGAAAGAAATTTACTTTTACATACGTGGTTTTTCTTATGGTTTTTATTTATCCCCATTACTTTTGTACATCAGTTGTGTGATAAGATATAAACATGTCTCTTCTATGCATTATTGCATATATAATTTTTGGAAAAAGAACAGTACTCTCTAAAGATCCTTGAATGTATTTATACGAGTGAGTGAATGTATTTTACAGTGTGAGTTGTTTTTATTCATGGATTCCTTTTATTTATATTCTTTTTATTAAAGAATGCTTACGAAATATATTTTTTGCTAACTTGGTTTTATATTATATAATGTGTATCTCTAAGGCAACATAAGCACTCAGTATGTATTTGCGGAGCTAATTAATGGGGTTAGAGGCAGCCATTCAAATTGAGGGCTCCTCATCAAAACCAACTGAATAGACATCGTCCTTCTCTAATGCTGTTTAAACACACTCGACTGTACTCAAAGCAAACATGTCTGATACTGCCGTACTCCTATTGTCATAAACCAAATGTCCTTGTTTACTACGTTCAATGCTTCTGTTGAATTAAATCATATATTGGCTATTTTTTTACGTAATTTATTAATAATCAGTACCTATCAATGAAATCAGTACCTTTTTAATTTTGTTCTTTTGAGGGCATTGAGCTAGATGATTTGGATGATGTCTGCTGAATAGATGCTATATGGCAATTGCCTGCAAAAGTGTCTCAAAAGTTTTGACAATCATAAAGTATTCCCTAAACATGAGTTTAAGAAGCCAGTCAGAGCGGCTATGACTCTGACCAGTAATCATCTTGTTAGTAATACCTTGATGACCTGGGAGGTCTTCTTATTAGTCGCTAAAATTACTTGGTTAATATTTTGGGCCAATAGGTCTTTTCTCATTGACTCGTCAGTCTATACTATCGCAGTTGGGATTTTGAACAGTAAACAAGACTGATAGATGACTTGAATCAGATAGTTAAACTCTAGTGCTATTATGACATAATTAACATTGGATGACAATGATATGACTGTAGACAGGACACAAAGCAGGAGTGGGGTTATGGGTTGAGACGCGTGAATCTAGATGTTAGATTGCGATGTATGGTGTACTCGTTATTGCACTACCTGCAGTGACTTTTCCATTTTTAATCCTCTTTATAAAGGAAAATATTTCTAAGTGAACTACTGCTGGAGGTGATTAGTATTTAGCAGTAAGAGATGGGATCTGTGGATTGTTGGAATTAACGGGAGTAGGCTTGATTTTGCAAAGAAAATGTAAATATTCTAACATATAATAATGATAGTGCGACCACCTGATGTGAGGTAGTCAGTTTTTTCAACCTAATAGCTAAAGAATCAGGAGGATAGAGAGTTAAACAAAAATTTGATTTAAAATTTTTAAAAGTGGAAAATTTGATATAAACAAAAAATACTATAGAAATATTACTAACATTCTACAGGTTGAAAATATATTTCCCTACGTCACAATTCAAAACCTTTTTATCAAAAAGTGCTAATCGGAAAAAAAGAAGTTTCAACATTCTGTAATTGTAAGAATGTGGGACAAAATAGTTTCTTGCTTTGTCATATGGTAGAAGAAGTGTTCTTTCTTCATGCTTGGTTATTGGCACGAACTATATAACTCTTTGTCGGTCCCGGGTATATATATATATATATATATATATATATATATATACTAAATTACAATATATTCCAACAAATAATGAATTTTGAAGGCCGTTGCGAATCTTTTGTTTACATCCATCGTCATTCGCGCAATATCACACTCTTTTCAATTAGGCTTTCCTGATAGAGTGAAAAAATTCGAAAAAATCTATTTAAATTGGAGTTATATTTGACCCATAATATCGCAAGTTAAGGAAAAAAAAGAAATATAGCAGTAACGTACAAACATTGTTTGTTACTTCAATTTCTTATAAATATTAATAGCAGATTATCTAAAAAGTGTATTTACGAGTATTTCAGTCTTAATTCTTTATTTATCTCATGGCAGTAAATATTCTAACAATATATATTTTTTCTAATTGTAAATAATAGCTATATTGTAAAATATTATTTTTGACAATGTATACGATAATATCATTAATATTATTATTTTATTTATAAGATTCGTATTATATTGCTAGGAAAATATAAACCGGTTGCAAAGAGAAATTATGCCAGACTCCATCAGTATAAACTGATTATGCCGAGAGCTGCAAGTTTAATTTCGCTTTCAGCAGATGCTTAACAGTTAATTCTGTTCATGGAATATTCAGAAAAAACTGTTTCTGATTAGAATATGACAAGTGTGACATTTTTCTACCACACAACAACAAAGTTCATATTATATCACATAAATAAATTATAACGAATATTTTAATATCTCTTATATATATATATATATAAACTCAAAAATTGTTATTGACCTCTTCTATTCTATTCTATGTTTTGTTATTGAGGGCTAGGTCAAATAAAAGAAAATAAACTCCTTCCTAGGCCGACGTTTCGACGTATTTGTACATCATCTTCAGGGCTAAAATTAGAGTAAGAACTACATATAATACATTTACCAAAACAATCTACAACTCACATAGAGAACTAACACAAATTTTTTTAAGACCAACAGATACATACAAAAGGTTATTTTATAATCAGAGTTGTTCAGTACACATATATTTCAAAGTATCAAACAAAAGGAAATTAGTTTTACCTTGGAAAGTGTGCTTAGCACACTTTGAAATAGATGTGTACTGAACAACTCTGATTATAAAATAACCTTTTGTATGTATCTGTTGGTCTTAAAAAAATTTGTGTTAGTTCTCTATGTGAGTTGTAGATTGTTTTGGTAAATGTATTATAGTTCTTACTCTAATTTTAGACCTGAAGATGATGTACAAATACATCGAAACGTCGGCCTAGGAAGGAGTTTATTTTCTTTTATTTGACCTAGCCTTCAATAACAAAACATAGAATATATATATATATTATTTTTCTTTATTAAAGTTTAATATAGCACCCTTAAGCCAACGACTTGTCTTTATGTTAACTGGTAACCTAGATGAAAAATTTAATTATACTAAAACTTCAAAGCTAAGCCTCTCGAATGGCTATAGTCTTATATCTCCTTGACTGATACCTAAAAAAAAAAAAAAAAAAAAAGAAAGTTTATAGTGACTTTTAGGACACCCTGTATATGTATGTACACTGCTAAAAAATATATTTATTCATTAATTTAAATGTTTTTTTTTAATAATATAAGTGATAATAAACACTAATCATATTAGTACTTTAATATAATTTAATACTTAATTATTATTATATTTATCAAAAGATAAAAGACGATTAAAAATCGAATACCATCGAAAATAGTTTTGATATTTTCGCAAATACAATATTTCAGATATGACTTCGTGATTACTTTGACCTTGGCAGACATTATTAATTCCAGTCATGGACGAGACAAGTAGGTGCAATATTGTATGAGGGATTTTGCAATCAGCGTGGGTTGAAGCAGTTCAAGGATAACTAACTCATTAGCATCTTATTTGTTTAAAGTTAATAAATCTATTACTCTCTATTGTCATTTCTATTTGTTTATAATATGAATTAAATAATATATAGGAATCTCAATTAGAGTGAAAAACATAAAAAAAAGGAACAAACGAATGTTTAACTACATATCATAACTACGTATTATTGAATAAAAGAACAGAAATACCGATGGAAACTTAGTCACTGTTACTATTAAATTGAAATACTTGTTGAAAACTTTTGAGATATAGTTATTAGTTTCGGAAGGTAATTTTTTTAATGTTTCTTCTTCTTTATTCCAATTACATTATCAGTGGCAAGTAATGGAATGATAATGATAGAATTTTCTATGAAATAAGTCTATTTATAATTGATATATATCAATAAAAGAATATCTTATTAGTATTAAATATGTAAATTTTAAATGACTTTTTGTGTTTCACATTCTGCATTAAGCTATCTCATAAATATGAAAAAAAAAATATATGTAAATTAAAGTTCTGAGAGATAGACAAAGAGAAAATTGATCATAGTTTATAATTCTTGTCGGTTTATTGTTGCTGATGTCTTTGACATTATTCCATATGCTATGTTCTTACTATTTATCCATGCCGTAGACAAGTCTATTGTCTAGAATAGATATTCCAGTTATTCATTCATTCCTAAAATCCAGCATTAGGTTGATGCAATCAAAAATTGTACCAACAGTTGTACCTATTTGGATTAATGATTTTATATCTATGAGATGGTGTGGCAAGTTGTGTAACACTTTGACTTTTGGAGAAAATGGTACTGTTCTTTTCTATGATATAAATAAGTGATATATAATATAAATTATTATATTATTTGGCAAATATAATTTGGAAAACAAAATATTATATTATATTATATAAATAAGCAGGTCTTCATATAACTAAAATAGTCGTAAACAAAGTGGAGTTAACTTTAAAGGTTTACAATAAATAATCAATTATATATATAAATATACAATACAAATGTATATATATTTGGGATTTATTATGAAGTAATAATATTGCCACGGAAATTTTTTAGCATCATTTTTGGATTTTATTTTTTTTTAAATTTGATCTACACAGTATGACTATCTAAATGTTGTAATTTATTTATTCTTTATAAGTATATATAAACACAATTACCGTCCTAGAGAAACTTTCTTAATAGTTTTAGTTGCTAAACTTCTACTGTGAGTGGAAAACTGATTACACTTGCTTGTACGAGTATAAGAAGAAAGTTGTTGATTATTATGAGTGGAAGCATTGAGAAGTGTATATGAACTTGCAAATTAAAAAAGTTATTCGTTTAAAAAGCAACATTTCCTATAATCATTGTATGTCTTTATTTTGCATCAATGTTGCAACAAGGTATTTTCAAATAATTCTTGAATACAATTATGATTTTCATCGTATTGAATATATTAAAAATATCGAAAGCAGTGATTATTCCAAACTATTTTTGGAAATATACGCTTACCATTTATATATATTTGTCACAGTTTGCGTATTAAAGAGAATATTGCAAATTATGGCAAGAATTATTTATGGAAAAGATACGACTATTTGTTTTATTAATAAAAATATTTGATAAACATAGTATTTATGCTCTTAGAATACTCACATATTCAAATAATTTTCAACATTCACATTCAAGATGCAAAAATTAAGAGAAATCACAGTTTATTTCTTTTTAATTGTTGTTTTGAAAAGTAAAGATAGATTAAGATGGATGTTTAAAAGAGAAGAACATGTTTATCTGAACAGTAATGTGACATTGTCACATAACAATGTCCTTTTGTGTTACAATTTAACACAAATTGTACACAATTGTGATTTAGCACACGTCAGCCTAAGATTTTACAATACTTCAGATTATTAAATAAAGCTCTGAACCCGTACTTGATTGCAAACAATTGCTTTATGCTCTCTGAAGGTCAAGGTTTTTTTGAATACCACATACAAAAATCTGTGTCCATTACCAGATTTGAATCTCAAATCAGAAATGATGGTATTAGTAGAAGAGCAGTATTTACTTTACCGCACATTTTGTTATGGTTTCAGCCATTTCACCTTTTTATCCTTTGTCAGAGTTTTCTCAGTTAATATTACAATCTTTCGTTAGCTGGTAAAATACACTTTAAGCTCTTGTGCAATTATAATGCTTTTAAGTGAATAATACCCGTCTTACATTTCAAATAGTCGTATCTCGTTTACTGTCTATCCGGCTAAATCACGCGAAATGATCGCAGTTAGTAATCATGAATTTTGTTTGTTTATGCCACACCATTAATATTAATTCCTATTTATAACAAATATTCACCAAAAAATTAAATTTTGTAATTTAGCTTGGACCTAAAGTAGTTTCTCTGAACTTCTAATATTAAGCTGCTCAAATTTTGCATATTGTATCTGACTAAGAATTTTGGTTACAGACTTCAACTTACTCTACAAGTTTTAACTATCAACTTCTGTTTTTATTCGCAACAAAACCTCTGTAAAAAACTTGGAACTGATATTTCCTTACAGCTCTTTAAGATAGTGTCGCGTTTTTTACAGACAGATAGGAAGTTCAGCTTCCTATTAGACAATTTCGCTCGCTTCTTGTGCTTGATCGTGACCAAAACTGAAAATCTCAATAATTATAACTATACAATTGTGGATGTATGGTTGCTAAGTGACGTTTTAGTTTGGCTGGTGCCATGACACTTTTAGACAGCTCTTCCCACAAACAATTCACAACTGTGCACAACAGTTTGATCTCCAGTTCAAGTCAATCCCAGGCGTGTATGTATCTCAATATTGGGACACTTTTGGATACACGGTGGTTTCATCAATTAGTAATTTTGACAAGGAAGCACCATTCCCTTTAGCTACAGCCAATTTATCTATCAATAATCATATAAATTCATAACACAAGGATGTAAGAAATGAAAATGACAGTTCATTATAGAAATATATTACAGATAATTGGAGAAGTATTTTCAAAACAACAGCTATTATAAACCCCGAAGAAGGAGCATTTGTGTTTATCACATTTTATTTCGGCTTTAAGCTCATTAAATTTTATTTTCTTGCATACGAAGCTTTCATTTCATATTCATAAATGTTGATGTGCTAAAAGGTAAAGTTGCTCCTAGTCATCCCTAACCGGATATCCGGTTCTCTTTTACTTACGTAGTGCTATTCTTTTTTTAACGCAGCATCATTTCAGATGAACACTTACGGGTAAATAACGAAACAAAAAGATTAAAAATTAATGTCAATAATAGTATTTCTTTAACCTCGGCAGTACTATAGGATGCCGGTAAACTCTGATTAAAACCCAATGATATTAAAATTATAGTAATCCGTCTTACCTCGTACCCTGCTGCTGAAGTTCTTAGACCGGTTTCGGGCGTCACCCATCTTCAACAAGAACTCTTCTTGTTGAAGTTCTGTTGAAGATGGGTGACGCCCGAAACCGGTCTAAGAACTTCAGCAGCAGGGTACGAGGTAAGACGGATTACTATAATTTTAATATTAATGATACTAACCTCTGTGGTAATGAAAAAATGCATGAATTTAAAACCCAATGGTTACAACTTTAAGCATACTTCTGAATTCCAGGAATATCTGCATAAAATCTATAATAGTTACATATTATCTTAATTAATCTGATTACTATTGACAAAATCTTTCTATTAATATTTATCTTAATATTGCTTAAAAGCATAAGAGCTATTTTAAATTTCTGTTCAATCTACTTTGCTTAAAAATGTTTATTTATTAATCTTTAATACACTTTAAATTTGAAAGTTTCTTTAAAGTATCAACTAATCTTTTAACTTCACCTAAAAAATGTATACATAATTGTGACGTAAATCTACTTGGTCATTAAAAGAAAAGAACCTCGTTTAAAAAGTCTTTCTTCTGAGTCACTTGCCTTGGGCTAAAGACGATTTAGTCTCTCTACTCTGCAAGAGTTAATTGCTGCGTTTCGTGTCTCTCAGACAAAAAGTTAAACTCTTTTTCTAATATCCTTTTACAATTCTTGTACATTGTCCGTGTTTAAAGCAAAATAAATACAAGTTTCAATTTCATTACCCTCTAAATGAAATATAGAGTAATGAAATGATGTGTCCAGACCAAAATTTTAATGGCGTGTTTTTGAAGAAAATACACGTTTTTTGGTCCCTTGAGTCCAGTATAATGGATTTCACAAACTAATTGGTTGTACGTATGTCAGTGTGCGCCTGCACTTGTGTGTGTGTGTGTGTGTGTGTGTGTGTGTGTGTGTGTGTGTGTGTGTGTGTGTGTGAAATGTATATATAAAAAACTAATACAGTAATAATCAACATTTTCATTTGCAATTCCTATCAGCCCCGAGATGGATAAAACAACCTTGACACTATTTTTGCAATGCTTTAGGAAACACATTATATGCAAAAATAAACTAGTCTACACTGTGTGTGTGTGTGTGTGTGTGTGTGTGTGTGTGTGTGTGTGTGTGTGTGTGTGTGTGTGTGTGTGTGTGTGTGTGTGTGTGTGTGTGTGTATGCCTGTGTATGCACTTTGGGACTTCATTTTATCATATTAACAGTACCATTGTTTTTAGGTAACATTGAGTCATGAGAAAGACCCGTTTTTGTTCTTATGTTAATACAACTAGTTCTCTTGTGTTTCAAGGAATATACAATTGTGTATTAAGTATTGCTTCGATTCAAATATTTCATGAAGTAACAAAGTTGGAAAAGTAAAATTATGGACTAAAAATGATATCAATTAACTTCAACCTGCCATAAGCTGAAACGTCATTAAATACCTCTACTAATAAGGCCCAATATAACTACCAGTGGAGCAAATGATCAGAATAAACTCTAAAAGTTTTGGATGACAAAATAGAAAAATCTTGACATATTAAAGAAATTATTCTGGGTTACAGAAAGAGCTTTTGATAACACGTCTTCAAATCCATTGAATGTGATCATTAAAGGATGTCTTTAGGGAGCTATGCTATCACTCTTATTGTGTTGATTAGTTTCACATGACCTACTTAGGATGAATTTAATGGGTGGATGAAGAAGGAAGTAAAGAACATCTAGCTAAATCAACCATGTCTAATTGAGTATGAAAAGTTAATTCCAACAAAATAAAATTTAGAAAAGAAAATAATAAAAGAATATATGTAGAATATTTAACCCGACATCATTTTATTAATTAGCACTTTTACAAGCTGAAATATACAACAGATGAAGATGGTGGCTCCTGTATGGATTAGGTGGAAACTGAATATATTCTATGTGATTGCGAGACTGTCACTTTTAAGAGTCTGACAGTTCTCATCAGTTGTGCAACCCGTAATTGTGTGGTATTTACTCCAGTGTGAGGCAATCAGTTTTTGGTGAATTATATCAAAAACTAATAAAAATGAAAAAACTTTAATAAGACAATTATATTGCTCGCTAAAGAACTTAAAAACTAAAGTTGGTTATAAAAATGATAATGGCAATACAATGAGACAGATGCGGCTGAGGTTAAAACTAGTCCGGTGAGTCTGGCACTTTTAG
Organism: Hermatobates lingyangjiaoensis; assembly: GCA_026182355.1. Lineage (NCBI taxonomy): Eukaryota > Metazoa > Arthropoda > Insecta > Hemiptera > Hermatobatidae > Hermatobates > Hermatobates lingyangjiaoensis. The sequence continues at coordinate 371,548 of JAPFBL010000047.1, read as the reverse complement.
TTGAATTATAACTATAATAAAAATAATATTAATAGCATGCCACATTTTTTACAAAAAGTGATTTAATTTTGATATAACTGATAAAATATTATATTAACATCAATATTAATAACAAATCAAGTCATTAAATTGATTATCTATGATTTTGATATTACGTCTATGTAATCACTATATTAATGTCAAAAATAAATTAATTCTCAACGGGTTTGATATACATGGTGTGCACTTGCAGTAAAGTTGAGGCTAGGCTATTCAAAAAATTTTCCATTGTATCCCACAGCAGTGATTTTGTTGAAACAAGGAGATCTTGTTTGTCAAAGGTTCCAGCTTGAATATAAGATGCAGACTTTACGGAGTAAGATGTTTAGATATATACCAAAAGAATAAGTTTAAAATCATACTTACTTCGGTGTATTTGTCGTTTGACTAAACACCTTCTTCTGATGAATAAATGTTATTCATCAACAGCAGGTTATTCAACTACAAAGGTGTAGTTTGAATATTGAAGAATATATGTCGAAAATGTTTCTTACTGAAGTAAAATTGTTAGTTTTCTTGAATATGGCGATCATTTTACCGCAATATTAGTAGATTATTATAAATCTGAAACAAATGAAATGAAAGTGAATTGTTTCCTACTCATTGTAACAATGCACAAAGCTCTCCGTTCGATTTTATTTAAAATACTTGAAAGTAATTCCATTGAAAATTGTGTTTGACCTAAAACAATAGCACACCGATAAATGTTAGTAGTTCAATAACTGTTGTATCATATAGCTATATACAAAATTTAAGATGTTTAAAATGTTTCTCAAATTCATTTAATCTTTTAATTTTTTATTTCCTTAAGACGACCAACATTTCATTATTAATGACAAGATGATAAGCACCTTTCAAAGTAATCTGTAGAAATCTGATCATATTTTTTTTTTAGATATTTTTATACAAACTTCATAAAATTTCCATTGTTACAAAGAGCAACATGACTATAAAACTAGCAATTCATTTTGCGAAAAAGGAACACACACTGTACTTACGAGATTTGTTCTACATATACTTTTAAATTTTTGTCTCAAGATATACTATTTTTTACAATGAAACTAAAGTTGAAATGAGCTTTTTAAACTTAATGGGACACTTTAAAGTCGCTGTCAAACATTTTTCCCAGAAAAACCTATCATACGATGGAATAAATCAGATATTGTGTTATATATTTAATTGTGATAGGGATTGATTTTTTTTACATTTATTATTTTTATTCTTTTAACATAACATGCTAACTCATTAAAACATTTTTTTAATGAACAACTAAATAACACTGTTATGCCAGTTATAATTTCTGTATGTCAATATAAACAATGTAAAGAAGTGCAAATAAATCCAAGTACAGCAGATGAGATGTTATTACAAGAAGAATTTTCAGTTTTTATAGGTATATTTCTCCTCGCTGCAAATAAAGTTATGATTAACGGTTTAGTGTTGAATAGCATTTTCTGAAAACATAAAATGTACCATAATGCCCTTAATGAACAGTGCCATTTCGAAAAAATCCCTCAACCCATCCCGAGATAGTGCTCTAGTTTTAAGGATAATTTCAGTTTAGTCGGTTAAACGGTTTCATCTTTCACACAAGATTTCAAATTCAATCATAATCCAAGAAATTCACATTTCATTCAAGATAATCTTTTAGTTCTTTTAATAATCTGATGATTTTTTCACGATTTTTTCATGATCACTATGCTTTAATTATTAAAGAAAAAATGTACCTAGGTTCACGGTACTAGGTAACCTAAATGTACTTCATTTCTGGTATAAGCCACAAAGGGTAAAAACGCGAATATTGAAAATGATTAGAACGGGAAGGCTACAAGTGATAGATGAATTCTTAATTACTGGTCTTATCATTTTATAAAGAAAAAAAAAACTTTAATATTAAATTTTATCACTGCTCAAAAGCTAATGGGGAAAGTGTTTCAAATATGCAGTTTGTAAAAAATAAAGCGAGATTAAAAATGTCATACAGAAAAATAACTGATAAATTTAACTAATCTATGCGATGGATAGCTCCAATGTTTTATGGGCTGCATACATTACAACAGCAAAATTAAAAATATGTCCATTGAAAGTAATTCCATTGATATTGTTTTTGACCTAAAACAATAGCACACCGATGAATGTTAGCAGTTCAATAACTGTTGTATCATATGTATACAAAAATTTAAGATTTTTAGAATATTTCTCACATCAATGATTCTCAGGATCTGTCCGATCAGGTCATTCATAAATAAGTACCTATGAACTTTCAAGTATGTGGAAAATCATTCCAATGAAGAACAAATGAATGATGACGTACACTTGAAAGTTTAAAGAACTTTCAAATTTTATTTGTTCAAGGTTTGTCGCAAGTATTAAGAGCATCCAGTTAAAATTTAACGTCACATGAAATAACAAATCGATCTTGAAAAGGCGATTACATCATCAAAATGTCTCTGTTATCCACCCTCACTTAATAACATTGGGTTATTTTAATTTATTTTTTTTTTCATGAAAAAATTTCTTTAATCCGTAATCTCTAGTTTATAAAAGGCTTATATTCAGTCTTCTGTAAACATTCTATTGGAAAGTTTGTCAAATGGTTTTATAAAAAATAAAAAAATAACGTAAAATTTAGAGGTTTAATACATAGCAGTAATACTTTTTATTTTATAATATTCTTTATTGTTTACTCAATACTCAGCCATTGAGAGAAGTAGCTTCACATTAACCAGTCAAATAAGAATTAAAGTTTTGTATATGAAGTATTTAATTTGCTTATATTAAATTACACTGATAAATATTAGAGTTATATCTCTAACTTTGTACTGGTTATACAACTACTGTCCTTTAGGGTGTTGATGTTATTAAAGTGGCCTCTAAGTATTTAGCCATAGACCTATGTAGTAGGTCACTAATCAAACTGTTGATCGGTAATCATAAACATTTTGATATCACAGTTCATTTCGGTACCCGAAGTTATATTTATAATAATTTTATAAAAGTACTACGTTAACATTCCATTCATTTGCCCATCAACCCACTAAAACTTTAGAATAGACAGGTGTATATATCAATGTATATCAAATGGTTTTCAGCTTTAAGGAAAAGAAGCTCTTTTCATCTGTTCTTGGATTAAGTACTTTAATTTTTTTTTAATAATAAAAGTTTCTGCTTACCTGAAAAAAGCAAGTTTTTGAAAGATTCCTTTATTACTCTTAAACTTTTTGTTGTGGAGCTTTGTACTTCAAGTGTACACTTATTCTCACTGTAGACCTACTCTGATTTTTCCAAAAACTTTGGAAAGCACTGTTACTTGTAAGAGACAGCAAGTACATTACTAACTCAGTGCTGTTTGATTAAACAGTTTAAATTTACAAAGACATTGCGGCTCCTTGTTGATCGGTAACCAATATAAGTACTCCCAGCAATACAGTTGGGAATCTTCTTCGGAGCTTCTATTTAAGAGTCCCAAACTTTGTGATACATTTTTGTATGAAGTAAAGTTAACTTCATTTATTATCACCTTATTTATGAAGTAAAGTAATAGTCTCCAGTTATAACATTTTACTTCTTTTATTCAGGTATTTATGTTTACTAAAAACTCTGATATACTTGCTGATTTAATTACAACTTACTAGAAAATCGCAAGATATACCTGTTTATTAAAAAAAAAGAAAACTTTTTACATCGAAGGGTAAACCTCAATACCAATAACATGGAGTCGTCAGACAGATCTGCGTTTAATTTCTCTCAAACATTGCCTAGCACTCGTGACAATACGATGTATGAAGGGTTACAATCCTTCGTGTGGATCGGAACAGACCGACCGCCTATTCTGATGCCACACAAAGACGTCAATGCTTGTCTCCCACTTGGACACATTCATTTGTTTGTTGTTTTCTTGTATTAGTGACAGGTAGACAACAGTACATTACACATATCCAGAGGGTTTACAAAGATAGATGTTATTCTAAATTGATCAGGAGACTAGTAAAAGGGCAATGTATGTTAGTTAATTATGCTATTAGTAATCTACGGTAAATTTACAATTAATAAAAAAACCTACAGGTTTGTTTAGTTGTTAAGGAGATGATAAGATATTGAATTGTTCATGAAAAATTTCAGAAATTAAACTCCTCGTGAGAAGTGGAGCATTTTTTACATGCTGGACTTGGGAAATATGTGAAGCCATATATTCCAAAAGTATACGATGTCAATTACTCTTTAATAAGCCCTACCCTAATAAATATGACTATGAATGACATTTAGAACTCGAAAACTGGAATCCAGTAAGTTTATGCGAAACAAGCGAAATAGGTTTACTGGTAGCAACCTTGCCTAGTGATTGATTTCCTTCCTTGTTGAAATTACCACTGAAATACAAGTCATTAATGGATATTCTTACGTTCAAAATAGAATGCAGAGCTGTTCACTAAATTATTTGTTTTTAGTACTCTTTGCTGTGCTATAGCTAATGATCTATTTATCTTGGATGAAATGAAATAATATTATATAATTATATAATATTGAAAAAGAGGGAAACAAATATTTTAATATTTTTATTGGAACGGGATGAATAAAAAAACTGACGATAAAAATGTTATTTTTGTTTGTGAGGTTTTCCACCCCTGTGTACAATTTTTAACGTTTTCATAAAATTTAATCTAAATGATATAAAAGTACATTCATTTGTAAGTATTTTATATAGTAACTATCTTAAAGTGGTTAACATGTATTGGGTTATGTACGTGAATTTAACTTGTTGGTTTTGAATCAGAATGGGGTAAATGATGCATTATACAACAAAGCCTCAGGTACGTCACTGAACAAACAACTTATATATAAATGTATTCTCAACGATAAACTTGTGTATTTTAATTGATCTTTCTCTAGAAATAGTTATGGACCATTTTTAAATTAGTATTTGTTCTGTATTTATATTGGACATGGGAAGCATTGTTCCTAGTTGATATTTTCTGCTGCTTAAGTTCTATGACTCAACCAATTAAGAAAATTAAACAAATTCAAAAACCTTCTATGAAAAAAGAAAATTTACAAATTTTACATGGATCACGTTCATTGAAATATGACTGATCTTTGTAGTAGTGAAGACAATAGTTGAATTAAGAACATTGTCGACATTGCAGAGGTGAGTTTATCTATCTTAAATTTTAATTATTCGAAAACCTTTTACAAGTTCTAAGTTAGTATTCTTGATAAACGGACTATAAAATAGCTTTAGCAACATCTCAGTGTAAATGGTAAGACCATTTGTAAGACCATTTACATTTGCCATTTATTTGAAATTTTTAAGATAACTTAAAAATAATAAAATAGCACTATGCGCCGTTTAATTAGTTACTAGGTGTTGGCTACAAAATTCCAATAAACACTATACAAACACCTCAAACAACTCCATTGGACTGACTGAAATTGGGAAATAGCTGGACCCTTGCCGATAAAAAGAGAAAGGGACAGCCAGATAAGGTCAGATATCCGATATCTTCAGCCAATAACAAGGTTGAAGTCGAAAGATAAGAAACCCTATCTGTTCTTTCAAAAACTGAACATGCAAATAATACGTTTTATTTAAGGTGATTATTCTGGATGTTTTATTATTATATTCTATTCAATTCAAATTTATTTTATTAAATGAATACAAATTGATATAATCTAATGAAATAATTTTTATTTTCATGATATTCATAGACTCTCAATATCCATATGTTAATTAAATGACTTAGAAATTCTCTGCCTTGAGTTAAGAAATTGCCCCTGTTGAGAGTATCTGGTGTAGAAGAACTCTGTTGTTTGGAGGCAATATTTCATCATGAGAAAGTCATTTTTCTGCAAAATGTCGTTTTAGATACTATTTTTTCTCCTAAACTACTAATTCTAGCTCTTGATATTTTAACATTATCATTAAAGTGACAGATTGAAAACGTGGAAAAATCCTTAGATTTATAAAACAAGTAAAATTTTTTTCAGTATAATGAAACATTTTTGACCTATGATAGAATCTGAAAGCTTGTGAAGAAGACAAAAGCCAAGACAGATGAAAAGGAAATTATAGAGCATTATGTGAGGGATGAGCTGAAATGTTTTGTTTTCAAAATTGGAATGACTAAAAGAGACGTTATCCTTTTTATGTTTTCTGAAAATGCTTTTTAACTATAAACCGCTAAATATTGACCAATGGATTTTTTTCAAAAAATTGAACTTAAAATTTGCAATTTACAAAAAAATAATAATACCATTCCGATTACGGTGAAGTATAACTACGCAAACTGAAAATTAAACTTAGAGTAATGGATCACCTGCTGTATGTCTCGGATTTATTTACGTTTCTTTACTTATATTGACTTAGAAATTTTTGGGCGAATTATAATTTCGTTTGGAGTTCTCCATTAGTAACATGATAAGTTTCTGGTAAATTTGAATCTTCATAATGGAGAACGTTCATATCGATGGTCAAATCAACAGAAGAACTCCAAAAATTTTTGTCAACAAAATAGACAACTCTTCAACTATGTACAAGAAGAATCAATTTAGACTGCTTCATGGATATGGAATAGGCTTTTGACACATGCTGTAGAATCCATTAAATTGGCACTAATTAATCTAGGTATTACATAATTTATTAAAACAATCGGATGCAAGAATAAGTAATGTAAGTGCGGGATCTACCGCAGCTGGAATTCTGACTACTAAAGGCTTTGCTCAGGGGGAGATAAGGATATTTACAAGGATAGGGAGATGAAGTTTTTAGTATTAGAAGTGCCATGCTAGATACATACAGAAAATAAAAATTCTTCTATGTACTCAAATGTAATACCAGAAATAGCAATGGACATATTTAAAAACACGTTCCAGGTAACAACAGATCACAGTCATTTACGATATCTGGCAACACTGCAGGACCAACGGCTGTCACGAGTATGGTTGGTGGTATGGGGCCTAATTCATGCACAGCAGACTACGTTTTAATACCATGCGTCAGCAATGTGGGGAGGTCAACTGGATCCACCCAACCTTGTGTTGACCGAATCTGCGGGGGAACGCTCAGCGCAGAGGTCTCTACGACTCCGGCAACAGTTATCAGTAAGAAGTTTTAACCACATGAATTAAATATCATTGCACAAACTATTGAACATTATTACGCAGATGAAGTTTTGAAAATTCAGACAAAAGTTATTGCTTAAGCTACCAATAACAGAGTTCAGCCAGCTAAACATCTGTACAACAACAATTACATTGATTTGAGTGCAGTTATTCAAACTCCGATCAATGCAGTAAATTTGCTTCAACTTCTTGTCTTTTAGCGTAATTTGATATTGCAGCTAGTCAGCGAACGGAGATTAAGAACATTATCAGATTTTGACAGAAAATTATAAAACATTGCATTATAAAGCTTTAGAAATTTTAAAATTTGAATGAAGAAACAATACAATTTTTTTTGAAATTGCGATGGTGACATTAATTGATATTTATAGAAATTAGTAAACACTTCATTATATTTATTGAGAAATAACTAGCCATGTTTTATTTTTCCTACATATATGTACATTAATATATATATATATACATAAGTGTATACATCTATTTAAAAGAATTCAAGTTTGTTGTTAATAAATTTACTTAAGGTATAACCAGTATGCTGATATGTTAATATGTTTTTGTGCAGTTCTTATGATAATACGTAAACACATGCATAAACATATGACAATTAGTACTGCACTAAACTTTGCCTATTTGAAATTGAATAATGGCGAAAACTTTTCTCTCCTGTCACCATATCATGTGTTAACAATTACAAATGAAAAAAAACTCTCCAACTTATGATATTTTTTGTCACTTCATACCTAGTTATACATTCCTATTTTACCTTGTTTTTACTATTTCTAGTTGTGTGTATAGATCTTTCAGCAGAATAATTTATAAGATAAATATTTTTTTTTATCCATTTATTTTGCATGCACTATATATAATATTACATGCTATCGAATCTGTTAACATAAAAATATATTACAGTACGATTACATTAAGCCTTTCATTACATTAAATTAAACATTTAGATAAACACTATAAAATTTTTGGAAAGTCTATAAGATTTATGAATTGTTTAAAATTTCTAAATAGATCACTGTTTTGCACTATCATACTCTTTGCTGGAGGCCAACCACATCCAGTTGTTATTGTAAATGTCATAAATGGTTGTCACTCTTGGTCAAGAATTGGGCAGCTGAAGAGTATAGGTCCCAAGTCTGAGGTGATACACTATCACAAGAACACCTGTCACTGTCAATAATTTGGAACCTATTGAGGTTAGATTTAGTCCCACCATGGCCTGTGAGGGCTTGTGTTATCTTGTGCGAAAGCTCTATGTCGCACATTAGAGAAATAAAGTTCATGTATCTAATTTATAATTATATTTTCTCAGTGGTCTTAAGAAATCTTATTTTCAATTGTGTTTTCTCTCTTTAATTAAAAACTGGAATTAATCCTTTTTCCCAGAAATGAACTAATTCTTTAAGTTCCAGTTAAATATAAAACAAAAAAGTTATTTTTTTCTTAATGTTCTATCAGCAGATAATAATAATATGTTTTATATGATTAATATAAAATTTTTCCTTACTTAATACATGTTAATATCCAGAGTAGTAAATATTATATCATTCAAATATTACTAATATCCTTAAATAAATTATTGGGAAAAGCTTTTTCATGAATAAGTAAGAAAGCTGTAATTTTCTCAACGAAGGCAACGTTCTAAAGGAAGGTTTGAAAATTGAAGCCCCAAAAGTGGCACTAAAGGGAATCATAAAACCGACGCTACACCTCTAACAAAGAAATCCCTAGCACGGACCTTCTTATGTCACTATAAAACAACCATCAATCTGGTCTCTGACAGTGAAAGGAAAAAAGAGAAATACAACATTTAGGGTTTGTACATTTTCATCAGGATAAAATATTTTTTCAAATAAATATAGCTGAGCTATTATCCTAGTGTATATAACATTAATAGTTGAGTACAGTATAGTTTTTATGTAGTCGGTGCTTTACGAATATGCGTATTGCATATTTGCATGCTACTGTGGTCCTCGATTTGGTCTAAGTGCGTATGAATTATTTTCTTCATCATTACTTGTTGTTGCCAAATTGTTGCTCCTGGGGCACTTAAGTTTGTTCTTTAGAAGGCTACGCTATAATAAGATGCTCTTGGTTGACTTAGAAGCGTCTGTTACTCTGCATCTGGATCTTAACGAAACTGCGACCAGCTGTCTTGCTCATTCCTTACAAAACTGATCAATATGTGCTGATTGAGGTAGCCCTGCTCTGCTTCACTACTTTTTTCTCCCCAGGCCTATCTCAGGAGAAGATACTTCTCACACAATGATAGAAGAATACGTGGCAAACCCATACACCTACTCGATTTTGCATGTAGAATCACAACCACTTCCATGCCAACGCCGCATGGTGGACCGAAACAAAAATGTGTCTGGGCCATGCTTGTCCCAATAAATAACTATAAAGTCTATCTATATTGCCACCGAAGATGCACTGTTAATAATTTGCAAAAAACAGAAATATAGGTTAGATTGCGTTAATGAACCCCATTATATTTCGGCAATATTGAAGTTTGGGAAATTTACTCTTTTGTTATTTCCTACGAGTGAATTCTAATTTTCAGGTACTTTTTCGGTGATTCGATGAATCTAACATTATTTCTTGTAATTTTCTACGAAAATATAGCTCTTTATTTTTTAGATATAAAAAGATGAGTATATACCTACTTGTATCTTTATAAATCACACCCGATATTAATTTCAAATGTTAAGTTATTAGCATGACATTAAAATACAGTCGCCTTAGATTTGAGTACCTGTGTCCTCCCTTGTCGTTGGAACAACTTGTCTGGTATTACGACTGGTCCATGTTGAATGAGTGTTGATAAATAATTATACTTTATTTATTAAATGAATAAAGTATAACCTACTTTCACCATTTAAGGAATGCGAACTCGTAAATTATACAAGAATGTGTTTAAGCAATGAAAATATTAAATTATGTGACCAAGATATTTGCATGACTGGTTTGTTTCAGGCACTGTGAAACCTTTCCGCATCTATGTTCGCACAGATGGCGTAGAGGCTCCAACTGACATGGGGAACAGAGGTTTCTGTCTCAACTATGTACAACAGCCATGTACTACGAGACTGTCAACCTAACCTGCATCCATGTTCACATACAACAACACAACGCTTCATCAAAATATACTCACACTATTTATTGTTCATGATATATTGGCATAACTGAACATTGAAAGCATTTATAGTTTCATCCTTTGATCAAAATTCAATCTTTAAGAAATTACATTGAATTAATATTAAAATGATTTAAATTTATAACCATGTTAAGTTCATTTATTTAAGTACGCTTCACAAAGTAGATAATTCAATTCAAACAACATACAAGACTATTGAAAATTTGCTTTAATATTAAAACATTCCTAGTCCAATATTTAAACATGTTAAGCATAATGACCATCTGAAGCTCATTGCTTCTTAAAGTCATGTTTTATTTCATATGGATTCGTTTTTCACAGCAAATCGAAGAAAAATTGCAACATTTGACTTCATGATCAGATATAGTAATCCGAAATAAAAGAAAGATAGATAAAATAAAATTAAAGGTAAAAAAAAAGTTTAAATTCCATTATATAACATTTCTTTCATTTAATTTTATATTTATTATGGAGAATACAATTAAAGATGAACGACAAACTTAAAATACATATTTTATTAATTTTTCCATCTCTGCCTACTATGTTTTATAAATGTTTATAATAACAGAATGAGTTGAAGTTTTGTTGGCATATTATAGAGAAGGAATTGGATACCAGCGGAATTATTCAATTGTTCTAACCTAACCTACGTGACAATAACCTAATTCTACCTCTCCTAATTGATATTCAGGGTGAAGTTACAGACAAATATAAATTAGCAATCAACTTCAGCCATAATTTACATAAAGCAAAAATATTTGTTGTTTTTTATATGAAGTAACTTTATTTACTAAAATACGAGTGAACATCTATAGATTAGTCAACACTTCATTACTGAGTAAGTAATTAATAATCTGTACTGTTACAACACTAATTTATGATTAGATATCTTCACTTTGTTATACCAATTCTCAACAAATATTGTTAACATTTAAAAGGCTACCCTTTTGTTTGCCAAAGGTATAAATAAGTGACAGTCTAATCAATGAGTGAGGCAAGATGAAAATGAATCTATTCTTCGTTATTTTTATTGCTATTTAATCAGTATTCCTGCTTTATCTTCAGAAATGAAACTGTTTCACTTTTGCTGGCTCCTTTTGTTACAATAGATTTCCTGTTACCATAATAGTTGTTACAGCAACTCTGTGAATAGTAGGCAAATTCAACATTTTTTTAATTATTAAATCTGAATCGTTGAGAATTAAAATTGGCAATCTTTATAATAAGTTTAGTTTATTAGCACTTCATTCCTTGTATAAATTTGTTTAAAATACATTAGTTTTTTTAAAAATGTTATTTGCTGTTAATAAGGTAATAAAGCTTTAACCTTAATTAACATTAAAATTATATCTTATGGTATCATTAATATACTTCATGACTGTTTAATAACATTGATGCAAACATTGTAACATCGTAGTAAGTTTAGATCAGTTTGTTCATACAAATGACGTCTTCAAAATACATTTTGTATCAAATTACTTTAATACCTGATAAAAAAAAAACAAGATGATTTTAAAGCATGCTATACTATTCCCACTCCTGTTTAACCGTTAAGTAATTATTATGTTCTTCTATTTGACTCTACAGTTTTTATGCGAATAATATTTTTCAAGCATACTCGTATTTTTTAGACGTAAATTAGATAATTGCCTTTATGAAGTACACCTGAAATCTTGCCTGAAATTTAAAACATCTTACAAGCTCATTTACCAATAATAATAATAATACATCATATACTAAATAAATGAACAATAATTCAGTTCAATCAACAATTTGTTTGTCAAAAAATGACATTAATATAAAGTTCAGAATCATTTAGATTTAAAGTAGGGTTCATTTGTGAAAATTAATTTGGTAAGAAAAACCCCTCGATATTTGGCTTTTTGATTAAGATTTCGGAGCTGATGAAAATCAAGCAAGACAAAATTATTTCATTTCTCATTTCCTTGAATTCATTGCTGTTCTATTAAAATGTATTACTTGTTATTTTTCCTAAAATATAAAATCAACCAAATGACTTGCCTGCATAGATTTATTTCAAATGAATTATTACTATTTGCATAGAAAAGAAACCGCAATTATAACATAATTTCTTTTTTTACTTTACTATAACTACATATACTTGATCTGAAATCTTAACACGAGAAAAAAGAATCAAACTAAACTCGTAGAAAAACAAAAGACTGATTTATATTATAACACTTTAACCGATTTGGACTATGAATTCAAAATATGGACATCATTGAAGCGTACAAATATCCCAAAGAATCTAAACAGTTATAATCATTCTCAAAATCTTACAACCTTTCTTCATATTTCCTATGATGTCATTCATAACGATGGAAAATACCTTTTAACCTCCATAAAATCCGTTATGATACAGCAAATCCTTTTATTCTAGAATTATCACCCCACAAGATTTCTATCAACCCTATTAGTAGGTCAAAAACATGTTAACTGACAAGACCAATGACAAGGAGTATACAAGACCAAATGTACGAGTATATGGAGTGTTATCAATGAATACTTTCTCCACTCCTTTTCTTTTACTGTGGGTGTATCAGAGATCACTATTATGTGTTAACTATCCAATTTAGATGTAAGATAATTATAATAAAATAAATAAAAGAAAAACTTTACTCTAAGTAGAGTATCATGAAAAAATTGATCTCTAGATTTTGACGGATTTACATGATTTGAGGTTTCCAAAGTATGTATGATATTTTTATGATTTATGATGTTTTTTCGATGAAATTTGTGTGTATGTGAGTAAAAGGGTGGGTTTGAATCACCATTTGACGAATCAAATTCATATTTTTGTAAACAATTTTAATATTGTATCTACACCATAGCCATAAGAAAGGAAAAAAAACAAACACCAAATGATTGGCAACCTGTTGATATTATGTATATTTATTGTAAGTTTGAGTGTAGGCCAATCCACATTTATTCTCTTCAAGCAGTTGAAATTTTAAAATTATAATATTTATCGTTGAAAGTAAATTTCATGAATTGGTAATTATAGTCGTTGAATTTAGCATTATTGAAAAAAATAAAACATTATTTAAAGAATGGCTGTTGTTCATCCTACTTTTATGAACAAGGTAAAATACTATTCTGTGTTGAATTTGAAATTAACTAACAATAAAGAAAGCATATACATCATAATACTCTTTTTTTAATGTTAATAAATGACAAAGAAACTGTTATTACTTAACTTGAACTTGCATAACTGTAAAAGTTTAGAACTCCAATATTAATCCAAGATTGATGTCACCTGTGACGATGAGTTACAATAACAAATTTTCTCATCCAACTACCGACAAATTACGCAAAGCGTAATAAACTTTTCTCTCTTAGGTGAGTAAAACAACACATGCCACACCCACATCTCCTAAACAAGCAAGCTAAGTGGATCAAAAGGAATTAATCTACATCAAGTTTTAAAAAGAAAATCGCAATTATTCTCTAGGTTTCATCATAAAAATAAATTATTAAAAGATTATAGTCCTTTCAGTTTATTACCATACGTATTCCATGTGGGTATATAATACAGATATCTTAATAATAACAAACTTATTAGACAAAGTCATAACGAATTTAAGAAACCTAAACCTAAGATAATTAACAATTAACAGCACTAACAATAAGCTCTTTTTTAAAAAAACATTTAATTAAAAAATAAAATTGAAAAAGATACAATTGATAACCAATTTATTCATGCTCTTATTACTTCAAAATATATAAAGTATCATCATCAAGAAAAAAAAATTTTCTGGAGCTTTTGTCAGATTTACTCGCTTTGAGGTTTCAATTATGACATTTCTCTCTCTCTCTCTCTCTCTCTCTCTCTCTCTCTCTCTGTTGTGTGTTTGTATGTGAACGTTTGTGTGTGCACGTGCTTTTTGTAAGCGAAACGATTTCACAAAAATTTTGAAATTATTTTACTTCACGTGTCATATCATGTGATGTTTCAATTGATATAAAACTCAAAAATGGCCCCTATAATTAAAATGTGCTGTATGATTTTTTTCTTTTGACCTATAAAATTTCATATTTTTCAATAACATGAAGGGTCAGTTTTGAGTTTATTGTAGAGTTTAAAATTTTTTACTTATGATTGATTTTGAAAGTTCGTGGATATGAGACTGGTCAAACTGATGGATCTGTCATATTTTATACGAAGAATGGATGTTTATGAAAGATTTAGTGGATACTTTTATATCTAAATAAATCTTTTATTTTATTAATTCCTTTACACGAAATGGCTTATTGAGATGTTATTGAAATTTTGGAAAAACTTAACTTAAAACTTCCTATTGACATGCAGGAAAGTTCATGAAAAATAGAAAGACAATACATTTTTTCATTAATATACTTTATATAGTAGAGCCAACAAAAGTTATCATCACTTTGAAATGGAATTGTTATCACTTAACTTTACTGATAGTGAAGTGACAATATTCTATGAACATTGAGACGTTTAATTTATTAAACATTAAGCACAAACTTGCGAAAAGATATTCCATTAAAAATATTGTCTTTCGTCTAACATCGAGAAAGGATGTATGAGATACAAAAGTGTGGAAGGAACATAGAATATAAAATAAATGGAAATAGAAGTAATATTCGTTCAAGACTGTTATAGGTAAAAGCAGCACTCAAAGAATAGAATCAAAATCTTGACGTGTTTGATAATTGTAATGGGTTCATCAACACCTTTCTCAACTCTTAAGACAAGTTTAAGATAATTCAATGTTATACTTAGAAGGACAACATTTTATTGACGCAGCTAGTGGGTTACGTCACTGATGAAAGCAGAATAGCGGATGTCTTCAATTATCTCGGGTTTGGAAATCGAGTTCAAAACCATCTGTTCTTGACATCTTAAAGCCCCAAAGTTAATCCACTTGAAATAACTGACGTCCAAGTGAGTTGAAATGATACGTTTGACAGTCCTTTAAAAACTTTAAAATTGTAAATTATTATTTCTAAATATTAAATAGCTTTCATACAGTTTTCTATGAATTTAATACAAATATATGTCAAATTCGCCAAGCACAATAAGGTGTTATTAAAATTAAACAAGAATAAAATGAAACATAACATAATAACAAAAATAGTAATAAAATTAAAAATAACCATCCAATATGATGCAATGTTTCATAGTAGAAGAAAATAAGTAAACATATATATAAACGTCAAAAAAGTAAAATACCGTTGTTATTAATAATGTTTTTGGAATTCAAAATAAGTTCTGTGGGGAAATATTCAGTACGGAATTTGAGAGAAATGGAGGCAACAGAACAAATATTTGTTTCCTAAAATCTGAATAAATAACAAAGTTACCATGGACCTGATATAAAGATTTGATTATTCTTATTCTTTCGTAGATTGTTTATTTTTTTTAATTTATGTTTATTTTGAATGTTGGTATAATTCTTTTTTATATTAGATGACAAATTGAGTTTCAGCAGACTTTTAAAATACGCACTTCATTTACGGTAGAATGGGTTTGAAATATTCATAGAAAATATACGTTTTGTGGGACTAAAGATTTATTATGATCCTTTGGGAAAGGTCACATAAATAATTCCTCCAACACTTGACAAACAGACCTCCTTTCATAATTTTCGTCCAAATTTTATGAATTCTACCTTTCGAATCCTTTCCATATCAGTTACTACTAAATAATTGGGTTTCTAAGTATATGAGAACGATATTCTGTTTATATTCCAAAATCCTGCAGTAACCTACACTCAACTTTACCATAAGTAAGCAAAATATCAAATGTATTGGGAATCAATTGAGTTTTAGTTTCATTTTAATATGGTTATTGCATAGATCTCATATCAAAACACATGTATAATCAATAATGATAATTTGTTTTGATAAAGCTTCATCTATTTTATCATTTATTACACACTTGGTATAATTCTTCAATAAGATATATTATTCTTATCTGAGTCATATGCACCATACGATATCTGACGTAATGTGCATCCCTTTGCTGTTTCTAAATTCATCATACTATTTTAAGTTATTTGATGGATTGCGTAATCGTCCTTAAAAAAGTATATCTCACTGCAATTGGTTTTAAACGGAATTGCGTGGTATTTGCATAGAATCTTGCATCGTATTTCCGCCTCTTCCAGATAGATTCTCTATTCTTGGTATGATGTTAATTACAACTTTCATAAGTTTTATATGAACAATGTCCAATTGAGTATTTTATAGATAGTTTGAACAAATTCCTTCGAATACCATTGTTTTTTAATCTTCGAATATCATTTATTTTATATAAAAAATTAAGTTCTGGTCAAATAGGGTATTTAGACACAATCAGTTGCGGTTGTTCTACACACGTTGTACCAGCTAGAAAAAGTTAGGGTGTACACCAAAATGACCACAGGATCTCAGAAAGTTTGTTTGAGTCAAAACGTTTAAAAACTGTTCACTGGCGTATATAATCTTCTGTCTAGGTACTCACATGAGGGTCACTGAATTGTACTGCTCTTATTATTGTTACATTTTGGCCCGACAGTATACACACGAGATCACCTTATTTGAAACCAGGAGGCTTCCGAATCAGGTGATTATCTGTAATCATTTTGACCTCCTGTAAAATATTCTATGAGGAGCATTTTATCTGGCGACATATTAGTTAAAATCATAAGGGCTATTAACTATATAAGGACGCACTTTGTCCTTTGTGCTTTATATAATTAAAGGGATGATCAAAACTCAGAAGGCTAGTAGTAAATATTGATTTCTAAAGTCATTGCTCTGACAGGTTGAGATTAGTAGAGACTTACTGCCAGGCGTTGGGAGGGTTTGGTGTAATACTCCCATTCATACCAAATCTATCAGTACTGTTGTGACGGCCATGGCTCCAGAGATTTCGATGTCTGAGACAATCATGTGATTTTGGTCATAATGATTCACCTACTGGGATTACTGATTGCAATTGTTTTCAAACCAAAGAAATTTTCAGCTTACCTGTACTTTCGGTTGCTTCGTAAAGCAGTGTCTTCTCTTGTGTTCGTTAAAGAGAAGAGACGATGACTTGGAGCTTTTCACTTTCTGCTAAGTAATCATCGATCAGCTCTTGCTGGACTGGTGAAAAAAACTGATCGTTACACATAAGTGAGTCGTAAATCTGATAACAACATTAAGGGGAGGAGGGGGGGGGGGCAGAAGGTATGATCGAACTCTTTGGAATCCTAATCCAGTCTTAAGACTGAGAGAATTTAGTAATTCAAGTTTAATCTTTTTCACCAGAAAAATAAGACACAAATTATTTCAAACAATATTTATATTAGATATTTTAGGATAAAATATTGTAATAATTATGGTTTTAAAATAATAATATTGGACTTTATAAAAGTTTCAATGTGAAGAGATAATTCAAAATTAAATGACAAAATATAATCATTCAGTATTTTATTTTATGGTTTATTTAATGGTATATTTCAGGATTCAAAAAAGTTCAGATTATAAATTTCTGGTAATTCATATTATTCAGAAATAATATGTAATTCATATTACATTTTCAACCAAATGGAACCATAAATGTTTAAAATATGATGTAATTAATCCTACATTCAAGTTATAAAATAATTCATGTCAAATATCTTCAATAAAATTTTAATGAATAAGCAATAAATTATTTTAAGAAATGTTATATAGTTAGTTTCGTTTAATTTCTGGTAATTCATAACAAAACAGAAATCACATACATGTCTGTAGTAGATTAAACATTCCTTTCTTAACTGCAGAATGATTATCCTAAAAATTGTCAAAATGTTTGAGAATTCCCCTAATTTATAAAACACCGCTTTGTATTAGTGTAATGTATGTATTGTATGATTGTTAGTAATTATAGAGGGGTTTGAGTCACATTGAAATAGGTATAGTCTCTTCTCTGCCCAGTTTTTGATCTTCCTCTCGGATTAATCTGAATAATTCTTGTTGATGGACGTCATACATCTTAATATACGTCGCTAAATAATTATATTACTCTACTATATAATATGTCTATGTGTACATATTTGAAAATATTACCACATATATATATGCTCATTTATCTTAAATTATATTTATTTTATTTTTACAAATACTATTGGTAATGCTAAGACCACATATGTTGTTAGAATAATTTAAATAATTTTATTATCATTATTCTCTTGTCCTAATCTCAATTTCTTGTTTCATATGGGCATCTATCTTACTTTGAAAACTCAATAAGTATTTTAAATAGCCGAATTGTTTTAGTAGTCCCTTTAATATGGTTTATGCGATGATATATAAACGTTACGGTTTCATGTTTAAATAATTTTATCGTTTTTATCTATCTGTGTAAACTCTGTTCTTTACAGATTAGTTCATCTAGTATTCAATCAGTTATTACGTTAATAAATAATTCCCTATGTCAGAGCCAGCTGGGGTTGTGTTTGAAATAATAAATATGCTTTTGTTTTTTAATCTCAACAACCAATTTTTCCCGTCTGTCCAAAGTAATACTATCCACTTGCCTCTCATTTATTCTGTACTAATCATCGAACTCAGCTTTACTCGGTTTCCAACACGTCGTTTGGCATTACAGCGACCCTCTATGATCAGCGTAGGCAGTGATTCTACACATATCCATTTCTCTCCCAAAACATATTCTCTAAACTCATTCTAAACGACTCAGAGACTACATCGTTTTCTACTAAAATCAATTGCATCCAGCTAGCTTCTTGCTTTTCAACAAAAAATATTACATTTTCAACCAAATGGAACCATCAATGTTTAAAATATGATGTAATTAATCGCACATTCAAGTTATAAAATAATTCATGTTAAATATCTTCAATAAAATTTTAATGAATAAGCAATAAATTATTTTAAGAAATGTTACATTGTAATTAACCACTTCATTTGTTCGTTATGATCATTCGCCATCAACATCATTATCATAATGTTGATAACTCTAATGTGCTGCCACTTGTATCTATGTTATGAGAAGTTAATTCTTTAATCTCAGATTACAAACAAAATTAATGCTGCCAATGAGTGGTCTGATAAAGTATTAAAGGATTAATCAAAGCACTCACTCGTTAATACTATATTACTTGCAGCTAATCATTTATTTATCTACAATAAATCAATTAGGTGATATTGGATAATTGCTCCTTCAAGCCGTTGATAAACACAGATCAAGCGTCTAGATTTACAATGAAATTGATTCATGTTAAAACATTGAATAGCTAAGTTTCAATGGTTGAATTGAATTTTTAAAAACAATTTTTAAGAAATCTTTATTTCATTTTTTATTGTGAAATAATTCAACTTGAACGAAGACTTGTGTTCTGTAAAAGAAAAATCTGAAACTGTTATAAGAAGGAAATCTGATGCAAAGCACAATATGAAATCTTTCTCAATATTGATTTAAAGTTTTTGGAATTTTAACTAATTCCTGAAAAAAAATACATTAAAAGAATGAATGACTTCTAGCCTATAATCTTTATCAGGTATTATTAAGTCGTATAAAATCTATCAATAATAATAATAATTGTTATTTCTGGAGGCACATATTTTCATAAAATTAAGAGTCAAGTATTAAATGAATAATCTGAATTCATAAAAATGCTAATAAACAGACCAGAGGTTCCCCATATTACTTTAGGAGTGATAGCAAAATTCTAATGGTCAGGTTATTTTGCTTGCTTATTGTTTAGTAATGCAGTCATCTTTGATTTCTCTACATCACTTTATGTGTCAGTTATATTAACAGTTCATATCTGTTATTTTTAAAAATTTCAAGCTTCCAGCTATAACATAGCTATATTTATGCTGAAAAGACGGCTTTGAATTTGAATTCAGTATTCAAAACTGGTAAATAATTAATATTTTTTTTTCAATATAAATTTACAGTAACCTTATAAAAGAGTACGGCACGCAGGAAAAAGATAACACTCGCTCAGAGTAAATCGAATTTTTATGATTTTTGACAAAGGGAAAGAAAAATTATTTTTAGAAAACTCTAGCATACCATAAAATTCCCAGGATAATAATTTTATAAAAGACCAAAAAATGTAAAACATAATTCAAAATTGGAAACATTTTTGGAAAAAATAAATCAATTTATCCTACATCTTAAATTAAAAATGATTTAAAACGACATTTTTTTCTTACATGTTTCTGATATTTTTCACACATAATAGATATATTTTTAAGTTTTAAATAGTAAAATTTGACTTCAATATTGAATGTAGAAGGAGGTCAAGTAAACTATGAAGATACCACTAGATATTGGAACAAAAGTCATGTTCCCTTGTAAAAGATTATTTCGTAACACAACATCTGCACTTTCGCTTTTCAAAAATGTTACTGCTGCTGTAGTTATACTAATGATATTATATGCATCAGTGATGTGGTATACAAAAATAAAGCTATATATTGTTAAATGGATCAATCACTATCTGTACTACCTCCAGGAATGAATGACTAATAAACTTTTCCCATTTAAACATTTATATTATACCTAAATGGGACATTATAGACTATATATCTGAAAAGTTTGATATTAAGTTTACTAAGAGTAAAGCTAAGTGTAGGCCACACCATATTTTTTTACTGAAATCTATAACTAAACTTGAGAATATATAGAACATTCTAGAATGTATTTAGAAGAGTTCTAACCCACTTCTATCAATGCTGCAATTAAGAATGTAGTTGAATATCAAATTATTGATAAGTCTCATGGTATGATTATTTAACAAATTAAATGGAAACATTTTAATAACATAATATCTTAATCCTATTAAACCATCAAAACTCTTTAACATATTACGAAATTTTAAGTAATTTGTTTACACAAACCAGGTATAATGACTCTTATAACGACATAAATATTACTTCAATACTAATTTAAATAGCTTATTAACAAATAAGTGGAAGTTGGGGAATTTAAAGTAAATTAAAATAATTTAATGGTACTCAATGAATGATACCTTGCAGTTACTGACTGGTAAATATGAAAATATAATAAAATATATGCCTGCAAATTTAAAATATAAATAACGAGAAAAATAACTTCTGAATATTATCCCCAGATTTTTTTTTTTATTTAGGACAAAAGATTATTCGTGCAAAAATTTGGGAGCAATCACTGAAGTGGTTGAAAAATATTTGCAAAATATGAATATTTACATTCCTATTTATTTTTATTCTTGAAATATTAGATTATTATTCTAATAATATTAAATGTTATTATTCTTGTTGCTTTTTGTTTCTTGCTTTAGTTTGAGACTGCTTAGTTTAGATTTATTGTACTGTGATTTTTTGTTTTAAGCAGGCAGCTTATAATATTATTTGTTGTTTTACTTATTATTAAGTAAACATTAAATACCGATTGATGCTTTAGAAGAGGCAATAGTGGTTATTATAATTTTTAATGTTCGTCCTCCTAGTATTTACACTGAATTAACTGTAATCCCATGCTTATATATATATAATGAAAATACCTGTGGATGATACCTGTGGATACCACCTGTGGATGGCACCTGTAGATGCTACCTAAGGATGGCGCCTCTGGATGACACCTATGGATGGCACCTGTGGATGACACCTATGGATGCTACCTGTGGATGACACCTATGGATGCTACCTGTGGATGACACCTGTGGATACTACCTATTGATGACACCTGTGGATGCTACTTGTGGATGTAAATGGCACCAATGGTATCTATGGATGGCACCTGTGGATGACACCTATGGATGGCACAGATGCTACCTGTGCACGCACCTATGTATCCTACCTGTGGATGATACCTATGGATGCCACCTGTGGATGACATCTATGGATGCCACCTGTGGAAGAAGACACCATTTAATGTAGTATTAAAACAAATCAAAAAACATATTAATCGATATAGCAGGAAATTCGAATGGATTTGTTTCCTTCTCTTAAGCCAATTCTCAGACCAAATAATTAAATGTTAGCTGTTATTAACTTTTTTTAAAAAAAAATATTTTGCAAAAGAAATTACAGGGGATGAAAATTGAAGAATGGAAGAAATTAGGTGAAAGTAGTGTTTAATGGGGGTTGTGGGAGGTCTGGTGCTCGGAGGTGTGAGCTAGACAGTGTTGACGTCACGATGCCTCCCTAATGGGCACTCCTGATTGCTCTCTACATCCTAGTTAATCTGAATTCCCCTCCCTCCAGGCACATCTTCCTCTTGTCAACGTGTCACCCCCATCTCTCTCTCCACCACATGTCGGGTTCAGGGCTACCCTTTTAGAAATCCTTATAATAAATCTCTTTATCACATTTTCTATCACGACATATGCATTTATTCAGCAATATACTAATTATACAATTGATAACATGTTTCAATAGCTAATTTAATTATAATATATGAAGGGAGGTATTTTTTATTTCCAAAAAGATCTATTTTTGACATCAGTCAAATAATTACTGGATCCATTGATCAATACAGTACCTTAACAACTTAATTGTTCCCATCCAAAGCTTATTTTCCAAACAGATTCTACCTAATATCACAATATTTTTATAAATTTTTAAAAATCAATTAACACATCACACTTTTAAATTTTTGGTGATAAGATTATGATAACAAGATAATTAGTTGTATTTATAAATATAGTAAAAATTGAAAGTTTCTTGACCCTGTAACAATTTGGTACTATTACCACATTGCAAACCAAATTTATAAAATTTGAACTGCTCTGCACTGAACTTCACTAAAGTAAACAAAATATCAAACTAGTTAACAGTCAGTTTATTTTTTGTTTGATTTTAACGTGGCAATCCTGTGACCGTATTATCAAACTCAGAAATATTAAATTTAAAGCCTGTCTTCATTTGTTCTAATGTAGCTATGCTCATTTTATCAGTTATAAGAAAAATGGAATCATTATTTTAAAACAGTCTAATATAGCACTGCAGATGTTGCTTAATAGTTGCCATCCCTAGTATAAAATGAGCCGCTTATTTTGAAAGTGGCCTAATTCCATTTATGTTAAAATCGAGATATTTAAGGGTTTGCGTTTTACAAAATTTAAAAATATTGGTAACTAATAAAATGATAGTATAATGTTTTTTTGTTTCTAAAAGTGTTTAATTTATCAACCCACTTAGCATTATTGGCATTGTTTATAAATAATTATGTTTTTTGTGGCTATAATGGAATTAAGCCACTATCAAAATTAATGAAATAACTCTTCTAGTTCTCTAAAAAGCATAAGTCCAAGAAAAAAATAAATTTCCTTGAATAAAAGAAAATAAAATATTAGCATATATTATAAAATTAGCAAATATTCAATTTTTAATTAGTATTACAGATATGTTTCTTTAAAATTAATAATACATTATTGCAACTAATTAGTCATTTTTTTGTCAATTTGTGTATGCGGGATGGATTTAAAATAATTATGGTGTATCGGTGGTATATAATGCAATAAATCCATTAAATCATTATATTTTAGCGTTGCGATAGGCCTTGTTTTTTCGTATAATGGTGTCAACTTAATATTACTAAATTTTTTTGGTCTCCCTCGACGCGGTAGTAAATCTAGAGTTTTAAATGGAGCATCATCATCCATTGATGTCTTATAGAATAGTTTGTATGGTTCAGTTCTTAAAAATCGCATCGAAGTTATTTTTAACCAGTTCACCTTTTCTCCGTTAATATTCTTCAACCTTCTATAAATCACATTTTCTAAAGGCTTAGTTGAAATGAAATCCTCTCGTTTCATTTCATTTAGAGTAAACTTATTTTTTCCACACTTTTTTATGACTTCATAATATTCCTCAGGAACAAACAATGAATTGTTTTTTCGTAACGCCATTTCTATAACTCCGATGTCTCTGTCATTAGGTAGAAATGAATGCCCTGATAATAGGAACTTATGGTCAATAACATCAACATTATGTTCGGCAGATTGGATAAACTTTAACCATGTTAAAGCTACTTTTATATTCCTATTTTGTCCTGAACACATATCGCTGTAGGCTATAATGTGTTTTTCATTCTTAAGATTTTTGAGATGTTTAAGGATACATGATGATACCTCCTGTGAACCTTTGGATGCGATCGTTTCACTCCAGACATTCATGTAAACATTATTGTCGTGGAAGTTGTGAAAACCCAGATTTGAAATGTACAAGCTACGCTTATAATATGCAACTGAAGTGCTTAGCTTTGGATAAGGCAGCGCTTTTTGTAAATCGAAAGAAAAACCGAAATAGCGATTAGGATTATTTAATATCAAATCTTGGTCGTTTTTCAATGATTGTCTTGCCAACTCTGCCTGCCTTAAATGAGCATCATGTTCTTCCATAAGGTTTTTCCTTTTCTTCGTTATTATTCGATGCCTTAACTTTATTGTTTAACCGATCGCATTTTTCGCAAGTATCTTTACGCGGCTGATGGAAATGTAAGTTAAAATTTTTTTTAAAGATTTTTCTATAAGTCCATTCATTAACACTGCTGGTATTACTTTCTTTACATTTAAGAAGGTACAGGGCAAACATCTTCTTTATATTTAAATCAGGGTGCAAGAATTTCCTGTTAGGATTGTGGGATCTAGTATAGTGAGATTCAAATTCAGGAAAACTGTGAATGTGATTGTGAACAGATTTTTTCTCTTCTTCAGTAATTTTTCTGGATGATCCATTCATACGGCCACGCATATCATTCCCTGGAGTTTCAGAATTTAAATTACGTTTTAACCGTCCTTCACTTATATTAAACGTTTCCAAAAAAAATTTTTTACAAACTCGGAATTTTCCGCGATCAGTTTTTAAAAAATAATTAAAACTATAGTTTCTTGGCGTTCCTTTGCCATTTATTAACCGTTTTCTTTTGATGGTAATTTGCTCAACAGCTTCGTAAAGTAATATATTCTGTTTATTAAAGTCACCCAAATTCCAAAATCTTTCAAAAATGCTTTTCCTTTCTTCTGTATGGAAATATTTTATGCAATTCTTTCTACAGCGGCAATCTTTATTTTGAAACATCTTTGCAGGCTTAATTTTTCCATTTTGAGTATAATATTTTTTTCCTGAATTCCGTTGAACTTTTCGAAATTTTTGAGTATATGTGTTATCATTATTGTTTCCTGAAATTTTTCTTGTGAAATCGTCTGAGACGTTGCCTTCACTCTCTGTTGATGAGTATATTTCTATTATTCTTTTTCTTTTTCTAACATTTCCAGAATCAGAATTAGTACATTTTAGATCATCTTCACTTTCAGATTCCAAAAATCTCTGTTTGTTTTTATTAATTCTTCGCATGGGTATAATTTCTGCACAAATAAAAAAAAATCAAAATTTCGTTTAAATCTCTTTTTTTACTTACCTGCATCACTATCTGAGATATTTTCAAACATATTGAAATTTATATTAAAAATAAAGCACAAATAATTTAAGTAAACTGTAAACCTAAGCAAAAGTTCCTAGCAAGTGAAACAATAATGCTGGCTGCTCTGGTTTTCAACGCAGAATGCAGGAGAATAATAGGTAATGTAGATAGAAACCGTTAGGTAATCAAATTATCAGAAAACAGATGAAAAGTCGATTGTGAATACTCAGAAGAGTCACCATTATCAATTTGGACCACATTAGAATTTTTTTTTGGTTGCTTGTTTGTATTAATATAATATATTAAAATTACATATTTCATGGAATTATTATTATTTAAAAAATCATTATCAGATCTAATTGAACCAAACTACATTTATAAAAAAACATAACGCTCTTATCTCATAAAATTTTACTGTATAATATACTGTATATTATATGTAACTCTTAAAATTGGAATTAAGCCAGTTTCAAAATAAATAATTTGTCATTTTATTTATCAACTAATTTTTGTTATAAAAATTCTTAGTAATTTTAAATAAATTTTGTATAATTTGCTGCAAAAGGTAAAGATAACGTAAAAATGTAATTATTTAAATAGCTAGCTAAATTTTTTTGGAAAATGGAAATAGGCCACTTTCAAAATAAACGGCTCAAATTACCCTTCCAGTATTGTAAGTATTCACAGTAGAAAATATTTCATAAATATTAAGATTCTTGTATCAACGGAGTAGTGGCTTAAAATTTGTAACCATTTAGTCATAAAGTATCAAAAACTACCCACAGTTCAATGTTAGCTAAAAGCGTTGCTTTTAAACACCAAGAACCCTATGCCTGGTATCAAAATTTAGATTTGAACATGTAGATTGATTACAACACTTTCGTCAGACCATCCATCCATCCACCGTCCCAGCGCAGGAAAACCACACCGGGTGTTTCTGCTAGTTATACTTGAACTATATATTGTATCCAACGACCAACGAATATAACCGCGCACTATAGTGCACGTCGTAACTAGCAGTTCCAGACCAGAGGCCTTCTACTGCTTGCTTACTGTGCTACTATAACTTGGAATGTCAGTAATTCATGTCAGATATTAAGTTCGTCTGTACAGTAATGATGTCGTATTCGCGGTCATGTGGTCTTGTTGAGGTCTTGGTTTTCAATGCTTTTAGTCATGAACTGGAAAGGTAGTCAGATAGTCACTGGATGAAGTAATTATTCAGTGAGGTTGAGGAAGGTTGGCGACAGGGTTTAGAGTTTGTACAAGGAGGTTTGGATGAGTAGATAGTTTGTTGTCTTCATTGGTAGTAAGTCGAGTGATGTAGCTATCTGTGGATTCCATTTTCAAATCATGGTGAATATCAACATTACGGGCGTACCAAGGAGCCCTGGCTATAAGGCGGGCACACTTATTTTGAACAATCTGGATACACGCCTTGTTCGTTGGTGCAGCTCTAAACCAGACGGAGCATCCATAAGTAATCGCTGAACGAAGAACCCCCTTATAGACAAGGTCCTTGACCGAATCAGGAGAATTCCTTGATTTGAAAAGAGAATATAGATTACACATCAAGTAAATTCCAAGCTTGGATTTCTTATGAATGTTAATCTAGAGTCTAAAATAAGACCCAGATATTTTACATGGGTTTGGTAGGGAATGAAGACAGATCTGGTTACCAATGAAGACAGGAGGAGGACGGGGAGAAACACCCTTGCAGAAGCGAACATGGGTACTCTTTGTTAGATTCACCGCTAGTTTCCACTTTGAGAACCAATGCAAAGCCGCATCAAGGAAACATTGCAATTTCCTGGTGGCATAGCTCACATTAGCACATCTATAAGCTGCAGCGGTGTCATCCGCGAAGAGTCCGAGAAATGTCTCAATCTGATTGGGAGAATCGGGAGTTATTATAGCAGGAGGCTTGGGGAAGTCAAGTGCATACAGGCAATATAGGATTGGACCAAGAACACTGCCCTGGGGAACACCTCTATGCATTTGTCCAGTTGGAGAATGTCTGTCATTAATAGGAACAAAACAGTTACGTACAGAGAGGAAGGACCCAATAATCTCCACAAACCATTCAGGCAAACCAAAGCAGCCTAGTTTAGTGTATAAACATAATAAAAAAAGTTTGTTCTTGAAGTAGTCATATTTGTTGAAGATCGAAAACTTTTAATTAAAAACCGATTAAAACCTACAAAATTACTACAGATACAGGTCTAGCATACAATGTGTCACTACTGTTCTGGCAATGTGGCTTAAGCATTGCAGTTCATTTATTCGGTTTAATTTTATGCTGGTTGCTTAATTAGTTTTTCACGTTGAAATTAATCTTACTGTAAACTAATTTAACATTACTTTTATGCTGTATTTTTTCCCAATAAATATAATAAAGTTATTGTTTACGACAAATTAAGTAAATTAGAATATTTTTACAGGATTTATGAAAGACTTCACCTAATTTGTCATGAGCTGTGATACTGTGATGTTGTCATGTCATTGAGAACATGACCTTCATAGACGCTATAAGTGTTGATTACAAAAGCATTTTGGTTTATGTTTAAAAAAATAACTGATTTTATAATGACTAATTTTTGCCTAGAGGTTTTTTAAATTGCTTCTTCATGAACAAATGTAATTTTCAATTTGAAGTTCATTTGTACATTCTGATTAACTTTGAGGAAAGCTAGAAAATGCTACAGCTTATTTCTGTCCATCTTGAGTCCTTATTACATCATTCTGAAAGATTTCATATTTTGTTTATCGCAATTATTGTTCTATTTTTTTCAGTATACTACTACGTTATTAAATATCTCATAAATGGTGTTTATTTATGATTATATAAACAGAAGTTTTATTTCTGAGAAGCAAAAGCAACTTTGTCAATATAGAGCACTAAAAACCTGTTGCATTTAACATCATAGTCTTAAAATTAATTTCAATTATTATTTGATTTTTGAAAACTAATTAATATAAAACAATATTAATAGTACCTCATATAAGGAAACACCAAAGGAAAAGTTACACCATTGGTTATTTGAAGATATAAATAAAATAAATAAAAATAAAATCATCTTATTGACTACTTCAGATTCGTCACATTCAGATCTTTCTGCAGATAAAACAAGTACACACTGGCGATAAAAGTACTGAGTTTTTTATATAATAATATATAATTTAGTATATATATATATTATTATTTTTATGATGGTTATTCTAACTTATATTACTTTTTCTAACTTTGTAGCTAAAATTATTCAGATTGATTTGAATTTGAAAGACATTCTTCATACTTTCTTAACTGAGTAAAGTATTTTTACTTCAAGCTAAATACATTAGCTTCGACCAATGCTTACAAGAATTTAAGAGAAATACTCAGGAAAAATATTGAAAGTTAGGAAGGTCTTCTACTTTAATAACTGAGCAAGATGAAAATGATAGAGCATTGGAAAGTGAAATAAAGTTTGAAATGTCCAAGTATTAACAAGTTAAAATGATTGGACAGGGTAAAGAGCCTTTTTGTTGCTGGTGTTGCAACCAGTGAATTTTTCAAATTTGTCAGCTCTGTCAAAGTAGCACTTGGGTGACCACCATATCTCAAGTACTTTTAGAGTGAACGGTTATTTAGTTTAGGAAGAATTCTTTATTCACCAAAACGAAATAGAATAGTGTTAGGTATAGGACAAATATTGATGCTTCTTCATCGTCATTTATTAATGACAGGATTTAATTATGAATAAGAAATAAAATCAGGGATGCCAAGCAAATCCTTGTAATCCTCTCTCTTTTAAAAATACACATTTTTCATACTTCCTTAACCAAGTCAGGTAATTTAAATGTACTAAATGGATAAGATACATTATTTTATAATTAGTTATAATTTTTTTTTTTAGCGTAACTAACAACTTATTATTTTTTTTAAAAATGTTAACTGTGATTCGATGCAGCATGTATTATATATATTATATATTATATGGAGAATGCTATAAACAAAAACTTAAATGTTTATTTGAAACATTTCAACATTTCTGTTAAAAAAAAAGTGATAAATGTAAGGAATATCTATTAAAAGTTTATTCCTTAACTCGAATAATTAATGTTAACTGCAGGAAAGTTATTTAAACATAGATGGTAGTTACTAGTTACATACTTTATTCAAATATTTACTTTACATGACATTTTCTATTAATTAGTAAATTTTTATATTCAGTAGATTTGCAAATAGTACTAACAAAATTGGTTAGTACTATTTGATATCATTATAAATCTATATAAATCTGCAGCTATTTTATATCATTAAAAACATTTAATTTAATTAAAACCTAACTTTTCTTTTTGTCATAAAATGGAAAATATTTTGAATACAATTGCACAATACCTTGAATATTAATGAAAATGTACAATTAACCAGAGATGTGAGTATTAACCTAGGTAAGAAAGTAATAGAATGTAGTATATTTATTATTATTTTTGTGATAGTTATTCCAAGTTACTCATTATTTTTTCTGACGTTTTTGGAGAAAATTTCTTCAGATTGATTTTGATAATCATTTCCTCAAGTATTCTGGCTACTCAATATTCATACGTTTTTTTTAGCTGTATCTAGTTTCATTTATAATTTTCGAATCATTTGTTATACAATGAACAAAAAAGCTTAACAGAAAAGTTAATTAAGATAGTTCAGTTGCATGAGCATTTACAGGTAGAACCTAAGCAGGAATTGGAACCTAAGGAATCGGAGTTCTACTTAGTATCGAAATCGGAAAAAAATTAGAAATCGACCAAACACTAACAAATACTATTCATTTAATGACATAACTGTCGCTAGAGTAGTGGTTGCCTACTTCGAATCCATTCACGAAATGATGACCTGTTCTATCATTGCTCTAACTGCAGGATTGAACTTGTTTTAATAGTAAAGACCCTATTTTGATATCTACAACTGTCGATTTATCCAAGATTGAATTTTAGTTACTGGCGGAGTTCCTGTTTTAACCTAGGTTTGCAAACCAACTGTGCACTCAAGCACAGCTGGTCTGGTACTACTTTTGGCTTACCTTTTTTAGTGTTAGAAAAATTGTTAAATATTTGCCAACAACAAGCTGTGTCAAATGAATTTGGCCGCAGGGCCACTATCTGATTGTAGTAGAGAGCTTATGCTGTCTAGTGATTTTCTCGTATTAGAGGAATTAAACAAGAAAGCTTTACTTCAGTTGTGTGTTGGGACGGACGTCGTCTTCCTCGCAAGGCATCAGCGAGTGCTTAGTCTGGTCTCTACAGCAATGACTTCATCTCTCTTTCCTCATCATTTCTTTCTTTATTACTTTATTTTTTTCATCCCTTCCTTGTAGTTTCTTTTCTTTTGTTTTTCTTATCTTCTTATCTATGAACTTCTAGTAACAAGGATCTTAATTCTGTACAACCATCAAACAATGTTTTCATAATTCTTCATTACCCACATACTACTTTTTTTTTTCATTCTGGATATGTAATTAATCTCGAATAATGCAATTAAAACGAATAGAGTAAAATACATATACATAGTCTGCTTTTTTCATGCTATACCCAACATGGTCAGGTATATGACAAGCAAAACAAGTCAACAGCAAAATCAAATTCGCTACAGATAAAATTTTAATATGTTTTTTATTATAACAATTTTGAGCAAGTTATATTGACGTTGGAGTGTAATTGTTTTGGAGTAGACGTTTGCAGTCTTACGTAGGGGAAGTAAGACGTTAATTAATAAATTAGTAATGATCTTGTTTGTGGTTTGGTTTAACATTATTGAAACGAGCATTTGAGATTTCTGTGACTTATAAGGAAGGAATATCTGAATTTTGTATCAATTTTAAACAATAACTCTTAAAATAATCTGAGAGATAAAAACTTTAATATTGGAAATATTATAAAGTAATTCAACAAGAATTAATTAAAAAATATGTACAAATAGCTTATTCAAGTTATATCCCATTTTAATTAAATTCACAGTTCGGTTTAGTCCACTTTGAAAATTTGTTTGTTTAATCTCAACATATTGACTTCCTAGTCTTAATAACAATGCGTCAATTATTTCTAGTAATTTATAAATTACACCAAAATTAATTTTGGAGTTTGTTAATATTTCAGACTTTTTTTCATTATAATATGTTAGAGTTTAAAAACTACTAAAAATAAATAAAATTTTTTCTAATACAATTGCCAACTTGCAATTGAGAGTGCAGTCTCAATACTTTTTCACTGTACTATATTTAAACTATTACATTGCTAATGAGGAAAATATATTACGTCTTTTCCACCCGACTCACATCACAATGCATTTTCATAACTATCATAAGTAAATACCACACAATAACTGCTTGCATAGCTTGTGAGTTACAACATTGGAGTATTATGTTCAGAGTAATGATTTTCTTTTCTAAAAATTATGGTTTTCTTAGTTTTTTTTTCTTTTTTTCAGCAAAAATGAATTTTACTTCAGAAAAAACCATATATTTATTATATTTTATATTATAATCGTAGTATAGAATATGATCCTATAATTCTATTTCTGAATGCCTACATTAAAGGTTTGAAACATTTTACAAAGAAAATTGATGAAAATATTGCAAAATAAATAATTCAAAGCTTTGAGTTATTGATAAAATGATTGGTATAATTGTTATTACCTCTAAACACGCTGTATGTACTCATATCTGATCCTTAAAGGAAATTGCTTTCAACCTGCCTTATAATGCATCACTGAGTGACGACTATCGAGGCATAAAGAAATACAATGAGTCATATATATGCATGTAAACCTTTCAAATATGTAGCGATATCGAGGTGTTGATGTTATTTAAGACGCCTCTGGGGAACAGGGAAGTTCATTGTATGTAGTAGAATTTTCGTACTAGTATTAACAAATAAGAGACAGCAAAATTAATTGAGGTTTTACAGATTTATTTCACTTATTTAAAAATTAATGATGTAGGTTTAAAAATAAAATGATTTACTGTAAGCAGATATTTCATAGAAACAATGGTCTTTTAGGTAGTTCACAGGGGCAGGAGGTTTACATTAGTTCTTCAATTTGGTGAATAACTGAAAGAATTTTGCAAATAGTAGCTGTAGAAAAAAAATTAATGGATGCTATTACAAATGAATATGCCAAAATAAATTACCCCTAAGGAGAGACGTGGCTAGAAAGATGGGGATCCCGGGGTAACTCAATCGCTGTGTGCCTCACTCACCCAAACATTATAATATATATATATATAGAAAATTGTTATATTGTGCAGGTATTAGAAATAAAATAAACGGTTGTGGCAGCTATTAATCTGATCTGCCGCTGGCATTACAGATTGAACAGGTCATTTGTTCGAAGTCGCCACAAAGTCTAAACCCAGGGCAGTTACCCCGGTTCGCCCTAGTCAAGGAACACTTCCCTTTAGATTTTCTGAATTCACTTATTCTCCCAGATATAGCCCCTAGTGGAGCCATGCAGCCCTACCTCAGGTTGCATCGGCTTTATTTCCACAGGTTCATTGAACCAGGGGCTACAAAGGCCACTGATCTTATCTACAGCTGAGTAGGTTCAGTAGGATCATTGGTCCGGAGTTTGATCTAAAACAAAACTCTTAAATCAAGTCGGTACTACGGGCTACGGGGGCCTATGGAGAGGTTCTCTCTCTCTCCATCTCGCCAACTGAAGTTGAAACCGTACTGGCTGTTGGTTCTCACCCAAGTTGGGTAGACCCTTGTGGTCGCTGTGTGAGAAGCATAACTTCTAGGAAGGATGCCTGTGCTTAGTATACCGGGGAGCTAGAAACCCCAAACCCCTACCATTGGGAAGGGCCATGAACTTAGCTGAAT
This sequence comes from Hermatobates lingyangjiaoensis, assembly GCA_026182355.1. Lineage (NCBI taxonomy): Eukaryota > Metazoa > Arthropoda > Insecta > Hemiptera > Hermatobatidae > Hermatobates > Hermatobates lingyangjiaoensis. Next base: position 337,997 of record JAPFBL010000047.1, on the reverse strand, counting down.
GGGCTGGACCACTGGTACTTGCTTTATAGACGCTTTTTCTTTTGATGGGATATCAAAGTGGGAGCAATTTAGATAAACCCTTCTCTTGTGCTATTTATTATGAATAAAGAGATCTTAAAGGCTCTCTAACCCTTTATTGATACGAACCAGGTGGCGTTTATTCTACAGAAGATTTTCAATCTCTCTATGAGTCGTTCTCTTTGTACTGAAGTCTCTCCATAATGAGGCCCTGATGATCAAATTAACTATCATTGGAAGCCCTGATCCCGGGGTAACGGGCATTTCCTCTTCGGAGGGGGACGACCCAACTCCTAAGAGTCGTATTGTAGTCCTAAAACCGTCAGCATTGGTAGGTGCTGGTCACTAATTATTCCCCTAGATCTTCCCGCTGATTGCTTTCAAATAAAAATTGGCGTTATTTTTATTCAATTATAAAACCAAGTTTGATCACTAGAGAATTTTCGACCAAATTTTTTTTCAGATCACTATTAACACATCTCCGGGTCAATCTTACAAATGTATAGAAGTTTCTTTGAGAAAATAGTGTTCCTGCTATAAACAATTCTATGATCTAGTCTTAGAGATAAGGGAATCCAGAAAATCAATACACTCTGAATACACAAAGGGAAAAAAATAATTGTGTTCAGAAATATTAAGATAAAAAACCAGACAATTATTTTTGTTTCTATGCAATGAAAACAAAACCATATTATTTATTTGTAGCACAATATAGTGGTAAAGTACCGTCTTAAGTATATGATTAGTAACTGCCGTTGTCTCTAAGTGACTAAGTTAACGCAAATGATGTGGAACTGACAGGATGATGTTCAAGAGTTGAGTTCAAAGGTCAAGAGTCAACAGATCGCTCAAAACTATTACGGAATACTGGCTATTGAATAGGATTGAAAGGCAGACCAGCAGCGAAATAGGGAGATAAAGAGAGCAAATCTGTGAAAAACTGGGACAGAAATGTATTTATAGCTTATACCTTGATAGCGTAATAACAATCTCGGTATAACAATACAGAGGGGTGCCCGGGATAAAAAGTACGTCGTTTCCTTTATGAAATGTTAACAGGTATTTAAAATTAGTATATAGCTCAACTTTTTGTTCGTTTATATTTGTAAATCATTATGTTATTAATAAATAACCACAAAAAAGTTAGAAGGTTCATATACTTACATTTAGTTATTGGTACATTGTTGTTATATGTCATATATCTTTGAATCACATTAGGTATTAAATGTTATATTGTTTAATAATAGTTATTTCAAATTTGTTTAAAAAATAATTTTGTTCTTGAGCTAATCATGTTTCTTCAAGATCTAAAACTTTTAATTAAAAAACGGTTTAAGTCTACGTTTTAAATTACATTTAATTAAATTATGAAAAAAAAATAGAATCCTGTACTCTTCAAAATTCTGAGGAAGTAGAAATGTTAGACGGGAACTAACCTCTTTAGTACTTCAAATAGATAAAATGAAATAATTTTAACAGTATTGAATTGTTTGCAAAATTCTGATCAATATTATTCTATATAGAAAACTTTTTGAAATAAAGTTTACTTTTAGAAGTACTTTTGCATAATATCTAGTAAAAGGGAGAAACCTATTTACAGGAATTCAACTTTCTCTCTCTCTTGTCAGTTTGAATTGACACATAAATAAAAATAAAAATTGAGTATAAAGGAATATTCTTATATGGTGTAGAAGACGTTTAAATAGTTTATAATCGTTTTTGAGGTTATCTAACATCAGAATTGAGGTGAATTATTTATAAGGAATAGGAGTATGCTTCATTTATTATTATATTATGTAAGATTATTATGTATTATATAAGAATATTACACTAAGTGATAGTGTAACCTATACTTTTTTCTTAAAACTGATATGAGAGAAAAGAAATTCTTTTGTGAAATATCATTTATTGTATTCACTGTACAAAGTATATTGCCTATGAAATGCTGTTTCATATTTTTCATCACGGATCACTGTTAATACTATTCTGATTAATGTATATAGTGATTTAAATAAGTATATCATAAATTTAAATTGAAAAAATGACTTAAAGCGTTTTAAATTAGTTTTTATGAAATTAATATTTAAAGAATTACTAAAAGTACAACAAACCTAAAATTTCACCGAGTCGTATATTTCTTCAAAAGTTTTGAACTTTACAAAACCTTTCTAAAGGAGTTTTGAAACGGCCCAGGCACATTGTTACTTTCTCATGATTACGAATGATTACATAATCAAATCAAATATTTATGCGTGCTAATAGTTTTTGAAATAGACTGGAATACATTGTCGAACAATTGCTTTGGGGGTTTCACTCAATTCTTTACGTTGTTTCCAAAAACAAAGGATTATATCTATTGTTATGTTATTAATATATTTATATGGTACCATTAATAATAAATAAATGTTATCAGAAAAACTTTATTCATTTTATATTTATGAATATAGAATTTATGATGTTGTGGTTAGCATAAGGAGGATATAATTTAAGATCATTGGGCAATGCTTTGCGCAAAGTAAGATCATTATGAACATGCTTGTAAAACAAGGTTTCAAACTGAAACTTCTCCAATTTTATTTTTACATCCAAGATATTGTTAAAAATAGCTGAGTAACTTTTAGGAAGAAAATGACCACTTATAGGAAGCATCAAACAGTTATAAAAAAACTTCAAACTCTTTAAAAGTTTCTTTATGGTCAGCAGTCATAACTAGGAGTCATTAGTTAGTGATAACTTATTATTTTAATTAATTAGTATTTATGAAGTGCATTAATATCTGTAATTGTTGATTTATATTCATTCTACTTTTACTATTTACCCTTAGTAATAAAATTTATAAGGTAAAAGAAAAAAAAAAAATATATATGAAATGTAAATTAGAAAAGTAATTAACTATTAATCTAGGGGGCCAGGCTAGCTCAGTGGTTACGTGCTCACCTCTGAACTGATAGGACCGGAGTTCAATCCTCACCTGGCCCTCGATTTATTCATGAGGGAGGTGAATAAATCTGAGCACGTCGTCCCTCGGAGAAGGACGTTAAACCGTCGGTCCCGAGCCTGTATGATGTCAGGTACTCGCTAAAGATCCCTGCTCTAAATACATTTGAGTTAGGCAAAATTTAGGACTCCCACTGTAGAATCAATCTTCATTGTGTGGTATCACAAAGGGCCAATGCTTGGCCTACGTGTGTTCCCTTGTGGGACTGCCACTGCAACCTAACCTAACCTAACTATTAATCTACCCAATAGATCTGACGACATTTTTTACTATGTAAAGAAGAAAATGCTTGTTAAAGGTGCTTTGCTAAATTTCAGACCGCTTCACCCATATTGAATTTCTCAAAATAATTCTTTGAAAATAATTTTTTTTTCTACTTCCATAACAGAAATTAAACTGATTTTTACTTAAAATATTCTAACGTGAAATTAAAATCCACGTTACTTTAATTTACGTGAACATGTAACGTCAACAAGTGACTTTAATTTACAGTTGAATCAAGTCAAGTTTAAGGAAAATAATATTATAGAGATGATATAATTTTCATTAGTTGAGATGATTAGTTCACCCTCGTTGGAGTAAAATATTCGCAGTTTTAAGTTTTGATACGAGAACGTGAAAGCTTTTAGAATACTTGTTTGCTAAACAACGGTCTGCAACAGACTTACCTTATTGATGTAGGTTTAAACAGTTTCTCATTTGAATGCTGTAATTAATTCAGAACCATCACTCTTCAAGCAATCATTCCTAACATGTTTCATCCCTTAAATCTAACCATAAACTCAAGAGTAATTCTATAAATGTAATTGTATTCAAAATATATAAACCTACATAAGTTGAAACAATTATATAACTAAATAATCATTAATTGATTTTATCTCGCTTTGAATTTTAAATCAATTTAATTATGTAAGTTGTCATGCCAATATATGTTTAAACTTCTTTATAAATTTTTTTTTTTATTTTGGTAATCAAATTAAATGCAAAAAAAAGTTATTAGAAAGGTATGTAGGTTATGATTATTCCAAAGTGTATAATCCTAAACACTGGCGTGTATTTTTCAGCTTTTAGTGTCACTTTTCGGACTTTCTTTTTCAATGATAGTTTAAGGCAGTATTTGAAGTTTATGGAAACCTTTCAGTCAGCTGTGGGATAGTGAATGAATCCATACATATCAATGTAGAGAAAGACTAAAAGAAGAACTAAATAATTAAATCATATTAGTTGAAAACCTTAAGCCTACACCTTCTTCAGAAGTAGTGGTGTGGATAAGTATGCGTAAGAATTTAGATATGTTTGTCCTATTGCCCTTGGCTGTTGAAAAACCCAGGAGGGGTGGATAGAAGAAAGGTTTTCACAAATACAGGTTATTAGCGAGAAAAGTTTCCGAAATAAGCAATCTCAGACCATAGATGGGAGGGTCAGAGGAATGGGTGTCAGTTTTGAGGTGGGAGCATCTACAATAAATACAAGAAAAATAAATTAGAACCATAAAAACAAAAAACAGTAACATGATAAGTAAATGTGTTTAACTTACTTGTTAGGCAATATATCATTACCTAATATATCGTTACTCTATTGAATATTCACTATCATGTGCTACCATGAATGGTCTGGAAAAGTACATCCAAAGGCTAAAAGGGATGAACTATGGTGTAAGTTATGTTTGGAGACTGAACTCTTCAGATGTTGTCAACCTGTCTATGCAGTGAAAACCCTTTTTAATAATGACCTGGTTGAAAAGTATCTGTTGAACTGTTGGTTCACAAGCGTACGGTTAAACATTTTTTTTTATAAAAAGTTACGAAGATAAAACCATGTACATTGAAATCTTCCATTATTGAAATATTCATGTACGCAGAGAATATTTGTATGATACTAACCATTAGTTAAGGCATATGAAGCCAAAGCAACCGATACGATTAATTTGAGTTCGGTTGGTTCAACTTCATTCGAACCTTATCCAAGCGATTAAATAGTGTTAAAAACCAATACTTAGAAAAATTTCAGACAGCTATACTAAAAATAAATTGATTTGATTAATAAATTAAAGCTGTCAATATAATGAAGAATATATATTGATTAGTTCTGATGTACAGTCAGTTCCCTTTTAGTAATGTACCTGTAATTGATCTCCTGAGCTTTTTCTAGAGTGTATAGAAAGTCTACCAACGTACATTTTAATTATGCCATCAAAGAAGTGTAAAATATCTGTTTTTGTGGGTGTAAGAGTTTGTTCTATTAAATTAATGAAGAAATTAAAAGCATTACTTTGTTCCTCTTTAATTAAAATACTCTCCTCTTTTATACACAAAGCTGTAACAGAAACCTGTATAATGACAAATATCACAGTCATACAGAGTCAGAGGTCATGGGGACACTTCTTTAGCTTCCTCCGAATCTTGCTTTTAATATAGCTTTCTCTAGTATGTAGGCAGTTTGTTAATTAAACCCCCCTTGGGAGCTAGAATATAGTGATATAGTCAATAGTGAACTGGAGTTTAGTCAGAATAATATTCTTTGTAAAGTTGCCATAAAATGTATATAGCTCAAATTAGTAAATCATTAAAAATACGTGTTGAATAAAAACAATACAACATAACTAGAGGTTAAAGTAATGTCTAATTATTGTATATAAATAATCATTATCATCTTATAAATTGAACAGAAGCTAAAATGATCACGTATGTAAGATTCGTGTTGTTAAGAAATATTATTGAGTACGCTTTGATAAAATTTATAGATGACTAGCAAATTCACCGTATTTGACGGGTGCTTTTTCAAAAATTCGGAGATGAAAAATGGTATTCCAAAATATCATTAGAAATTATAGAATAGTAGAAAATATCATTATTAGCACAGTGTTAAGTAAATCCCTCTGTATACACCACAATAGCTGTCTGTTCTTGAGATTTATGGAAGAACAAAGAATTGGAACTTCTGACTCTTGAGCAAGCAAACTACAGTTGACCATGTGGATAAAACTCACTCACTTCAATTCCTTGCAATGGTTTTCCCTTGCGAGTTAGTTACCATCACTACGAAACAGACGCTGACGGGACATTGCAATCGTTTGAAAGGAAACGGATAGTGACTCGGAATCAATGTTATGCGTGGAATACACCCAGATAGTTTTGTAACATGACATTTGTTTTTGCTACTAAATCGCAGCATGATTCGTGTCCCTACTCATAATGTTTACTTATGAGCAAGCATAGGCAGTCACGAAGTCAAGAAATTCAGTTGGATAATGAACTGCTTCCTAATCACTAATCACTCTGTTTATCGACTTGTACATTCTTTCTTCGGATTGATTTAGCGTAAGAACTTGTTTGTTGATTTTTCCTGTCTGGCGTGTATTTTTCAGCTTTTAGTGTCGGCCTTTGCACTTTCTTTTTCAATGAGAGTTTAAGGCAGTATTTGAAGTTTATGGAAACCTTTCAGTTAGCTGTAGAATTGTGAATGAATCCATCCATATCAATGTAGAGAAAGACTAAATGAAGAACTAAATAATTAAATCAAATTAGTTGAAAACCTTAAGCCTACACCTTCTTCAGAAGTAGTGGTGTGGATAAGTATGCGTAAGAATTTAGATATGTTTGTCCTAATGCCCTTGGCTGCTGAAAAACCCAGGAGGTGTGGATAGAGGAAAGGTTTTCACATATAAAGGTTATTAGCGAGAAAAGTTTCCGAAATAAGCAATCTCAGACCATAGATGGGAGGGTCAGAGGAATGGGTGTCAGTTTTGAGGTGGGAGCATCTACAATAAATACAAGAAAAATAAATTAGAACCATAAAAACAAAAAACAGTAACATGATAAGTAAATGTGTTTAACTTACTTGTTAGGCAATATATCATTACCTAATATATCGTTACTCTATTGAATATTCACTATCATGTGCTACCATGAATGGTCTGGAAAAGTACATCCAAAGGCTAAAAGGGATGAACTATGGTGTAAGTTATGTTTGGAGACTGAACTCTTCAGATGTTGTCAACCTGTCTATGCAGTGAAAACCCTTATTCATTCTGTTCATTAGTAGGGGTTGAGAATTGCTCGTTTACAAAGCCAGTTACTCTGAATAGATAGTAAATCTTGAACTCTAAGAAACAACTTGTCAATAAGATCTTTTTGGTAGATTAAACGCAAATGAAATTAAAATCTAACTAACAACAAATTAAATTAACTAAAATTAAATTAAACTAACAATACCTACTTCCTGAATCTGTATATTTTCAAAATAAGCATGTCTGTGTAGTTATACAAACACGGCTTAAAAGTTCATAACTTCGCTTCTACACTGAATTTCCGATCGATTCAGAGCTTATGTTTTAAGTTAGACATACACAGGCCTAGATGCAATGTTTCAGCTTGCTATGTTTTATGGTGGCTAAGTTTACTTGTGACAAAATTTGTGACATACCGACAGACAGACAAAAATTTTTCCACGAGGGGATTCAGTACCTCTAATGAATGAAACGTAAAGATAATTTAAAATGAGTCAGTTCTATGGAATGTACAGGTGAAACCTTTCTTTCATTTAAATAGATATGCTATAAACATTAGCAGGGGTTTATTCAAGTAAGACACAGTGAACGAGAGCAATAGCTTTGTCTAGATAATTGTTTACTATCCTTCCTTGAACTCTTTTGTTTACCCTCATTTGGCTTCTTAGCCTTTTGTCCTTTCCTTACACATTACACCCTTAAAAACACCTTTCTTGCTTGCCTTCCTTCTCAATACCTCACCAGATCTTTGACATCACTTGTTGTAATATCAGGAACCTCAGATGAAGATGACTTCTTGTTGAAGACAAAAGTTAGACATTTTTTAATTGTTTTACTATATATTAAAAGTTAACTTTTTATTCCACGTATTTACTGTGAAGCCGTTATGTATATATATATATTTTCACTTAAAAAATCGGAATGACAAAATGCAAACTGGACACAAAACGAGTTCAAAAGTGAAGAAGAGTAACATACAGAGTAAAGAAACACACTTAAAAGTTTGTTTCGAAATATTGATCCAGTAAGTTTTCTCGTTTCTTGTATGTGTTGTCTTTTCATTTATATATATATATATATATATATATAACAAGATTGTGTATATATAATCTATTTATATGCATAAACATGTGAAATAGCAATCAATGATTACACCGAAATATGAAATGGGGAAAAAAGAGCTTATACTTTTTTTCCTATTTCATATTGTGGTTTGATCATATATATATATATATATATATATATATATATATATTAAATTTTGGTAGCAGTCCTTCTTTGACACACACATTATTGAAAATGACACCAAATTTAGCTGATACCTGTTTCTTAACAGGTTTCTATATATATATATATATGATCAAACCACAATAAGAAATGGGAAAACAAGACTAAGATCTTTCAACCGTAAGAAGCGGTCTTCGTCAGAGTCAAAAACCCAACTGAACACTCATTAGTGTTCAGTTTGGTTTTTGACTCTGACGAAGACCGCTTGTTACGGTTGAAAGATCTTAGTCTTGTTTTCCCATTTCTTATTGTGGTTTGATCATTGATTGTTGTTTCACGTGTTTATGTGAAATCTTTTTTTATATATATATATATATATATATATATATATATATTTATTTATTTATTATAATAAATATAAATAAAAATCTATTTAAAAAATAAAAAAAATTGAACATAATATTATATGTATATTGGTTAGAAATAACTTTAAAATGTACGTATTCATTTAAAAAGTTGAGCTTTTTTGTAAGGAGTTTTTTTTAAATCTCACCAGCTGCTTGAAGAGCGTGTGGCGTGTTCATCAAGTTGATGATAAGTGACGTTAGCAGAAGAATAATGGGCGCCAATCGGGCAACTTTGCTAATGTGAATTTCTGTAAAAATCTACGTTTTGTGTGAAACACAAAGGCTAAGACTCATAAATATTAACTTGACCAGTCTTAGCATATAAGTGTTGTAACATGGACTATTATTACATCTAAGAAAATTGTTTCTAAGTTTTTGAGCGAGAATAGTCACTCGGATACATGGTTCTAATTTACATCCTAGAGAAATCTCCAATATTAATGAACAAAAGGATAGCTTGAGCAACTAACTAAGGTTGGAAGCAGGACCTTTTTTAAGCCTTAAGACAGGAATTTGCTAATTGTAAATTAGCTTGGGACCCGAGCATTGTAAATTTTGAAAATTATAAATTTTAAGTTTTCCAGTGTAAACACTGTATGAGTGGTCACATATCTAATTTGTCAATTTTGAGTATGGTGATATGGACTCACCGAAAAAATTTTAACTATGGTGAAGTTATTTTTAATAAGTTCTAAAAAACTCTGAATATAACAAGTGTTTAAGAAAACTAGAGCATTGTCTACACAATTAAATTAGGCAAAAGCTGATATAACAGGTTTTCAATAAACCTGGCTGTAACAAACTCAAAACAAGAGGTTTCTTTTTTTTTCGTTAATGACATATTAATATGACTCCCTAAAATGATAATGGCTAGTAATGTTCAAATATATTATATTTCAACGTATATAATATTCGTTGAAATGAATGAAAACAATCTACAACTTCTAGAATTGAAAAAAAAATACCTTCTGTTTTACATAATGTACAATGTACATGACGTACTTCCCCTACTGTAGGGAAACTGATGTGATGATAGCTGGTAGCGAGATTCTGGGCCGGGTCCACTCTTCAATTTTCTGTCAAACAAAGTTACTTGTTGCGTGGTTACAAACTTTATACGTAAGTTTGTATATAAGTAAGTAATAGTGATCGTACAAAAATTTTATTTCGAGATTTTAACAGAATTACTTGTTTTGAGGACCCTAAAATCGTTATATGATTTTTTTTTTGATATCTATGTGTCCATGGGAGAGCCGTGTGTGTCCAAAAATTTTGGTGACGCTAACGTCCACAATTTTTGATCTATCAAATTAGCATTTTACACAAAATGTAAATTTGATACATTTATAATGTCAAATTTAATATTCATAAAATATTCATTGAACCATTTTTTATGGTTCATGAATATTAGTTTTCAGTAAAGCTAGCTGTAATATGAATCTTAATGTTTGGGAGAAATTATGCATGATGGGAAAGTTTTTTTTTGCCAAAATGTGTTTTGAAGACAACTTTTCTCCTTAACTCCTAGCTCTAGAGCAGTGGTCGTCAACCTTTTTTACCTTCCACCTACTTTCAACATTGTAGGCTTATTTTACAACATTTGTTACCAAATCTAATATCAATAGAGTTACAAAAATGAAACACTGAAAAGTCTAACTACGATGGAACAAAAAGTTGTACAAAATAGGAATATTTTGAAGTCTTAAAGGAATAATTTTGGCTTAAGTCTTTAATCTAGAAGGAGGTCAGATAAACGATATCAAATGTTACAGATGCACTAACAATGTAAGAGTTCCACTAGCTATAGAAACAGAAGTCATATTCTACTTGAAACAAATTATTTCAGGACACGAAATCTTCACTTTGACTTTACAAAAGTGTTACACTGGTGTGGTAATACCAACGATATAATAAGCCTCAGTTGTTGATGTACAAAAATATGCCTGTATATTTATATTTAACTGGATCAATCACTATCCGTATTATCACCAGGAATAAAAGACGAATAAATATCTTTCATTTAGAGATTTATGTCATCTAAATGGGACATCATATACTATACTGCCAAGAAATTTGATATGTTTATTTATTTTAAAATTACGTATAGGCTACTCCAAATTTTTTTTATTTCTTACTCTTTTATCCCTTCATTCAAAAACAGACATCACACAAATATTAAAAATGCATTCTGGAGATTTTAGCACCTGAAAATCTGCTAAATCTTGGAATAAGAAAATTTTCATTATGTACACGTGCTACAGGGTGTGCATATTTTCAGATACACACATTGTACATGACTCCCAATTTTGTAATATGTTTTCTGAAAAAAATGTGTTATTGATACTAAACAACTCCAAAGACAAAAATAAACAAATGATACACAATTTTCTAACAGAATCGGTAATGTGTAAGAAAAATGAAAGTTTTACTTCAAAAGTGACAAAAATGAAGCGAAAAGAAAAAATGAAAGATCCTTCACTACGTATAATGAATGAGACTAAAGAAACTTTTAAATATAATTGAAAAGTATATGCTTACTACTAGTAATTAAAGTAATTATTGGTGACCACGAATTCTGCAATTACCAGTTTGGGAGTGTGGGATCTCGGGTGGTTAATCTCTCTAGCCAGACCACATCCTTTCAATTTACCAGCAATTGGTGCGGCTCGTACTGCACAATGTTATATTCCATAATCTTAGTTTTCTGCAGCCAGTTAATTCCATTGTAATTTAATACAATTAACACCTTTTATCATAATTTATAGAGTGATATAATTAAGTTTAAAATATAGTATAGAAGTTAATTAAGTATGTATATATAAAAACTGCTGCAAGAAAAATATTGGAATGTGTTTATATGAGTATATTTCTATGCTTTGAAAAATGTTTACACCCACCATACTGTATTTTTTTTATTGAACAGGTTTAATGTCTTGGTGTTTAAGACATATCGTTTATCAAAGTTAATCATAGGTCAGCATCATTTGCTTCATATTAGTGTTATTTACATATGGGATACTATGAACCAATATATACTTTGAACACAACGAGTCATCTTAGAAGTTTCAAAATTGCTTCTTTTTTGTTACTACGACAGTAACTTGTGTATGTATATATTTTGGTTTTTTACGCATTCAGTTAATTATCACAAATAAAAATAACTTGTATTAAATTATATAGTAATATTTTGTAATTATATTCCAATTTGCGTTGTTTGTTTACAGATTAAAGAAAAAATTAATCAACGAGGAGTTTAATGAGCTTCCTATTAGATCAGACTCATAGAGACAGGGTTCATTGTTTTTTTAACATCTTTATTTAGAAATGTATAACCAGGCATATTTTGAGTAACAATCATATGTCGTAAGAGTATCACAAATAGTTTTGACACACATGAGTAAAGAATAAAACCCACTGGTTCAACTTTTCACTTTGTTAGTGGATTCTAATAGATTCCCATGGCAGTAGATCCCTCAGCCATCTTCTCTTCAGTCATCTTGGGAAATTCTTGAAATGTGAGGAAAAAGCAAGGTTTTCTACAAGGGGATTTGGGAGAGAGGAAAGTTTGATGTGAAACTTCTTATAACTATCAGAGGCAAAGCTACGTATAAATGGAATTGTTAAGTCTCTATGAAGATGTGATTTGTGATATAATAAAGTGCATTAGTGACAGTGCGGAAGATTGCAAAGACTGTATTTTTTATGAATGTTTGATGGTTTTGGACAACCCAATAGTTCAAGTCCGTAAGTTTGGATCAGTCTCAGTAATATTTTGTATAACATCACTTTGTTATGGAGCGTTATTTTTGAGTGTTCCCCGTGAAGTCTGCACAGTAATAAGAATTGTTGTTTTAGATCAAGTCTTTTCAGTTGGTTATGGGGATTCCAGGTTAGTCGTTTGACAAAGTAGAGCCCCAAGTACTTGGCAACATCTGTAGTTAGAAGGAGAGCGCTATTGACAGTAATATTGGGACACAGTGCCTTTTTTAATGTAAAAGTTGCATGGGTGCTTTAATTTGTATTAATGTGTCACTTTTCAGTCAGGCTTCTCCGCTATGTAGAAGAAGGATAACATTGCTGTGTCAGTAAAAGTTCAAAGAAGAGTTTGAGGGTGTAGTGGAATATCATAGGTATAAATGTTATACGATGGTAAGTCAAAAAGTTCCAGGAAAATAGTTGAATGATGCATTTACACAGGAATTAAAGAACTGTATTACCTGGTAAGCAATTCTCTGTGATATGGTGATTCATGAAGACCAATTACCTCAGTCATCCTCATGCGGTAGTGTTAACATCTGCTTCAGAAAAGTAACTTTTTGAGCCCATGGAAAATAAAAATTTTGAGATCAGAGCTTACATCAAGTTCCTGACCAAACTGGATTAAAAACCAGGAAAACTTATTAAGTTTTCCAACAAGCTTCAAGAGATGATTGGATTAGTGATTTAAGGATGGTTAGGAGGATCTCAAAGACAAACCAAAAATGGACGACCATCGACTGCAACAAAATGAAAGAACCGTGTATTTGGTGCTAAATCTACTGGATGAAGATCGTCAGATTAGTATTGAAATGATAGCTAATGAGACTGGTACCACCAATGGTTCAGCATCTTCAATTCTAAAAGAAAATCTTGGATTGAGTCAGCTTTCAGCAGGTTGGGTCTCAAAAGCATTGCACGAAGACCAGCTGCATCAAAGAGCTGAACACTCTTTGATAGTTTTAACCAAAATTGAATTAAATGAATCAGAGTTTTTTGACTGGAAATTAAACTTGGATACATGAGTATGACCCAGAAAGTAAAATTCAATGAAAGCAATGGTTACAAAGTTGTTCAGCTTGTGAGTATCTGTCAGATTTCAGAATTAGGTAATTTGTGAATTGAAGGAAACTTTTTATCTTCATAATTTAAAACCTTGATGCCAAACACGATCGAATGTTTGCTGCGTATCTAAGAATGCTCAACGCCGTATTGACCATGTTCTAAGGCTGATGAGATTTCATCAACTACTCTACGACACTGTTGGATAGTGCAGTACTCTGAACGGAAACCAAAATGATGGGTTCAGATGATTTGATGCAATTCAAGAATTGGGTGTAATCGGCAAAGTAGTAGTTTTTCAAAAACTTTCCCCAGGATAGGGAGTAAGCTTATTCGACGAAAGGACGTGGGTAAATGGAGGAATTTATGTGGTTTAAGAAACATTTACACTATAGAAAACCACTAAAGTTAACAGTGCATACAACTACTTCATAACCTAACTCTTATTACAGTCAATATGAAAATATATCAAATAAAAAAAAATAACACTTTTAGCAAAATAAACCTAATCACCATATATGCTATATGGACCAAGAACTGAAAATATTGCATCACGAAATGTATTCTTGCTTTGTGATGTAAAAGTTTTGAAAATGAATTAGATCCAGTGCAATACATGATTAAAAAGGCGACTTCAAGAAGCCTAAATTGTGACTGCTCCTTTGTCTTTAGGTTTATTTGTAACTAACATAATTTTTGTCACGCTTCTTTTCATACTCCTCAGTACTTTTGCTTAGGTAATCATATGAAAAGAATATTTTGCAGAATAACTATCAAGTTCAAAGTGTCATTGGATAAAGGTTCAGTCAAAACAAATAGTAATACATAATATATTTATCATACAAATTATTCATGTTTAAACTATTATGATTCAATAAATATATTAAAAATATGCATAAGTAAATTTATTGGTTTTTAAAAATATATAACACTATTCTGTTAATAATAATTTAATATTTGAATATTAATTAATAATCGGCTTCAACTTAATCCTGAATACTATAAACATTGATGTAATCATTCACATATCCATATGTGCGCCATGTAAATTCACTTTTTAATTATATCTTCGCAAAATCTATACTTCTTTGTTAAAATCTTCAAAACTTCTTTCATACATTATTTACAAGATTACCTTGAAGGAAATATATATCAAATAATGTTGTAATAGGTTTTCAAACAGTAAAAGGTATTTCATCGTTGCGAATTAATTTCATAGCTGCTGCCGTTTTTAATTTAAGGAACAAATGAATATGTTCTATGCGAACAATATGAAAAACAAACTATAATTAAGTCTTGGAGTTTACATTTAACATTAAAGTTCAATTTTGTTTAGCATAATGTTATGACCTTTATTCTGTTTTAAAGACACATAACTACCATTAATAACATGAACAAATTTTTCTTAAAAAGACATTTATATTAAAGTTCTACATATTTAAACATATTTAATAAACATTACAATAAATTTAATTTTGTAATAAGAATCGGAAAAATATATTCTGTAAAAACATTATTATTAATAATGGAATACCCTGTCATTTGTCATAAACGTTTGCATAATATCATTCAAATACTAATTGAGAAAATGAACTATTTCTTGTCAGATATCATTTTTTAATTTGCCACTAAAGCATGTAATAAACATAACTTGTGTCTGAAAGACAGACATCCTAAATCTCAATGTTCCATTCCTTAGTTTTTAAACAAAAAATATTTGAAGTTAATTAACCAAAATGTTCTTCACTGTAAAACATTCTATTAAGAATACACAAAAATATACTTTGAAATAACTTAACCTATGTAAAAAAAATATCAATTTGCTAAAATAAATAGAAAACAATATTAAAAAAGTAATTAAAAAAATTGGAGAAAAGTAATCTAAGTCTCAAACATATTTGTCTATACTTCAAAACAGACTGTTGGAATTGATAATCCGTTCACGTCAAATCAAAATATTGCTTCGTTCAATTAAGAAATATAAAATTAATCATTATGAAGGAAATGAACGTCGTAACGATAACACTGTAACATGTAAAATACTTCTGGATTGAGGATTAATCTTGAAAATGCATTTAAAATTTTAATTTTTTTTATCTTTTGGTACATTAATTTAACTAAATATCATACTGAACAAAATTAATATGAATAATAAAGCATCTTCGTTTCAGTTTACTCTGTCACTACACCTACTATATATTTAGTTTATAACTTTGAATAGTTAAAAGTTATATATAAGGGTCTTTTACACAAACTGTCATAGGATAGTCTTAGTTCGCCGTTTACAATCATGTTAGTGAAAAAGATGTTTATATGAAACCATAGATACTTTAACAAACAAAGTTATATCAAAAGTATATCCTAAACCCTATCAGAAATACATAGAGTTTTATGTAATACATTATCTACTTATGTTTAAAGCTCTTTCCAAATAGTTTTTAGTTGTGATACAAGCAAACAACGAGATTATTAATAATAACATTAAAAATACAATAAATACATATTGTGCATATAATAATTGGCTTAAGGAGATTGAGTTTATAGTATAGTAGAACATTTATATACATAGTAAGAGCGAAAAAAAGATTGTGTTTTATAGATGTGGTCCAAATTCGAAAGGTCCGCAGAAGTAGTTATATAATTTCTTTAGCTTTCATGAAGTAAGTAATGAGATCAATGGGCAGAGGAAACACTATTGTGGAATTCTTCTCAGCCGATATCGTGTTTAGAGTCTGTAAACAAGAGTATTTGATTATATACATAAAGATAATTAAAAGGTTGAACTGGACTAATAACTGAGAAATAAAAAGAGAACAACATAAATATAGGCATAGAAGATTCACTATTATATTTCGACTGGTGCCTGCTACTCCGGAGGCGTACTTCTTCCCGACGACGCCCGTCGATTTATAGCAGTGAGTCTTGTATGCCAATGTTTGAGTTTTTCTCTTTTCATTATTGATATATATATATATATATATATATATATATATATATATATATATATATATATATATATATATGATAAAAGTATCGACCGTGGAATAGAAACAAAACTATAGTTTATCGGGACTCGGTCATTCTTCAGGTTCAAATTAAACTCTCATTGACAACGTTTCGGTCTTTATTTTAAACCTTTTTTATAGGCAGAAGTATAAATTTTGAAACAGAAAAAGTAAGTATTACATTACAAATTATTTTACAAAGAAAAATAGTATGTGGATTTTGACAACAACTGTAGTCTGAATGAACACGTGACACTGAACTGAAGAGTAATTATTGTAAAATAATTTGTAATGTAATACTTAGTTTTTCTGTTTCAAAATGTATACTTCTGCTTATGAAAAAGGTTTTAAATAAAGACCGAAACGTTGGCAATGAGAGTTTAATTTGAACCTGAAGAACTGACCGAGTACTGATAAACTATAGTTTTGGATATATATATTAAGATTTCACATAAACACGTGAAATAACTATAAATGATCAAAACACAATGTGAAATGAGAAAACAAGACTAAAATCTTTCAACCGTAACAAGCGGTCTTCATCAGAGTAACCCAACTCTGACGAAGACCGCTTGTTACGACTGAAAGATCTTAGTCTTGTTTACCCATTTTGTATTGTAGTTTGATCATTGATATATATATATATAAAGATAATCAAGGAACTCTTCTCTCTCCTGTCATCCTCCCCTACCACATCCAGTATATTCACCAAATTACTAAGTATTTCTTTTAGATGGCCTCCCACTCTTGGCAATAACTTTTGGCAGAAATCAATGTGGTAGAACAAAATGCCTCACCTGTCCCATCATCAACAGTAACAGTCATATTGCCGCGACTGTTAGCAACCAACTTTACCCTCTCTCTTTTGCTAGCTCTGCGCATCCGGCAACTGCGTTTATCGTCTGAAATGAATAAAATGAGACTCATTCTACGTGGGGGTGACTTCCACGTCCCTAACCTCTGTATGTATCGTCACGGGTCATCTGTTCATGAACACAAGCAGCTGCCTGTTGCTATCCACGCACATTTCTGTAAACTTTCCTTCAATGAGTGCTTTAGGGTCCAATTCTGATACAACTCTCCAGTGATAATACCCAGACCACATTGACTGCTTCTGAGGAAGCTCTTATGTGGTTGCTGGTTAGAAATTCTCCCTGTCTTAACTAAACCAGATGATTTCCACTATTTCATTTTTTTATTTATCTTTCTTATATTTTATTATGTTAACTACTTTTTGTTTCATTATATATACTTTCTCAACTCACTTTTTGAACTTTTTCCAACAATTTTTTTTGTAATTCTCATAATTCAGCATACATCTAAAATTTAGTTTTTACTTGAATATTTTTATTACTTCTCACTTCAGCCCTAATTTTTAATTTATCAATTCATTCATTTCCTTTTCCTTATCCTTCTTTTCTTTCCTCCTTTACTTAAATACGACTTCTATTTTTTCATTTATTCATAGCTTAAACTAGTCCACGATGGTAAGAAGATCGCACTTTGTATCGGTCGGTGGACGTTTTCTCATCTCCATACTTGTTTTTTTCCTCTTTTTCATTTTCTCCTCTCCTGAAGAAGGCAAAAGAGCCGAAATGATCGAGAATTGTGAGTGTTAGTCTGTTTTTTGTGTTTTCTAGTTGCATATTTAATTTTATATATATATATACAGCTCAATGTAGATGAAAAAAGAAGAGAAGTTAAGAGCCCACACTTACGATCTCTAATTTTTGGTTTGAACCGTCTTAAGGAGAGATAAGAAAGGGAGACTCACCGTATCTAAGCAGTGTGCTTGGTTTCCATCTCTTATCTCTCCTGAAGACGGTTCAAACCAAAAATTAGAGACTGTAAGTGTGTGCTTTTAATTGTTCTATGCTTCTTTTTTTTACATTGAACTATCTTTGTCTGTTTCGGATCGTATTTCCTACGAAAAAGTGGTTTGTTTGTTCGATGATCAAACCACAAAATGAAAAAGGAAAAAAGACTAAGATCTTTCAACCATAACAAGCGCTCCTCGACAGATTCAAAAACCTAACTGGGGTTTTTGGTTAAGGACTAAAAAAAGATCTTAGTCTTTTTTTCTATTTCACATTGTAGTTTAATCATTGATTGTTATTTCATGTGTTTACTCGTATGTGAATTCTTGTATATATATTCACATTCATATAAACATATATTTGTTATATATATTGAGATCAAACCATAATATGAAATGGGGAAAAAAGACTTAAGATCTTTCAACCGTTACAAGTGGTCTTCTTCAGAGTCAAATTTGACTCTGAGGAGGACCGCTTGTTACGGTTGAAGTTTGTCTCTGAAGAAGTCCGCTTGTTACGGTTGAAAGATTTTAGTCTTTTTTCTCCTATTTCACATTGTGGTTTGATCATTGATGTTTATTTCACGTGATTACGTGAAATCTTGTTATATATTAAGGTGTGAACAGCATAGAAATTGTCCAGTGTAAAATGTTTTAAAATAAAAATCTGGAATTTAGAAATAAAAATATAGTATGAATATCCAGTGACAAGCAAATGATTTTTAATTCATCTTAATGTGAAATTGTCTACAAGAGATATCAAACTCATGGACCCTATCATTTTTTAAATGTGCCACTAATCATTTTACCAGGTATAAGAAATATGAAATCATTGATCATCTGAATGGTCAAATTAGAATTAAACTGAGACCCTGAATCTGATTGGACTCGTGTGCAACGCAGCCATATTAGTTATATTGTATGTTATATTATTGTTTCTAAATTAAATTCCGAATAGATATTCTACAGATATTTCTAAACCCGTTCTTTGATGATATAGTATTTTTTTAAAAACTCCAGTTCAGTTGGAATGACATTGTTAAACGAAATTATACACGGTTATTTTACCAACTTTTATTTGATTTCTTCGTCATCTATTCATGAATTGAATCTTTGTGAAAGCTGGTAAGTATTGCAAAAACTCCAGACCTCAGGAGGTCTGTTTCCAACCTTATCCCAATGAACTTTCTGCCTCATTCACTATATTTGCTCTGTTTCAAAACAAAAATTAAAAAAAAAACAAAAATTAAATCACATTTAGATCACAAGACCCATTTTTATGTAAAATGTGACTTGCAAATTTTATCATGCGGCGCATTAAATATCTTTTGGATACATAAACTCATACACCCACCCACATAAGCACAGATACAATAAAAAACAAAGAATTTTTGGGGACCTTAAAACATGAAAACAAGTAAATATTATTAATTATTATTTATTTCATTACTATACATACAGTAAATAAAAAGTGAACTAACTTTTAAAGTGTTTTGATTAACTTGATGCAGATACTAAGCAAATGAAGAAAAAGGATGTCAGTCAGTTCTACCTAATGAACAGCCTTCAGAGATAACGGCAAGATCAAAAGAGAAACGTATTTACTCACTTAACTCTATTTACTCTTATTTGCATCAAATACAGATAAATTACAAGTTTGTCTTTTTATAAAAACTAACTCATTTATAAATAATGATTAATTATTTTTTCCAAGAATCGTTTGTTATTTACTTTTAGTTGCTATGAACAACTTAATTATTATTTGTGATAATTAAAGTTGTAATTAAATTAAGGATCAAATTCAAAGCTTAAAATTGGGATGAAATTTTTGTTTAATTTTTATCATATTTTTAAATTTTATAATAGAGATAGAACTTAATATTGTTTTTTTGTTCTCACATTTTCCAATTCATTATTCAAAACTGAATGCAGATAAACAAATAAACCGACTGATAAACACAATATTCGAATAAACATAAATGTTTCCCTTCATAGATAGTTCAAAATACTTGGAATTGTTATGAATAACAATTTGAATTTTGTTATGATATATAAGTACCAATATATAGACTTTCCAGCCAGGACTGATCAAAGTGTTTTCCCGGAATAACGGTTGATGAGTAAATATCTCAAAGTGCAAGTGTTATCATGTTTGTTATCCTTTTGGACCATTTCAACCTGATTATATTATATTATGATCTAGAATAATCACAATAACACGTGGTATAAATCTTTATGTGGAAAATTCCTAGACTCTAGTAATATAATATATTCAACTCCGTACGAAAATTGCGATATAGTTTACATTGGGCAATCAAAACAGTACTTAAAAGATAGGTTAGCTATACATAAATACGACATTAAATTCTAGTATTTTTTCAAAGACAAAATCACCCATTAACAAACTCCTATGTGGTAATATAATATATTCAACTCCGTGTGAAAATTTTGATATAGTTTACATTGGGCAAACAAAACAGTACTTAAAAGATAGGTTAGCTCTACATAAATACGACATTAAATCAAAAAAAACATTTTGTGCTTTAGCCCATCATTCAATCAACAATAGTCATCACTTTAACTTAGATGATACTAAGATTATAGACTTTGAAAATAATAAAAATAAGAGGCTTATAAAAAGAAATGATTCACATTCGGAAAACTAAGAATGAGTGCAATAAAAAAACGGATACAGAAAACCTAAGTAAAATATATAGTATTCTACTTAGTGATTAGTAAATATGGTTTAGTTTCCTGGTCCTTTTTTCTTCTTTGATATAGTTTTAATGAGTTTTTAGGGTGTTTTGAGTTATCAAGTCTGATTAGAAGGTTGAAAAAACTGTCACTAGAGCAGCACACTAATTGATTTGAACACAAACCGTTATAGTTAGCTCCTCATTATTGAAGGTAGACCGAACCTCGATAAGAAAGAAAAATAGTGTTAAATATATGTGGTCGAGATTGGAAAACTTTCGGGTATATATATATAACAAGATTTCACAGTAAATATGTGAAATAACAATCAATGATCAAACTGTTCAAATGAGAAATGTAAAAGAAAGACTAACATGTTTCAACCGTAACAAGTGGTGCCAGTTGGGTTTTTGACTCTGACGAAGACCACTTGTTACGGTTGAAACATCTTAGTCGTTTTTTTTTCATTTCTTATTGTGGTTTGATCATTGATATATATATATATATCTATATACATATACATACATATATATGACATGGTATATGCCCTATATGGTCATAAGCTCGTCTCAAGACAGCTCAAACCAAATATTAGTAGTAATCAATATGTGTTTTTAATGTATATGTATTTTTTATGTCTTAGAACTTATTTAATTTCCGTTTCGGATCCTTTTTTTTAATTATAAAAGTGTATAAATTATAATTATAATATTAATTATAATCGTATAATTATATTCGTATTATATATATATATATATATATATATATATATATATATATATATATATACGAAGAACTATTTTATAGAAAATATGGCGTAATTTTCAACCAATCAGGTATAGATGAAGGGCTACATTAATATATATATATATATATATATATTTATGTATATATATATTGTAAAGAGGAAAACGATCCAAAAGGACAACGAACGTTTCACAAACACAGAACTAAGGAACAAACACACTTACTGTCTCTAATTTTCGGTTGAACTGTCATCAGGAGAGTTGAGAAAGGGACACCAAGCGCACTTGTGAAGCGCTTGGTGTCCCTTGGTGACGGTCTCCAACCGTCGCTTCACAAGTGCGCTTGGTGTCCCTTTCTCAACTCTCCTAATGAAGGTTCAACCGAAAATTAGAGACAGTAAGTTTGTTTGTTCCTTAGTTCTTTGTTTTTGATTCATCGTGAAACGTGTATATATATATATTGGTATAAGGCAGAAATTATTCTGTTAAAAAAAAATAGGATTAAGTTTTGCAAGAGCTTCTGCATTGACTAAACATTTGCTAGTTGTTTCCAACTTAAGGTCAATTTACGCTGGGTTTGCTGTCATCTCCGTACGTAATCTGAATGCTTATATAAATAACCCATATGTATAAACTGGCTAGAAATATTCCCAATACTCTATCGCAAACATTACACTGCAATCCAGTGAAAGATGTGGGGAGTTGATTACACAATACTTAAGTGACTATATTTTTAAATATTGTAACTACATTTTAAAAATACTATTACTAAATTTTTGAATACTGTAACTAAACTAACCCACAAGCTTTCGGCTTACACAGTTCACCATCCGGTTTAATTTGACTAATGATTATAATTTTAAATAAAAACGAAATAAATATACAGTTTCACCAGGAACAGCCTTAAAGCATTCTAACTGAAATGGAAGTGAGAAGGTCGGACTGGAGTGGATTTGTGGTGCAATAAACTATTACTTGCTCCAGCTATTTGCCTCTCTCAGCAAGCTAGAATTATTTCAGTTATTTTACAATCTAAATGTTATTAGTAAAGTTAGTACAAATAGGCACTAGTTAAAATTTCATAACTATTCTAGATGATATGGTGTGGGTTTTGTTTTTAAATTTTACAGAGTTCTGAAATTGAAAATATTTTAGGGTACTTTAGCAATACTATAGCAGTTGAGCCAGCTTCTCTCGTGTGATTTTTATACCGTCAGACTTTTCAGTATGATTTTTAGGAGCACTTTGAGAGCTTTCTTTTAGCTGGTGCAATCTTCCTCAACTCTGGGCTGCACAGTTTCCAGTTTGTCATATTTGATGACTATGTTGTACCTATTTTGTGTGATCCCTTGGTTAAGAGTAAGTATGTCCCTCTTAGATAATAGTAAGTATGTAGACTTTTTATCGTTATATTATATGGCAAGTACTGTTTTGTCTTATTAGTAGTAGTGATAATATATTGAATAATGTTATCTGAGTGCTTGCTCTTCTTGTTTTATACGCACTATTCATATATGCCCAGGAATAGAGACGATAGAATGGATAGAAGGAGTAGGTTCTCTGTTACTATCGCACCATTTTTAAAGGAGTTCTATATCACTTTGGAGACTTCTCTGTATGTGTGAATGTCTCAAGTTCTTGAAGTAACGCTCTAATTGCTACAGTGAGTAAATGCCATCTGTATATATGCACTTATAGTGGATTTCTTATAACTTTCTGGGCATTCACTTTTCGTGTCCAGGTAAAGGCCTGGTTTTGAAGCCTTACGGTAAACATGAGTGATGAAATATGGAGTATTTTGTTTGATGGAGATGTCTAAGAATGGTAGCTCTCCTTGAGTGCCATATTTTATTCCCCTTTTTAGACTAAATACTTTTTCTGTATGTATATGGAGTTGAGAGAAGTATTCACCTTGTTCAGGTAAATATATGAACTATGTACCTCGCATAGTTACCTGGCAGGATGCAATGTGCTCACGTATTTACATATGTTTTTTTTTTAAACAAAGCACTTATATCATTATTCATTTCATCAACAAGGGCAGATGATTATAAATACTATTATATACATCGTTAGTAGTTTGTGCAATAATTATAGAATTATATATCTTCACAGTATATGTTATATTTTTTGACTAATAAAATTGAAAGATTTCCTTTTCTTAACATTATGAGAGCATTTCCTTATTTGATTTGCATGTATCATTTATAATGTTCCCTGCGATTAATTTTTAACTATATCTATTTCCGTTTGGCTGAGTCTATTAAAAATATTTTAAACATCCTCAAGTCACTACTAAAATTAGAGCTAACTGTTAAGAAAATAATTTCAACTTTTTCAGAATATTAGAAAAATAAATATACTGTGAAGATTACATATAATATTTCTTACCTTCCCTCTACGTTAGATCTGTTTTCATCAACATTCAGTTTTATCAAATTGAATAGAACTAATGATTTTTTTTTGTAAAATGTTACAAAATTTTTATAATCTCAAATATTTAATTAAATTATTTAATCACAGTATATATTGTATTTTATGAATTATTATTCACTTTATGAATCCACTCAGGCACTCATTTCATTAAAAAAACTTTAAAAGATTTCTAAAAAATCTTAACTTTTTTTGAAGAAGTTGATGTAATATGGAAATGGCGAAAATCTTATGAAACAAAGTTATTGTTATGAAGACGTATACATTCCGGTCAATTAAAATAATTTCCCTTGACCAGGGGTCTGCAACCTTTGTTATCATACGAGTCATTTTGCCTCCATTTTATACTAAGAAAAATAGTCTGGAGCCGCAGAATATGACACAGCTTATAAACTTTTAAAAGTCTTAATTTTTTTAGTTTTTATCTATTATAATCTTTTATTTTTACTTTAGCAAGTATGCTTGCTCAACTTTCCGCTGTAGTTCCGAAATGGCTCTCTTTGGCACTTCTTCAGTTAAGTATTTTTCAGCGAATACTAAATGCTTGGTTTGAAAATTTCTTTGAACGTAACATCTTTTGTTGTTAGATAATTTTTCGCTATCTATCAAGCAAACAGTTAAGCCAAAGTAAGTCGCTGGTGGGGAAGTCAAATAGTTTAGTGTACGCAGGGTTAAACTCTCTATTTTCTTCTGAAACTTTTCTTTTTTAGGGTTTTTTTGATCGTTACTGCAGGGATCGCACACTCCTAAAGCAGCCTGCACATAAAGAAGAACGCTATTAGCGTTGATCTGACGCCTGTTTTAGTTAACAGAAAAACTTTTTCAAAATTAGGTTTTAAAGTATCACATCTAATTCCAAGATAACTGTGCAACAAATAAATGGAAAAATACTAATATATAAATAATGAAATTAAGAAATAACCGTTATTAACTGTCATGTGCTGTTTTGTTGAGGCCTATACAAGGATACATGCATATTGATAATACCACTGAGGTTAATATGATTTATATTAGAAATAGGTAAAACCTGGTTTGTTACGATTGAAGATAGACAACGTCCGAAAGCGCTCCAACTCCATGATCATCTTACGAGGTGTAACGGTTTTACCTATTTCTAATATAAATCACTACAAGGATGCTGGAGAGCCGCAGGTGGCGACCTCTGCACTAAACAAATGCTTTAGACATTGATATTGCATCATTCATTCCGTAATATCAATCATTTGGCTGAATGTTATGGATGATTTACAAATTTATTTGATGTGCTTGTAATCAAGCAGTATGAAATTGTTCGTGAGGATACTTCAAGTCGTTAGTTAAAAAGACCATAGATATCTTCGGTTTGACGACCACGTAGCAAGTGGACCGTGGTATCATAGTATAAAACTGTTGTCATATGATAAACTCAAACACAAATATAATATTAAGTTTAAAATTTGATAAAAGTTAACAAGTTATGTACAGTTTACTTCTACTGTTTGCACAATACAGAGCTTTAGTGAATTCTTGTTTTTCTTTTCTTTATGTTTAATTTCGGAAATCTCTTTCCTTCTCACAACAATGATAATATCTGACGAATTCTTCTTCATCCAACAGGTCATGTGTTGTCAAGAATACGACTTTTTTTATTTTACCACCAATTTCCTTGAATATTCTGCAACAAGTCATTTGTCTTGCAGGATATCTTAGAGTAAACCATTTTCTTGAGATTCCTTTCTTTTTATAGTTTCTGATTACAGTTTTTATAACTGTGAACGGTTTTAAAGAGAGATAAGATTACATCGGACTCACCTTAGATTAAATTCAAACTACCCTTAATGAAGATGGCAGTTAGCATTGAGATGGGACAATATATCCAAATATTTTATGACTCTCAAACCCTATACTAAAGTAGCATTGAATAAATAATCACTGTTCATGTTTTTTTCGAGTCCACCAGGCACCCATTTTATGATCCATGCTTGCCATTTCATAGACATGAAGGGAATATGTATAACATTTTTGGATTTTTAACATACACTACACATAATATTGTTAAATCTATAAAATGCAGTGATGAAAAAGAAATTGATTTTGAGATATTTACAGATTTACAGGCTAAATATACTTTTTATTTTATTTTATTTAGACTGACTAAATATATTTTTATTATTATGTACCCTACGTGACTAGGGTGTTCTTTGTAGATAATTTAGCCAAAATTAAGCAAGTCAAACTGATCCACAAACCTTAAGAATAACTGACAGACACATAGTATTTTTTTTTCTGAAATACCCTTTTGTATTTCTAATACTATAATATAGGTAATGTTCTCTATTATATCTTATGCCAATAATGGTGCTGATTTTAATCTATTTTTCTGGTGATTTTAGAATACATAAATTCTTTTGAAACTTGGTTTTAATAAATATATTTATTTCTTGGTAATAATTTCTTTCATTAATTATTTCCATAATGAAATAATTAACACAAGTATTAAGTTCTATGTGTGCTAATCAATATTAAATTTAACAACAATAATCTAAGTTGTGTTATAGCTGATAAAACACAAGGAGTTAATGGATAAGTGAAGTTGTTTAGACTTTAGACTTTAACAAATAAACTAATTTATTACCTTGATTGTTTATATGTTTAATAATACTTTTTACACAGATTTACGTGTATGTACGTATCATCACAGTAAAAGAAATCCAGAGTTAAATTAATTACCCAAGAGTTTGATAATATGTTTTCTCACCATGTAACCACTGTGACTTTTTTTAATGGACATGTTATGTTTAGTCAAGAGAGCATCCATGAAGATGTATTTATTTAGTAGTTCTTAGTTTCTACAATCTCGTTTTTTTTTTAAATAATATTCTAACAAGCGATTTAATGTTAACTTTGTTAGACACTTTTTAATTCAAATTGAACCTTGAAGCAAGTATAGCTAAATCCAAAGTCATGAAATAATGTTTAAACTATAGAGACATAATTGAATTTTTTTTTTGGTGAAAATACATGAATTATTCGAGCTGCTTTTAAGTTCAATTAACTTCTGATAAAGTTCAAGAAAAGCCTCTTCTTTAAAATATAATGGATAAAGTGACAAAAATGAAAGTCATATTCATACAGTAAAAAAATCTTTAAATCTTTTTTGAAAATTGTGAATAAGTTGTAGCATCTTAATAAAAGTTGTAGCAGGGACTTAATTGTGTAACATGGTTTTGAAGTTGAATATAAAGAAGTTGTTTATATTCAATTTGCTGGATAAAAAGTAATATAATTTCTGAAATGTTGTATAAAATTAATTTCGGGCACAATTTTCCTTTTTCGCAGGAGCACCGGTAATCATGTGACTAAGACTCAATATCAACAATATTCTTCAAATTTGCAATCCATTTTCTCTCTTTTTATTTAGGATAATCAAGTTTTCCATCATTTCTAAAGAAAGATAAACCTGATTTTATACTTCCTTAGTCTTTCCATTATCATACTCAATATAGACTATATTGCATAAGCTTGAAATATAACAAGCATGAAATATAACATCTGTATAGAGTCATACTTCTTCATATGAAATTAATTTGTTCTGGAAGAGGTTTCATAAGATGAATGTTTTATTAATGTGAATCGCTAATTACATTAAATAACCTAATGGGTTCAAAGCCATCATTACCCACCCCAAAATATACTTGATAAATTAAAATAACCATTATATGTAATGACCAATATAATAATTGTTATACTTATTATAATTGTAATAAGCATAGAGATAAATTATAAAAAATGAAAAATTAATAATATACGTAATAATATGTAAAGTCATTTATCTTTAAGAAGGAGGAGTCAAACGTTTTCTAACTGAAAAACTTAATGACTTGTCCCATTTTTAACTGTACGAACTCATGCACCAACTTACTTTAAATTTTAATATAAACTAAAATTATGAATTGGAAAGAAAATTATTTGTTTAACTTCAGAACAGCAATCATATTTTGTTTTTCTGTTTTATATTTTTTGGCATTTTATTTTTACTTATTTTAACAACTGTCGTCTTGAGATTCTTCAGCTTATTTTTACTAAGGTTCATTTTCTGCAATGGTTGTTGCCAGAGGTTTTGTAAAAAAGATGGAAGGACGTTTGTCTTTGACGACTTTAATTAATTTTTTTGAAGTATGCAAAGCCATACTTATTTGCTACTGTAATAAATGTACGACGAGGCATTTTTTTTTCAAATAGCCCGTCACGTCACAATTGAGTACTTACTGTATAACTTAGACTTCCTATAATTAATTAATATTGGATTAATTAAGGAATTAATGAGAAAACTATCTCGCCATTCTGAATAAGAAGCTTTTGAAAACATAGACAGTTGTATCTTCTAGTAAATAAGAAATTACTAGGGAGAGGAGTTAAGTTCTTCCTTAAACGAAGTAATAGCCGGATCAAGCAGAGTGGTATGGGTTGGTCAATAGGATAACAATTAGAGGGTGTAACTCCCAAACAAGATAAAACTGATGCTGTCAGTGTTACAAAAAATCCCAAGGTCTGAGAACATGCCAAGAAAAAAACTCTTATATTAATAGGCATGTTTATATCTGAGAGGTGAGCAAACCAGCGCGCACCTTTATAATTAAGCCTTCTGTATGATGAAACAAAGTTCGCAACATGAGGGAAATTTTTTCCAGAAAAACCTTTAGAAAGATAGAATTTTTTTAATATGAGGCTTTTGTGTGAAAAGGAACCATTGTATTGTGATTAAAGTGTAAGTTGTTCCATATTACTTATAAATTCAACATGATTTAATTTCTTTCAGTCGATGAAATTTATAATTTCCAGAAACAGTTTCGTGACATGATACGATTGCGTAAAATGTTTCAAAAGCTAAAGGTAAATAATGCTATAGTTCCTTTTTGGTTTGCCCTACATTTATATATTCATTTATTTGATCTTTTCAATAGGCGTTTGTTTTGATTTATACGACTCTTTAATAATCAGTTGAAACTTTTATCAATTTTCTCCTAAAAATAATCGTTTTCTACTTTTTTTTTCTTCTATATCACTTACATCTGCTAATTCTTCAACACCACAATTACTTGTAAATCCTTTTATAGAAATCAATGATGATCAGTGATTTTGATAACATAAATTTATAGAGAGATCCGTTGATCTATCAAAGAGTTCGT
The DNA here is from genome assembly GCA_026182355.1 of Hermatobates lingyangjiaoensis. NCBI lineage: Eukaryota > Metazoa > Arthropoda > Insecta > Hemiptera > Hermatobatidae > Hermatobates > Hermatobates lingyangjiaoensis. The sequence continues at coordinate 308,658 of JAPFBL010000047.1, read as the reverse complement.
TGATCCTGCTTACAGCTGTATTACAAGGGAGATATAGTCCTTCAAAGGTACATTTTTTTATGATAAAATTAATGCAGTCCTTTTATCTGAACAGTTCTTAAATATTTACCATAGAAAGATGAGGAATTTCATATCAATTTTATATCGTGATATGAACTCATAATTTTGTACTCGTGAATAGAACTGAATAACTGTTCTAAATATTCAAAGTGTTTCTGATAGTTTTATATTTAAGAGCTTTAGGATATTTAAAGATACTAAAGGTACTGCAATAGTGGCATTACTTAATTTGTTAGGTCAACCTTAGGAAAAATATGGATTGAATATGGAGCTAAAAAATGAATAGTAAATCTAAAAAGTTGATTTGAATACAAGAGGAGTAAAAGTTAGGTGCTTGTTGAGCATATCGGTATGAGTACTTCAGACAGAGCGCAACTGAGACTCCTAAACGGCTTGGGGGTCTCATTGAGGATATTTGAATGAAAAGTATTCATACTAAATAAATAGTTTAGTCTGTAACCTGAATGAATATAGTGTTAAAAGTTTGTGCTATCAAGACGGAATGAGTAAGGTGAGTCAGCCGGTTCTTTGGGCAGCGACGGGTTTGAGATGAGGTAGGCCACGATTTTCTCTCGAAGTCAGGTCAACCTGATCAGAGTATGTGACCATAATGCCTAAAGAAATATTAAAATCTCGGGAAACACCGGTTAGGAGAGTTACTTTGAAAATAACAACAACGTATATATTTACAAGGAAAAAATATATTATTCCTTTTCAAATAAACTATTTTTCGCTCATTTAAATAGATGTGAACTTTTGGCAAACGTTAATTCCATCTTATTTTTTTATTTCCTAAACCTTTTATAATTTATGTTACTGACAAATAAGTCATGGCAAATGCAATTTTAATTACATTAACATTTCGGTATTTGTCCAATTCGCAGGGCTTAGTTATTATGATATCCAGTATGTTGCTATTCCTAAACATATTACTGTATACCTTCTACATCTCTTTCATATTTGTCACTTCGTGCTTTTCTAAACGTCTATGAATTTGCCAGTGGTTTATATAAGACGTCTGTGATTAAACTGTCAATCGTTTATGATTTTGAAAATTATTTCAATGGCTTTTGTTTTTATCAGCTTCTGTGTACTATTACACAGGTACGTTATTGAGTCCATAACTAGTGTTTTACATTTTGATTTATAAGTTTCGCATTATTGTTTCTGCTTTCTATTGAGTAGTGTTTAATTTAATTAATTAGCTTCAACAAATTATTCAAATTTTACTTAAATAGGTTTATTATTGTATTGATAATTATTCATTATAATTCAATGTTATCCTCTTTTTATTTTTTATGACGAAGTTTTATCAATATTATTGTTGACTTTATTTCTTCTATTCTTTAATACAAATCAGATTTAAATAAAACACTGTCGAATATTTGTGTCTTAAAATGTGAACCTTTTAGAAGAATGTGAATACAGAGAGTAGTGGCAGGTACGCTTTGAAGAAGCGATTCAAATAAACTTGAGTAAGGGATGATTTACTTTTCTTGTCAATTCAAACCCGGTACTTGAGCTATCTTCTAACACAAATTAAAATAACAGCGAAATAAAAAAACAAATAATACACTATTTTGACCCTAGAATGGCAAAAAAAAATGAAATAAGTGTAAATGTTGAACATTTTTTTATTAACAGTATGCAATTATACTAGATGATTTTCATTAATTAATATTTATTAATTAACCAATATATTTTATAATTTGTAAGATGTATTCCGAATAGTTCAAAATAAGTTATTGAAAAGTATGTAATTTGTTTATATCGATACCGACTACAGATTTTGAGAACGGGTTTATACCATCATCTTAGAAAAAAAAATGGATGAATATTTTAAGAAAAATCGAAAAATCAGATGTAGTGAGTAACGCGGCTGACTGGATGTTTATCATTACAAATAAATAAAGTATCACCAGAGGAGGAAACAAAGAAGTTAAAATGTTATCCCTCCTTATTGCTTATTTAAGACTTTTCTATTTTTGGGTTCAACAAATCAACATCTCGCATTGTGTCTTTTATATCTACAGACTTTATCCTGAACAACAATTTGACACACTGGTCTTTACTCAATATATCCATAAATAAACTCATATTAAAATTGATTTGATTAATGAATTTAACGTTGATGAAATAAGTAACTAACTAATTAATTGATTCATAACCGAAGTAAATGAATTGCCCTTTTGAAATAATGTCTGATTTTAAATCTGAATCTCACCCTATTATATTAAATACTCCACACGAGTTGAAATATTGAACATGTTTCTTATCAAGCTATAATGCTTGTGGTTCAAATTTCATAAAAAATTTTAAAAGTGTATTTTAATGACAATATCTATACCAATGATATTTTGATGTTCATATCCTTACCATTTACAAATGTTTGGCAACTATTGTAATCTAAGATATATAATTAAGTTAAAAAAAAGATACATAATTAAATTTTAAAAAGGGAACACTTTTATTGTTAATTTTGTTAAAGGAATCAATCTTAAAACACTCCTTTTAAGAGCGGACTTAAAAACATGGAAACACACACACACACACGCACACACACACACACACACACACACACACACATACATTCAGATAAAAAAATAATTACTCCATTCTGAAATCAAAAATACTGGTATCAATAATATTGTATTTCAATAATGTCATTTGCATATAGTGAAATATTACGTAGTAATAATTTATAACCTCACAGAGTTATTCATGTGTGTATATATAAACGTTTAAACAACAGCAAGTATTAAGAAATGGTGAGTTCTTTGTTCTTTTTCTGAATTCTTTACTATAGTTATAATTTATTTTTTTTATGTGGTTAGTGTGAAATTTAACAGCACATATAAAATTTAATTATACATATCAACATGAAAAAAATAAAATATTTTAAACTAATTTATTTGTTTCATAACTTGAAATATACAGTACGTTTAATATGTTATAATCTTATATATTTAAGTTCATATATTTAAGTGTTTTGATATATTTTATTTAAATTAATGGAGAAAATACACTTTTCAGTGATGCTAAGTCACTTTACTTAAGATGTATGTATATTTCATGAAACTGTTAACGCTGTTCCCTTCAGTAAGTGACAAGTTTGGCCTACTTAGTGTTACAGAGACCCTCTCATAACTTATCACAACTTTTCTTTTTATCATTTCAAGTAAAATTTATTTGCGTAACATTTGAAACTTTCTTGTATCTTCTGATGCTGCTTTCGATATTGGGTAATAAGTAATGCTAACATTATCTACGAGTACATTCTTTAATAAATTAACAAAAATTAAAGGAAGGGATAAATAATCCTTCTTACTGTCTTTACAAGTGTTAGTTGTTCTTCCCTTTTCAGAATTAGTTCGTTATCAATAAGAACTAATCTATATAATTGAATTGCAGGCTTATACGACTTCCTAGTGGTTACGTGCTCTCCTCTGAACTGATAGGACCGGGGTTCGATCCTCACCTGGCCCTTGATTTATTCACGAGGAAGGTGAATAAATCTGAGCTCGTCGTCCCTCGGAGAAGGATGTTAAACCGTCGGTCCCGAGCCTGTACGATATCAGGTACTCGTTAAAGATCCCTACTCTAAATACATTTGAGTTAGGCAAAATTTAGGACTCCCATTGTAGAATCAATCTTCATTGTGTGGTATGCTCGGCCTACGTGTGTTCCCTTGTGGAACTGCCCCTGCAACCTAATCTAACCTATATAACTTCCTGTTTCACTTAACTTATTGGGCTTAGATTTTACTCATTTTATTGTTACAATATACTTCGCCTTTTATTTGTTTTTCATTCTCCTATATTGTTTTATTTTACCAATGATTAACGAAATTGTCTATGCAAATAATATGTGTTATATTTTTTGCAGTTTCAAGTCGGATTCTTTCAATATTGTCGTTCTTTTGCAGTAGTATCCTCCGTGGAACTTATTGACTTGAGTTACCAAGGAGTGAGTGACAACTCATCCAACAAAGCACTGGCCCTACTTAGTGGTTCTTTAATTGATTATCTTCTCACTAAAGATAATTATGTTTAGAGTCTGAATCTGATAAAATTAAAATGTCCACTATAAAACTCGTTTAGATGCTCAAATGAAGTTGGGTTGAGCAGATAAAACTCCTGCAAAACTTCGCCGAATTACTTAAATTAGAAAATAAATGAATACAGTGTAAAAAATGGTAGACAGTCTGAGAATTGGATGACTACTCATAAAGATAAAGAGGAGGAAAATAAAAAAATACTAGTAATGTTCGTAAAGCATGTATTATCTGCAAAGCACTAGTGTTAAGAAACTGATATTATTTACCACTGGAATGTTGAAAGAAAAATATAAAATAAGAAAAGGTGAAATCTAACTTCATAGATACTTTAAATTATGAAAATATGAGACAATTTAAATTTAATAGTTTAAATTGTATTAAATTATGCAATATTAAATACTTTATATGAAATTGATATAAGTAATGTCTGAATTTAAGCATCTAAGGTAGAAAAACTCTGTGTCATTAATCAACTAAAAATAAAGGTTATATATGACTTTGGATTAACTTTACATAGCTATAGAATTGTGAACTTGTAAGAAGTAATTTATCATAGTCTATTAAAAAACAATTAATGGAACTAATTCCTTGAGTACCCGAAATATCACAGATTGATTAAATAGTTACATAGTAGATAAAATCAATCGTCTGACGACGAGGACATCCAAATATAGTAGTGAGTTTAGTGATTTCTTTACTGTGTATTCTTTTGAAAATTTTAGCTTATATATATGTATGTGAATATATATATATATATATATATATATATATATATATATATATATTATTGAATTTGATAGCAGATTCTGTATTCACGATTTTCCTACTTATAGCTTCTATTTTTCTTACAATTTTCTTTTGAGCAGGTGATAATTGCTAAAGCAAACTAACTAGCATACGACATTCAGAAGGCTGAAACACTAAATAAACACTTCACTGGGGATAACTATATTTAATTAATCACTACACTAGATTAAACTAACATAACAAGCTTTCGGCCTCATGGGTCATCGTCAGGTTCTTTAACTACTTACATTAACTAAATATACATATTAGTAACTACTTTTCTGTTTAAATGGCGTGAATGCAGAATCTGCTATCAAATTCAATAATACATGCTTGAAAGAGGACCTGCTGCCGAAATACACTAATATATATATATATATATATATATATATGTATATATATATTCCCAGTTCTTTCTAGTTTCTTTTGCATTGTAGATGATTTTCAAAGAAGGGACACTTTTTTTGAACAAAAAACAAAAGTTTTTGTAACACGTCATTTTGATATAAATCTTTTATTGCTAATCTACTGTAACTAGACAACTTTTGAATTTTGGTGTTGATATATGTTTTACTTTTTTAGAAGTAATTAAGCTAATAATGTATTTGTTTTAATAAAACTCAAGGAAATCATGTTTGGGGAGATGACAATAAAGGGTTATGACAATAAAATACTTTAGGACATGTAACAAGTGAATCAGTTCCGAGTGATATATTGTTTATATATTTCTTGAACTATATGTCAGGATTTGACAAAAAAGAATAGGTGACAAGAAAATTACATTTAATGTTTAAAGGAAGTACAGTTTGTTGAATATTCACGACAGCCCGAACGCTCTTGGAAGCATGAAGGAGGCTGGTAAAATTCTGAACGATTTCGGAGTGTCTAGTAACGCCTGGTATTTTCAGCTATTTTCTGGAGCTTCTGAGGTCACCTAGTCTTGACTGGTAGGCGTCGATTGCTTTGATTCCTTGTTTATGGAAAAAAACGGATCCGGAATTGATACCTTATGTATCAATTTTATAATATACGTAAATTATAATTATAATTTGTATAATTTCTTATTTGATAAGAACTCATGCTTTTTGCAAAACTCATAATGAAAAATATGCCATTTGATGACCAGACATTCCCGACCAATCATGAAAATTCTCAACTTACGTTCATTAATGATAATAACGAATGGAAATGAATCAGTCTTTCTCAATTGATGTAATGTTATATGAGAATGTATTTTTTTTCATTAGAGAATGTTAATTACTAACTGTTAAAAAATACCATATACCTGTAATTACCTCTGATACGAGGAGTGTAAATAAAGTAGTGAGACTGATTTTTTTTTTAATTTTCTATTCAAATATAATTACAATGTGATATTGTCACCTTCAAAATAGTTCCCTTCGGAAGCCACACAGCGCTGGAGACGGTCCTTCCAATCATTGTAGCATTGCTGGAACTCGGATTCTGGAATGGCCTTCAGCTGGTCGGTTACAGCAGTTTGTATGTTTTGTAGTGTCCCGAAATGAGTTCCCTTGAGGTGATTTTTCAATCTCGGGAAGAGGAAAAAGTCACAAGGACTCAAGTCTGGTGAATAAGGAGGCTGAGGAGCAACAGGAGTGTTTTTACTGGCCAAAAACTCGTTTATTGAGATGGCAGTGTGACAGGGCGCAGTGACAGGGCAGTGTGACAAATTTTTCTCATCTCCAATTCATTGGTCAAAATGTGATGAACGGAGGTGTGATTCAAATTCAACTGTTCCCCGATCATTCTGACTGTCAAGCGTCGATCTGAACGCACAAGGTTCCGTACTCTGTTGACATTTTCATCGGTGTTTGCACTTGAAGGCCTTCCGCTTCGTTGTTCATCTTCAATCGACTCTCTTCCTTCTGAAAATTCCTTAAACCACCGAAAAACCTGTTCCCTTGATAAAACACGTTTTCCATAGGCCTCCTGAAGTTTTTCAAAAGTTTCGGTTGCATTATGTCCAAGTCTGAAGCAAAATTTGATTGCACACCGCTGCTCAACTTTGAGGTCACTCATTTTTAAAACGCTCAAGAAAAAACGATTTCACGAAAACCAACGCTACGGACAAACAAATGACTGTGGCGAGTTCAGATTCATACTGGAGGCGCATCACACGTGCACCTGACGCTACTCAAGGCCACGCGTCTCCAGCGTTGCCAGATCGAAAGCGACGTTGCCAGTCTCACTACTTTATTTACACACCTCGTATATGGTAATTTCCACTGTATTTGAGTTTGTTTATATAAAATTTTACTGTACTTTTCTATATAAAGTAAAGTATAGACTACGACATTTTTAGAATAAATACAGAATTCATGAGCTCCATACAATATGTAAAGGACAGTGGATTTGTTTTTAAAGCATTGAGGTAAAACTTTTCTTCAAAAAGAAAAATTGACCGATATATTAAGGGATTGTTCAAATTATTTTTATAATTATACTTTTATTATCATTCATATTTATCATTTGAGGATAAAAATGACACTCTATACTTTACGAATCCCACACTATTCAATGCATTTATTTCATAATAATTGGAATTAATTTATCATTAATTCACCATTAGAATTAACTAGTTATTTTATTAACATTATGAGTCTGATATTAAATTTACTTATAGTATAGATGATTAGAAGGTCCTGCTAATTTTTTGCTTTTCTATATTTCATTTCAATTACAACTAAAGGAATAAAGTAAAACACCAGCTTTGAAACATATGACCTGCTGTAATTGTAGATACAAAATAATAATCTTGCACTTATTTAATTCAAATTTTATTTTCTTCTGCCAAGTTTTACCATAATTTAATGTTTCAATTGACAACTTATAAGTTGATAAATATGCAAGGTTATATGACTGCAAAAATGTGCTGCAGTACATGTAAGATGAGTTGCTGCCTTAATGTCAATAGGAAACAAGATCGCGTTCATGAGCATTCTAAGTCTAATCTGCCCTCCGGTGTGGGAGTAGACTCAGGTGGGGCGTAGCATTTCGTCTCCTCTTAGCAGGGGATTTCCTACCCCACCCGCTTCTGCATGCAATTCTACTTCTCCGGTTCCTAACAGTAAGCATCCTCAGCTTCTCAGTTATGTCCTTAAACCATAAACTAAGCCAACTATGACATCACTCAAAACACGTATCTGAACTTTACAATGACGAGTAAAAAGGAAAACTAAAGTCGAATAAAATAATAATTTGAAAACCATGAAATATAAATAGATAAAAATGTTTAACATTGTTTATTTATTGAAATAATATCTCTGTTTTAAATAATCTATACAGTTATGAAACTCTGATGTTCTTGTTTAAATATTTACACACTGGTAAAAATTGAAATACCTGTTAATTCCAGTTTATCACGAATGATTCAAATAAATATTAAAGAAAACAGTGAATAATATATTACTTTACAAACAATGACATTGAAAAGAAAGAAATTAAAAATAAATTCTCTAAACTCAAGTCAAGTTAAATTAATGACTCCAGATTTAAAATCTCTTTATATTATAGAATAAACCTGACGAGTTTTTCTACGAAAAATTTGGTCCCATTTTTGGAAATCTTATGGTTGTTTAGGCGATTGTTTTTTTTTTAGTTCACGTATTTACTGTTAATTCTTGTTATACATGTACATCAAACAAAGTTTATTTGTTTTACATCAGGAATCGGCCAGTTTTCTTGGTTCAAATCAGTTCAAAAGCCAACTTTTTGATTTAACAATCCTATTTGGAAGTGAAGCATTAAACAGATGTTTGAAATTCCGAAAGTACATATAATAAACTATTACATTAGATGTTTAAAATTAATAATTTTAGAAATATAAACTTGAACACAAATGTCAGATTAAATACAAACGTTTTAAGGTAATATTATAAAGACACATTCCTTTCATTAATTAATTAATTAATTAATGTTATTTTATGTTCGGTAAAATAAATGAAATATTTCAAATTACAGGCTTTGTTAGTTTTAATTATTCTTGATTATCTATATACCTTGAATTGATGTTTCATTTATTTATGTAATAAAATAAATGAAATTTTGTACGTTTAAATGATTTTTTGTTTTATTAAATGTACTTATTTTATATACTCGTATGTCTTCATTCAGGTTAAGAATCTTTATTAAACGCCTGGACCAAATAAAAAATCTTTGTTTTCATGGCCTAATGGCATAATATAATTGTTAAGCAATAACAGTTATTCCTGTCAATCAGATTCAGTGTATGCATATTATTAACTGTTACTATAATTTCTTAACACTGAGTGACACAAGGGGTCAAGAAGAGTCGTCAGTATTTGTTTAGTTTGCTAGTTTGATAAGAACTATTTTGTTCTTTTGTTCTTCAATTAATAAAATTCAATTGTAAAGCTTTATCAAAACACAGGATAAATTAAAGTTTCAAAGCACGAAGTAACCAAGTTATTCAAGAGGCTGAGTGTTGCTTTCATTTGTGCTGCGGTTAGTCGACAGATGACTTCTAATCAGTTTAGAGAAATGATTATTACTCCCAACCTCTATGGACAGAAGTCACTAATTAACCTTGTATTGTGTTTTTATAAAAAATACATTACTTATTGTTGAAATACATACGTTTATAATAATAACGCATTAATTCAAAACATGAAAATTCTTAAATTATAATGGATACACAGTAAAGTAGAAAATTTCAAACTTAATAAGTCGAAAACGAAACAGATTAAAAATTGGTAATAAAACAAATTAATTTCATCCAATGATATTTCATGCGCTTGAAAAAAATGACTTTTTGTTCCATTATCTTTTAAAAAAATTGTTTAAAATATTTATTGTATGAAATATAAGAAACCATCAAGAATAATATTTTATATTACGCTAGATAGTTGATGAATATGAGCAATTTAAGGCAATTTAATTTGAAAAGTTGTTGCTATGAGATTTGAAGACATTGTTAATTAAGTGAAGTATTCTATAGAGGTTACCTGTAAGTATCGGAGCTGGAGCGCGGCTGGGGAGTCGCCTATTACTTCGGAGGCCTCCCTGAGAGCCCTCGACGCCTTCTGCTCCCCTTCGGCAGCTATCACCTGCAACATGACCTCGTCAATACACCCAACCAACTTCATTAACCCCAACCAAGTCCTAACACGACCGTCACCTTCTGCCGAACAATCAAATCATTTCAACTTAGCATAACTATAAATTACCTTCACATTACTAATATCTACAGTTGGCAGTAGTTTTTTAGAAACTATTATTTTCGTAACTTATGGCTATTGAATTGTCTTTAAATATATATATACCAAACTAAAGATTATCAGGACTCGGTCAGTTCTTCAGGTTTAAATTAAACTCTCATTTCCAACGTTTCGAGTTTTGATAAAAGAATCTACCGGGGAATAGAAACAAAACTAAAGTTTATCAAAACTCGGACAGTTCTTCAGGTTCAAATTAAATCCTCATTACCAACGTTTCCGGCTAAAAACCGAAATATTGGTAATGAGAGTTTAATTTGAACCTGAAGAAATGACCGAGTCCTGATAAATTTTAGTTCTGTTTCTATTCCACAGTCGATACCTTTATCATTATATATATACATATTCTCATTAAAGAAGAAAAAACGGGAAGAACCGAGACAAATTATTTTTTCTACAAATGTTATTGCAACGACCAACAGAACCAACTTGCAGCCTAGCTACCTAGGAAGTCACTTTTCCCTTGCTTTAATGGGTGAAAGTGTTATAAAAGAGAGTTTTAGATGCTTTATTTCTCTTTAGTTTGACCAATCCATTTGATTTATTATTCTCACAGAAGTACACTGACAAAACTCAATCAATATTTCAAAATATTCTAATCAGGAATTATATAAATGTTTATCTTATTTGAAACAGTGCGTCTCTTAGTATATTTTTATCAAAATAGACATCCAATATTCAAATTAAAGAGTCAGCAGAGTGTTTTTAAGATTGTAGCTGTGTCCAAAATGCAGACGAAGTATATGGAATACCTTAAAGTAAGGTCTTTCCACCTATCATAGATGTTCAATTGCTAATAATTATGTTAAAAAAGTCGACTAACAAACATTGAATAGTGAAGGTCAAGTCGTTGATTAAGGCAGAAAGACTCTACAGAATAATTGACCATGACTTCTTTTCTGTCATTTCTTGATATTTGCTGATTTCCACTAAATCTGAGATCGTTCAACTTATAAATGTGAAATCATGATTTTAATAAACTAAGACTAGTTAACAAACAGAAAGGGTAAAGAACAATCATTCTGAACAGCTCTGTTGTCACACATATGGATAAATAAACTGAGTGAGGCCTCAGGATCTAATAGAATACCTACAGTTTCCAGATTTAAACTCATTATACGCAGTCTTGACGCATACGTTACACAGGAACTGCATATATGTTCATATATCATTTTTAGTGAAATAATGAAGTTGTTATTTTTCTTCTAGTATCCATTTGATGAGATAATGTTTATTAGTTTTATTTTAGCCATAACAAAAGCACTGTGTTTCTAGGTGTTGATAGATTTAGACTTCTTGAGATTTCTTGAATCTATTTTGAAGTTGGTTTGATAATCGCTGTATATAGGTGGTTGGGTACGTGTCCACGAGTTTGTAGACACGCCACAGGTACAACTGTTTGAGGAATAACATTATTATATAACTACCACTTAAAGTGTCTATCATCTCTTCAGTTTTTGGGTAATAGTTCACACAGAAAATCCATATTATTTCCCATTATTTGTTTTTGCACCCTATTTCTTCGGTAAAATTTTAATGTATTCAATATTCTTATTTCAATATTTTTCTAATATCTATTATTTAAAGAGCTAACATTTCGCACTTGTATTTTGAAAACAAAAAGTTTGAAGACAAATTATAGTACAATTGAACAATATTCCTTGTGAAGATAGTTCTTCTCTTACGTCAATGAGTGGAATCATTCTAAGACACACCTCAGCTTGAACGCTATTCATGGCTCTCACTCGTGTAAAAGCTACATAAAGCTGTCCGTTAGTGAGTACAGGCTGCGGCAGGAAGACACCAACCTCGAAATTTTTTCTGACCTTTACTGATTGTCATGGAATATGAACGTTTTACTGGGTATTGAGTAAGATGTAGGAAAAATGGGATTTTGATATCACTTGGATTGAGTTTGACTCGTAGAATTAATACTCTATCATGCGCATGAGATCCGCTGATGATGGAGGCTACAATGCTGTGGTCATGGAACTCAAGTACCTCTAAGCGTGTTCCATTGCAAAGTCCCAGTGTAATAGAGAGATATATGTTACACTGTAGCGTTATAATGGATTCAACATTAAGGTTCAACCGATGTGGAGGCATTTCAGAAAGTAAAAGCGAGTTAATGAAGTTCATCGGGTAGTTCATGGTTTCCTCTTGCTCGTCAGATTTTACACAATCAACACTCAGATACTTTTTTGTCTCTGTTGGTAATTTTCTTTAGACATCTTCATTTAGTTTGAGGCAGTATCCTTTTTTAGTTGATATTATAATCCGATTTAGCTTTTGAAGTGTAATTATAGAACATGTCTATAATTATACCATACCAGAATCATACCTATAATATACATACCAGAGAATCATTACTTATACATTCCTGTTTAATATCAATGGTATCTTTGGACACATTGTCGAGAGGGTTCACATTAGGCCATTTCCAACTTGTATTAGCCAATGAGAGAGAGCTGGCTCATTTTCATGAGCTCTCATGTTTTGCGACATCTTCATTTGGTTGAATTCATCCTTTTATTAACATTATAGCTATCCCGACAGACACTGTACTGCCCCTTACCTATAATATATTAAATTAAACGGGAATAAAAATTAATATAAAAAATCTGGAGCGGCCTACGCTTAATTTTATAATTAGTAAACGCAATTTGAAACTAATTAACAACCAACCGATGTTTTGTTCGATTAATAAAACAATTTATTCTATAAACATCCCGCCCCTAGTGGGGCCATGCAGCTATACCACAGGCTGCATCGGCTTTATTTTCCACGTGGTTCTTCGAACCGGGGGCTACAAGGGCCACTGACCCTACCTACAGCTGAGCTGGTTCAGTAGGACTTTTGGACCGGAGTTTGATTCGAAACTCTTAAAATAAGTTGGTGCTAGGGGCGGCGGGGGCTCATGGAGAGGTTCTCTCTCCATCCCGCCAACTGAGGTTGGACTCGTAGTGGCCAAGGTTGGGTAAACCCTTGTGGTCGCTGTGTGAGAAGCAGTAACTTCTCGGGCGGATACCTGCTTAGCATACGTGGGAGCTAGAGCCCCGAACCTTGACCAGTAGGAACGGACCACGATTTCAGCTAAGTGGACTTAAATACTGGTAGTTGCTTTAATAGACTCATTGGCTTTTGATTGGCTACTCAGAGTGGGGAAGAATGGATACAACCCTATCTCATGCCCTCATATTCAAAAGAGTGACCTATGGATCTATTCTGTCTGGAACTTGTACCTTCCAGGGGGCTTTTAGCCAACGAGAGATTTTTGATATCTCCATTTTCAGTCTTACTATGTACCAAAACGCCCCATAATGGTGCCCTGATGGGCCAAATTAACTATCATTGCAACCCCTGATCCCGTGGGAACGGGAAATTCCTTCCTCGGAGGGGGACGACCCAACTCTCAAGTGTAGTAAGGTAGTGCTTAAACTGTCAGCATGGGTAATGTTGGTCATTCAATTTTATAAACATACAATGTTTATAAAATTTATATTCATTGTATATATTCATTATAATATTTATATTCAATTTATAGACATACACATTTACATACAATTATAAACATCCATCTCACCATGGAATGCATTAGAAAATATATGTTTGATTGGGGTTAACTATTTACATTTAACAATTTTATTCTTTTAACGTATGACATTAACTCATTAAAACAATTCAATTTTTTTTCAATACAATTCTAAATAAAAATTTGTTTACTACAAGACTACTCGTGTCCCGTTGGGTCATCCAGTTCCTTCCTTTTTAATGCAATTTTATTCACCTCAATGCAGATAAACTCTAAATTGATTTCTAGTAAGGAGTATAATGAAAATATTTTAAAGACAATGCTCTTCTATTTACAACATGTTTTCTATAATTGAATTTTCCGAAAAAAATAATGTTTTTTTTTTGTTTGACCATACTGAGAGCAGCATATAATAGATCAAATTAAAAGATGTGCTAGTTTATCAAAATGAATTAAAACTTTCTGTAGAGTCTGACCTTGGAATTAAAACTATTTCTTATTGATACCATGTAGTGATCAATTTACAATCAATGACTTTATCATAAAGCTCCTCAGTTATTAGAATTAGTTTTATTAAGAAGATATTTCCCATGTCTCTCAGAGCATGGCCAGCCTTACTCTATAATTTTTTTTGAAATAGATATATCAAAAGAAAAAATATGGGCATTATGACAAAGTGTTTTTCGATTACGGACAAAATGTTATGCTGTCAATATTTTACTTGTAATAATTCGGTAATTTTTAAAACTTCTGTTAACTATTATAAATAATATTTGTTGATATATTAAATAATCATTTTATATAGCATGGTTAGTTTTCTTTTATCATATTAACCACTCAGTAAACTTCGACCACTCTCGTATTTCTATCGTTCACACTTGAGCGTGCCACACGTAGTTACTAGTGTATTAATAAATTGGATAATATCAAGAACTAAACCAGTAAATAGTGATAGTAAATTTAATAATATTAAGTTCATAATAAAACTAATATTTATTTAAAATTTAAAAGAATATTCCAGAACAAGAGATATAATAGTAGCAATATGTAGCGTTATTTGCAGCTGCTAGAAAGAAAAATGATTTAAAAGATATATATTCTATCTTCAGGGGATTTAGCAGTAATGTAAGAACAGGAAAAGGGTCATGTTTGGCTATTTCACGGAAATTCCAGAGGAGTTTTCCCTGTCAAAACTTAATCCTTTCACCTAATACAGTACTCTGGAGACCTTCATTCCTTGCTTTTCCTTACAGTTCAAATAGCCAAACAATCCAAAAATGCTATTATTAGTCCTATTGTCATTAGACCATATCATCTAACAGTCAAATAGATGATAATGAGTATATTTATATATACTAACACAATGATACCAGAACATCTAACAGTGAATATTAAAAATTGGTTAAACACTGAACTTAATTAGTTAGTGTGAATGAACTATACTTTACTGTTGTAAATTCTTTTCGAAAGACTAAACAATTGTATTTATAAATTTAAAAACTAATAATGTTAATATGTATATACGTTCAGTTGATTTGGAAAAATTTACAGAAAACGGTATGCACTTTAGTAGTCTTATACTAACTTGTTCCTTCTGAAATAATTTAGACTCTTCATTTAAAGTTTATTAATATCTTAATGAAGGTACTGCATTGTACATAGTAATACATTCTACTGATGCATAAAATAACTTTATTACATGCATATTGTTAATACCACTGAGGTTAGTAAGATTTATATTAGAAATAGGTAAAACCGTCATACCTCATAGGATCATCTTACCTGATCCTGTCATCTTACTATTAACCTGATAGGATCATCTTACGAGGTATGACGGTTTTACTTATTTCTAATATATAACTTTATTACCTTACAAGTTATTAATAATTGATAATTTGTTTACTGTATAGTTTAAGAAATGTTTAACATACTACTATTTTGTAAATTCTTGGCAACCATTAATTAGTTCAAAGATTTAGTAAATATCAAATTCATCAATTTAAGTGATTTGGAGATTATTTTTTTTTAGTTTTCATTATTGAGTGATGAGTGCACTGGCCTTCAACCATTTTTGCTGCCAGGATTGCAAATCGTAAGATTTCTCCCCCCCCCCCCCCCCTGGGTCGTCAATCATCTATTAAGCTTCAAAAAGATATTTATTTTCATGGAATTACAATCTAAGATTTAATTTTATACTGCTGTTATTAATCCCATATTTTCATCTTATTACAGTATTTGTGTACATACGAGTATACCAGTGGTTCCCAACCTGTGGGTCGCGACCCCAAACGGGGTCGTGACACCAATGCCATGGGGTCGCCAATTGATTTTGACCCGAACGTGAATATTATATAAAACACGGTAAAAACAGAAGACAGTTAAATAAATAACATTATAAAATAAAATTAATACAATTATTTAAAATTCACACTATGAAACTAAATGTAACAGTTCATTAAGTCACTGAACATAACGTCCGAGACATGTATTGAACATGTTTCGTTTCACTTGAAAGACCTTAGTCTTCGTTCTCTTTTCTTATGTGGCTTGGACGTAAAAAAAACACTACTTAAAAAGTTATGCAAAAATATACAAGCATGATCTAGTTGTGCTAGAAATATTACGCACCCTTTTGGTGTTAAACAACCAATGTAGACAATGAACCAATAGATCGAAAAAAATATCTGATTAAACTGCAGACCGAAATAAATTAGATGTGGAACACGACTTGAGGTATGCCATATCGACAACGGAGCCCAGGATAGAATTGCTAGCTAAAAAGCTACAATACCAGCCGTCTCATTAAGGTCAGTTCATAAATATACTTTAGTAAAGTTACATAACGGTATGAAATTTGTTTGTTTGAATACTTTGAAATTGATTTGCAATTAATTAATGTTTTGTAGGAGCTTTGAAATTAATGAATAAATTCTATATTAATCATATATTTAAGGAATATACAGTTACTTCACTGATAAATTGCAATATATGCCAGTTTCTTATAGAAAAAATAAATGTATAAAAGATATTTTAACGATTGGGGTAGCTTCCTGATTGCTTGTTCTAAAATGGGTCGCTATATTTGAAAGGTTGGGAACCTCTGACATATACAATCATAAAAAAAGCCACAAATTTTTCAAAACAAAAAATTCAAAGCATAAAAAAATTGTTCAATTAAATTAACTGGCTACTCAAACAAATATAATAGACCTTCAATTACTTTAAAAAATAGTTTTGAAAAAATTAAAATCCATTTAATTTTAATTTGAAAATATTACGGTTCAAAAATCCGTTTTAAAACAGCATTACACACATAAATGCGATTTACGACATTAACAACTCATTTTGGAACAAATTTCAAATTTTATTGTTAGCTTTTTTATGATTGTAATTTTTTCTCTTATTATCTATTTTCACACCCTCAAAAAGCCGCCAACTGACACGTCCAACCAGGGGCGGCCCCCCCTCCACCACTTTGCTACAACACTGGATGAGTGGCAAAGATTTATCAAACCAGTGAAGGAAGGAATAGAGAGCAAGTGAGGTGAGACAGAGAGGAAGTAGTGAAATACTAAACTGAATAAATTAGCAAGAGGTGAAAGAGTGGTGGATTTGGCGGAGGACGACCAATGTTAAATAATAACCTGGGGGCCCGAAGACTGCTGGCGAGATGTGCATGAATATCTAACCAGTCCATCACTCCAGTCTCATCATCCCCATAGTATATATTCCTTTCCTGGTTACTAGGGCATATCTTAAATTCTATTTTTATTATATTTTTTAATAATATTAAAGACTTTTATAATATACATAAAATATATTTATTTTTAATTTGCAAAATATCACAGTTTAAAAAAATATTGATTTTTTTTGTTTTTAAATACATATATCATTTTAAGTACTACTTTGAGTATATAAATGAAATTGTTTTAAAATAAAAGTCAGCACGTGTCAATCTTGGAATGGTGATTCGTTTTAGAGGATTGCATGTATAAAGAGTTGCTGTTTAGCTCTTTTTTACTATTATGGTATTTCCAGTAGATATAAGTAATTAGCGTGAACTCTATTTCTTTCGTACTGTTCACCAAGGACTAATAACTATTCTAGAGGTTAAAAGTAAAGTTAGCGATGAAGTGCAAGTACTGACCTTAGCCCTGGCCTCCCTGGCAGCCTCAGCCTCTGCGGCCATTGCCCTCTGCAGCTGCACTGGCAGCCTGACGTCTTTTCTGAAACAAACACCACCATTCTAATAGCGCTTTTCTCTCTTATCTCACCATACATTCTCTAAGATATGCTATGATCATAGTTCAATATTGAGTGAAGATACGAGGTGTGTAAATAAAGTAGTGAGACTGATTTTTTTTTAAATTTTCTATTCAAATATAATTACAATGTGATATTGTCACCTTCAAAATAGTTCCCTTCGGAAGCCACACAGCGCTGGAGACGGTCCTTCCAATCATTGTAGCATTGCTGGAACTCGGATTCTGGAATGGCCTTCAGCTGGTCGGTTACAGCAGTTTGTATGTTTTGTAGTGTCCCGAAATGAGTTCCCTTGAGGTGATTTTTCAATCTCGGGAAGAGGAAAAAGTCACAAGGACTCAAGTCTGGTGAATAAGGAGACTGAGGAGCAACAGGAATGTTTTTACTGGCCAAAAACTCGTTTATTGAGATGGCAGTGTGACAGGGCGCGTTGTCGTGATGCAACACCCACTTGTCTTTGATGTTTGAAATGTGATGAACGGAGGTGTGATTCAAATTCAACTGTTCCCCGATCATTCTGACTGTCAAGCGTCGATCTGAACGCACAAGGTTCCGTACTCTGTTGACATTTTCATCGGTGTTTGCACTTGAAGGCCTTCCGCTCCGTAGTTCATCTTCAATCGACTCTCTTCCTTCTGAAAATTCCTTAAACCACCGAAAAACCTGTGCCCTTGATAAAACACGTTCTCCATAGGCCTCCTGAAGTTTTTCAAAAGTTTCGGTTGCATTATGTCCAAGTCTGAAGCAAAATTTGATTGCACACCGCTGCTCAACTTTGAGGTCACTCATTTTTAAAACGCTCAAGAAAAAACCATTTCACGAAAACCAACACTACGGACAAACAAATGACTGTGGTGAGTTCAGATTCATACTGGAGGCGCATCACACGTGCACCTGACGCCAGATCGAAAGCGACGTTGCCAGTCTCACTACTTTATTTACACACCTCGTATTTTGTTCAGTGGGTCCCATTTGTTTAACCGCAGAAATTTTCTTAGCGTAATAAAATTATTGAAGACACAGAGGATCTGTACCGACGACATTATTGTCCTTTTCATCATACTTCATAAACAATTCCAACAAAATTTTAACTGAGTGGTAACTTAAATCACGCAATGAAATGTAAATATTAACCCATGCAATTGTGTTACACTATCAACTTGCGTAATATTCTCATATAAACACTCACTGTACACACACGAAGAAAACTTAAAGTTCACAACGACCTTCAGGTACTTTTGTGTACCTGACACAAAACAGACTCAAAATTTGTGCTGAAGAACTTCATATCATACACATTTAGTAAAACCTACTGCATCAGGAGTGAAATGCATAACCCACTAAAGAGATTCTAGTCTGCCTGGCACCACATGATGGAATGAATAACTTTTTTTTACAGATTCTTACAAACAGGAGGTTCACTTTCATTTTATCCACGGACTAGAAAAGAAGGAAACAACACGGGCATTTATCTACTGTTATGATTGCGATGAGTGTGTAGATGCTACCTTACGGTGGTATTCAAAGAGGATGTACTCCCGGCAGCCTTCCATTACCCATAATCATTCTCCCCATAAGCGCTGGATTAAGAGATTCAGCAGTCTGAGTGGAAGCAAGACGATTGGTGTGTTACCAACAGAGTCTGCTGATGCCCATTCAAGAGCCTCTCATGACTTTAGATTTTTAAATATTTATTTCATTGTTATTAATTAGACAAGTTAGGTTTAGATATTAGTGATAAACTGTTAAAAGTTTTTAGCTATTAGTTATTTTTTATTTTTTATACGATGTTAATTATTCAAACATGATTAGTTTTGTAATTAATTAGTATTTACATTGTGGCACTTAATATTGGGCTAGTTCGTGAGGATGCAATATACATTTTTTTAAAAATTCATAATGTTGTACAAAGTAGAAAAGCCTTAGCAAAAAGTTGCTTTTGTACCTCTACACCCACCTATTACAGACTTTTCCTTCAATAAATGATTTTCTATCATTCAAAGACTCAACTCAATCCATTATAATGTTTAAATGTTTTGTAATCTGCTCCATACAATTACAAGCAAATATATTTATCCTTCTTGGAACTTCTTTTTTCTTGATAAGTAGAATTGACATATATATAATCAAAATTAGAATTTACAGCCCTATTCACAAATAAATAAAAGTAACTTTAAAAAATACAATATTATTCCAGCTCACTCGAACATTTAAAAATACATAGGACTAGAATGAACTCTTTTTTTTTTTTTTTTTGAAAAGGTATTATATTCTAATAAACTGAATGAGATGTTACATTTTCCTCGCTTTGATTTATATTTAAGAATGTTTTGAAACTGAATCTGAGGCAACTTATATAAGCATATCGTGCTTGTCATAATTATTACAAGACATGATTGAAATATTTAACTATTAGAGCCAGATCATTATTGGAGATGCTTTACCCTTTTCCCTTATACGATATGTTTAATTCGCAGGAAACAGACTCTTTCATCTTTTGTAGATTGCTCTTTTGCATGTTCTAACTGTTGTTCATTCATATATACAGGAAATTTAATTACAAATAAACAAGTAACCGAATCGAATGGTTCATAAGGAAGCGGTATCAACTTTTTCCTGTTTTATTTAATGTACCACACTAGTGTTACAATTTAACTATCAGGTGAGAAGAAATAAGTTAATATAAGTACAAAGAATGTCAATGTAACATTGACAAAAGCAGTATTGAGTTCTGTCGAACAAAATAGTTCTGTCGCTTTCAGAGGCATGTTTGTCAAACCACTGACAGAAACGAATGTCTTTGTACCCCAACCTGTAAAAGGTATGCTGCAAAGCTGAAATTAACAATGTCTTTACTAGTAAAATACAATTTAAAATTACAAACACCATCATAAAATAACCACTAGATTATTCAATGATTATTTGACAACGATAGTGACTCTTCAAGCATGTTCTTAAAGTTTCGTTTTTGATTATCAGTACAAACTTCCAAAATTTTGTATAGGCTTGTTCGGCTCACCAAACCATAAACATTTTGCTTTGTGACAAAATTTACTATTTAATACTAAATCGTAGTATTAATGTAAAATGGAATATTGAATATTTGACATGCAATATTAAATATTATTTGATAATATTAAATATTATCTAGATCAATATTATAATCAATATATTATTTCATAATTTATAAATATTTTTTCTTCAAAGACTTATTAATTTTTAGAATTATTGCTAACTAGTACATTATACCGTTTGATTGTGGTGGACAGATAATCACTATTAGTTGTTTTATTAATGATTATTTTCACTTTAATATATTTCACCTTATAGCATAAGCTCTATAAAAAATTAATTTAATCGAGAATGGTTTAGTTTTTATGAGTAGAGACATCTGGTTTTTAGAGACATGTTAAAAACATCTGTTAATTAATAATTTCTATTCATTTGACCTCCTTTGAATACTCCAGGTAGAACAGTTATTCTGATCATAAAGATTACAGGCTGGATCTCCCTAATCAATGATTGACACTATGTCTCTTCCGACCTGGGATTATGTCATAAAGTCTAGCTTTTAATGCATTTTCAGTTTACCAAGTTAGTCTGAAACGTACTTAACGTAAACATAAATCAATACTGGATCAGAATGGTTTTATTTATGCTGGAAGAGTAACAAATACATCACGTTTCATCTCCATATAACAAAACTGTGTTTCCACTAATTCAAAATGTTTGTCGATTTTAAATTAACTTAATGAACACACTGGGATGAGATAATGCTGTTTTTATTATGGTTATATTACTTAGTAATATTGTACAGGTACACTTGTAAAATGAACTTTCTAAATTCAATAGTACTCTACGAACATCCCTTTTTCAGATATTAGTATACTTTAGAAAGAGTTAAGTATTTTTACTTTTTAAAACTCAAAGTAGAATTGAATTCTAAAACTTTAGCAATGTCGAGTATGGCCATTTATTGAAGTATATTGAATTTTTATGAGTTTACGATTGATTTTATATGTTTTAAGGTTCCTGAAGAACCTATTTTATTTATCTATTTTTTCGTTAGTATTTACTCTATCATGTACCAAGAACTTTAAAATCGTGTGATTTTAAAAATCAAGATTAAAGTCATCGTCAGTGGTGACGATGTCAAGTAATCGTCAGAGAAGAAATGGTGTGGAGTGTCCAGCTCCCAGACTTTAGCAAATATCATCTGTCTTTAATATTGACATTACTGGTTGTGATTTTTAACTTAGCACGTTAAAAAATTGTCCACTTAAAAGTAGAATTCCATATTGAGTTGTTGCAATTAGCCCAGAATGATTACTTTATGACTTTATAATTGCTATTCCTTGTGTAATATTACCGATTGTTTAATATACTTCAGTTGTGTGGTATGCAAAGGTAAATGAGGAGGGTAGACAGATTGTTCTTAATAAACTACAAAAGCAAGGATACCTAGAGATAGCAGCAGTCACAACCATATGTCCTACTCCTGCCAGCAAAAATGATTCATTATGTCTCATTTAGATATTTTTGTAAGGGAAGATCAATTTGAAGTCTATTGAACTGGTACAAAATGAAACTGCCTCTATGGATGTTAAAATGTTTAAACAAATTTTTTCCACGTACAATTTTCTCACAGAATATCTCACAAGGGCGTGTCAATATTATCATAAATAATCTAATGGATTGGAAACTTGTTGATTTTAAAAATGAGTTCTCGTTTCATCAACCGATAGGACAAACATTAATAAAAAGAATAGAGTGAGAAGAAATTAACTCTCATGTGGGTACATGTGTGTCTTACCTAGACACAAAGAAGGTAAAGAGGCAGTCAACGGGTTCAAGAAAGTTGGAGCCAAACTAAACCATGTGCAAGCTGAAGCCTTTGCACAACAAACATCCATATTAAACTTGTTTACCAAAATGTTAGACTATTATTGGTATATTTTTTCACAGGGGCAAATGAAAGGAAGTTCAATTAAATCATACTATTTTTCTTATTTATGTAACAAATCGGACCAGTATGGCAGATTAACATATTTTCTAGCAACATACTAACTAAAAAGTTGGTTCTAGTTTAAGAATTTTCTGCCATTATCAATTTATAAATTTCTTTAATGTTTACACACTTCTTTTTGTAGATCTCATATGTGAAATTTTATTAATATTAACTGGATAAACTAATTTTCTCTTCCTTTCGGTTTTGTTAGTCTACTATCCATCAAATTAGTTTCACAAATGCTCTTTTACCGTGATTAAATACAGTATAGAAATATAATGATAATTGAATATTATTAAGTTTATTATTTATTTTATTATAAAATAATAATATTAGAAATATAATAATAGTATAATCAATTCTCATATATTTTTTTCTTCTATGTGTGGCTTTATATTTTTGTTAAGGAATCACACCAAATGTTTCTGTGCTCTGAAACTATAGTTGTCTTAAGCAGAGATTAATTTCTATTTAAAAGGTTTTGAAGTTTCACCTTCATTTCTTATTCTTTGACTATTTCAGTAAAATCGGCTAATGTAATTCCTATATTATGAGTCAAATGATATGACAACTGGTTATTTTTCCTCCAATCACGACCAATACTGGTAATGTTGAAGTTGCCTTCAAGCGGTTTTATCAATTATTTACTTGAATGTAAATATTAGTGGCTTGTCGGTAGTGTATTGTAAATAGGTGTCCCTCCAATTGTTATAAAATTTGTATTTTATATTTAAAATTCTTGTCCATATTCAATGTACTTCTGTTGAGTTTCATAGAGTTTCTTGCGGTAATAAAAGAACTACGAACATCCAACAAAAATATTCAAACTCTTGTGATGTGTCACTAACTGATATATCTAAGATGCTCACAAAAAAATTGGGGTTTCATCTAGATTTGGGGTGAGTTACAATGCGGATATCCTAAATCTATCAACAGGCACTAAAGTTTTCTAGTCTCCAGATCTTTCTTTATCATTCTTTTTAATATTATATTCTGTAGTATTCTTTGATGTTACTGAAATGTTACTGAATACATTTCAGATGTCCATCCGGTAAAAGTTTCCTATAGGAATAGTAACCTTTAGAATATTAAATATTTAAGTGCAAAATCAACTATTAATTAACGTACTACGTAAAAAAACAAGAATTGGATTTATTAACATGGGAGATATAATTTTAAAAAATAAAACTAGAACTGGACAGTTACTCTATTCCCCACAATTTTTTTCATTAACTTTAAAAAAAATATCACAATCTAACGACAAAATATCAAGAAAATTTAATAAATGATATTAATTTTTTTTTTAAAAAAAATTGCAAACATCTTGACATTAGATAATTTGGTATCTCAAATCCATAACTTGTTCAACTTATGTTATGTTTTCAATGACTTGCATTATTTTTTCAATTATGGTAACAAGTCGGTTAAAGAATAGAAAAATAATGTAACTACTTTTTAAGTATGGCGTGACATATGGTCATGCTAAAAAGTAGTTCTATTTATAAAACCAACACATCAAATTATTCTGAATCAAAGGATAGTTTTTGAAATTTTCACGCAGGTATATTTATTTCTTTGGTTCTGTAAAGTATAAACATGATGGACGACACATATTTTAAGAGTTTACTGACTTGCACTTTTCAAAATCCACTGAATATTTGATGAAATCGATAATCTTGTTTTACCCTCTAAAAACACTAAAAAGGTTAAATTTTTTAGATAGCTACTAAAAAATTAGTACTACAAAAAGAAACAAAAATTTTTGACCATGGCATGGCTAGTTGCCTCCTTAGAGTAGCGCTAGTCATACCACTGCAGTGATGCTTTTGGTAATTATTATTTTCCAAAGAAATGTTATTTACTCATTTCTTTTATCGTTTTTCATAATATATCTAAATTTTAAATTTGGGTCTTATTTATTTTAAATGTTGACCTGGTTTAATATTCAATTATACATTCGTTTCATTTCTTTAATATTTCTATCAATGCAAACAGGAATATTTTAAAAGTGAATTTATCGCCAAAAGAGAACACGTTAGTCAAATTTTTAGCTGAAAGTTAATTTTTGTGTGCATCACATCTTATGTATTTACTAAATATTATCTAATTAATACAAATACATGTCGTTACTTACATTTCCACTCTCTCCACTTTGATACCCCAGGAGTCCGTCGCATCATCTAGTGCATTCTGAAACAAGAAGATGATATTTTTCATTCAATCATACAACAACACATTATTTACACCAATATCAATATCTAGCTAACCATTTTATAAAAGCATATTTATAGCATTATTAATATTTTTATTGTTTTTAAAACCAACTGTTAATTAAGACTGGTAAAATAATTAATTCAAGGATTTAACTCTGCAAAGATGTTTAAAGGTAAAACTGTTAGCAATATATTTTATTGAGAAAAACCTATTAAAATATGTTAGGATTAAATATTTTCTGGATGAACATAATTGATTCTTAATGTTACTTTCTAATATTCTTACTTTTTTTAAATGATTCCTACTTCAGGACCAGAAAATACTCTTAAGGAGCGTTATACAAACAAAAGAACCTCTACCGCCAACTTGTCAAATACACTGCCGCTAAAACTTAATCCATTTCCTCCTGGAAGGTAGGAATAGCTTCTTTGAAAATGATATTAATATAAGTAAACAATAGTAATTACGAAATATATTAATTTTGTGATTTTGACAGATTTATATGTTTTGAGGTCATGTGAGTCTATTTTTGAAGTTTTCTTTTTGAATGCTGTATTTATAGATTATTGTGTGTGTGTGTGTGTGTGTGTGTGTGTGTGTGTGTGTGTGTGTGTGTGTGTGTGTGTGTGTGTGTGTGTGTGTGTGTGACGTTAGTTGAATATGTATCAAAACGTTTACGGTCGCGGTACAGGTAACACCATATAATAGATTTTTGATATTACAATAAAAAGTAGAACTTGTATCGTAATATTTCTTTCAAGAAAAGACACTTTATTGCCTAGTGTGGTTTTTAGTTTTCATTTTTTACCTACAGTATGAAGTGTAAAAATTTGGAAATCTCTAATTGTATAGAACTATTATTAGCAGTTAATAAACAACGCTATTGGCTTTAGCTATATTGGCGAAAAAGGAGTTAGCTTTTCTATAATTGTAACAACACTTACTGATGAATGAATTTGCGAGTTGTGAACACCATTAATTTAGACCGTTTGACAGATCATAACAAGATTAAAGAAAGAAGCAGGGAATGAGCTGCCCACAATCTAAGTGGCTTGTCATTCTGACTATTCTAACACCTCTACTATGAAAATATAAAAAAAAGACAAATTCAGCAAAACTACAATACTGCACTTCAAGCTTTGCCTACTCTCAGACCGCTTCAATCAAAATGACAAATTTATCAAATTAAGATAACTTACCATATTAGTCGGTATAATAATATCTAATAATTTATGATATTATTAACATTATTAATCAATATCAATACATCAACAATTCCAAAAATGTAAAAACCAATACGGTAAAATATCTCAATTTGATATTTTTTTTCATTTTCATGGAATTGGTCTGAGAGTAGACAAAGCGTGAACAGTAGCAGGTTTTCAGAATTGGTTATTTTTTTAAATTCTCACAGTTGTCATGTTAGAATAGTCAAAACGACAAGACAAATACAAAAAGTTTTCTAAATTTAACATAATTTTTCATTTTCAGAGTATTTCTGTGAGAATAGTCGAAGAGTGAAGAGTAATTCAATAAATTTTCAAAATTATATATATGTATATTTTTTATTTTCATAGATGTTGCATAAAAATAATCAAAACGTTTTCTCTAAGATGGTAAGTTTGCTTAATTTAATAAATATTTCCATTTTCATGGTATTTGTCGAGAGTAGTCAAAGCGTGAACAGTAGTATTGCAGGTTTGTTGAATTTGTTATTTTTTTTATATTTTCATAGTAGTCGTGTTATAATAGTCAAAACGACAAGACAATATGTTTGCTAAATTTGATAAAGTTATTCACTTTCATAGTATTTGTGCGAGAGTGGTTGGAGAGTGAAGAGTAATGCAGTAAAGTTTCAAAACATTATATTTTTTATTTTCATAGAAGCTGCGTGAAAATAGACAAAACGTTCTGACTAAAGGGGATGTTTGCTTGTTTTGGTAAATTTTATCATGTTTATAGTATTTGTATGAGGGTAGTGAAAACATGAACAGTAATATAATAAGTTTGACGAATTTGATAAATGTTTCCACATTCATGTATTCGTGTGTGGATGGATAGGTGATTCGTGTGATGGATAGGTGAAGAGTAATACAGAATAATTTCAATATTTGATATTTTCCTTTCTTTTCATAGAATTGGCATAAGAATATCAATAATGTTAAAACTAATACGGTAAGTTAGCTTAATCCGATATTTTTTCCATTTTTATGGAATTGGTCTGAGAGTAAACAAAGCGTGAACAGTAGTATTATAGGTTTGCTGAATTTGTTATTTTTATATATTTTCATAGTAGACGTGTTAGAATAGCAAAAACGGCAAGACAAATAGGGTAACCTTGCTACATGTGATAAAGTTATTCACTTTCATAGTATTCGTGTGAGAATAGTCGAAGAGTGAATTTTCAAAATGTTCAAAGCAAGCTTACCATATGAGGGACTCATCTGCACTGTAAGGCTAATTTTTATGTAAGATATCAATTTTATCCATCAAAGATTCTGAACAGACGTCATCGTAATAACATCATACAACGACTTGTGGGACCTCAAAAAATGGAATCCATCAATATTTCGAGATCGAATCTTTTCACGATTGCTATACTTTACTTATAGTAAAGTAATAATAAAATAATAACTCTCAACCACTTTCACTCAAGACTTCATTAAGAAACGTCTTTAGCTGTTCACATTGTTTGACACCAAATACATATCATAGATGATGTGTGTCCAACTACTAAAGGAAAAACAAAACTAATTTCATGAATTCAATACATCTGAACTACTCGTACCTTATGTAAATCTGTATATTGAAGTCATGCAGCTTTAAGGCAAAGCAATTGGAGTCTCTGTCGATTGGAGTATAGCTTTAATACCCTTGATTACTTCCATTTCTATTTATCAGCTCTTCCAACTTTAAACTTATCGCCTTACGTATTATAACCTCAACTTACCATACTATCATTGTCCTGAAGATAGGTAACCCTTAGGCTAAATGGATTAGATATTTGGATATAGTATAATCCGTATATCACGGTTCCAATTATTTTTTTATACCATTTTTTGTAGCAATGTTTTGAAATAAATCTTTCAATTGGCTTTCGTTTATAATATAAAACGGCAATTTTTTCTTTTCTGTTGTTTTATTGATCAATATTATCGTTTTCTAAGAAATCTGTTATATTCATTCTGATTGGCTATACTTCTAATAGTGAACTATTTTCTTTTATTCTTATTCTTATAAGAACTAATTCCATCATCCAACACATAAACTTCATCACTGCCTTTTTTCGGACCCTAGATGTTGTGAGGTGTTTGCAATCCTATACTTCAAGGGGTGGCTTTTTATGAATCAAAATTTTCAACCAGATTTTACGCTTTCTTTTAATAAAAAATCAATTTTCTTTTTTCGTAGTAAACTATATTTGACTTATATTCTCTTATTTGTAAAAATGGTTAAATTTTCTATAGATCTTTTACATATTGCTATAAAATCATCCAAATATCTTTTGTACAAAATAATATTGTTCAGTATTAGTGTATTTCACTCTTTATTACATTTTTTTTAATTCTAACTCACCCATATATATTTCTGTCATCATAATTCACAATGGTGTTTGTACAGCAAAGACATCTGACATGAAAGTTTTTCATTAGAGTGCAAATAATTCTGTTTTATATATAGATATAAAATTTGAATTATAAATCTTAGGGGTCTATTACATTCAGATAGTAATACGTCTATTTTTGTGACCACTTTATTGGATTTAGTACATCAAAGGAATCTAATATACGATTGTCACGTAATTTTATGAAATCATGGTTGTATGTTGTACTCCACTTCAACTTAAACATTGTTTTTTCTACTACTTTCGGTCATATTAATCTTGAAACTATAACCGTGATATCCGATTACTACCAAGTGTTACTCTATATACCTTAAGAGGACTAGTAAAATTTCATAAATAAGATAAAAATTATAATTGTTTCATAACATATATTACTTGCAAAGTTGTCTGTATTCATTGATTCAAATGTTTAACCGCATTTAAAACAAGAGAACATTTTATACGGTTATTTATCAGCAATTTGTTTTAATATCACATTAACAACATATTAACATTTATGAACAAATCATGAATTATCGGTATACTTAAAATAGTTTTGTCATATGAAAATATAAGAAGAGCATTTTGTGTGTAGTATACAATAGTTATGACAAGAACAACGAGTACATGATGCCTACTTATGTATTTTTTAAGGATTAATAGCTTCTGTATCATTATGTATTCCCGCGACATTGCCTCTATTAATGTGTCCTTGACTTCAAAACAGATGTATCTATTAATTTTCTTTTCTAATCCTTTAAGGATATCTTCGGTAAAAACTGGTAAGGATTATATTATCTGTTTTAAAACCCATAAAGTTTTCCTAAATATATTTTATTTGTTTTTAATACAATATTTTTAAAACATAAATTAAAGATATGTCAATTTCAAAAAAAAAAATAAATTTTGGAGTGGCCTACACTCAACTTTACTATAAGTAAAAGACTATCAAATTGGTTAACAAAATAATGATTTTCGTGTCTTCAAAAGCTTTCACATTCAGTCATAAACCAAAAATTTTATATCTTATTGAAAAAATACCTCTTTTCTTGTTTTAAATTTTGAAAATTTCTTTCATTTGTTCTTTTTTTGATTAGATCATGAATGTCTACTATATCATTCTCTTGAATTCCTGACTTTTTATCCTAATATAGTGGTGTACGTAATCATTACATTTCATTCAATTACAATTCATTTTTATCTCAAATTAAATATTTATAAATTAAGCAAAGAAATGTATTTGGAAAATCAAAATGCTGAATATATTTATATTGTCATGCTATTTATATAATAATAAAATAATAATTTTACATGCCTAATTTATTTCGTCACCATATCAGAATTTAGACTTCAAACATAGACTCAAACACGAAAACAGTGTTGATTCCAAACACAAATTTAAATCTTTTCCCAAGGTTTTTATATCTTGATTTGTTCGTATAATTATACAACTTTTTTTTAAAAAAATACTTAAAAATGCAATACGATTATTGAAAACAATAAAATTTAAATAAATCAATGACAAAACTAATCAAATAAATGAAAAATATTAGTACAATGCTATTAAAAATCATTGTAACTGTTACATTGGAGAGCGGCGTAGCAAATATTTTTGTGTAGGGAATATATATACATGTCGTTAAAAGTTAAAACAAATCCCAAAATTTTTTCCGTTTTCTCCGTATGAATAGGAGAATGGTGGGCTTCGGTATATATTCGAAAGATTGTGGTCACATTACAAGACACTGTTTGACTTATAAAATTCATATTCTAACCCAAATGGTTTCTGTAGTTAGGATGTACCCTACGGGTTATTTGGGCAATGTTGAAATATGAATAAGATATTTTTTTTGCAAAATATTTTTTTCAACAGCAAGTTTTTTCTTCTGAAATGTTGATTCTAGAAAGTTGAAATGTTAGGATTATTATGAGACAGAGCGTAGATTTAAATGAAACAACTACAAATTTTTTAATTGTCTTGGAGGTTCCGAAAAAGTGTAAAGATATTGACATCCCGTTTATTTTGAAAGCTTCTATACATAATACTGATCACATAATTTAACAGATCATTATTAAATTTTATCTAAAATTTGTTCTTTATACGTTATAAAGATTTGTTCGGATAATTATGTATAAGGATAGTGATGTACTTTCTGCTAAATATAGAATAACAAAAATATTACATCATAGTATATATACTAATAACAGACATTTCTTTTGTTAAGCTAAACAGCCATGCAAGAATCAAATTTTGTGAACATAATCTTCTTAAGATTACAATGACATTACAAAAAGTCTTAAAGCTATAATACCAAACACAAGTAAAAATAATCTATATAGTTAATGATATTTTCAGGTCTGATGGATGGTTGTCCAACGAAAGTGTTGTAACCAATATATATATATATATTATCCTGGAAAATTGACCGAACCCCGATTAGAGAACACACCTATTCTATCAAACGGTCGATATATTATTGAATCTGTTATATATATATATATATATATATTATATATATAATGGTATATATATATATATATTGGTATATCAATGATCAAACCACAATAAGAAATGGGAAAACAAGACTAAGATCACATAAACACGTGAAATAACAATCAATGATCAAACCACAATAAGAAATGGGAAAACAAGATTAAGATCTTTCAACCGTAACAAGCAGTCTTCGTCAGAGTCAAAAAC
This sequence comes from Hermatobates lingyangjiaoensis, assembly GCA_026182355.1. NCBI lineage: Eukaryota > Metazoa > Arthropoda > Insecta > Hemiptera > Hermatobatidae > Hermatobates > Hermatobates lingyangjiaoensis. The sequence goes on along the minus strand of JAPFBL010000047.1, from coordinate 277,178 downwards.
CCAACTGTCAGTTGGGTTTTTGACTCTGACGAAGACCGCTTGTTACGGTTGAAAGATCTTAATCTTGTTTTCCCATTTCTTATTGTGGTTTGATCATTGATTGTTATTTCACGTATTTATGTGAAAGCTTTATATATATATATATATATACAAAACTAAAGTTTATCGCGACTCGGTCCGTTCTTCAAATTCAAATTAAACTCTTATTGCCAACGTTTCAGTCTTTATTTAAAACCTTTTTCATAGGCAGAAGTATACATTTTGAAACAGAAAAACTAAGTATTATATTACAAATTATTTTTCTTTGTAAAATAATTTGTAATGTAATACTTAGTTTTCCTGTTTCAAAATTTATACTTCTGCCAATGAAAAAGTTTTTAAATAAAGACTGAAACATTGGCAATGATAGTTTAATTTGAATCTGAAGAACTGACCGAGTCCCGATAAACTTTGGTTTTGTTTCTATTCCACGGTCGATACTTTTATCAATATATATATAGTTAACACATGAAAGAGAAAAAACAAATAAAGACACACACAAAAGACTCTAACTAGTAGTCCTGTTGGACCTTTTCAAGTTTTGATTTATATATATATATATATATATAACACACTCTTAATAATTGTTAATTTATTTATCATTAATTTAGATAGATGAAGAAGTAATCAGATGTAATTTGACTAAAACAATCAGGCTCATTCAGTCTGAGATGATCATTTAAATCAACTTACATTTTTAATGAAATGTATAAATATTTGAAAGAAAGGTAAATATATGTGAAATATATTTTGCTTCTAACTACCAATCATGTAAGCTAAAATTAACATTAGACGAAGCATTCGGATTCTGGGAGAAACGGAAATCAGGCTGTTGCATTTAAAATGTTAGAGATTTTTGACAAATGATGAAAAGTAAGTGAAGTATGAATATTTCACCATTAGCCATAACCAGACTTAGTATGTGATTTAAATTGTAATATGGATTTAAAAAATGACAGGCGAGGGAAGGATAGGATAGATATAAGATGGACCGACCAGACTCAGTCAATCAGCTTAACGGTAATAATACTAATCTATACAAGATTGTTCTATGAAATGACCCGATTTTTATTATAGCTGGCAAAGTGGATATAGCCACATTAAAATAAATAAAACCACTTATTTGGTTATCTAGTCGGTTACTTATAACAGAATGTAATATTTGTATACGCGATAGTTACTAATTATACTAACATAAAAACGAAATTGAGGTGGCACTAGAAGGGCTTTAGGCCAACTGATTGATTAGCTAGTGTATTTGTGTGTTTTTAATTAATTGTTATTCTCTTTCCCTGTTCGAAAATGATATTTACTTGTTCACGCCAGTTACAATTTATTTTAAATTTGTTCCTTTGTTAAAAGATCCTTTTTACTTTCAGTTCAAAGAGATACATTTTTTACGCAATATCTCAGCTGGTTTTGTTTGTGAGGTTTCAATTGGTGCTTATTATCTTACACTTTGTATTAAATACATGCAATTAGAATCAGTTCCTAAATGACAGTTAGGAATTCAGATCTGAGTCTGAATTAATATTTATTAATCATAACAGAGCATTTATTTCTGTTGTTTTCCTATTTCCATTGTAGTTTAAACTTTATATATATATATATATATATATATATATTAGTTTCGTTCGCGCTCCGTTCTTCGACGTGGAGAGATCTCTCTCACTTCGTCCTCTCTTCTAGTCTACTCTCCTGATGACGAACAACAGTTCGAAATATTGAATTCTGTAAGTTTTCTTTGTATTCTCTTTTCTGTGTCGTGCTTTGTGTAATTTAAAGTTATATATATATATATATATATATATATATGCTATATTGCCAGATTAGATATTGAAAAAGACGAGCCAATCCCTGTTGCGTATTACTTTGGACACTTCTTATTGGTTGTGGGTGTTTTTTCGTTAAACACCTTTCTCCTTAGCACACTCCGTCTGCTTAGCCGCCTCAGCCTTCACTCCAGGGGAGGGCTCACAGTCCCTACTTAATTTCCAATAGAGTTGGATGAAGGTCCTTCATTGACCAACAGTATAAAGCTGTTGAAAGAAAGCGAAACCAAATAATTAATAAAATATCTTCCATATTTTCAGAAATTAATATACTCATCATCCGTTATACACTACTCTAGTACTTTGGTAGTACATCTATTTATGAATGATGTCTTATATTATAATAATTTGTATTAATTATTCAATGCAGAAGGAGGTCAGGTGAAATATGTAAGAGATCAATTGGCTATTGGAACAAAAGCCATACTCTCCAGTTAGAGATTATTTTGAAAACACAAAATCTACACATTCGCATTTGAAAAATGTTGTTACTGCTGTAGTTATACTGATGATATTATTTGCATCTGTGATGTGATACACAAAAATAATCATATATTAATAACTGGATCAATCACTATCTGTACTACTTCAAGGAATGAAAGACTAATAAACATCTCTCATTTAGAAATTTATATTATGCCTAAATGGGACTTTGTATATATATATATATATATATATATATATATATTATTGAAATTGACACCAAATTTAGCTGATACCTGTTTCTTAACAAGTTTCTCAATTTTTCTAAATAACACTCTCGTTATTTCGTCTACACAATAAAGTACATCTCCTATGGTCGACATGTTTCGAATAATCAACATTCATCATCAGGACGTGAATAAGATCTAATGTGAAAACCTGGTTTATTATATACACAGAGAAGGTTGAAGGGGGGGTTTTTTCCATAAAGTTTAAGTATAGTTGGACGTTAATCTGTGGGGTGAGTGGCCTCCCGGCCTGCGCCGCTACCTGCAAGGGTTTCTGGCTGCCCTTGATGCGAGCTAAACAGCTTCAAAATACGGCTACTATTTTCCACCTGAATATTAAGGAGTGGCTTGAATTTTTGAATTAATATAGCCTCTAAAATTTTCAGTCTATAGTGGTTACTCTCTTTTTTTATTATTTTGGTATTTGCAACCAGCATCTCTCTTGTTAATTTAATATTATGTTTGTCCTGCGTATGTTTTTTGGGGGCTCCGGCCATTAGGTGCATGGTGAGCCTTCTTGATAGGAATGTGGTAGTCATACCAATGTACGAGTGTTTTTGGGTTTCACAGTCCCCATTAGTACATGTATACTCGTACACCAGATTTCTTTCCTTTAAAGTTGAACTTTTGTCCTGGTTATTATTCTTAATAAACAGGCTACTCACACGTGGGCTTTTATAATAAGTGACCAGTGTTACTTTTTCATTATCGTTTTTACAACTAACATTATTTCTTATAATGTCTTTCAATATTCTTTCATCTAGCTTGTGTTGCTCTGAAAACTGGTTCTTATAATAAACTTTATGAACTATAGCTTGCCTATCTTCATAGATTCGCTTTACACTTCTTACCTGAAGGTATTGCTTCAATATGCGATCAAAATTTTCATTTGAATAGCCATTATTGACGAACGCTTGCTTCGTTCTGTTAATGTCCCTGTTGAAAATTTCCCAATTAGATGCGATCTTGTAAGTTCTATGTATTAAGGCTTTAATTGCTCCATCTTTGTAGCGCTGAGGGCATTCGCTACGGACATTTAGGTAGGAGGTAGTATTGGATTTTTTCTTAAATACTGAGGTTTGAATTTCGTCTATAGTGAAATATAGCTTTTTCTATAGTGAATTTTAGGCAAGATTACTTTTAGGAGATGTACTTTATTGTGTAGACGAAATAACGAGAGTGTTCTTTAGAAAAATTGAGAAACTTGTTAAGAAACAGGTATCAGCTAAATTTGGTGTCATTTTCAATAATGTGTGTATCAAGGAAGGACTGCTACCAAAATTTACGAATATATATATATATATATATATATATATATCATTCGCGCTCCGTTCTTCGACGTGGGGAGATCTCTCTCACTTCGTCCTCTCTTCTAGTCTACTCTCCTGATAACGAACAACAGTTCGAAATATAGAATTCTGTAAGTGTTCTTTTTGTTCTCTTTTCTGTGTCATGCTTTGTGTAATTTAAAGTTATATATATATATAAATTCACATAAGGGGTTATTGAGGATTTTGGTCATAAAACATACAACTCCTGATCATCAGCCGACGTTTCGCCAAAAATTGTTTGGCATTTTCAAGGCTAAAAAACAATTTGTTAAACGACATAAGTAAAGCAAGATAAATACATCATCGGACACCATCCAACCATCCACATTTAATCAATTGTTTTTTAGCCTTGAAAATGCCAAACAATTTTTGGCGAAACGTCGGCTGATGATCAGGAGTTGTATGTTTTATGACCAAAATCCTCAATAACCCCTTATGTGAATTTGAGATATCAGTGGTCGAGAAACTATATCAATATATATATATATATATATATATATATATATATATATATATATATGCATATATATACTTGAATCCTTATCACTAGCTATTAGATTCAACCATAAGTCAAAATGTTTACATTTTACTGAAAGAAAAAGAATTCCAATTGTTTTAAAAATCTGAAGAAGTACATTTTTTGCTTCCGTGATAATGCTAAAATTTTTAGACTCTAGAATTAATGGTGTAGGAGATTGAATATGTTATCTAGGAACATACGAGTATTTTAAAAATAATTGTTTGATGAAGTTTGATATTATGCTAACTTATATTAATGTTGAATGTAGGCCACTTAAAATTTTTGTATTATATATGAAGGGCGATGCCGCAGCTATAGTTTCTAAATATTGGTTAGAAAATAAAAACATTTAATTAATTGCCCATTATGTGATAATACATTTGTCATCGAATTTTATTAACGTCTACACAATAATCACTTTTAAGTAATTCAATTCATTTTAAATTGAATATTAATGGAGTTGTTAATTTTTACTTGCAGTAAGAATGAGTGTAGACCACTCTAGTTTTTTTTATTTTATTTTATGACTAATTTTATATGACTTACCTCGTGGCCTTCTCTTTTAGAACTATCGCTCTTAAACTTTTAATAGCATCAACATCATTAACTGTATAGATCGAAAAAGTAAATAAAATAGATATTAATTAATTATTTAATAGGATATAAAAGTCACTTGGAGTAAATTTTTATGTCGTTTAAGAAAACTTAAGTCTAACAACTGCTGGCAGGCACCGTGCGATGAGAGTGGAATCTACATTACCTGCTAAGCGGATCATTATCAAGTTAATTACACTGTAGTTAAGAAATCCAATAGCTCTACTCTATAAAACTTTAAAACTCACTTTCATTCTCATTCTTTTTAGGGTAATTTAATGAAACTAAAATGAAAAAAATTTTTGAAACAAAAATTTTTAGAAAAATTGTTAAAAGGCTTATAATAAAGAAGAGGGAACAAAATAATGCAAAAATTGAATAATAAACACACGTCGGTTACAACAACCCACATGTTTTATTCTTTATTCTTAACGTTTGTTTGAGCCTTTATTCTTAACGGCTCAAATTTTTTTTATTTTATTTGCAATGTTATAAAAAAATTATACTTTATTTCGAATAAGTAATTGAATTTGTTTTAAGAAAATAATTACTATTCATTGTATAAAAATTTTCTCTCATCCAGCCAATTAGTTTTTATTGTGCTTTACCATCAAGCTCTTTGCTTGGGTCTAAACTCTCTCTCTCTCTCTCTCTCTCTCTCTCTCTCTCTCTTTATTATATATATATATATATATATATATATATATATATATATATATATATATATTAGTGTATATTGGCAGCAGATTTTCTTGTAAACATATTTTATTAAAGTAGACGGCAGCTTCCGCATTTACGACTTTTTTGCTCGTTTTCTCTAGTTTTCTTACTAGTTTTTTCTGGTAGGGAGTGATTTCATTGAGGAGTTGTCCCAGAGACATCAAAGAAATAATTTTTTAGCTTAATCAATAATATTATATTTCTTTACACTTACAAGCTTTCGATTTTCTCAGAAATCATCTTCAGGTATATATCATTATTAAACAGATTAAATCACACAATAACAATTTTTCAAATGTTAAACAGACATTAAAAGGAATAAAAATTTAGATGTTAATAGAACTAGATAAACTTTGTGAAAAAATAAAACAAGTCCACTGTGACAAGTGTAAGGTTACAACTTGTCATTTACATTGCTTGGGGGTCCTGTCAATGTAGGCTTATTAAGTTTATAAGAACTATCGAAGTTCTTACAACTTGGTATTATGCAAGTAAGTAAATACCAAGTAACAAGTACACCAAGTAAATCAAGGAGAAACAATAGATCTCTACTATAGAGCATATATGCACAGTTTCTACAAACAAGATGAACGTGCACTAAGAAAAATCATTCGCACTAATGTTTTCCCGACAAATGAAACTGATAAACTCCGACTTAGGATTTACTACCAAAGCAGAAAGACTCAAAACCTTCTTCTTAAAAACCGCCCCCAAAGAGATGTCTCAGTGCTGCAAAAAAGTCACTTGGTGTACCAATATACATGTAATACCGGGAACTGTGAAGCCTGTCCTACAAAGTATATCGGGATGACCACAACCAGACTATTAAGACGTCTTACCTTCCACCTTACAGCAGGTACTCCAAAAAACCATACGAGACAAGCACATAACACAACATTAACGAGGGAAATGTTAGAAAAAGGAACAACAAGTTTAAGAATAGAAAATAATACCAGGCGCCTTCATATCCTCGAGGCCTTATACATCAAGGACGTCCAACCTTCTATGAACATTCAGGCCAATTGTATAGGCATAATACCAAGTTGTAAGAACTTCGATAGTTCTTATAAACTTAATAAGCCTACATTGACAGGACCCCCAAGCAATGTAAATGACAAGTTGTAACCTTACACTTGTCACAGTGGACTTGTTTTATTTTTTCACAAAGTTTATCTAGTTCTATTAACATCTAAATTTTTATTCCTTTTAATGTCTGTTTAACATTTGAAAAATTGTTATTGTGTGATTTAATCTGTTTAATAATGATATATACCTGAAGATGATTTCTGAGAAAATCGAAAGCTTGTAAGTGTAAAGAAATATAATATTATTGATTAAGCTAAAAAATTATTTCTTTGATGTCTCTGGGACAACTCCTCAATGAAATCACTCCCTACCAGAAAAAACTAGTAAGAAAACTAGAGAAAACGAGCAAAAAAGTCGTAAATGCGGAAGCTGCCGTCTACTTTAATAAAATATATATATATATATGCGATTGACTTAAAATTTAACGCAGATATTCTACAATAAAGAATATGACAAATGTCATTTGTATGGGCATATATAAAGTATGTCCCATATAACAAAGAAGATTTAGCAGATTTCTAAAGAATGTAAAATTAATTATTATTTTTAATTTTCATTTAATTAATTTAACAGATTATTTGGTTATATTAAATTAATTAAAATCCGGTGACGTCTTAGACAAGAACGTTTGATTAAATGACTGTGGTATTTCTGAATTCACCAACTCACTTGATCATACAGAATTGTAGCTACACTTTGATTATGTCTCATACTCTTCATCTTCATTCATTAGGGGAAGGGCTTGATTGCATTTTCCTTTTAAATTAACCTATTTAAATATATTCTCTATATGTATGAGGTTGTGTAACCTCAACTTTAATGTTCCTAGATAATTTTTAACGTAATTTGGATATATTTATCCCGTAAATCAAACATTCAATATCGACTTATATATATAAATAAATGAGAAACATTCTACACTTTCTAATCATACATTAGATACTGTGTTTTCTTTTAACATCTATTTATGTTTTCAGTTTATTTGAACTGTAATGTCCTTTTTTTTGTGGGGGGTTTGTTTCCTCATCGTTAAAGTGTGACCAAAGAATCGGTAGAAATAATACTAAATAATTGTTTTATAAACGCTTTTAGAAAGGAAAAGTTGATTTTAAAGTGAGAAGTATTTTTTACATTAAAATTAGAATATAAAATTAGAATAGAAGTTTTATGTTGCTTTAAAATAAAATACTAAAATATTTGTAAAAGTATACAATTTTCTTTTGTCTTTATTATTAAGTTTTGCTGATAACTTTGCAAAACTTTTAATAGCAATTAACTTTAATTAAAACTTATTTATCATCTTATATTATGGTATAAGAATAAATATATGTACTTTAATTACGATGTAATTACCAATACCACAAATATAGCTGAATAATCTCTGTATCACACGTCTAAACGATATGTTGACAATAAAACATAAACAGGACATAAAATTCATAATCTGTTTAATTATAGTTATAATATGTAAAATAGTTATTTTGAACTTACTGCTGATAAAGGATTAAAAATACGTTTCTGTACTGAAAATATATGGTACTATTTATGTTTTTCATATAATTTTACATTAATGTTATGTGTATATTGGAGTCAAAACATATAAAACTTTTTATTTTTTATAATATTCAGAGTCACTTAGTCGTGTAGAAAGGAAAGGCTTTTATTTCCGATGTAATCCCTCGGCTCTGTAATGCTCTAATCCCAGAGCTTTTTCACTGTATGAGAAGTTGGATGCTACTTGATGGAATGTTGGTCATGATACTGAGCCATAGGTCAGATGAGTGAAAAGCAATACATGTTTACCATCTTGATGAAATTAATCGCAAGCTGAAAATCTCTGACGACAGACAGGCTGGCAGTATAGTCTTGTAATATTTGTTGATGAGGAATATCGAGGAGCTCTCTGTTTCTCAATCATTAAAATCTATAACTTTGCTCGGATCCACTTTTTTTATGCTTTTTTTCGTCTACGTTGGGTATTGGCTATATTACAGAAATAATATATGGAGACTGAAATAAGATATATATACTGAGATTATCATTTTGACTTTCATATTGAGATGATATCAATCTCAATACTTTGTATCGAGAATACGCTACTAAAATTAACAAGGATTCCCCAATTTTGAGGGTTAGTACAGTATTTAAAGGAACATCTTTCATATGTTGTCTTTACCAAAGAGTCAGTAATTGGTGATTTCCTGGAAAATACAGACTGTCTACCAGTTGGGCATCGTAAATAAATATGAAATTGGTGTTAAAAAAAATAACTTTACCATTCCTCAAATAGTGCAGAGTTCAAAAAGTCAACTTTCAAGAAGAAGAGAGAAAAGTGATGAATCTAGTTTTGATTATTTTATAGGAATGAAAAGTCTTGTAAGAAGATCAAGTTGTTTTAGACTATGTAGTAGTTAGAATAATATACCACATAAACCGTGATTTCTTTACAAAAGGAGTTATATGAAAAGATAAACTATGTAGTCGAAGAATAGAAAAAACTCAAGAAAATTTCCTGCTATTGGTAAGGATAAAAAATATATATGTGTATAAAAAGAAATTCTTATAATTGTGCTCAATAGAGTCACTTGTTATTCTATTGTCAATTCAAGAAATTTGAGTAAACTTGATACATTTGATCAAAGTAGTTTAAAACGTTTACATTCTCAAATATTCTTCAAAATACATAGTTTTAGTGAAAATGTTGATCAGTGGGGAACTTTCGCAACGTTATTTGTGTAGATCCTGGTTTCAAGTTACTATCAAAGGAAATTTAGACAAGAATGAAAATGTTACCAAATGGTGTGTCCTTTAATTATTGGATGTGATGTCCTGTGTCAACGTAAATTATTAGCCATAAAAGTACATTGACTAAGTCAATCAATAGTGGTTGTTTTCTATCACGAATTAAACCCATAGAAGAACAATGATATGATCATAACATATCACTCATCGGTTAAGATGTTGGGTTCTTATAAGCTTTAAAACTTCTTTATTCTTCACCATTTACAACTCTCTATAAGTTTAAACTGTTATAAATACAATATTTAATGACATAATTCATTTTAAGGGGCTTCACCTGGCTTAAAATAAAGTATAAATGAAGAAACAGTCTGCGGTAATGAAGCAAAAAAGGAAGATATACTTCCACTCTGAACCCTAATCCAGCACCAGTACCTTCACTTTAAAAGTTGCCATCCTTCCTGCAATAAGAAATCCATCCCCAGATCCTTATCCACCTAAATCTACTAAATCTGTGACCAACTCCAACAGAAGAACCTGCGGCTCAACTCCCTTAGAACGAAGTTCCTGGACCGTGGTTATCCTCCAACGTGGTTATCTAGAAAGAAGACTGATCCCTGCTAACGTACTATTTAATCCTCCTTTCGTCTCTCCTTCAACTGTAAATGAGTCTCCCCTCCTTGTGACTACCTTCTTCTCTGGCGTACATAAACTTAATAGTATTCTCAAAGATCTGTTCCCCATCCTATCCTCTTCTCTTTCCACATCAGCTATCTTCCCCAGTCAAGCCCGCCTCTCCCATAGACGTCCCTCTAGCCTAACAACCTCTTTTCTCACAGAGACATGACATTCAGGAGCGTCAACCATTCGTCTGTGGGAGCTAAGGTTTGCAAACGACGGGGGTGTCTAACTTGTCCGCTTCTCAACCCTCTTTCACAGTTCACTCCACCTTCCTACATCCAGCCCTTCCCTATTGCTAAGGATTGCTTTTGCACCTCCAAAAACTGTCTTCACAAATTGGATTGTACTTGTGATTCGTTCTACGTAGGACTGTCAGTACAAGCTCAGCCTCCGGATGAACGGTCGTAGAGTAGTAAACATTTTTTCATTTTTTTGTTATTTATACATTCATTCTTTTTTTCTAGTATGTATTTCTTTATTTTTTACTCTTTCGTATCTTTTGAATATATTTATTTTGTCTTTTATTCCTTACTATTAGTTTTTTTATTTTTTATTTTTCAAGACATCTTATTCTTGACTAGCTTCCTATTTCTTTCTTTTTATCTAGTCTCTACCTTCATTTACTATTTCAGATATGTTTTTCGTATTTTATTTATTTATATTTTTATTTCCGTATTAATGTTTATAATTAATTCAGTTTTTAATTCCTTACAATCTTTTTATTTAGTTTATATATTTTTTTCTATATTTTGATATACTTTACGAAACTTTATTTTACACCTATCTCCTTTTTCTATATATACACAAAACTATAGTTTATCGGGACTCGGTCAGTTCTTCAGGTTCAAATTAAACTCTTGTGTTAGTGTCTTTTTGGTTGTCTGGTGAAATTTGGTTACCTTGCTTGGTTATTTCAGTTCAGTGTCATGTGTTCATTCAGACTACAGTTGTTGTTAAAATCCACATACTATTTTTCTTTGTAAAATAATTTGAAATGTAATACTTAGTTTTGCTGTTTCAAAATTTATACTTCTGTAAGTTTTCTCACTAACCTATAGTCAAAATTTCTGTTGTAATTTCTCAATTGACACTAATTGAGCTTTTATGTACATTTGATTTTTGAATGATCGTATTATTTCTTATATTTCCTCTGTTTTTGTATGCATATGAAAAAGTTTTTAAATAAAGACCGAAACGTTGGCAATGAGAGTTTAATTTGAACCTGAAGAACTGACCGAGTCCCGATAAACTATAGTTTTGTTTCTATTCCACGGTCGATACTTTTATCTATCTATATATATATATAATATATATTACATTTCTTTTAAACGTCTCTTCACTTCTATTTGATTTTTTTGTGTATACCCAACTTGTATTGCTTATCTGAATTTCTGTTTATATCTTCTCTTAAATCTATTACTTCAAGACCGGGTGTGAAGGGCAGCAGTAGCAGTTGCCGGGTCGGTTACTTAATCAGCACTAAGAACGTTAATCCATAAACCTAATTAAGTTCTATAAAACAGTAGAAAGTAGTGACTGTAGTATATATGAACTACCGTCTGTCATCAGAAGAAAACTAGGATATAAGCTTTTTTGCAGTGAAGATTTTGCGAGTGTAATTTAAAGTTCCACATAAATATATTATTAAAATAAATATATTACTTGAGATTATTGGAGATTTGGCTGGCACTTAATTCCTATTAAGATTTTTTTAAATCTTCCCGACGTACTCGTAATATTTTTGTTTTTCAATCCCCATACAATTTTTTTATAGTCAATATTTTTCAAATGTTCTCTAGTCATGATCAGATTTTGAATAATTTTCACTTTTAATTTTAAATTTTTTTTCAATCTAAAAGGTATTAAAGGATTTATTCTTTTACTTCAGGTACGAGTAATAAGGTCGTTTATTTTTTTTAAAAAAAGGTGGTAAGGTGTTTAGGTTCTTTCAATGTTTAGATATAACCAAGTACGGCATTTTCTGAGCATCAGTAGATTTTACATATTTCTGTATTTCTTACTCGTGTGTTTTATGGTACAATTATATTACATACAGTTTTGTGGTGTTGTCTGCAGGAAGTACATGGTAAATTTCTTCGATGGAATTGTGATCATTCCAGTGTATAAACGTCATGGGTTCCTCATAACAACATGAACTGATTTGATTTAATGTCATCAGTGGAAAGGTACTGAGTTAGTTGTGGTTTATCATAATCAAAAAGCTAACAGTAGACAGCTGCGACTGACTGGACGTTTAGGATTAGTAACTACATTTCCAGTATTGTTTCAAGATTTTACTTTGTTTTTCATTATATTATTTAATAAACTTTAAAAAATTTTTATTAATATCATTTATAAGCATTCATAACAAAACATGTAAATTGATGAAACTTTGGAGCTTACACATATCGTACTGAAAAATCAATAATCACCAACACTTATGTCTATCTTTTGACCACTACCGTCATCAAAAGAATTAAGAGCCAAATTCAAGAGGTGAACATAGGGAAAGCTATAAAAACACGTGTCTGAATCATTGCAGCAACCATAAAAAGGAATACAAGAATGTTAAAAAAAATAAAATAATAAACAATAAAAAGGTAAAAAGGAATTAAAAAACGTTACAAAATGTATCCTAAAATAAATTAACACATAATAATTAAAAATAAAAAAGTTAAAAAAAAGTTGTATAAAAGTTTCTTCTTTGTTCCCTCTTTGTATTTCTTTTCCGCGATTTAATTTGTTATTTAGTTAACATTAGAGAGAAGTCCGTTAGGTAAACGAAGATGAAGTTTGTTGCAGATATTTGTCTTCTGGCTTTATCGATCCTAACAATTACTTCGAAATAATTTATCGCTTTGTTGACTTGTTGCTGGTTGATTAAAACAACACTCCTGACTCTTACTTTGTACTCGTATTATGATACTACATCGGTGAATTGACGTCATGAAATTGTATGATTATATTCTATGAGTTGTATTTAATTTTTGTAACTATAATTGAATAGAGAGTTAATTGAATAACTTTATGAAAATTGTGGATTTATTAATGAGAAATATTATTTCAAACTTAACACAAGTTCAGTTTCAGTGTAGCTAAAGGTAAAAGAGTGGTTAGTTGGATTGTCATAGAAGTTGGGAAGAGGTAAATATGCAGTGAGGTTGCATTCATACCTGCATGGTGTTAGAGATGGCTTCTCGGTCACTAAGAATCTCGTGCAGGGGTCTGGTTCCCAAAACATTCCTGAGCGTAGTCTGGGCCAGCAAGCGAGTGGAGTGATGGGCGTTGGCGACATTGGCCACTGACACCGTGGCGTTGCTCACCCTGTAGTAGACGACGGCGTCGACGCTCACGGTGACGCTGTCCTTAGTCAACACCTGTGCGCACACAACACCTCACTGCAACCTTTCTACTCAATTACAACATTAAATGTCACTTAATAGAAAAAAAAGTCTCTCGATATCATATCGGCATATATTTTAGCATTGTTTGATTAATTAAAAGACTCATTATTTGAAATATCTCTTATGAACTTAAAGTTATGACTCGAAAATATAAAAACAAAAGTCCATATTATTATATATACGAGGTGTGTAAATAAAGTAGTGAGACTGATTTTTTTTAAATTTTCTATTCAAATATAATTACAATGTGATATTGTCACCTTCAAAATAGTTCCCTTCGAAAGCCACACAGCGCTGGAGACGGTCCTTCCAATCATTGTAGCATTGCTGGAACTCGGATTCTGGAATGGCCTTCAGCTGGTCGGTTACAGCAGTTTGTATGTTTTGTAGTGTCCCGAAATGAGTTCCCTTGAGGTGATTTTTCAATCTCGGGAAGAGGAAAAAGTCACAAGGACTCAAGTCTGGTGAATAAGGAGACTGAGGAGCAACAGGAATGTTTTTACTGGCCAAAAACTCGTTTATTGAGATGGCAGTGTGACAGGGCGCGTTGTCGTGATGCAACACCCACTTGTCTTTGATGTTTGGCCGCACACGAACGACTCTTTTTCGAAGTCTTTCAAGGACCTCACGGTAGAAGTGCTGATTAACCGTTTTTTTCATCGGTTTTTCATCGATTTTCATCGGTGTTTGCACTTGAAGGCCTTCCGCTTCGTGGTTCATCTTCAATCGACTCTCTTCCTTCTGAAAATTCCTTAAACCACCGAAAAACCTGTGCCCTTGATAAAACACGTTCTCCATAGGCCTCCTAAAGTTTTTCAAAAGTTTCGGTTGCATTATGTCCAAGTCTGAAGCAAAATTTGATTGCACACCGCTGCTCAACTTTGAGGTCACTCATTTTTAAAACGCTCAAGAAAAAACCATTTCACGAAAACCAACGCTACGGACAAACAAATGACTGTGGCGAGTTCAGATTCATACTGGAGGCGCATCACACGTGCACCTGACGCTACTCAAGGCCACGCGTCTCCAGCGTTGCCAGATCGAAAGCGACGTTGCCAGTCTCACTACTTTATTTACACTTCTCGTATATATATATATATATATATAATATATATATATATATATACAAATTAAATACGTTTATAAAATAACTTTTTGCATGTATCTGTTGGTCTCAATAATTTGTGTTAGTTCTCTATGTGAGTTGTAGATTGTTTTGGGAAATGTATTATAGTTCTTACTCTAATTTTAGCCCTGAAGATGATGTATAAATGCATCGAATTGTTGGCCTAGGAAGGAGTTTATTTTCTTTTATATGACCTAGCCCTCAATAACAAAACATGCAATATATACGTATATATACTTTTTTTTTGAACCTAAGAAGTATGTTTGGACCAATTTTTGTTTAAACTGTTTTTGTTTATTGTAGTACACATAAAACAAGTCCCTTCATTTTAATTGTAAAATTAAAGTTACAATTAAAGTTTTGATAAAATATGTATGAATTATACTACATTAATTTGCATAAACGTAATGCATTTTTTTTATAACTGCATTATTATTAGTAGCATTAAGTAGGACTAGTGAATTTTTGAAAGCAATGTATATAACTAAACGCTACCATATCTGGGAGCATTCCTTGGGATAGTCAGTTTGGTGTTTGCTCCGAATTCCGTTTATCACCCACTTAATATTGTTTAGGTCTTTAAAATACAAATACCTATAATGTTCATACATTTCATAGTTTGAGGAATAATAGGTAAATAACTGTGTTAATACAATTTAACAATACAATAGAACACATTGTAGAGATTCATTCAACTTCTTAGAACTGCCCCAAAAACCCTTCCATCCCTGAATCCCTCGAATTCGTCTCGTTATTGCCACTATGGATGTAAACTCCTTATACTGTCACTGATCATGTAGAGGGTTTGGAGGCTTATCGTGTTTTTCTGGGTGGAAGACCTTTAACTCAATAAACTTCCACTGACTTTCTTGTTCGTATACCAACTTTGTTCTGAAACACAACTTCTTTCAGTTTGACGACGAATCCATCTTCAGATCAGAGCTATGGCACTGGGAACGAGAAAATAAAAAACATTGCAATTAAGTGGGCCACAAACGGAATTCGAAACAAACAACTAACTAACTTCTTTTTTTTCCTATGCCCGTTTCATTGATATCTCTTTTATTAATGGCACCATGGTTAAACTGAATTAGAAACGTTAATTCAATCTTTTAAATCCTTGTGCTCCTCGATTACTATAACTTCTCAACACTATTACCTTTTTGATGTTCTATAACTCTGTAAAATAATTATTACATTATCTCAGCTGTTATCAAACCAACCAACTCCCAACAATATATTAATTATGAATGAATATTCATTTATAATGAATACATTTTATGCATTAATAATGCATTGCTATTTGCCGCATATAAAATGAGCTATTCCACGATCTCTGATAATCGGCTACACCAACTCTGCAATATTCAATCCACCAACTCTGCAATATTCAATCTGACTGCAAAATGATAATGGATGATTTAAAACAAGAATTCAAGGAGTATAGCTATCTTACTAACATGATAGAGAACTGTATTGCCCCGGTTCTCGAACCTTTTTTCAAACCTCATATGGAAGACCACCCAATTTTGGTAACTTATTCCCTCATAAAGCTGTTAAGTCTTCTTCGATAGGAGTTAGTTTTACAGGTATTTAAAGATGATACCGTCGTGGTTATCTTACTTCACCAATGATCAATTCGGCTATATCGTTTACGTTTCCTTTTAACCTAACAGTTATCATACACACACTTCTTCTTCCTAGACCTCTAGTGATATACGCCGATTAGATTATAACCAGCTTGATTCATTATAAATGGGTTTAACAATTTCGAGTATTTTCTTCGTTTTCTTTATTGCAAATTTATACATATTCTGTGAAGCTGTCCAGTTTGCTTTCCTTATTTCTCCGTAACACTTCTTTTCCTAAAGACGACCTTTAAAATAGTCGTAATGCTGAAAATGAGCTTAATGTATAGTTCACATTGGTTTCTGCCTGTTTTGAAAATAATATATATAGTATCTTTATCCAGTATTCGTGCAGCGTGAACTAATTTCCAAAAATACATTAAGACAAAGTTTCATCTATATGCATAGATAACTTTAACTTTAAGATAATTAATAAAGCATTAATAAATTAATTAATATTCTATGAGCAGCACTGTAGCTCATAAGTAATGGAAAAAAACTATCAGCAATCCAAAAATATCAAGGTAATTATGTGTATTCATATAAATAATGTTGCCTGGGATTTTTTCATGCTATGATAATTAATTCTGTATTTATGTAACCCTAATATATATGATACCTACAAATATACATAAAACTTTGGTTTAGATAGTGAAATACTATCTCTAGAATATACATATTGGAGGTGAGTTAACTCTGATATGTATATATTTTATTAAAATGAACTACAGTCTCAGCATTCACGACTTTCTAACTGAGAAATTTGATCTTACGAAGTAATTTCCAGCTTTCAGAGTATAACGGAAAAAGAAGTGTGTTTGTATTCTGTTTTACCTGAAGTTGATTTGTGAAAACCAAGATAATGTTTCATATATTATCCTTATTTAACTGAACAGAAAAGTTATTGTGCCAACAATGTATTTAATATGTCCATAGGAAAACTTCTCTGGGATCTTTTCTCCACTCAACGGAAAATAGTCAGTGGATTTGTACATACAAGAATAAAGACCGTGAATGCGGAAGCTGCCTTACTCTTTAATAACAATTGCTTTCAAGAAAATCTGCTGCTAAACTATACTAACATGTATACAGAAGAAACATAATGCTTACTTCCTGAGGTGGAACGTCGTACGTCCTGGTCCTTAGGTCAACTCTGGCGTAGTTATCTATGCAGGGGAGGATGAAAAATATCCCTGAAACAAACAATCGTCTCCGTTAAATACATGTTTTAAGTATTTCAATCAAAACATAAATATACTTGTTCTATAAAATTGTTTTCTTTTGTTCTTAATATGTTAAATTTAATTTGTTTAATCGTTTGGTGACAATAATTATCGTAGGATTTTTTCAGGTTAACTAACAGTAGTTAACTGCTATTTGAAACCATTTGGTTTCAAATGGCTGTTAAAACAATTTCTATCCCTGTGACACTGCCTACTATATCCCCCCCCCTATTACAAACAACACTGGTCTATGAGGAGAATCACTTGAGCCTTCACAACATCCTTAACTCACTTCCATTAGTAAATAAATAGTCACATAAACTGAACAAATTAATTTACTAAATTACTCAACTAGATCTGTAATATTTTATCTGAAATTAATAAATATGTCTTGTTAAGATAATAAGACCTAAACTTCTGATGATAAAATTTTGCATTAAATTCTTTGTATTTAAAACATACTTTTATAATGGACATATTAAACTTCTGAAAATTGTAAAATCTACTGATAATATAGCTGATATTAAGTTTGACTAAATAATTAAAAATCCAGCTTAATGATTTTAATGAAGGCTAATTAAATTAAATATTGTCCACCTTTGAAAGAAAGAATGTAAATGGTTGGTCAAAATTGTTTAATGTTTTCTGTACTATCATAATAAAATAAGTCAATTAAATAATAATAATTATATCATTAAGTAATATTAATGAGTATTGTATATATGTATAACAATATGAACAATAATATATTTACAATTTATACATTATAATTACAAACATTATAATATAATATTTTTAGTACTATAATATCAAAAAAATTTACTATTATTATATTTTTAGTCGAATTAATTCATAATTATATTCAGCTGTTTATTTATATCTGGCAAGAAAAATGTAAATTCATGAATTTAGCCCGAACTATAAAACTATATTATTCTATAAGACTACTGAAATAGAAATAAATGGAATATAACTTGATATATTAGGTTTTAAAAAATCAATAAAATGTATCATCATATATTACGATATGACAAGTAAATATATAGAATAATTAAAATATTTTGCAGATATAGGTATGTGTGTAGGTTGTTATTTTAAGCATTGATTTGTATGTTGTGAGACATAAATTAACACAGAATATTGGATCAAGATGTCTGAAGATTACATCGATTTTTCTGTTTATGACAAACAAATGAAAGTTTTGTAAAGCATCTTGAAATGTTGTGTTATTTTCTTACTAAAGTGATGAACAAGAGCACTGTAAAGATATGGGGTTTGATTAGTGGGAATGCGATGGAGTAATAGGAATGGTTCTATTGGTCAAATTCAAGCCTAAGAGTGGAGCGTGACACAGGGAGCTGTGTGCAACCCTGGCTAAGAGCAGGCCATCCATCAACCCCTGGCATTTATCAACCTTTCCAAAGCCGTCTTAGACATCCTCTCTTGTATTTACTCGGATCTTAATGAAATTCTTCATTACTAATTTTCTGGTTAATATCATTTCTACATTAAATTTTTACTAACAGTAAAATCAATGATGATAAAGACAAATGACATTGATGATTTTTCTTTCTTGAACAGCTAAGTCAAGAAGGAGATGTATTAAAATTCTGTTAAAACTCAAATATATTGAAAGATATATAAATTTATGAAAAAAATAGTATTATTTTTTTAATATAATTTTAACACTGTAACACAAATGAGTTTTTTTTTAAATTATTAATTTTCAAGTTGACAAATATGAAAGTGATATAAACCAAAGACGTACTTTTGTATCATTCCTAATTTTACATTTTAGTAGTTACCACTAAGGAATTAACAAATTACGACTTTTAGATGAATGAAAAATATTTAACAAACTCATACCATTTGACGTCTTAAGAAAACTTCTTATCAAAAAATAAATGTTAAATTAATAAGGCTGAGTATAATGAGATAGTAATAATTTACTTCATTGACAATATTCTTAATTATACTACAAAGTAATCAATTTTTTGTTTAAAAAAACAAATTGTTTGCACAAAAAATCACAGTGAATAAAAGAATATTTTAATTTTGATGAAGCAGATACTGCGTGTTTGAATATGACAGGTTTAGAGAATGTTTTCTAAATGAGCCATAAACAGGTTGACGTAATAAGAAGCAATTCTGGTACCCATGACAGTTACTTCAATTTCGTAATTTCGTAAGTAAAGAAGCTCAATGCATTGTGATGGACAAAGCGGCCAAATATGATAATGGAATTATTATGAAGTGAAATGAGGAGGTAGTCTAAAGGAAAGAAGTTCAACATGACGTCTCAACCCTCTTGCTGGTCTATACCACGAATTTTCACTAGTGATACCTTTTTCATTAAGTTTTACTTTCATGATCCAAATCGCTCTCAAAAATGTCCCTTGCATTAATTTCATCTACATCTCTAGATTAATAGGTGTCTTCTCTCACATTGCTTAAGAAATCTATTAAAATTATCATCCCCTCCGAACAAACGGGTGTTGTGATACATTTTGTTTTCATAAAATGTTTTTTTTTGAAACTAAACAGCTATTTAGAGAACAATTAAACAGAGCCAAAAAATAGGATACAAAAATTGTCATTTATAAAAAAAGTTCGTGTAATTTCAATTACCACAAAGAGCAATAAAGCTAAAAAAACTGAAAATCCATCCTGAACTAATGGATCACTTGCTATATTGTCCGATTTGAGTACATTTATTTAAATTATTTATATTGACTTACAAATTCTTTAAGTCAATTGACTGAATTAAAATATTTGTTACTCAATCTATATGTTGCATCCTCGAACAAATGTTAATATCATATGTAGTTTTTCTTGTGTTATTAATCATATTATCTTTTGGTAATATTGAAGTATGAAAAATTAACTCTTCAGTTCTATATTACAAAACGGATAATAACTTAAAGCTGACTCTTCAAGTTGTCAAGAAGTTTGATTTTATGTTTACTTACAGTAAAGTTGGGTGTAGGCGATGCCAGATTTTTTTCGTGAGAATGCTTCAGTTCACTTTTGTTGAGTATACTTTTTAGTATTGAATGAAAATCACTATTGGTGGAAAGAATGGTATTAATAATAAATGTACTAAGTTATTAATAAATAATGTAATTATATATTATTTTGAAAAAGTTTGACAGCTAATTTTATTGACTTTAAAATAGTTAGTTAATTTCACCTAAAAAAAAGTAAGTGGAAAATAAAACAAATATGAGCCATGAAAAAAGTAATTTGTTCTAGTTGAAAAGATTTCTGAAAGAGAAGATACCTAATATGTTTAAATGATAGTCCAATACAATACCAAAAGGGAAAAATAATTATGATCAATCTCAAAATACAAGATTAGGTGAAGAAGTTAATGAATGTATTCAAAATAACTAAAGTTTACAATGAAAGAATACGATAGTAAATAAAAGGAAAAGTAAACTGGTCTTTGCTTTAAAATGAAATCCAAGATGAAAAACAAGCATGGGAAAAGAGCTAATGCTTTAATTGTATTTGTTAGAGAACTTTGCACACTGTGTCCAGGACAGACAGATTGAGGCAGAGAATGGACTCCCAAAATGAACTAACTGATTAGTATCAAAATATGTAAATAATATTTCAGTCAATTAATTATTAGTTATGAAAATAATATATTTGATTAACTTCAAAAATGTGTCCAATCAATTAATTAATTAATATAGCTGCTGAGTGCAATCATTGGAACTAAATTTCACAGTTGTTTAATGTTTATACCTAATTGTTGACTTTTGTTTCAATTTTATATAAACTAAAGAGAAAATTAGATCAGGGAAGACAAAAAGTAACACCACCACTTATATTTGAAGATAATTTTATCAAACAGTAATTAGAGTTACCTTAGAATTTTTCGATATAATGACTAAAAGAATTAATTCCCCTAAAATGATTCAAAAGTGTCTATTGTTCCTTTCATTCATAAATTTTCCATTTAACACTTTAATGCAGCCCTGTCAGACCTTTTTCCAAATTTTTCAGCTTGGATTTTTTTTATGTATGACCTTGAGGAATCCTTTTGTTCAACTTTGGTCCCTTCTTTTACAAAGCAAGGTTCACGCTAGTGCCATTCTTGCGCCTTAGTGCCTTTTCACCTATGCCTCCCACCTCCTTTGTTTATTGTCTCTAGGCTGCTTCTTTGAAAACTTTATAACTTCTTTTCTTCCTCTAACCATTATGTGTACCATTTTTATTCTGATATTTCACTTAATTAACTTTCAGCACTGTTAACCCCTCATTAATGAAAGTGAAATAAAGGAATAAATAATAATAATCACACTTCTTTAATTCATCAGGAAATTTACGTAAAAACAATGTTTCACTATAAATATAGAAAACCAAATATATTTAATAAATTTGTAATTATCATTAACTTTTTGTCTCCAAACATTAATACATAAACTAATGTGAAGATGTTTTAAGTATCAGGGTTTAATAAAGTAATTATTTCTATCTATGGTCAACAAAATGTTTAATACAATTTAAAAACTACAGTTGAATTGTCCTAACTTACTTTGATATAGATGAATATTGTTAGTATCACAGATTTTAGAATAATTTATCATAGTAAAATGGCCGTTTTATTTCCTATGTTAATTAACAGTTTTTGGACTGGTTTAGAACGCTGTATACCTTTAAGAACTTTAGTATAGTTGAATTGTAACAAGCATGACAAATTTAAAAGAAGTCCATGTTTGGATAGCCCAGAACATAGTCATGTCGTAACGATGGCCATGAGCGAGACGAGGCTGGTGGGTTTCTATATTTCCTTTCTTGTTTTAAAAACACACTTCTTATCATTTGACATAGTAAAATGGCATCAAGAATATTAACGAATAAGAACACTGGTGTACTTTTTCTTGAAAATGGATATGCTTACTGCTGCAGTAAAAATATCTATAGAACTTTGCATACTCTATTCTTATCATTGAACTGTTGATATTACAAAACAATCACTTTAATTAGTTGGTGTTATACTTAATAAAGTTATCCTTTTGACAGTAAAACTATTAACAACAACTGATCATCTATGAATAAGAATAGAGATTTGCTTAGAGTAGTTTGAGTAGAAACGTCAGAAATTTTTGTTTAACTACTGCGAGAATAGTATCATTATACTGTGTACCAATTTGCAAATTCAGTGTTTCAATAACGTAATTTATAGAAAGTGGAGTAAATGTACATTTTTCGTCATTCAATATAAAGGGGCTTGTAATGCCCTTTGTATTTAACAAGAAATAATACATGTTATCATTTTATCTTTATATAAAGTTCGTGAGTTTGTTTGTTTGTTTGTTCACCCATTTCCCGTCAAAATAGTTAATATCAATAACATTATATTTAATGCTAAAACTAATTTTCATTACTCATATTAAAATGAATTTAGTTATAATTAAAAAGTTAAATTTGTATTTTTGATTGTAATTTTCTTGAGTTGAAGAAGAGGATGAATTAACGTGATATGACTCTGAAAAGGGGCCGTCGCTGAGGTTTTTGAAGAGAGAGTAGAGGATGGGCAAACACGGTCATGTCTTTGATATTCAATCCATCCCCGGACACGTCCAAGATTAAAACTGTGTCCACCTAACGGTGTATCCGTTATGCTTACAGTATATATTTTCACACAATATATATAAAACCATGATGTTAGATTGACCAAATTATAAAAATTAGGCAAAACATTGTAGAAAAATATATTTGTGCGCACTGCATACATGAGATACACTTGTATATCGCAGACAGCTCTCTGCAAAACAGGATTTACAAGTGTTCTAGGGATACCATACATTGTAAATTTATAAACGTTAAGTGATTGTCACTAATATACAACAAGTAATATGTAAAATAAGTAATTAACATTTTAAACTGTTTTAATTTATCATCATATCTCTCAACCTTTCGGCCATTCCCTAAGTAAAGCACAACAGATCGATGCTTTTTTAACGTGAGACTCTTTAGCCGTATCAGCAAGCCCACTATAACCTTCCTATATTAGAAGGGCTGTGACGAGCCTCGGATGCGCCCAAGGTGAACCTCGCGGAGATGGGTCCCAAGACACCACATCACGCATAAAGACAAAAAAAACCCAGAAATTAAGAGAAAGAAATGAGAAGAAGAAAAAAAAAAGAAAAAAAGGGCATTAACATTACGCCACTACTTCTACAAGTCTATGAGTAATATTTTAAACTAAGTAAATTATCTGGTGGTTGCATTACAACACATTGCAATTCCAATTCATTCAATCCAACTCTGGATAAAAATCTCAAAACTCCATGTAATTTTAAGTTTTCTTTTATTTTTTATGTAAAATATTCATGATTTAATCACTTTTAAAAAAACTTAAAACAGTAAGTAAATGCTCTATGTCTTTCCTCTATGCCAAAAATTAACAGCTTTATTCCTACCAAATTAAAAAAATCTAAAATCATATCTTTGTTACAGATAGGGTCAATGGTTTTAGCTACAAACCAAATAATTATGAATAATTTATGAGAAATACCAAATACCAATGGTTAATATTTTTATTCGTGAATTATAATTTTGATTGCTACTTAATTTGTTTTATATTTTTAGTTAAATTTGTTTGATTTAATATTGACTTATCAATATTAATTAAGTTATACCTCTCGACAGAGGTATATGAATACTATAGAGGTTTCTATAGTACAAACTACTAGTCTTAGAGATTTATTCAATCTTGTAGCTGATTTATACAGTCCTGTCGTCACCTATTATAACAAGAATTTATACATGTTATCATTTTATATTTTTTTTATAAAAGTTATTATTCATCAGTTTATCCTGATAAGCAAACGTTAACTTAAATCTAACTCGTGGCTATTTGCTTGACATGGGAATTGTGATGTTGAGGGGCCTGAAGAGAAACAGGAAACTGGGGAGTTGGCGGGTGTGTCGAGCAGGGCGCAGTCGTTATCTGAACAAACTAGTTACTTGGATAACTAAATAGGCTTTGTCCCTAGTGCCTCACCCCCCTCCTCCGACTCACCTTGCAGTTATTCTCTTTTTTATCGATACACACATTGTTATAAATATAAAAATAACTAATTATAGTTATTTTTATTTTAATTGTTTCAAATCCAATGTAAAATACTTATAAAATAAAAATATATAAAATACAATTGCTCTAAAAGTGTTGTTTTGACTTTTTTCTAGGCTCCCACTAAACAAGATTTAATGCAACCTGAACACTTCTTAAAAATTTTTTGCATGCGAACCATGCTAATAATTCAATAAAATTAAACTTTCTTGATTTATGTCTAATGTACTAAGCATATATAACCTTCAATTAAAAAGACTTTGTTTCAAAAAGTCAAGAATAACTCATTAAAATACAATTGAATATAATATTCTTATGAAGAAAAGTATCAGAAATTAAATAGTTTTTTTTTAATTTTTCCAATGAAATTGGTCATAAAATCTTTTTATATCATAATCATTTTATATTGAGAGTCAAAGAATATTATTGTATCTAAATAATTAGTGGAGTACTAAGGATGTTTATTGTACCCAATCACGGATTTTCTGACCATTTTCCCAAAGAGAGCTCCCGAATTTGGAAATCCATTATAACACTCATTGAAAGATATCGTTTTTGTCATTATTATAATTTAATTACAATAAAATATCGGAAATATGTTCTTAGAAAATGAAAATTTTTAACAGTATTAATTAATAGATCTTGAGAATAAGGACACGGCAAAGCCTTTATACATGCAACTGAAAATAGTGATGACATATGTATACTTTGACCAGTAATATTTACGAATATGGTCAGTAGCCTTCAGTTTATGTCTCAAATAAAGGTATCTCAAGTAATTTACTTTTTTATTAAATGCTAACATGGCCTTCAAACTAATAAACTATTTCATTTAATTAATTATAAAATTACATTTATTAATTATTATTCACCAATGCTATACTAAAAAAATATAATGAATTTCATTTTTTGATTTTTAATACTGATCACTGTATTCTTACAATAGTTAATTCAAATAATATATATACATGAAATATACATATGAATAAGTAATACTGTTATTTATAATAATATATAACAGAAATAATGTATACATTAATAAATAATACCAAAAAACTACTTTAAATATGTATAGTAATATTAAACAGTTCAATAATATTAAATTAAATAATGATTTAGAGAAATCAACAAGGACAAACAAACACAAAGCAACTCACTTCAATATTTTGAACTTGCCATCATCAGGAGATGTAGAACTTTGCCTTCAACGACAACAAAGTTAAAATATTAAAATGAATTCTGTTGTTATATCTTCAGATTCTTTTTTCTTAATCCTCTGGTAAGTTCTTCTATTTGACTGTGTCTTATATATATATGTGTGTGTGTTTATTTTGAATGGATAGTTTTTGATTTTATATTAACATGTCCTATAGTTAAACACAATATTTTTTCCTTTATTATATATTTTTATTCTTGTAATTATTAAAAACAATTAGCACATATTTAAGCACCGTTCATTTCTCATTCCTCAAAGCAATGGGTAAAAAACTCACTCTACGAACAGAAAGTAGTGTTATGAGTAATATACGTATTAAAATAAAATTCCTCGAGAAAAGCTCTAAAGCCAACCTATAAGTGCCTAAATATGAGCAACATATATCCAACGATTTGTAAACTATTGAGTCGAAAGAGAAAATATATGGTTTTTCCTTTAAGATTGTTCAACTTAAAATTTCTCAAGAGGTAATTTGAAAGCTAATTTGAAAGAAGGTTTAGGAAAGAAATTTTGTAATATAAGAAAAGTAATAAATAATATCGGTATTTTAGGGCAGTTTCTAATATACGTAAAAAAATATCCTATAAATATTTACGTATATAATAGTTTTAGAAGTATTATGACAAATATTCTTGCTTTACTGTAAATTTTGCTTTCTTTATTCCTTAGTTTTTTTACATGAAAAAATGTAAATTTTTATTATAATTTTGTTATTTGCAAAAAAAAACTGATTTCAACTATTGCATATATCTAAACTATGTATTATATTCAATGTACATATAATAAAATACATATTAATCCATGATAATTGTAACTAAAATTGCTTCCTCAATAATAGCAAACATAAATATGTTTTTTTTTTCTTTAAGAGTGGTTCACATAGTAACATTCTACTCAACAATCGGAAAAAATAGTCCGGAAATTTAGTTGTGTAGCAATATGAGGATAAGAAATTATTTTGATTTTTTTTCAAGAACTGGTTTTTCAAAAATTAATATTGCATTATTTTGCTCTGCTTTGGATGTCAATGAACGTTTAATAAATGATTAATAACATAAAATACTAGCAACTTGCCTGTCTTTGGTGGAATCAAACATTCTATGATAAATGGTATTCCAAAATATCATTAGAAATTATAGAATAGTAGAAAATACCACTATTAGTCCAGTGTTAAGCAAATGTCTCTGTATACACTACATTGGCTCTGTCCTTCAGGTTCATGGAAGAACAAAGAGTCGGATCCTCTAACTCTTGAGTAAGCAAACTACAGTTGGCCAAGTGAGAAAAACTTGGTCTCGCTCACTTCAATTTCTGCGTTAGATAAAATTTCCCCTTGCGAGTTAGTTACCGTCATTGCAAAACAGATGTAAAGGGACATTGCAATCGTTTGAATGGAAACGGATAGTGGCTCAGAATGAATGGTATGCGTGATATACACACAGACTCCCCAGTTTACTATCAAACAACGAAAGTTGTAAAGAGACTAATCACTCTCTTTACTGACTTGTAAGTTCTTTCCTCGCTTGATATAGCGAAAGAACTTGTTTGCTGATTTTCCTTGCCTATTCATCGTAAGGGTTGAGAATTGCTCGTTCACAAAGCCATTAATTCTGAATAGATGATAGTGCATCTTGAACTCTGGGAAACGCAAATGAAACAGAAATGGGAACTCTTGTTCATATACGCAAATGAACTTAAAATCGACTGTTAACACCGACTTGCTACACCTGTATATTTTCAAAATAAACATAATCTGTGAATTTAGCTAAATACAGATTAAGGTTTATAACTTTACTTCTACGCTGAATTGCAATCCATTCTGAGCCTATATTTTAAGTTAGACGTACACAAATCTACTGTCAATGTTTTACCTTGGTATGACTTATGGTGGCTGAGTTAAGTTGTGAACAAATTCTGCGGTCAAACCGACAGCCAGAAATTTTTCTAAGAGTGAATTCGATTTCTCAAATGTACGAAACGTAAAAAGAAACTTGAAATGAGTCAGTTTTAAGTAATGTACAGACAAAACATTCCTTTTATTTATTTAGATATTCAATAATATTAACTTTTGTAATGAATATTGTTCTTAAAGTAGCATCTATTGTTCAAGTTTATTTTCGTATTAAGTGCAAACCATAAATTAAACACGAGGTTAATAACACTGCTACCAAAGCAGGGTTCATTTGGATGGAATTGAGGTTAGATTGTGGAATCTAGTTTGAAATGAGAATGTCAAAGATGAAAAGTCAAGTAGATGCCGACTTTCCCATGAATAGGAACCCAAGAAATTTGCAATTTTCTGTATGACGTATGTAAAAAAAATAGCACATCACATTTCAAAAACAACCTTCATTTGAGAAATCTATATTGCTCATTACTAATTAAATAAAATTTGATGATAATAATGCCAAATTTTAATATAACAAAAGTTATATTCTGCTCTTATATTGATATCTATAATTGATTGGGTCGATATACTCGTATGATGATAAATAAACGAGACTGTTAGTTTTAAAAATACAGCTAATACTAAGAAATAGTTAATATGCAGCTAATTATATATAAAAAAAATGTAAGGTGTCAAACTTCGAAAATCATTCATTTTTTGAGGGTTCCTGATTATAATTGTATTTGTTTCTTTTTTTCGCCTTTACTCGATTGCATAACTAGAATATATGTTTTATATTCTTATATATACAACAAGATTTCACATAAACACGTGAAATAACAATCAATGATCAAACCACAATATCCAAAGGGAAAAAATGCTAAGATCTTTCAAGATCTAAAACGGACAAATAGTTCAATATAGACAAAGAAACATAGAAAAATTAAAAGCACACACTTGCCATCTCTAAATTTCGGTTTGAACCGTCTTCAGGAGAGATAAGAGAGGGAAACTAAGCGTACTGGTTTAGAAACGGTTGAACCTCTCTTCTCTGTCCTGAAGACGGTTCAAACCAAAACTTAGAGACTGTAAGTGTATGCTTTTAATTTCTCTATATTTCTTTTTCTACATTAAACTATATTTGTCCGTTTTGGATCGTATTCCCAACGAATACATATATATATATATATATATATATATATATATATATATATATATATATATATATTAACGGCTAGTCACTAGCCGTTGCGTCTACAACGTGCTTGGTCTCCTTTTCTCTTTTCTCCGACTATCCGACCGACCGATTATCCGAAAATTTGAGTCTGTAAATGTGTTTCTTTTACTTTCTGTGCTACCTATCTTCAATTTTGAACTGTTATTGTGTCCAGTTTGGATCGTCTTTTCGTTTATCAAGACTATATATATATATATATATATATATATATATATATATATATATATATGCACAAAGTGGTGTGTCACTTTGTGTCTGTCGGTGACATTTCCACGTCTCCGCTCCTCTGTTCCTTTTCCTTTTCCTTTCTTGAGGACGGCGTGATAGCCGAAATGATAGATAATCGTAAGTGTTAGTCTCTCTTTTTTGTTTTCTTATAATAACTTTAAATATATATATATATATTATCTAATAGGGATTTAGTATGATTTTTGCTGACTAAACTAAAGTTTTTCGGGACTCGTTCAGTTCTTCAGGTTCAAATTAAACTCTCATTGCCAACGTTTCAGTTTTTATTTAAAACCTTTTTCATAGGAAGAAAATAAATTTTGAAACAGAAAAACTAAGTATTACATTACAAATTATTTTACAAAGAAAAATAGTCTGTGAATTTCAACAATAACTTCAGTTTCATTGAAACATTGTCACATGTTCATTCAAACTACAGATATTGTTGAAATCCACATGCTATTTTTCTTTGTAAAATAATTTGTAGTGTAATACTTAGTTTTTCTGTTTCAAAATCTATACTTTTGCCTATGAAAAAGGTTTTAAATAAAAACCGATATGTTGCAATGAGATTGAAAATTTCAAATTCTCTTTCTCTGTTTGTTGCTTTTCTTCGTTTTTGAGCTGATTTACGTCCAGTTTGGATCGTTTTTTCGAATGTTGAGTGATATATATATATATAGATTTGATACCATATACTGTTTGATACCATAGGTGTGTTATATGAACTTAATCATATAATATTTGTGACTGGTTATAATATTTACAAATATGAATTACTATTTCTATATTCAATTATTTTTACTTTACTATAAGTAAAGTATAGTGATCGTGAAAAAATTCGATCTCGAGATTTTGACGGAATTACATGTTTAGAGGTCCCAGAAGTCGTTTTATGAGGTTTTTACGATGATGTCTGTGTGTGTGTGGGTGGGTGGGTGGGTGCGTGTGTTAGCATTGCTTGTTACCACGCTACGGTCCAGAATCTTTGATGGATTAAGTTGATATTTTACACAAAAATGGGCCTCATTAATCCCTATTGTTTGGGAAGAATTATGCTGATGTAAAAGTCACTTTTTTTGCCAAAAACCGTTTTTTTTTAAAACATTTATTTCTCCTAAACTGATAACCCTAGAGTTATGAAATTTTGACATTATCTTTGAGGTTTCAAATGCAACAAACGAAAAATATATTCAGAATTTTAAAACAACGGGAAATATTTTTTTTTCAATAAAAAGTAAAAATTTTGACATATAATTCAATCTCAAACCTTGTGAGAGCGATACAAGCCATACTGTTTGATGGATCAAAATGAAACTATGCTTAAAAATAGAACATTATATGGAAAATGAGTTGAGATATTTTTTTTTAAAATTACATTCGCTAATGGGGCGTTATAGTACAATTTGTGTTTTCAGAAAATGATTTTTTGACGCTAAACGGCTGATTAAAAAATAATGAAAATTTGAGCAAAAATGGAACAAAAAATTAGCAATTTATAAAAAAAAAATCATGAAGTTTCAATTACGGGAAAGAGCAATAACGATATAAAAACTCTTTGTTTACCCTAGACTAAGAGATCACCTGCTATACATGTCAAATTTTTTGTATTTTTTTACATTGTTTACATTGACTTAGAAATTTTTTGAGCGAATCCACTGAGATAAAATTGATTTTATAAAGGAACAGTTTAAATTGTTTATTGAATTATATGAGATGTAAGAGGAATAATATTGTGCAGGAAAATGATAACACTCGCTGAGAAAAAATTCGTATATATGTTATTTGACAAAGGGGAAGGAAAATGATCTTATTAAATACTAAGAAGCTTATTATTATTATTATTTTAAAGATTAAAATTCCCAGTATGATAATTCTATAAAAGACCAAAAATGTAAATGATAATTCATAATTGGAATCTTTCGTTTAGAGATTAATAACTGTAATTATCGTACATCTTTAATTAACAAGTCACCCTAAAAACAACATTTTCTTCGCAGTTTAAGATGTTTTTCAGAGAAAAAAAGGGTATTTTCCTGTATTAAATTTAAAAATTTTACTTTAATATTCAATGTAGAAGGATGTCAAGTAAACGATGTAAGGAATCTATTGGCTGTTTGAACGAAAGCCATTCTCTTGTGGGAGAATAAATCGTTTCAAGAAATGTTCACTTTGGTTTTTCAAAAATGTTATTACTGCTGTAGTTATACTAATGAAATTATTTGCAAATAATAAATTATCTGTAATGTACAAAAATAAGCTTATAAAATGATATGTCCTTCAATCACTATCAGTACTACCTCAGGAATGAAAGGCTAATAATTATATCCCATTTAGATGTTTACGTTATGCTTAAATGAGACGTTATGTTTTATATACTCAAGAAATTTGACATTTATTTACTTATAGTAAAGTAGAGTGTAGGCCACTCCAGATTTTTTACTTTACTATAAGTAAAGTATAGTGATCGTGAAAAAATTCGGTCTCGAGATTTTGACGGAATTACATGTTTTGAGGTCTCAGAAGTCGTTTTATGACGTTTTTACGATGATGTCTGTGTGTGTGTGGGTGGGTGGGTGGGTGGGTGCGTGTGTTAGCATTGCTTGTTACCACGCTACGGTCCAGAATCTTTGATGGATCAAGTTGATATTTTACACAAAAATGGGCCCCATTTAGGCGAAGATCCCTATTGTTTGGGAAGAATTATGCATGATGGGAAAGTCACTTTTTTTGCCAAAAACCGTTTTTTTTAAAACATTTATTTCTCCTAAACTGATAACCCTAGAGTTTTGAAATTTTGACATTATCATTGAAGTTACAAATGCAACAAACGAAAAATATATTCAGAATTTTAAGACAACAGGAAATTTTTTTTTCAATAAAATGTAAAAATTTTGACTTATAATTCAATCTCAAACCTTGTGAGAGCGATACAAGCCATACTGTTTGACGGACAAGAATGAAACTATGCCTACAAATAGAACATTATATGGCGAATGGGTTGAGATATTTTTTTTTTGAAAATACTTTCGCTAAAAGGGCGTTACAGTACGATTTCTGTTTTCAGAAAATGATTTTTTGACGCTAAACGGCTCGTTAAAAAAAAAATGAAAATTTGACCAAAAATGGAACAAAAAATTAGCAATTCACAAAAAAAAATTCAGGAAGTTTCAATTACGGGAAAGAGCAATAACGATATAAAAACTGTTTGTTTATTCTAGACTAAGAGATCACCTGCTATACTTGTCGAATTTTTTGTATTTTTTTACATTGTTTACATTGACTTAGAAATTTTTTGAGCGAATCCACTGAGATAAAATTGATGTTTCTAATGGAAAAATGAAAATATATTATGGACTTATAAGAGATGTAAGAGGAATAATATTGTGCAGGTAAATGATAACACTCATTAAAAAAAAATTCGTATATATGTTATTTGACAAAGGGGAAGGAAAATGATCTTATTAAATACTAAGAAGCCATAGAATTCCCAGTATAATAATTCTGTTAAAAACCAAAAATGGAAAAGATAATTCAAAATTGAAATCTTTCGTTTAGAGATTAATAACTGTAATTATCGTACATCTTTAATTAACAAATCACCCTAAAACAACATTTTCTTCGCTGTTTAAGAAGTTTTTCAGAGAAAAAAAGAGTATTTTACTGTTTCAAATTTGAAAATTTTACATTAATATTCAATGTAGAAGGATGTCAAGTAAACGATGTAAGAAATCTACTGGCTATTTGAACAATAGCCATGTTCTCTTGTAGGATACTATTTCGTTTCAAGAAATGTTCACTTTGGTTTTTCAAAAATGTTATTACTGCTGTAGTTATACTAATGAAATTATTTTCAAATAATAAATTATTTGTGATGTACAAAAATAAACTTATAAATTGATATGTCCTTCAATCTGTACTACCTGTATATCTGTATATACCTCAGGAATGACAGGCTAATAATTATATGCCATTTAGATGTTTATGTTATGCTTAAATGAGACGTTATGTTTTATATACTCAAGAAATTTGACATTAAGTTACTTATAGTAAAGTAGAGTGTAGTCCACTCCAGATTTTTTTTTAAACTATTAAAAATATATTAAACTATTTCCATATACACACACTCACATGTGTCAGCACATCCGTTAACATCAATATAGGGTTCTTCAAATCTCTTGGCAGCATGTTTGGAAACAGTGCATTAAATGAAGCAAAACAACTTTTGAAGCTCAACAATTCTCTGGTAAGAAGGAAGAATGATAACATTTTTCTTCTTTGGTATAGAAGTGAAGAAGTATTTTTAAAACATATGTCAACGTTTTTCAAATGTGTCAATCAAATATATACAGTTTAAAACATGTTTGTTAAACATAGAAATTAAGTTGGTTCATTGGGATGTTATTAGGCTTGAAAAACTGATTAAAACTACCAAAGATACGTTTGCAAATATTGTAGGACTGTAAGAAAAACATGTAATAAGAAACATGAAAAAGTAATACTTAATTCTCTAATTTCTAAATGTTTGGTAAACATTTCTCAAAGTCACTTTGATAATTTCCATTTTTTATTACTAAAAAACATATTTATTTCTGCTGGAGTGAAGTAAAATTAGCTTTTAGTGATTCGGTGCTTAAGACAAATCATCCTATTCAGCTCATCCCATCGGCTTGGAGGAAAGTAGCCTTTGATTATATTTATTGTCAACTTAGAAAAGTATGTACCAGTTTTTAAAAGTACATAATAAAAAACTTTAGACCTTAATTGAGAATAGCCCGTGAAATCAAAATAAAAGTAGAAAGTTAGTTTTCAATTTATGAGACAAAATATTAGACAATAATATAGTAGCAGCATTAGTATACGGTTAAATTTTGTTCCTAAAAGTAGAAATTTAAATTATGTTACAAAAACAAAAGTTTTTGTAACGCTAAAAAAATAAATAATATTGAAATTGATAATTTAAATATATTAAAAGGAATGGTATACGAACTTTCAGAAAACAGTGATGTTGTTAGTAAAGTAGACATTTTGTCAGTCTTAAAAACTTAAAAAAGATAACACTATCAACATTATTAAAGCCGATAAATCAAAAATAACTGTAATATTAAATAAAAAAGATTACGGAAATAAAATTAAGACTATGTTAAAAGATAAAAATGTGTATAGAAAGTTAAGGTCCAATCCTTTGGAAAGGGCAAATAGTAGTTTTAATAAAAAGATTATAGCTATCTTAAAAAATCAACCCGAACTAATTGCTAATCTCCTTTGCCATATATGCTTGGATTGGTCAAGAAACATAAGGATTACCCTTAAATAGACAGGAAAAGAGTAACACATTATTCTTGCATATAAATAATGAAAACCATCATATTGGTTGGACCGGAGCTAATTCATTTCCTATGAAAAATCGATATTGTTAAGAAATATTATTGAATCTTCTGTGATAAAATTTAATAGATCAAATGTTATAAACATTAGTAACGGTTTGTTCAAACTTGACTCAGTCCTAACGAAGGATATAAGCTAATACTCCTAACAATACTAATAGCCTCATCTAAGAGGATTGACAGCTAGCGAATAGTTTTTTACTTTTTCATACTGTACTCCTTTGTTTCTCAAACATCCCACCCTGGACTATTGTCTTTTCCTGAACTTTACACCCTGTAAAATACCACTCTTCCCTCCCACTCCTCTTAACCCCTCACCATGATGTTTCTGCATCTAGTGTTTTAGTTGGGGTTTTGACTCTGATCTGAAGACCGCTTGTTACAGTTGAAAGTTCTTAGTCTTTTTTTCCTATTTCATATTGTGGTTTGATAATGTATATATATATATATACGTTTCACAGTAAACTATAGATACAGAGTAAAGGGATGAACACATTCACAGTGTCTAATTTTCGTTTGACGGTTGGGGACTAGCAGTGTTGTCACGTTCAGTACGATCATTATTTTAAACACTAGTAATCAATCAATCTGGCCATGAAATTTTCTAAAATAAAATGAAGAAATCTAAATTTAAACTGTATTTTCTAGTTGAATGTTTAATAAGTTGAAACGATTTCATGAATTCTAGAAGTCAATGTAATTAATACAGTATTAGAAATATTTACATTCCTATCTCCGAAGAAGTTGTATATATTTAGTGTTTATATCTTTACAATCTGTTTAGTATTGGATGAAAAAGAAATATTGTGTGGTGTCTTACCTGGTCCTTTGGCTCCACCAGACATAAGTCGTCCAAGTCTGAATATTACTGCTCTCTCGTACTCTTGGACGACCTGCAAAACACAATGTTCCCTTAGAATTAAAAGAAATCAGTAGAAACTATTCCAGAAAGTTAATAAACATTTCTGAAAATACTCATTTCAAATGCATAATTATTAATTATTGTTTATTACAAAAGGAAAATATAAAATAGTCTAAGCTCAAATTTATCATAAGAAAATGTGTCATTTAACAACGGTGCCAATTAATTATTTATTTTACTGTAACAATCTAAATACAAATCATTAAGCTGCATCTTTGGCAAAAACCAGTGTACTCGCAACTTGCTCTGCGTATGATTTAATTAAAGAAGTTTACAAAAACACAGAGAAGTTATTAATAAAGAATGTTATCATATAAATTGCATTTGGATTATTTTACATATGTATTAATTGAAATGTTTAATGTTCAATTTAAAATGTGTATATTTTATTTTAACAAGTATTAATAGTCATACAATATTTATTTTTAAAATATATATATTCAATTGAGTATTTTTGTAATTCTTCAAAAATTCTAATTCGAGTAAATTTTTTATTTGGAATTTCAGAGAATTAAAATTAAATTAGGTGAACCAATCTGACAAGTGACTTCAAATGGTACTTATTAGTATCTTATTTGTGGCATAATGTTTTCTAAAACATTAAAAAATTAATGAAGTGTTTAGTCAGCACGAATAACAATACAGTATTAAAAAGATTATTCAGCATTTGCCGAATAAGCACAAAAAGATAATAGATAAGACAGGTTTCGACATAAAGTACGATAGTGTTCTTTTTTTCATGAAGCAATATTAATCAAAAAGTAATAAATTTATTTCTACGCAAATACTGTAAACTTCTTAAATTTGTTTAAGACTTATCAAACAGTGTGACATACATAGTGATTAAAAAATTAATGTAGTACAGTCTCAGATACGTATCCAGACATCTTAAAAAATCTGGTGTGGTTTACACTCACGTATATTGGATACACTATACATTGTATAAAATATGAAAAATCAGTTTAATTATTTGTTTTAATGTGGCTAATATAATGGAGAAATAATTGTTTTAAATATTTGGCGAAGGTTGGACAATAATTGGACTGTTTAATGATTGTGATGCAATTTGTGAAAAGTACAGGAAACATCCATCAGCATCATTTAGAGAATCAAACTCCCAATCATACAATCAAACAAAAACACATCTGAATGCGCATAATATTGGATGATATTTGTAATCAAATCACTAACAAATAGTGATGTCATCTGATGGATTAGTAATGTGTGAATTCGACGAGGTTTTAATAGTTAATTAAAATGTTAAATTATTTTGGTCACATTAGTACATTATTATAACATTAACTACAAATTAATTACTGATATAAATAATTATTTTAATTTGCTTTAGTTTTTTTAAAGCACATTAGTTTTGTAGTTTAATTATGGGAATTGTTACGCAATTGTTTGTTAATTAATGTGTTAAATTTTAAAGCATTTTGAACTTCAAATGGATTTTGATTATTATTTTTGACTTGAAAAGTAACTTTCTTCTAATCAATTAAATAAAATGTATTTTAAGAATTTACTAAGTGTAAAGTAAACAAATAACACAAAATGGCTACCGGCAGAACTTAACAATTGCTATTTTTAGTGTCATATTCTCATTTGTAATGATCTAAGATTCATAAAATTGATATTTATTTAATTAAATGAATGCATTAAAGTTGATTAAAATTTTAAATTACTAAATCAACCAGAAAAGCTGGAAAACGGTACTTTTATGATATAAAATACATAAAAAAAAGTACCTTTTTAAAAATGAAATATTTCCAAAAATAATAAAGCATATTTCACTACTTATTAGACTAAGTACATCATATATAACGAATTCATTACAATAAATTAAATAGTGTGACTTGTAGAGTGATCCAACAATTTGGGTGCAGATCCAAGGGTATAAAGATATCATACAAAGCAAACAAAAATGAAGTCAATAATATCAAGTGTATTTGTTTTATCATCACCTTACTTAGAGAAAAGTAAAGCTAAGAATACCAAACATAATTTCAGGGTAGAAGTGCTCTGTATGCCATGCCTGGGTATGTAAAGCCGTCAAAGTCAACCAACTCAACTTGTATATGATCATTAAACTATACTTATGGTAAACCTATGATAGAGAGAGATGACCCCACACTTTGGATCCATGTCAAAATAGAGCTGAGTTTAAAAAAAACCGTAATATATTGATGAATATATAACATAAACACTTCTTTGTTATAAAAAAAGTGCTGAATGTTCCCGTTTGCTGAAGACTACTAATCTTTCAGCTGCAGTGACTCTTACATGGCTGATGTTCATATATGCGTCTTTTGAATAGTTTATATTATATGAAATTCAGCTAATTTAAAAAAATTCCCTGCTTCTAGATTTATAAAAGAAATAGCTATTTATCTCTCAGTTGGGTAACAGTTTTGATTAATTGTTATACTCACTTTAAGAATATGTTACATACTGAAGATGATTTTGGCTTTGAACGTTAGTCTAAATATAATTCCTAAAAAGTAACCAACAATGGTTACTCTAATAGGATAGGAAGCAAGCGAATAGTTTTTTTACTTTTTCTTACTAAACTCCTTTGTTTACCCAAACATGCCTTCCTCCTGGACTATTGTCCTTTCCTGCAATTTACACTCTTTTAAAACACCTCTTTTCCCTCCCACTCTTCTCAACCCCTTACCATGATGTTTCTTCATCTTGTGTTTTAGTCGGGTATTGACTCTGACGAAGACTACTTGTTACAGTTGAAAGATCTTAGTATTTTTTCCCATTTCTTATTGTAGTTTGAATATTATGTATATATATATATATATATATATATATATAAATTTAAATTACACAAAGCACGACACAGAAAAGAGAATACAAAGAAAACTTACAGAATTCAATATTTCGAACTGTTGTTCGTCATCAGGAGAGTAGACTAGTAGAGAGGACGAAGTGAGAGAGATCTCCCCACGTCGAAGAACGGAGCGCGAATGAAGAAATAAAGAGTCAACCGAAGAGAGCAGCACTAGCGTAAAAAAGGAGCTAGGCACTAAACGTCGGAGAACGGAGAAAGCAAAAACAATAGATAAAATTATAAAATTAAATATTATAAATTAAAAATTATAAAAAAGGAAATAAAAAAAAAAATAAATAAATAAAATGAAAAAAAAAATATATATATAATAAAAAAAGGGAAAAAAAATATATATATAATAATAAAATAAAAAAAAAATATATATATATGAATATGAATATATAAGTTAAAAATAAAAGGAAAAACAAATAAAAGTTAACGCTTCTGATTTAAACCGGGATCTGATCGGGGCCCCAATAACCATATGTGGGCCTCCTCAGACGCTCTTAATGTCAAACTACGGTCATCAGTGGTCACTAGCTTAATGATTTGAACAGAAAAGCAGTCATTAAAAGAAAGGTTATGGCTGTTGGCATGGATAGCTACAGGAAGCTGTTTGCGCTGACCGACCGAAGCTCTATGGTTGTTCAAACGCTCATTGAGCATTCTACATTGGTATGACTTCTACCAAGCTCAATGAGCGTTTGAACAACCATAGAGCTTCGGTCGGTCAGCGCAAACAGCTTCCTGTAGCTATCCATGCCAACAGTCATAACCTTTCTTTTAATGACTGCTTTTCTGTTCAAATCATTAAGCTAGTGACCACTGATGACCGTAGTTTGACATTAAGAGCGTCTGAGGAGGCCCACATATGGTTATTGGGGGCCCGATCAGATCCCGGTTTAAATCAGAAGCGTTAACTTTTATTTGTTTTTCCTTTTATTTTTAACTTATATATTCATATTCATATATATATATTTTTTTTTTTTATTTTATTATTATATATATATTTTTTTTCCCTTTTTTTATTATATATATATTTTTTTTTTCATTTTATTTATTTATTTTTTTTTTATTTCCTTTTTTATAATTTTTAATTTATAATTTTTAATTTTATAATTTTATCTATTGTTTTTGCTTTCTCCGTTCTCCGACGTTTAGTGCCTAGCTCCTTTTTTACGCTAGTGCTGCTCTCTTCGGTTGACTCTTTATTTCTTCATTCGCGCTCCGTTCTTCGACGTGGGGAGATCTCTCTCACTTCGTCCTCTCTACTAGTCTACTCTCCTGATGACGAACAACAGTTCGAAATATTGAATTCTGTAAGTTTTCTTTGTATTCTCTTTTCTGTGTCGTGCTTTGTGTAATATATATATATATATATATATATATATATACGAATTATACATATAAACTCTATGTATGTATGTACACTGAAACACCACAGAAATTACTATGCAGCCCGAAGTCCGTTGGCAATTATATAATGCGGCCCCCAGGTCACCAAATGTTGCTCATGACTGATGCAACATAAGACGGATTGCCCACAATTCTCCTTCCACTTTGTTGTGACTGTAAAACAGAAACGTACCTAAATTCTTCATCATAATAATTTTCATGAATTTATCAAATTGGGAAAAAATTTAGAGTTATCTATGGTTAACAACACTACAAATGAACTTAAGAAAACAAACTCATTTATAGTCAGCTTAACTGACTTATTTGAATGAGACGAACATTATTATAACACGTAGTAAAATGTTAATGACATAAAGCCCAAGTGACTTTACTCGTTTAACTAGAGTTACACTGGCCTGTGAATAAAATTAAATTTTTAAGATATCATTCTTCAATGCCTATCTTATTGAATTCCAACCTTTAATAGTGGAAAAACCAACTTATTTTCTATTCTTCAAGATAAGTAATTTTGTCCCCGAATAATTCCCAACAAAATATAAAGGTACCGTCCAAGTTGTAAAGGAGTTTATACAGCGTGTTTCCAACGCTTCCCCACCCACAGGAGTTAATCACAAACCATCGCGACGACTTGTCAACAGTAAAACGAGGTTATATAGAAAGAGGTTATATACTCGTAAGTTAAAATAGAAAGCATAAAATAGTTGATGCCTGAGATTTAAACTGCAAATTGCATTATCAACCCTAATTTATACATCACATTATCCGTTATATGGGCTATCATTTTTCAGAAAGTATAATAAAATTATAATTGGTTCTCACTGAACATGCTATTTCTTTGCAGTACACAATATGAATCATAAGCCAATTTTTATATATCGAAGCTAGCAAACCAAAGTTCTCTCTTATTTGATGAGGCGTAAAGACGGCAAATCCCTGATAAATAATTTAAACAAAATTCCTCCTTTTCTTATTTATATATCGAAATAAAATCGATAATAAGAAATTCAGAAGCGGGATTAAAATTACCAACTAGAACATCTGATCTTCGATAGAGTTTAAGTGTGAATTCACATTGACTCCCAAAAAATAGGATGGTTCTGTCAGAACAGTTAACAGATTCTTTGATTGAAAAGTTGATAGTAATTTCTTTGACCAGAATTTCTGGGAAGGTTGATGTTAGAGGAAAAAGTGAATACCTGCATACTTTTCTTGATTAAGGTTTAAGGATCTAGAACCCTTAATTGGGGTAATGCTGGCAAAACTGAAGTTCTCTTTTATTTGATGAAGTCTAACAACGGCAATCCCTGATAAATAATTTAAACAAAATTCCAATTTTTTTTATCTAAACTTATACATGTTGATAGTTTTAGTATATTTTTCTCAAGAAACAGAAAGGGAAACCATCAATTAATTTTCATACATTAATTGGTGAATCAGATATCAATGCCTGAATCAAGTAGTCAGATTTACCTTGCCCTCTTATGGTTTCACCACCATGAAGTTTTAAGAAATTAGATCCTATTCAAAGTCTTAGGTCATTATCAAAGTGTTCTATCTATACATCTCTACGTAAACTTAATAGGCTATGGGTTGTCTTAGTTGCAATTGGAGTTATTTATGAATTTCACTCTACTCTAATGCAAGCATTAAACTCGACATATCTCTTTTCAACTTAATTGTTTTAGCTCTCTCTTAAACTGTTAAATTAGCTTTTATAAGCTGTTATAAGTTGTTTTTTAACATTTTTAGCAAATACCAGAGTTAGGCTTTGACTCTAAATCTCTAACACTCTAACCTCTAAGAATTTTCAAATGCCTTAATGTGCGTTGAGTTCTTCATTGTTCTTTGCCTCGTTGTTAGATAAAAGTTCTTTTCACAATACATTTTTTTTGATGAAAACCACTTTTTAAAGTTGTTATATTCATGAATTGATTATCTATACTTGCTTTGCTACTGTAAGTCATTGCTTTGCCACAGTCATCAATATATATATATATATATATATATATATATATATATATATATATATATAAAGACTATTTATTTAATTATTAGCGAAAGGTTAAAAAAACCTTTTGGATTTGCTTTCCATTTAACACAAAACAAGAAACAATATGCTCAAACCAGAAAACAGTGTTATCCTTTCTACTGTTATCCTTTCTACTGACTATGACTATGGTAAAAAATATTCGCAAGCAAAGCTTTTTCACCCTAGAGAGTTTTGGATGAGCTTTAGTCTGCCTGCACATCAGTTAACGGAAATGAGACGTATGTAGCCGATAATGAATGATATGATAATTAACAGTATAGCAAATATTTGCATTAAACAAATGTATTCATTGTTAATGGTTTCCAGCTACTGCTCGGTAGTTTCGCACCATTTCTTTATTCTGTGTGTTATTCATCTTGAATTTTAAACTCACATAGATATATATATATATATATATATATATATATATGAGCGGCAGGAGTCGCCGCTCTGCCTTCCTGCGGGACTCTTCCGCAAATATAGAAGTGAGTTATTCCTGTGTCTATCTGTGTGCTATCTTTTTTAATTGGTTTATATATATATATATTCTAAAAAACTAAATATGAATTGAAAATAAAACACTCTCCCCAGTTAAGAGCAATGTTAGATGATATTAATCAGAAAAAAAAGGCCAAGAGTTTCTTTAAAACTCTTTATATCCAGCGGGAGGTCATCGGATAACTGAAACAGAAGGGTAAATTTTGTAATTATTCGTTAATAAAGCATTACAACGTTTGAACCGTGTTGGTTAACCGAATAGAATAAACAGAAATTCTAATAATACATAACGTGTTTTAGTAGTTGACCCCTACGGTGTTTGGATGCGACTGGAATATTTTTGTTATCTGAAACTACATCAATACATTGAATGGCGGTACCATGTAAAATATGCATGAATTCTTGAATATTCAGAAACGAGTGTTTATCTGGTATTGAAATAGAATTATTACTATTAGTTATTGTAATCTATACGTAATGTAATGACATTATAATGACGTACATATAATCTATATGTGCACTATTCACTATTATTTTTTCGCACCATGTGCTGTGCTTTTGACTATGGACTGCTTGCAAGAAAGATTACAAATCCACAGTAATATTAGCAAATTATTGCTTGACACAATTAGACTCGTAAGAATCCAAGTATATGTGTTTATGTCTTTGATATTTACTAGATTTTTGAAGTTCATTCAAAATGAATTTCATTCATTTTGGTTCATTCACTCAATTTGATGACGTCTACATATTTTGAAACAATACAAACCTTTCAAACTTACTGTTATACTGATATAACCTTATAACATAAACCTTTTTAATGTTAGAGTCGTTAAAATATT
The DNA here is from genome assembly GCA_026182355.1 of Hermatobates lingyangjiaoensis. Classification (NCBI taxonomy): domain Eukaryota; kingdom Metazoa; phylum Arthropoda; class Insecta; order Hemiptera; family Hermatobatidae; genus Hermatobates; species Hermatobates lingyangjiaoensis. The sequence continues at coordinate 233,956 of JAPFBL010000047.1, read as the reverse complement.
TAAGATATTTTTTTAAATTAATAGTTGCAAAATTTTGTGTAGCCCATTTTGCTCAAAGTCCTAGAATAATTAGAGTTAAAGGTAAATTAGAGTAAATTGTTAAATTAATTACATAATATGTAAAATATTACAACATTTCCAAATGGTAAGACTTTTTGAATGTTTGAAATATATTTGATAGGCATCCACCAACCTAAATGTAGGTAGAAATCATGAAAAATATAATTTACAAATTTTAAAACCTCATAAAAATTTAAACTTTTTTGTTCATATTTTTCGTATTTTTAGAAAATAGAACTAGTAAAAAACAAAAAATATTCCTTTATGTGTGTTGATCCAGAAAATATAAAACATAATTGTATTATTTAACATACCATACTTACATTAATGAATAGTTAAAGTATAATGAAAACATATATATTGTGAAGAACTATATATGATTTTTCCCAGGAAGATCCACTGGATATTTAAAGTAATTTATAAGAGCTGCTGAAATAGTAGATTTTGAGAGTTAGCAAGCTGGGATTTCTTAGTCAATTGTTCAAGGAGTTTGAATACAACATTTAGCTGACTTTGTTTGCCCATGTATTAATTTAATATTTACTTTCACTTAAGTTTAGAAGAAGAATAATGTATATTTTTATCTCTAAAATAAATTGGAATAATAAAAAAATGTAAAAGATGTTTACATAATATATAAATAACAGTATTAAGAGCAAAACATAACAAGTAAGAAGAAGTGGAATTGAGAAGGCAAAACAAAACTGAAAGCTTTTGAGTGAGGACATCTAAGATGAAATATTGGGGGAAGTCTCAGTCACTCCTACAAGGGATTTTATTTCTTTTGAGTGCTCTACGTCGAATATCTTCAGATCAAATTTTCCTATAGAAAGGGTGAAGGCGCCAAGCAGCTTTCTACAATTAATTCCAGTGTCAAATCATTCTACATATTCTAGAAAAATATTAAATCCTTCTATGGTTCAAATGTAAGTATGCTAACCACAATATAATCAAAATTGTGGTTTTCAATGAATTTCATTCAAATTGAAACCTGAAGTTTGCTATACTCAACTGCATTATAAGTAAAGCTAACATCAAACTCGTTGACAGTCGATTAAATAATTCCATTTATTTTAATGAAGTCATATCAATTTTGAAAGTAATAAAACACTAAATTAATGTGTTAGAAATCTGACAAAATACTGCAAAGTCAACTTATATTGTAAATTTCTGTAATATTTCCTGATCTAAAATTCGCAATTCATGATTTTTTTTTCTTTATTTCATATTTGGCAATGTTTAATATGAAAATCAATGATAGTGATCATAATAACAGGAGGTTGAAATTTTTGAACCTGTTTTGAATTTTTGAACTTGTTTGAAATTGAACTCTTTCCTTCGTAACATTATATGTAATTTAGCCAGGTCTCTTTCACGTCCTCTAATCAGCATCTTCAATATAATCTCGTTCTTTAAACTTTCTCCTGGAGCCTTTTCTTTAGATTTAATAAACTTTAATTTTTCATACGTAACTTAATAACTGTTAGCAATAAGTTTTTATAAATTTTGTTATTCCCATGTAGCATAAAGATCACAGAGTTCTTTTTACTTATCTCTTCTGTGTTGAATAGATTGGTCAAATACTAAACCGTTTATATTCATTAAATATTTCATTTCAAAATTTATTATCGTTTAATATGTTGATAAATAAATATCCATGTCAGCTGCATTTGTCATATAGGTCCAATAAAGAGTACCTTAAGTGAATATGAAGTTGGGAAGTGTGAATAATAAATATTATTATCATTCATTAATAGTGTCTAATAATAATTTATTACTATTAAATTACTTCCTTAAATTCGTAAAAGTAGTCTAGGGGCCAGGTTAGCTCAGTAGTTAAAGTACTCGCTTCTGGTCTGGTAGTCCGGGGTTCGATCTCCACCTGGTCCTTATTTATTCACGTGAAAGGTGAATATATCTGAAAACGTCCTCTCTCGGAGAGGACGTTAAGCCGTCGGTCCCAAGCCTGTACGATATCAGGTACTCGTTAAAGATCTCTACTCGAAATGCACTTTTTGCTACTCGAGTTAGGAAAAATTTAGGAGTTCCAATGTAGAATCTGTGGAATCACCGACCAAACAAAAAGCCTGTAAACGGCTGACGTTATCACTCGCTAGAGGATCGGTTTAAACAATAAAACAAATAAATAAAAAAGGAAGTCATACTTTATCTGCATTGGTAGGTTTAGAGTGTTGATACGAATTGATACACTACTGTATAATCTAGATTCTGGAACAACAAATTGGCTAATAGCGTGCTTACGTTCGCTTTTGGAATATTAGTTTCGTATTTTCATCAAACATTACTGCAAATGTGATCAGCTACTTTTCACTCATCATAATGAAATTGCAAAGAATATTAATATAACGGGTTTTTAGACAAATGTCTCATTCTAAGACAAGAGTAAGACAGCTCTTTCAAACGCTTCCAAACAATTAAAAATATCGCAGTTAACATTAGCTGCTGATAATTAGCACGAAAAGTACTTAGAACAGAGAGATCTACAAATCATATGCAGACCCTATAGAATGTTAACAGTTTACCTTGGGAACAGAAGTTCATTTGAAATAACTTCATATCAGTGTCATTGAGGGTATGGGAGAATATATTGCACATGTGAGTGTCAAGAGATGGTCTAATCGAGGAATGAGATTGATTGACACCATCAGAGAGTTCGTTACAGAAATTGTGAGTTACAGAATCACCCTGGACTTCTTAGTTACAGAAAGAAATTTGGAAAGCATATTGTTGTAATGCATTAAATCAGCAGGAACACATAGATTTATTAAAACAAAAACTTTTGAATTTATTAATAATGCTGGCGCAAAGAATAAGTAGTGTAAGCATAGGATCTTACAAGAGTCGTCGAAGTAGTTACTCAAAAATTAATAATGTAACTAGTAAAAACTGCTTAGTACCTATGTGGCTCCCTGGAATGAGATAATGTTCCATTTTGAAAAGGTTAGAAGAATTGATCAGTTGATGATGAGTTGATGATGATCAGAATTGATGAGGAGAATTGATTCTCCTCATTAATCGATGAGGAGAAGAAAGCAGATAAAAGATGGGTACAACAGCTGTGTCTAATTTTGTTTAAAAAAATCATTCCATCTCAATTTAAATTGGTAAGAAAATACTATAGTTTCAATGGAAGGATTTATAAACATGTTTAGAATACCTAACATGAATTTATTTTCTTAATTACTACTTAAGTAGAATACAATTAACTTGATACCTGCCTGGAAGAGGCGGAAACTTATGGTCAAAGTCTATCTGAAGGCAGAAAGGTAGTTTACCTTGAAGAGGATAAATCTTTTTGATACACTATACCTATAACCAATAGAACGAGGTAGAATAAAAAGTACGCTTAACTCCTTAAGGAGATTTTAAAATTCAATAAAGAAATTAAAATCTAAAGCTGATTTTAGAAATGATATTGCAAAAAGCTCAAAGGACAGATAAGAGAGTGCTGTCCATAAGTCGGATAAGTCTCAGGCCCTCAGTTTAATACTTACAGTAAAGCCTTCCTGATTGCTCTAGATCAATCAGATTTAGGGTTAAATCCATTAACATTTTTAAAAAATTGTTACACCAACAATAAAAGAAAGTAAATTATAAAAATTGATTATCCATAAGTTTGATAACACTTTACTGGACTGTATGATTTTGATGTAACTTCATCACGATGCTACATTAAAATAAAACAAAAACACCAGTAATGATTAACGAGTTTGATATTACTTCAACCTCTAATAAAGTTGAGTGTAGGCTAGCTCACATCTTCATTATCTTTTTTTTTACTTTTAAGAAATTTTGCATACACCATCATTTTTTAATCTAAGCAGTAGGAAATAACGAAATGTGACAATATAAACTAATTTAAATTACCATACTGAAATTATTGTTTATTGCAATCAATTTATATCCAATAAAATTTTTAGGTTTATTTGTAAGTTGACCAGTTAAGTTGTTGACTCATTTTCACAATTGTCTGTAAAATTGTGCGATGAGTTAATTCTAGTTTTTCCTTTTCATATTGTTTATGTAAGAAGTATTCCAGTTTGGCAGACATTTAAATAAAGTACCTTTAAGAAAAGCATTCCCTCACCTGGTAGTGTGTTATACCCTAATATATGGGACCTGTCTTTGATTCTACATTTCTTAAGATAGCTAATTCTCATTTTACAAAAGTCTAACTCTCCTGTACCATAATTTTAGAGGGTAATTTATGATTTGTCGCACCTCAAAAAAAATGTATGAATTAAAGGAAAATGTTAAAATATTCGTTTAAATTCGAGACTGTTGTATTTTTATATTTTTTTAAATTAATGCATTTTTAATGTATTTATATATAAGAACTACAAAGAGATATTCCAATTCATTATATATAAAAAGTGAACATTTCAAGCTAGAAATTATTCATTTCATTAATTATTAAAGCATTAATCAATAAAGCATTAATAATTTATTTATTATAAACTCTGGCTTAAAAGAAGAATGATTTTCAAGCTAAACTATTTATCACGGTGACATCAAATCATTAACAATGTATTTAACACAACATTAAATAATCTTAATATTCAGATACCATTCAATTCACTTCATAATCGGTTATTAGAATTTGTATATGATAATACCTGTTTTAAACAATTTCAAATGTATTAACAAATAAATTTTTAATTTATTTCTGTAACACCTTAAATTTAATGTGAATAATATAATATAGATTTTAGAATTTTTTATATTTTCATTGTAGTCCTTTGACGGAATCATATTGAACAGAGATTCCACCAAGTTCGCTATCATATTGAACTTTTTTAGCGTTTTGGAAACTTTATTTCACAAAAATTACTGTAATTTGCAAAGATGATTTTGATGAACAACTGCATGTTGTGGATTTTTAGTTGGGATTGGTTTGCATGAGAGACATTATACTCAAAGAATAGTCCTTTAGAGTTAAATGTTAGAAGACTGATTTAGTTGATCCTAAATAAGTTGATGTGGATATTAAAGAATAACAGTAAAGTGTGAACCATAAATATTATATTTGTACAGTTGAAATGTATATATATTGATATTTGAAGTGATTTAGGCAATCATACATTTTAAATATTATATTCAATTAATAAGGCATTAATGGAGCCCCAAACAGTTTTTTTTAAATACTAATTTACATTTTCAAAACTTTTTTCTAATATTTTGGATATTAAATACCTTAAATTACCTTTATATTATGCATTAATAATTTATTGAACAAAAACTTGTACAATAAAGAACATATAACGTTGAAAAAACTAATTGAAATGAATATTTTTTTTCGTTTTGACTAATACCTTTTAAAGAAGACTAATAATGCAATTTGGTCTTTAGTGATGTTTAAATGGCAGCTAAGTGTCAGCAGAGTGTGTGAACCCTAGTGACAAGCTAACTGATGGAAGCTTCGTTGCTTTTATCCATAAATCATTTGTCATCCATACACAAGTTCATCATAAAACATCAGTTATACCCATGCCAATTTCCAAACCACCTCTGTTTCTGGTCCGATATCAACTGACAATAGCTTCTGTTTACCACGAAACAGCATTTCCAACGGTGCAAACAACCATTTTTCACAACTCTGTATAACCACACCTGTCGAAAAAACACCACCCTGCTCGTTCTATTGTCTTGAAATTAAACATCAATTCAATCCATCGCGAAATAATCATTAAGAAACATATGCCACTAAAACTGATTGGATTTTGATTATTTTTTATTGAAAGTATAAAAATATGAATAATAAATATTACTGGTTATTGTTTTGAAATAATAAATGTAAAAAATTAAATTGAAATATGATATATATGTATGAAATTTAAATTGCATATCCCATAGTTTACAAAATATCACTATTACTTCCATCTATAATCTTTAATTTTACTGGCAGTGGAAAAACTTCCCACATTCACTTTAGTATTTTTATAAAGAGTAAATAAAACTGGTTTAAAAGATGTCAGTCAGCCATAACTTCTCTCCATGTTAAATTACAAATATACCTGTAGAAACATATTCGTATGTGCTCTGAAAACGATTAACTGTTCTATGTATTACCATATTGTTTATTAAACTGCTAACTACCTTTGGGTCTATCTAAATCAAATTCAGGAAGCAATAATTTTCCAAATATTCAAATGACAATTTTATTGTGTAACAACTAATTCCATTAATATATATATATATATATACAAATTAAATTCACAATAAAAACAAAAACTCACTACTTCATTTCGACTGCCTTGTCATAAGGTAGAAAGAAAAGAGTTAGTCTGAATACAAGCCACGACTAGGTGAAGTCTAATCAAATAGGCACCCAGTGTAGCCAAATACGGAGGGAGGGGAGACAAGGATGAATAAGATAAATATTAACATAAATAAATAAAAAAAATAATAAAAAATAAAAAATGAACGAAGGAAAAATAAATGAGTAAATAATAATAAAGAACAATTAACGATTGAGGTTAAGCCCAGGAACAGATTTACTTCCCGGGAGACATATAAATGCTTCCTTGAACTCTCCAAGTGACATTGGTGTTGGGATCAGGAATCTGCATAAGAACCTATACACGGAAATAGTCATTGCAACTGAGTCTGTGAAAACTGACATGAATAGCCACTATGGAACACCACTACACTTAGCGACAGAAGACCTGTGATTAGTCATATTACGAATGCTTAGCTTCACAGAAGCCTACAGCTTGTAACCATAGAAGTTACAAGAAGCACAGAAGATTTTGTGAAGAATAGAGTAGGTGCAGTTACTAAGGTAGGAATGAACAAAGGCATAACATAGTGGGAGGGTCATGATGTCCGCATTGAACCATTCCACTAGCGGTATAGGGAGGTTTGGAGAAGAGAAATGCGAAAGAAGAGTCCTGGGCTTGGGTGCCTACCAGGCGGGCCCTTATGTGGTCCATGGCAAACGATCTTCTCGTTCTCCACATAACCCGAATACCAAAAAAGGGTGCCAAACAACTCTTTGGTCGTTAATTAATTTCTTCCAGTGAAATTAACACTAAATTAAGTATAATTAGCACTAATTAAGACTTCCAGTAAAATGGAAAAAATAATTACTTCGACCAGAGCAAAATTCAGGTTTTCAAAATTGATAAAGAACACTACGAATGCAGAAAAAAGGAATAGATTGAGGAGCGTGGTAGATTGTGTTTTGCTACCAGCAAAGACGGTTTGATTGCACTCCTAAACGACAAAAATTAATTTTTTTTACAGTTTTATAGTTAATAATAACAATTACGTTATATTCAATAAGTAACTTGAACTTATGAATACATCTTGTACTTGAAGTTTATCCTATATTACGTTTATTTCAAGTTTCTCACATATTTATTCTATTTCAGATAGTAAAATTATTTTATAGGACAAATAATTGCTTGTTTATACTAAAAATAGAAAGCAACCATTTAAATGTAACTTAACATTAGACAAAGTGTACAAAAATCAACATGGAGCGATAAAGTTCAATGAATTAGGATGGATGACGGGACCTTTACGAAAGTCGACTAGGTGAAGTAATTAGATGTCTGGGAACATAACCATAGTGGGCGGAAAGTTGTCTATTTATAGCTGAGTTATTGAATATTATCCAGCAAAACAATCAATATCTTTATTGCGACTTTTGTTATCAACAAAGCATCAGATTTTGTCATACTCTCATCTCATCTATTAAGACTGTAGTCCTTGCAAGATCCAAGAACCATGGAACTGGATAATCCTTATTTATAAGTTTACTGTATATTCTTTTTATTAATGTAATCTAAATTATAACAATATTTGCTTATATTAACAAAAGCATTTTTATAATAAAAATGTCACCTTTTTAAACCACCAAACAATGAAACGTTATAGTTCCAATAATAATATTGAATTTTAATATTGGCATTAATGAATATTACATTTTTATAAAAAAATGATATCTAATAAGTATTTTGTGAATTGTGAAGTAATAACTTATTTGAAAAAAAAGGAGAGCGTTTAAATTTCATTTTAGTAAAAATAATTAATGATGATTTGTACTAAAGTATCAGTAATTTAGTGATCAGTGATTTCACTAAATCACAAATCACTAGTTTCTCAAACCCTAGAAATAAGTGCTGTGAACTAGTCATAACACCAAAGTATGAAATTTGGTATACGTGCTTGTGTACGTCTTCAATAATTATTGAATGGTTTGGGGCATAGACAATTTTTTTAATTACTGTCAACAAACTATCTGTTTAACCTTTTTTTTTCCTCTCAACGAGGTATTGAATAAAGTTAATAATTAAAATAAAATTATAATTTCATAATCATTGTTTACTCATTATTGGCATGAAGTATACAACCATGAGAAATATCAGCAAAAATAGAAATGAGGAGCCTCTGTACCTGTGTACCCGCTCGCGCTAGATGTTAGAAATTCCAAATAACATCCTCTGAACAAAGGCATATTATTTTCTTAGAACTTTTGTTGCTCAAGTTTTGATGGAAGCAAACTCAGAAGTTAACTAATATATAATTTTTAAAAGTTTTAATGTATAAGAAGCTATATTTTTGGTATTTGTAGGATCATGTTAACTGACTTACTCGTTGTGTATACGCCTCTAGAAACCCGAATTGGTATTATTAATCAGTCCTAAAAAGCTTTACGTGGATTTTTTTTTAGTTCGTGATATGGCTCAATAAGCTGGGTGCGCACTATAATACAAAAACAGGATTCATACAGATCCTGTAAACGTCTAATACAGTGCTCTTCAAAGGTTTCACCCTGGAAGGTAGCCAGGTGTGCCCCAAGATAACCAAAGATTAAATTTATATTTTAAAAATATGCATATTTTTATTATTTTTTTTTAGAAACACTAATGGTTTTTCAAGTCTGAGTTAAGTCATCGACACTTAATATTTTGTACTGGAAGGTAATTTATTTAATCTTTAATTAGCAGTGAATAATAATTTCTCTTTTCCTTTTCCTGGGGATTTAAATAATTTAATCATTTAAATAATTTGATCTCTCTTTCTAAAAGAAACTATTCTTTTTAATTTTCTATCATTTTCTATTTTCATATTTCAGGACTAAACTTGTTATATTAAAATCAGTGATGCTATATTAAGATCAGTGTTTCATAGGTGCGTCCTGAAGGAAAAAAGTATTAGAAACTCTGGTTTAATCTGTAAGAGTAAATTATTAATTAGGTATATTCAAAACACTGCAAGATTCTATCAACAAATTAGGGGTTCTGTATGTTAGAGTCATTATAAGATTATCTTTTATCCACCTGCGACAGACAAAATGACATTAAGTAATTCAGTAGCCTTTTATCTATGTTTTTATCACCCTAATAGTTTCTTATTTCAATCAATTTTTGGTGTTATTAAAACTAATACATACGAACTTTGGGAATCGTCCACTAATACCAGTGGTATAGTCTAATAATTCTTTAAAGATTTGTCAAGGTTGATTTTTAGTAAATTTCATATTTTTTAGTACATTGCAGATTAAAATGGCTTAGGGATTTTTTTTATAAATTAATTCAAACAATAGCACTGAAAAAAATACTACTTTAATAAGTAGACTTAGGGAGCCTTAGCCAATTTGAGCTAGGCAAATGGCAGTAAGCTGGTTACATTTCCACTTAGTCAGTAATTTAATTCTTCTTCCATTATTTGATTATTTAGCTAAAAAGTATTTAAAGGTAATATAATTCATTGCTGATTAGTGAAAGTGCGAAATAATTTAATTTCTAGTTATCCAGTTAAGGGAGAAATAGTGTTAAATTTAGCTACTCTAAATGAGAAGACAGCTCGGAAGTCCTAATGAGTAAAATACTATGTTGGTATAAAAAATAAACTAACTTCATTTTTTTCTATTGCATAATATATATAGATGACTAAAAATTGTGTCTCATGCGGCCATTGTTTTCTGCTCCTCTCAACCTAACCTTTCATTTGCTATACTGAATCTGAGAGCAACTTGCCAGAATTGATGATGTTTGTCCAAAATTCTCAAGTCATTGGAAACATTATAATTTTGCTTATCATTAATTTCTTTTAAAAAAAATTAACTTTAGGACTTTAATACAGAAATATTTGAGTAGACTGACGATACATGTGTATGTAATCAACCAAGATGTTCAATGACTCTTTCAACCCTACATCCCTCACTCTTTTCCTTCTCTATTTCTCCTTCGCTCACTCGTTTTCTGTTCTTACCACGATCTTTTTCCCTTCTCAGACATACACCTACATACACACATTATTTACTGTTCCCCAAAAACAGCAATAACACTAAAAATTTTTACAAAAGTAGTGTTTAATTCAAATTTGTAATCATATATCAATCTATGTAAATATGAACTCTGAGATGATGAAAAAAACTTTATTTTTGGTTGCACATAAATCTTTAAATTCCTATTACTTTATCAGTTGTTTTTAAACTTTAAGTACTCTCTAATCGTGTATTTTAATTTTACTATCGAGTAATTTTAGTAATTTTACTCTCAGGTTTATTTTAATTTTACAAGTAACTTTAAAAATATGTAAGCTGAAAAAAACACATGAGGTGTTTTAATTGTTTACGGATAACTGGTATCGTCCTTCATGAATGTCCCTTGGTATTCACCATTCCTCATGGACTAGTGAAGAATACATTAGTTATATTTTGATATAATTAGTCATCATCTGGAATAGGAAATCTAGGAAATTGGTTATCTAGGAAAATTATATTTTTCTAGAAACTTAAATAATAAATTAATAAAAAAAAAATTAATTCCAACAACTACTTTCTTTATGCTGTATTATAAACCATTCAATGACTATTGTAAATACTCATTTTGTAAACATTTTAATATTTAATTTTAAGATGGGGTTTCTAATCTTATTTATTTGTGATAAATTAGCTATTAACGAGTTTTTGATTTCAGTCAAGTTCAAAAACATTCAAAAGGTCTATCAAACAAATTAGGTTGGTCATCGGTTTGCCACTTAAGACTGCAGATTAACCATTCTTTATATCAGTCGAAATTGTTGATTTAAGAATTGATTTAATTGAATACCTTAAAGCAAACAAAGAGAGAGAAGGGCAGAGTGCAGACCACGAGGACCCAGGCAAGCGCCGTGAGGATGCTGCCGCAGACTCCTGAGTCACTGGCCTCCGCCTCTTCACCTGCAACACAGCCATCTTAGTCAAGCAAACGTTCTCTCGAGAATGTAACGCAACATAAAATCAACCAACAAATAAATGACTTATTCATGTAGTCTTCTTATCATTTTCTATTTCTATGCAAACTTCAAAGCAATGTTTATAAAACAAATAATGCAAATTGTTAATACTACTGAGGTTAGTATGATTAATATTAGAAATAAAATAAACCAGATCTACATAGAAACAGAATCCTTGAATCAGTTCTTTTCGAAGATGAGTAATGCCCGAAACCAATCGAAAAACTCTACCAAGCGTATACGAGGTAGGACGGTTCATTCTATTCTAAGAAAACAAATGAGCTCATAGAGCAAAAGGTTTTCTCGTCAAAAGGAATAATTAATTATCTTATTGGATAATTTACAATAGATCAAATATAACAATGCAAATGAGAATGTTTTCAATGTTAAAACACCAGTGAAGGTTAGGTTAGGTTAGGTTGCAGGGGCAGTTCCACAAGGTAACACACTTAGGCCGAGTATTGGCCCTTTGTGATACCACACAATGAAGATTGATTCTACACTGGGAGTCTTAAATTTTGCCTAACTCAAGTGTATTTAGAGTAGGGATCTTTAACAAGTACCTGACATCGTACAGGGACCGACAGTTTAACGTCCTTCTCCGAGGGACGACGTGCTCAGATTTATTCACCTCCCGCATGAATAAATCGAAGGCCAGGTGGGGATCGAACCCCGGTCCTATCAGTTCAGAGGCGAGCACGTAACCACTGAGCTAACCTGACCCCAAAACACCAATGAAATACGGTGTACTGTTGGTTCATTTCCCTTTTTAGAGCAACATACATATAACAGAGGCCTACGGTTTACTGAATATATACAACTTTACCAGCACTATAGCATTCAATAACAAAACTTTTTATTTGGTTATGAACCATGAAACAAATATGAAACTCAGGTATAATGAAAGAACATTTAGTTGTTTTTACTCATAAATCTTTCAATTCTTATGGAAAAGGTACTTTTTTGTTCATTATCACAGAAGGGATCCTAATTTTTTAACTACTTTTAGGAGATAAAATAAACTTGACATTTAATATTAGATATTGTCTTATCATAAATATTTATGAACTTAGAATGCCATAAAACAAACACATTAAAAATGACAACTACCAAGTTCATTCAATAACAACTCAATAAGTTATCAGAAAATAAACATCTTCATAATGCACAATATCTAAAACGTTTTGTTGTTTTCATCAAAAAGTGTATGCCTCTCAGCATATCAGACTAGGGCTGTTTTGTTAAAACCAAACAACATCCAAGCCAGGGATCATTTGTGTACACTTCGAGGACCATGGTGGAATAATCTACGGAGGGTATTATATCTAACTTAATATGAGAGGTAAGAAGAATATATTTAATTACAAGATTACATTTAAAAAAAGAACGCCATTCAAGCATATAATTTCTGATACTTTCCATGGTTTGATGGTTTTGTCATACAAAATGCTATAATCAATATATATTCACTACCATAAAGAGAAGTTAATATGAGGTGTAGATTTTCTTGCATTTATGAATATTATCAACTTTGGGTAATATTGAAATAGGAGGAATGAACTCCATAGAAAAGCTGCTATACTGTTAACAGATATCCAGTTTTTTCTATTCTAGTCTAATAGTTCATAGTATCTTTTATAATAATTTCAATCTTATAGATATACTGAAAAGCCTGCTTTTATTTTTTTTTTTTTTTGAGTATGCAAAACTGGCTAATTACTGATATATTTTTTTCCCAATGTATATTTACCTTATAACAGACAGGGGGAAGCAAGAGAAAATTAAAACTTGCTCAGAGTAAATTAGATTTCCATGATTTTTGACAAACGAAAAGATAAGTGATTCTATAAAAAAAAATTGCTGTAATATAATTCTGAGTAACATAATTTCAAAAAAAGGTCAAAATGTATAACATAATTCAAAATTGAATTCATTATTTGAAAAGTTATTAATAAAGTTATCTTACATGTAAACCAGAGATTGAGAATTGTTGACAACATTGTAATACACACTCATGAATGATAAACAAAATGAAATTGTTTATTTCATATCAAAGCAACATTATATTTACTCTCTTTGTATGCTTGGATTCCGTAATTATGTGCAAAACAATATTATTAAGTGTTCCGGAGATACAATATACATGTATTGTTTTCAAAGAGTTATTTTATTTCTATTAATTTATAAACAAATTACGTTAATGAAAATTTCATTAAAAGTTGTATAAATTGTTTTATTGTAGCTTTATTATTATATTTAGCATGTAGAATATAAATATAAATTTATTGTTCATTTTTATTTTTTCAATTCATCTCATTCTTAATTTATGAGAATCATCATTGAAATGTTTAAATACTGTTAATAATCAATTAAAATGATATTTAGTGAATATGGTGTTTGATTTTGACTCCAAGACAGCAACAGCCTTAGATTTTGACTGTACACATTCATAATTTCACCAGAGAAGGAATAACGAAGCTTTCAAATTTTTAAAAGAACAGAAAAAATTTTTTTTTAAATAAAATGTTAACATTTTGAGTTATGATTGCATGTGAATTTCAAGCTTTTGGGGAGATGAAAATTATTATTTTGTTAACCAGTTTGATATTTTTCACAAATAGCAACGTTGAGTGTAGGTTACTCCAAATTGTTTATGTAGCAATTATCCAAACTGTAATTTCTGTTACGCTAATAATGCAGAATCTGTATCGCAGGGAGCTAGAATCTCCGATCAAATCCGTATGTCAATGCATGACATTTGCCTTTAAGAGACAAAAGATTTTCACAATATTGTATCTAAAACCAATAGAAGTAAAAGATACCTTTCTGAGGTTAATTATAAAGTTCATTAAAAAAAACTTAAAATCTAAAGTTGTCTTTAGAAACTTCAGAAGGATGTAGAATAAAAAAGATAGGCAGTGATGCGTAAGAGTCCGACGAGACTCAACCTCAGGCTGTCGCTTTCATAACAATATATCAGGTCCTTCTAAGTCAATAACATCAAGTTTGCTTCACTAATCAAATAGATTTAACCCATTGAAACATGAAATCATTAAAACTGATCAACCATCAATATTTTGACAATACTTGCTACAGAATTTTGATATTGCGTTAACACTATAGCCACATTAAAATAAAACAAAAAATCGATGGTTTTTAATAGTTGGTTGTCAACGAGTATTTCAATTATTTACTTATAGTAAAGTTTTGTGACTTATATTTATATTTCTTTGGCTTTTTGGGAACTTAAGGATAGAATAGTGTTTTTACCACTCTTTCTGAACTGATAAATTAAAAAAAATAATATCGTTACATAATGTGATCAGATTTTAGTTGATAATTGTTAAATCAAGGTCAAAACCCACTTTCAATTTCATGTATTTGGGTTTACAAAATCATTTCTATGATTGTGAAAAGTTTATCGTTTTTTTGACCCTGAATTGAATAAATTAAGTAAAGTTGTTTTGCTTTTTTTTCAGTTTCAAAGTGTGCGTTAAATATGAAAATATTTTGACTAAGCATTCATTCCATTCTTCATTCTACATTCACTAACTAAGTGGAAACTTTATTTCATTTTTTTTTTTACATGGATTACTTAGATTTGACTTATGCTAAATATTAAAGGTAATTGTCAATGAAACATAAAGCGAGGGGACATTGTCGACAGTCGATGATAAAGACATATTGATTTCACGTGAACCTTGTTAATATTTCAAACTCAGCACGGTACGCGACTTCACCCTTTAAATATACATGTCACTTCTGTTCACTAAACCCCTCTACTCTATCACTGCCTACATACAAAAACCAGCAATGTCAAGAAATAAAGTAACAAATATATATATAAACATTGTGAACATTGATTTTTGTAGCAACAAATAACTTTACCATTTTCTAGTAAAACATATTAAGTGTCACGATTTAAAGCATATTGAGAAATATTACGTAAAACGTCTGTAAATAGGTGAAGACACTGAAACGAAACAAATCCTGTTGGTTGGTTTTTTAATCCTGTATAAAAAAAAATTGAAAACGGTATTTGGGAAACGTACCAGTAGGAAAATAAACAAATTATCTAATGATATGCATGAATGAAGGTCTCTTTCCGAATTATATATATACGTAACAAAATTTCACAATAAGCACGTGACATAAAAATCAGCATCTAAACTCACGTAAGAAATCAGATAAATAAGTAATTGGTAAATAATAAGTGGTCTTCGCAAAACACTAACTAAATGCACTATGACCTATTGTTTAGATCTATATATATCTCTTTAGATCTATGATCTATAGTTTTGAATGAATAATCTTAGTCATTTTTCTAATTTTTTACTGTGGTTTAGAAATTTGTACGTAGAAACATATATTGTTATATATATGCATGTAAGAAAAAGCACGAACATGTTAATGTTTAATAAACATTAAATATTTAATAGACATAATGTTATGTTAATAAAATAAACAAAATGTTCTTACTTTTTTCTTTCCATTATTGAGTTAATAGTCTTGTTTGTTCTTTCCATTATCTTTATATATATATAAGCTAAACGAAAGTTGATCCAGCCAGAACAGATTACATTAAAAAAAAACTGTGAAACATAGAAAGAAACATAACAGACTTATTTTTCAATATTTTGACCGTTATGGTGGATAAAATTGTAAAAAATAAGTCTTATGTTTCTTTTTACGTGTCACAGGTCGTTTTAGTATATCTATAAAGATTTCACATAAACACGTGAAATAACAATCAATGATCAAACTACAATATGAAATAGGAAAAAGAGACTAAAATCATGTTTCATGAATCTAAAATCTAAAATTATGGATTTAAAATATGTTAATATTTTAACTATTTGGCACAATGACTGAGTTGGGTTTTTGACCCTGACAAGACCGCTTTTACGATTGAAAGATCTTAGTCCAGTTTTCCCATTTCATATTGTGGTTTGATAATTGATATAATATATATATATATATATATATATATATATATATTATATATAACTGTCGTATTCTCACTGTACCTCGTTGGTAAAGATATATCTTCCTATCTTCCTGAGGAAACATTGAAAATAAGTCTTAGTGTTTAGTTTTCATTCTCTTGCTTCAAAGATCAGGTAAATCATTTAAAACTGGTAGTTAATGCAGAGAAAATAGAAAAATAGACAGTAAATAAATTTCTTTTTCAAGGATGGGATTAAAAGACTACTTGAAATCTATACCTTTGACGCTCATTCAGGGAATACTGCATATCCCCAATGATTTTAAATTGGCTGTCCTAAATTTATCCTAGTTCATGTGGATTTAGAGCAGGGTCTTTTACGAGTAGCTTATATGGTGTAGTCTCGGAACTGACTGCTTATCAACTTCAACGAGAAATGATAGGTTCAAATTTTTTCACGTGGGAGGCGAAAAAACCGAGGACCAAAGTGAAAACCTGAATCTACTAGTGGGAAAGCCACTCGGCTTCCTGGGATATAAACATCTTCTTACTTGATGATGGAGAGAAAAACATAAAGCAGAGTCAAAAACCCAACTAAAACACAAGATGTAAAACATCAAGGCAATTTTGTTATTTCATGTATTTATTATATATACATAAAGTTCAAAATCGAAGAATAGTAACCCTCTGAAAACCTCAAATTTTCGGAAAATCAGTCTTCAGGAGAAAAGAGAGAGAGCTACCAAGCACGTTATGTTTCCTTTTCCGTACCACTGTATTTCCAGCCTGCTTACTTTCTTCTTTTCTTTTCTCCTGAAGACGTACTTTCCAAAAATTGGAATTAGTAAGTGAATTGCTTTGTGTCCTACTCTTTTCCGATTTTGAACTGAGTTTGAATCATCTGTCCGATTTTATATTGTATATATATAAACTAGAATTTTCAAAAGAACACACAGAAAGAAAATCAGTGAACTCACTACTATATTTCGATGTCCTCGTCGTCAGGAATAGATGTGAATCGCCCCAAAGGCTGATAACGACTAGCTTGGCGTACAAACTGAAGCACTCAAACAGTGTAGCCAACTTTCGGAGGAAAGGGAGACAAGGAAGATAAAGAAATAAAAGCGAAATAAAAATTAAATGAATGAAAACATTTAACTAGAACAAAATTAAAAGCTAATAGCAACTTATAGAAAAAATAAATAAAATAAATTAAATTAAAAAATAAATAAAGGTACAATCAACGATTGAAGTTAAGCCCAGGAGCAGATCTACCACCCAGAAGCTTCTTCTGAAGCTCTCAGAGTGACTTTCGAATTAGTCTCATCAATCTGCCTTAGGACCTGTACACGGAAACAGCCATTGAAACTGAGTCCCTGAGAACCGCCATGAGTAGCAATGGGAGGTCACTGCGTTTGCCAACGGACGACCTGTGATTATTCATACGCAGGCTTAGCTTGGTTGAAGCTAAACTCACATAAAAGGAATCACACTGGGTGCAATCCAAACGGTAAACGTAGTTACCAGAGGTACACGAAATATAGTAGTGAGTTCAGTGTTTTCATTTCCCTGTGTTCATTTGAAAATTCTCGTTTATTCAGTTCGAAGAATCGTTTCAACTAATTGGTTATATATATAGTATTTTAAGTTTGTTGAGGTAAGGTATTCAAAATGAACTTCTCCTACGCCAACGTTTCGATGTGTTCATACATCATCATCAGGGCTACAAAACAAGACAAAGCTATAATTTTTCAACAACTATATCAAATTCAATATGGACTTACTATGCTAACAATAACAATTTAAAAATACTTGTTTATAAATAAAATGAGTATATACTTTTTCCTTTTATATTCTGTAATATATAATTAAACTGTTTTGGATTACCTTGTTATTCTGTAATATATAGACACTGTTTCGGATTATCTTATCAAGGCGTCTAATTTTGGACATTACAAAGCCTTATCTTGTTTTGTAGCCCTAATGATGTATAATTACATTGAAACGTTAGTGTAATAAGTGGAAATTCATTTCGAAGACCTAAGCCTGAAAAAGCTTAACCAATACTTTGTTGAATGAAGAGGTCAAGAACAATTTGTGTATGCATATAGTGTAGCGATAATTTATTTTACTTTAAGCATACATTTATATTGTTCAAAATATTCATTATGTTATGAATAATAAATTTTTTACATCTTATTAGTTGCCACTTGCAGAAAAAGAATTAATGCAGTGGCCGTCTATTGGTTTCCAGGGAGAAAACAATTCTCAAGGAAAGGTATATTTTGAAATAAAGCAAAGCTGTTTTGTTTGAATAAATGACTTTCACGGCTTCTATTTGGCATCAATCCAACGACATTACCACCGACAGGGTTTTTTCATTATTTCACATTAAAGAAAATAATAAAACATTTAAGAAATAAAATAAATATTTTCTGTTAGTATTTATCATCTAAAGAGGGCCATTTGATTTCAATTTCATTCAAACTGAAATTAATTTGATTTTCTTAATTTTTTCCATCCAATATAACAATATTTTAAATAAGAAAACATGGTTCTAATTATTCATAAAAATGTAAGGCAACACTGTATGGGTAATTAATGGATTACTTATATACTCACGGATTAAACACAATTGACATTATCAAAATACAGATATTTATTCATACAAGTTTTATTAAATAATTGTAATGTACAATGATATATATACACAGGGTGTCCATAAAGTCCGTGTGCGTTTTAAAAAAATATACCCTTATTTGTAGCTGGGATAAAAATGATCTGTAAAAAGGATTAGAAAGAAGTAAATCTATATTTTTTAAAGTTTTATTGAAATTTTATCCACATAACCTCCATGATGTGGTAACCTCTTCTAAACAACTCTAAATCACGAATTTCCTAACAGATGAATCGGAAGAGGTGAACCATCTTCACGCCAGACTTGACTCCATTAGATTTTTCTTATAAGGGTATGTGAAAACAACTGTGTATGCATCTAAATCTTGTTCATTTGAAGATTTGAAAGCTAAAATAACTAATAAGATTTTACGGATTATTGTAAATCAGTTGGCGCATGTTTTCCGTAAACTGCAAAAGCGTATTACCCTCTATATTGAATAATGGAGGATTGTGGAAACTAAAAATTATTTTTAGAATAAAACCTTAAAAAATGTAGGTTTACTTCTTCTAATCTTTTTTTACAGATTATTTCTATCGTAAATACGAAAAAAGATATAATTTTTTAATCTGCACATGGACTTTATGAACACCCTATATATATATATATATATATATATATATATATATATATATATATATATTACTAGCCGTTGCGTCTACAACGTGCTTGGTATCTCTTTCTCTTTTCCCTACTTCATATAACTCTATTTTGAAGCCTCTTTTTAGCTGAGTTTTAAATTGTTGGATTGGAGCAGAATTGAGTTTTGCTTCAAAGCATTGGAAGAGTAGTTATTATGATTTCGTTTAGTATTATGAGCTTTGTGTACTAACCAGGTATAACAATAACATTTTCACTCCCTATCATTTCATATCATGAAATGCAAGCATGTTATCGCGTCATACAGAAATTTAAGGCAATTGTGATTTGAGTTAAAAATATTCAGAAGAGGTTATGTTTCACCTTTTTTAATAATTAAAAAGAAATTATCAACAACAATTTTAATGAATTTAACTTAATTGCCTAGTTCACTATTGCAGTAGCTTATTAACAGTATGTAATTGAAATATCTAACTTCTTTATTAGATTTAAAAAAGAGAGAAATTTAGTATCGATTCAACAGCTAAATCTAATTGAACGTTACCATTAAGTAAAATCTAGAGACATCAAAAATAAATTGTTTATTTATAACCTTTCAATAAAATTTATTGAAAATTGCTTATTATTAATTGAAAAATTTAAAAGCAAATTGTTTTGTACTGGTTAATTACCTATTTTGTTTATTTATTTCTGCATACACATTGTGATTTGGTATATATTAAACAAACAAGCATTTTCCTAATAACTCGGTTTAAACAACACAAATACTTTATAAGAAGATAAGAAAAGTCTGGAACTTTTTCAGAATATCATGAAAAAGAATATACGATAAATTGGTAAAGCTCTAAGGAATTGATGTTTAATCCTCAGACTTCGAAAGGAACATTGTTTAGGGAATGTTCACTAATTAAAAATCATATTAAAATCTGATCAAGTGGATCTCAGGCCTTTTAAGTTAGATAATGTTTTAATTAAATTTTTAAACAAATTAGACCCCTTGCTAACTTGCAACATTTAATATGAACTCTGGTTCTACTATTAATTCTGCCCCTGTAACCCAGTGTTTGTTTATATTTTAGTTCATTTCTTTTGTATTTTGTACATTACTGCCAAACTTTATTGTTTTTATTTCTGTTTATTTATTCTTATTTTTTTTAAATATATTTACTGACTGATAGGGAAACTATTACTTTCCCATAGTTTCCCTATAATCTCTGTTTAACATTCTGTTATTTACTTTTCACCTATAACGTCTCTTTAATCTTACTCTGTGATTATATAAAATGAAAAGCATTGAGTATTTCTGTTCTTCCTTCATTCCTTGCCTTTTTTATATTAATCCGAATAAATGAAAAATTAATTTTTCAAATCGTCAGCAATGAGAGTTTGCTTTGAGCTTAGGGAAAGTGACCGAATCACGATCCATTTATTTCTATAAATATATTATTAATGAATGGGGTTCTGTTTTTTTTTTTTTTTTTTTTTTTTTTTTGATGGGTCAGAAACTAAAATCTCATTTTGACCTAAAATCGACCATCAGTTTTTTCATCATAAAAAAGAATCTCAACAATAAACAAAAAACACAACTTATTAGATAATATACCCCTCAAAATAATAAAAACGTTTATGGTTGCGATTATAACAAAATAAATATTATCTTGTTATAAATACTATTAAAAAGAAGCATTCAAGGAAAGTTCTCTTACTCCAATTACGATGAATCCGTCTGAGACCAGACTAATGGAAGGTAAAGTTAATGTTGCTGAATTCGTGCACTATTGATGTTTCCGATTGCTCTTTAGTGTTCCATCCATCCTAAACTATTCAATTGAATGCACATAAGGTTCACTGATATTCACTAAAATTATAATCATGCTAAGGAAATACTTCACTTTCACTGATGTATACTTGATATCGCCAAATAGTATTAATAATTAAATTATTAAGGATATTTAATAATTAAATGTTACACCCATGATATTGCCCCTGTTGACACAGATATAGTGGTCCATGTATAGCGATTCTTAGTCTAGCATCTAGAAAAATATCTACTCTAATACATCTTTTCTCAAAAAAACTTATATTTTTCTTCAAACATGATATAAATATTTTACAGCATAAGAAATAAATATTTCGGCTGAGTTTCATTGTTTTTAATCACAGCTTAGCGTTAAAAAACGATTTCCTGAAATCATGAAGTCCACCATAAGACACTTAATGTAGTTGTGGAAAAATTCCTTAATTCATCCTCAAATAATCTGCTGTTTTTAGTATAATTTCATTTTGATCCGACGAACGGTTTGGCTAGTGACCTCCTTTCAGGCTTTCAGATTCAATGATGAGTAGAAATTGTTTCAATTTACTGAATTAATATCTTCTCAGTTGTTTTAAAATGTCAAATTCTTTTTTCGTTAATTGCTTCTGTAATTATCATAATAAAGACAAAATTTCAAAAATCTAGACTCAGAAGTTTAGGAGAAAAAATGATTAAAAACACATTTTGTTTTATACAAAAGTGACTTTCTCATCATGCCACATTGGCCCCAAACGATCAACCCGTTGATTATTTTAAAATGAAGTTCATTATTTAATATATGAATTTGATCAATGAAAGAGTGTGGGGTACAACGTTCTCACAATTTTTGAATACACACAGACCCATTTGCACACATACACACACACACACACAGACGCACACACACACACACACACACACACACACACACACACACACACACACACACACACACACACACACACAAACACAAACACACACACACACACACACACACACACAAATATAATCGAAATAATGTTAAAAAGGATTTTGGTCACCTCAAAACTTGTAAATTCGCCAAAATCTGTAAATCAGAATTTTTCATGAAGACGGTACTTTACTACTAGAAGGTAATACCTGAATGGAACTGAATATCAACATACATTTGTTTTCAGTCTTATGATGAAAGTTTAAAATATATTCATTTTGATGATGGATATAGATGCCCATCTTATTGTTTTATAATTAAAAATCTGCTTAAAATGGAAATAGTTTGCTATCAAATTAAAGGCAGGATTCAATCTTGATGGATAATTCATATGGTTTAACTTCTAACTAGTACATATGAATTAAGTTGTAAACATTTTTTTAAGCACGGTTTTATTCGTGTCAAATAAGTTATAAAAAAAAAGTTAGTATTTTTATACTATATATATTTTTTAAGAACCAAATTTAAAAAAAAATCTAAAAGAAAGTTTAATCATAAATTTATTACGTATTAAAAGTTAGAAAACTTTACATTGTTAACTGAATTATATAAAAACTTGGGAAGCTTTCCTTGAGAAACTTGTGTTTACGTGCTCATGCTACCTTCTCCACGACTTTAATAAGAGAGTAGTTAGTCACTATCATGCCTCGCCCAGACAATCATAGGAAGACTGGTTAGTTATCAATACATTAACATAAATGAAGATAGAATTGATTTTGTTTTGCAAGAATAATAATAAAATGAGCAGTATTTAATTTCTTTTTGTGTGTGTGATTAGGTTATGTATTATTTTTTGTAAAAAAAAACATCAGAAATCATCTTTTTAAATCATGAACTAAAACTTCAAAATATACGACCAAATTTGAAACAAAAAGATATATTTATAATATTTTTAAGTATATATTCAGAAACAATTTCGAGTGGGCTAAACTCAACTTTGCTATAAGTAAAAAAAAAATGAAACAGTTCGTCAATTAATTGAAATTCGGCGTTACTTTAATGTAGCCATTGTATAGACGAAATATAGAAATCTTTGGCAAAAGTATAAATCAAATTTATAAATAATTAATTTAAATGATGAACACAGGGAGACATGTGACAAGTTTTGTCTACACTGTCCTCGACGAAAACAAGAATACATAGAAGACAATGAAAATACTGTAGTTCTCATGAGGTATGGAATAGTATCAAATTATAAAGCAGTTTCAAGTGGAAAACACGGCAATTCTTAGGAAAGAACAGAAATATCAGCAAGGAAAACCACCACATTGGTGAAAATGGGAGGGGGTTATTGATAGTTTAGCTCAGCTAGAAGCCCAGTATGCGTGCATAACTGCATTTATCCTAAAATAGGAACAGTGGTCACTGTTTCAGTTCTGGTGGATCTTAAACTTACACCGATTTTTCTTGCGTTAGTTTCTTGCAATTTATTCTATGGTTCCTGGATTAATACATCTATACATTTGTTCTGATTCACTGAATTCAAAGATGTGTTACCCAAAGTTCTTTCTGAAATATAGAGAAGTCCGAAGTAATATTCCGATGTCAGCTCACAAAATATTCGTATTCCGACAATACTTAAATCAACATGTTAAGTTCATTGAACCACTGGAGAAATGGCTTAAATTAAACATCTGTTTTATCATAACGTAACAGAATATATTTAGTCGCTATTGTTTATATAGGCGCTATAGAATATAGGCTCCAGTATATTCTACTTAAAGGAAAAAAAAATTATCTCATCATTTAACAACAAATAATTTTAAATAGTGCCAAATGCACCAGATCCAATCGAACCTTATTCGATGTTATATTTATCATTTGTTCCACACTTTCTTGTAATACCATGTGATCTGCCAAAATGGATAAAAATATTTTTTGAATCATATGAAAGGATAGTAGTGTCATGTGAAGACCACAAGCACGTAGACAGCAAAGTCCACAATGTGACCACCAGTCTGGCTGATAACATCGTTACTTGTCATTTAGAAGCAAACTAATTGGCTTTTTCTCTCTTCGCAGCAATGTCACTCTCAAACACCCTTTGTCCATCCCATAACGCTAAATCACATTCTTCACTTATATTCCTAATTCTGTATTCTTTCTTCTTGTAACAACATTATTCGATTTTATGACTCTTTTCTACTATCAATCCATAATTTCATATACAATCATTATAATTAATTTTTTCTCATATATAGAGATTGTTGGTGCGCTGTGAATTAATTTCATAATTCACAGGTTCCATTTTAGCAGAACTGAAGTTGAGTGTTATGTGCCCTCTGGAAAACATGCTGGACGCTTGAGACTATCATAGCGTTTTTGCATGAGTTGGTACTTGCATAATACTCTCCCTCTCTCTCTCTCTCTCTCTCTCTCTCTCTCTCTCTCTCTCTCTCTCTCTCTCTCTCTCTCTCTCACTCTCTTTCACACACACACACACATATATATATATACTCAATCTCACTCCCTTTCCTCTAGGATCTTCAAAATCAAATGTCGCATCTTGAATCAATCTGAACGCGTCAAGTCTGAAATGTGTATATTTGATCTAACTTCTATGCATAGAACCTTAAGTAATTTAAACTTTCATAACTTATTGTGTTAAATATTAGTTAATTTCATTTTTACAGATTGCTATTTGGCTGGAGTATAGTAAATAAGTCCGTGAGATCTCATTTAATGTTACCTCAATCTAATTGCATAACAGTATTGCACTAGTTTATTAACTTGATTTATTTATACTTTATATATTTATTGTGATAACTATCAGTGACATTTTTGATATGAGTCTTATCACATCAAATTACTATCCTGATATATTATTTTGATTTTTTTCTATATTTGATAGTTTATTGTGTTAAACAACAGCCACACTTAATTATTAAATCTTCTTGGTTAGCGTAATAAAATAAATCAGCAAAATCACCTGGTATTATTGGAATCAAATATTATAAACATATTTTTCTGAAGTAATAACTTGATTTATTTCTTTGATAATTTATTGTTTTCACTATTAGTCATATTAAATGAATGAATATTTCAATTCACTAGGGAGTCATAAATTAATCAGAGTGTGAATATATTTTGTGTTTTACAATTGTAATAATATCATATAAGCACTGAGTTAGTAGTAGTGTTGTTATTTGTTGTCAGCGCTTATTGTTCTCAGGATAGAACCCGAATAGATAAACAGCCGTGGTAACAGTATCCCTCACAATGGAAAACTATTCTAATTTAATTACAAATTTTGGCCTAAAAACGTGCCCTAGCTAACGCCGACATATTTATTTTAGAAATTATCAATAATTAAGGTCAATACCACTTATGACATCTAGAAAAGAAAATGCCAAACGCATTCATCTCTATAATGGTCTTTTTAAGCAAAGTTTGTGAGAACTCGAGGGCGTGCCAGAGTAAATGGCACCATGGAGACCGACAACAGCTTTTTTTTTTTTTTTTTTTTGCAAGGAGGTCAACACAAGTCATTGATCTTTAGACTTCCTTAGAAATTTATCTACTTGAAGCGTTACCCAAAACTCATTGACTTAACAGCAATCAACATGGACTTATACTCCTAATGGACAGAGAACTTTATTTCCTTGATAAATCTTAGTAATGAACAAGACAATTTCTACATATTTAAAGCACTCGATAAGAAACCAATACATCAAAATTAATGAACCATTTACATACATAGAGTTTTAAAACAGGATACTATATTTCATGTATTTATGTTAATGTGTCCAAGAAACATGGCTCAAAAAAAAATCTGAATATTGAAACATATTTTTTAAATTTTCAGTATTTCTAAAAATAGAATAATTAACATAATGAAAATTGCATGGATAGAATACTTAGAGGTCATATGGCCAATATTGTAAACATAATTACTCTCAATGTCCACATATGTTCATATAAAGTACATTGTTTATGTTTGTGTGTGTGTCCTTACTACATATACAAGGTGCCAAGGTCAATCTGTCATGAATATTTTTGTTAGTTTAGCTCATGAGTTACTCAAAACAGGTGGTAAAACAATTTTTTTTTCGATTTCTAAAGCAATAATATAGTTAGTAAGCAATGATAATTAGATATGAATGTACACCATAGAGTCAAGAGTTAGTGTCAAGAATATACGACTTCAAAATAAGCAAAGTGGAAACTTTCAATTCCCACACTCGCTTTAGAATTAATAATTCAATGAATAAGAATGATCAGTACTGCTCCGAGATCTGATCGATTGCTTTTTTTTTTCTAATAAGATGACTTGTTTTGAATTGAATCGTCAATCATCACAACTTAATGTGAATTGTACAATGGAATTAATCATTCTCTAAGTTGATTTAACAGAACACCTCCTTTAATTCTATCAAATGATTTGATTATTAATATATTTCAGTAATTTTAAAAATCTAGCTTTTTAGTTACCATTGAATCACATGACTTAAATTTTACTAATATTTTAGTTTTTCTTTCATTTTTTATCACAATAATTGAAAAAAAGTGGCCTTCTAACCGTTTATTAGTTGTTTTTAAGGAATGTTTCAATCTATTTTCATTATAAACCAAAATGTAAAATACCCATATTGAAATAAATCACTCATTTAATTGATTGTTCTTTATTTCTATTTATGATTTTACTAAATTGAAGTTCAGTATAGACAATCCAGATTTTTTTATTATAAAGCAATTAACACACCGACTTGATTATCAGGTGAATACGTATAACAAACATTTAACACCATAAAAAAGAAAAAGAAAACAAATACATAGTTTGCTGAGTGTTATGACAGTATATAAATATATACTCGTACAGTCAATATTATTATTATTCTATTAATATCATTTTACTATTCTGTCATATTAATAATAACAATGATTATTATTACAGATTAATAGGAATTCTGTAATTCAATTTTTCTTTCATTCAATCATAAATTCTAAGTAGCCTCTAATAGAATTACAATTCTATTTTAGGTGCTGATGAAAAAGTTAGTTACAAAAAAGAATAGAATCTATGGTTTTTTTACCAAATTCTGTACGTTGTTTCATGAAACGAAAAATGTTGGCAGTCCTATATTTTTGATAACTCAAGTGCATTTAGAGTAGAGATATGTAACGTAGAGGCCCATGACCGAGTCCGAGGATGACGTGATACCATAGTTCCCTCTCCCCTCCGCGTTAATGAATTGAGGGAGCACCGTATCTAATAGTCTATTGGCGAGAACGGAAGCAACTGGGCTACCCTTGCCCAAAATATATATATACATATATTAAAATATATATATTTATATAGGTCTATTAAAATACAATATAAAAAGAACAAAAAATTCAAGAGAAAAGTGGGAAAAGTTCTAAGGTCTTTAATGACTGTTTGGCGTCAAACAACGAGTTAATAAAGTTTAGTGCAGACAAAGAAATATAGAAAAATTAACAACACACACTTACAGTCTCTAATTTTTGGTTTGAAACGTCTTCAGGAGAGATAAGAGAGGGAAACCAAGGTTGGTCTCCAACCGCCTCTGCACCAGTGCACTTGGTTTCCCTCTCTTATCTCTCCTGAAGACGTCCAAACCGAACATTAGAGAGTGTGTGTTTTTAATTTTTCTATTTTTATTACTGTACATTGAACTTTGTTTGTCCGTTTCGAATCGTATTTTCATAGAATATATATATATATATATTGTTATAAATTATGCCAATTTTTATTCTTGTCCTTTTGCGAGTAAATTTTTCTGACTTTCTGAATATGGCTTTTTCAAACATGTTTGAATGAAGGTTTGCTCCCAAAGTACACAGATAGATATATATATATATATATATATATATATATATATATACCTTGTAATTGTACATATGCAAGTCCTCAGTTTTCAAGAAAACTTATGGAAATAATCATTTTAATAAATATAGTTAACGGCTTATTCCACTGTGGTTAGTAATATTGAAATTAGTAGTAATATTGAGCGTTATCCTCGTATAATATCTGGAGTGCTCAACCATTTTACATCGTCAGGAGCTTGTGTAGGTTACCAGAAACACGAAATCCGCAATCCGTTGCTCTTTAAGATGGAAAGCAGAAGGATTCAAACCGGTTGAGCTCTCCAATTATTATCCTAAGTATTCTCCAAATATGACGGAAAATATTACTACTAATTCCATTTTAATAGAACTGAGTGAAGTAAAGTTTATTTAGATTTATCAAAGTTGTACTATAAACATAAAAAGTAGGAAGCACATAATAATTAAATGTTATCTTTAAATTAAGGGCAATAGAATTTATGAATTAAATCCTTCATAACAGGAATGTAATGTTTAATTGATAGAATAAATATATAAAGAATGGGCTATTATTCAAATGAACTTATTTTCTTCTTGTCTCTTTGTAGCCGTTATGTAAATAATTTACTATTTTTAGTACTTCTGTTTACCAATTGTCTGAAAATAGTTCAGACCTTTTATCTGATTGCATTTAATGATTTTCTTCTTCTCCCTCCCACCCTCGTCTTAGAATATCTAATTTCAATTTATATTCAAAACAAATATATGATATAAGATTTCTCGTTTATAATCACAGTCAGATAAGGATCAGTAACAAAGACATAAATATAACAGTATAATATTATATAAACTATGTTTTAAACAACACAAACAGAAACACATAGTTGGCATAAATGACATCAGTTACTATCAAACAATTACCATTTTTTATCATCAAGTCAATGAATTTATATTAAATGGTAATTAACCAATTAAGGATAAACGGAGTGATAAATACCAAAAAAAAAACCTAATTATAGAGATCTCATATCTTCAAGAGAAAAAACAGTATCTATAATGATAAAAGTAAACCAACTTTACAAAGCTCTCGTGGGAATTTACGAGTATCTATATAATAGAAAAACAAAAAAGTAAAGAAAAAAGAACATAACTAAAAAAAATTGTTCACTAAAAAATGTAAACAAATAAAATATGGCCTAAAATAAAAATTTGAATTGGCCTATACTTTACTATAAATAAACTAAAATAAATAATATTTACTATTTATTTATTATATATATATATATATATATATATATATATATATATATATATATAATATAGTAAACAAATATATATATTATATAGTAAATATATATTTATTTACTATAAATAAACTAATAAATAAATATAAATAACATCAAACTTGTTAACAACAAATTGATGTTTTGCTTTATTTAATGTGGCTCTCTATATATTTAAATTAATATGTTTAATTTCTTCACATGTGGCTATAATCATTTTAGAACTTATCAGAAACGTGAAATCATTCTCAATTGGAAATGTTATTAAAATGATGAAACTAGGGGCCTGAATCGCACTGCACTCGTGCACTCCGCAACCATACCCTCATATTGTACATTCCATTGTTGTGGCTAAAATCAACATAAGTTTTTAAGTTAATGTACATAAAAATGCATAAATCCCTCTACTTTAGCAGTAGACTTGGAAAAAATATTATCCATTCAATGATGATTGAGCTATGTACAGAGCAAATGTAATCACAGGCTTCTCCTCTTGTAGTCAGAGAGTTTGCATTCACCGTATGAAGTAAAATACAGCCTTTATTCATAGTAGTTAAGTGAAAAAATTTTTAATAGACGTTCTGCAAGTGTATTTTTAAGTTTTCTACTAAAAGATATATTACATTTTAAAAATGTAAGTTCATTTGGAATGAACTTTTTAAACCAAATTAGAAACAGGTTGTTCCTTTTAAGTGTTTACTACTTGATCTATATGTCACATCCACTCTTCTAAAATTTTAGGTTTGGTGTAAAAATGCTCCAACCTGCCGGATGCTTGTATACTACTCATGTACTTACTCATTTCCGGGTATCTCTTTATTTCCAGTACTCACATGAAAATGCAATTATTTAAGCTGTTTTCATTATATCAAATTAGAGCCCTTCTATTCTTACCAGAACATACTCAATCCAGGTGAACATTCGTGTTTACTTCTAGCACCCCTGTAAATTAAGTATCTAAGCAACATAGAGGTTAAACTATTAATATTTCATTCTATTAAATTTTTTAATATATAATCTTCTATAGGGGCTTTGAAATGTTTTAAATAAACAGAAATTTCTTTTTTTTTTATATAAACGTCTACGTAGGAGATGATTATTAGCCCTTCAAACTGGAAGGTAGTACAGATAGTCAGTGATCTAGTTATCCCTATATAGTCATGTTTGTACTTCGTACTTCGTAATGTCAGTAGTTTTACATACAACAATAATAATACTTGTGTAAATCCAAAAAGAAGATTCTGTGTTGAGGTTCATGTTTTACGAAATTATCCTTTTTAGCATAATATTGTTTTTGTTTCCTTAGTCAGTTCATCCGTTACATGGATTTTCCAATTTAGTCTTGCATCTAGGGAACCTCACAGAATATGTTCGTGACTTTGATAGTTTTAGCTAAATCTTATTTCTCCTTTAGAAAGATATAAGAGCAGTTTTCGGAGGATTTTTCTAGATATTTCACAGTATTACCAACAATTTGAGAGAATGCTACATAATCTGAATGACAAAACCATAAAGTAATATTCTTCTTCCAACAAAATGTCTTCTGCATATTTTTGCAAATCATAGGCTTCATTATTTAAGGAATTAAGTAGATTTTCCACAACTAATCACTAAATTATGAGTGACAGCAAACTACCCTGAGACATCCTTTTGTTTTCAGTTATTTTTATAATATTACTGCAGTACTGTCAATAGTTTAAAAATTAATGTATAAGTATTTTAGGGAATTCATGAGCTCCTGCTAAATCCAAGAACTAAAAAAAGAAATTTTTTTAAGATTTAATAATATTTCTATTTTGTCAGAAAATTTTTAAATAATATAATATAAAATAAAATGTCATCCAATCAAGAAAGAAGTCGATTAAAATTAGCATCCGTTAATCTAAAAACACATGTTGGTCCAAAAAGGGAGTTTCTTATCTTATGGGTCCTATTATTAAAAGAATAGGGCCCATCTACACCATCTTTGTTCAAAAGATAAATTTGACCCATTAATGACTGTAGACTGTAAAGTGCCCACAAACTCTTGGATACACAGCTACACACCCACACACACAGACACACATACACACTATTTTATATTACTATACTTTACTTTTATATTACTTATATGATATTAATAAATCTTTTAAAAGACAAAACAAAAGATATAAAATTTTTTTGCATAAATGATATATTTTACATTTAATTAATTAAATTTAATTAATTAAATTTACACATTTAATTAATTTTATTTTTTTAAATAAAAAAAAATTGTTTATTTGCTTTTCCTTCTCAATGCTTTCCTCATTTTTCTTGGCCCTGTCGGCCGGAGTGTAGTTTAGGTACGTGAAAGCTTATGTTGTTTTCGTTTAATTTTCAAGCCAACAATTTATTTCCCCTTATACGATGGATTTCAACATACTGAACTTACCAAAATACACATTCATGATATTTATGATACTATGTATATACTAAATATTGTTGATTTATTTTAGAATTAAAAATATTTAATTGGAAATATTAATATAAAAATGATGATCTATGTTTAAATACATTTTAAATAAATTAAATTCTACATTTGTGAAATAATACCAGCCCCTAAAATTTTACGTGGTAATATACCAGTGTATATACCAAGTATGGTATATACCATACCATGTGTATATACACATATACCAAGTTTATGTTTGACTTTGACGGAGACCAGTTATTTTTGTTGAATGATTTTAATTACAGAATTTTTTACTGTGTACAATTATGTTGAGAATGTTTATTTATAGTGTGATCAACCATAAAAATGGAAAGTCTCCAGACAAATTAATCAAGTATCAGAAAGAGAAGCAAAGATAATTTTTAACTAATTGAAATAAACCATATTTTGACATCCTTTGACATCAGGAGAAGAAAAAATCTGCCTCTGATGCCAGCAGTACATGTTATAAAAACGATAACTTTATTGTACAGATCAGAATATTTACTATATCTTCTTAAGCGGATTACAAGTTCTGATGAAAACTTATGTTTAAAAAACTAAGTTAGTTTTTTTTAGTGGTTTTCTCATTTTTATTTGATATATATATAAATCATAATGTTTCAAATATTTAAAGGAAGTAAATCAAACATTATTTACAGTTGATGTTTATTAACTCTATATATAATATTCTCCTTAAATAATTTATTTATATTAGACTAATAAAAGAATTGACTGGTCTGATAACATATCAAAACACAATAGAAGGTAAAAGTATCATTAAAGCGAGAATATCGACTTGTGAGATGAGTAGGCACTAAGTTTGGCCATGTCACGCGACAGTATGTTAAATTACCTTTGCGAATGTTTATCTTTATAATTTTATGCAAAGAGTACGTATTATGGCCGCTTTTTAAAATATTACATAGTGTTTTATTGATAAGATAACAAAGGGAAGGTTGAAGTAGATTTGTTTGAAGTGGGGGTTACTTACTGCGGTTCTCTCCCATGCCGGCCAGCCGACTACGGTTTCGGGGGGTAGTTCGGTGGAGTAGCTGAACGTAGACGTCAGCGCAGGCGCTCACCCCCTAACCTTGTGCTACCGCGACTTACTCCAACCCTCTCGCTCTCTAAGAAACAACCTATCACCCTCTTAAACCACAGCTATTATGGTCAGCATTTTGTATAATAATCACAAACTGAAATAATACAGTTTTACTCCAAAAGTTCCATTGGGCTGTTTACCAAAAAATGATTAAAGGCATCTAATCATTTACTGAAAGTCAACTTTTTGTAGTTTTTTAAAACAAATTTTATTGAAGTTTTTTTCGACATCAGAACAGGGAAAGATCAATTCATTAGAATCTTTTCATTTCATGAAATGATTATTTAAATAAACACGTTGAAACAAAGCACTTGACTATTCTTGCCTCCTAATAGAATATTTATGTTGCATCACCTCAGTAACTAAACTTTTGCCCGTTTGTCCAACATATGAAGAATTACAACCTTCACACGGAATTCTATAAACACAACCTTCATTTCTTTCCTTTTACAATTATTAACATACCTGCTGAATAAATTTTAATAATACCACCACTACTGAAGCAACTGAGATATTATTTTTTTTAAAAAATTAGAATGTTTTTAGAGGGCGACTAAAGAGGACAATAGACTTCTATTCGCGAAGGGTTTCTTCTCAATTCCAGTTCTCAATAATGCTTTGATTTTCATCAAGATATAATCGATTACTGTTTTAAAATACTTTAATGATGAGTGTATTTGATAAATATGTTCAATTTCTTCATTAAGAAATTCTTCACTACATATTTTAAATACTTCTGTTTCCTTACTATGTAAGCATATATTATGTTCTTATTTAATGCTTTTCATAAGAACACATTTCTGAAGGCTACTTCTTTAACATTAGTAGGATGAGAGGAGAAAAAATGAACAGAAGAAGGAACATGAGTAGCTTTTCTAAAGCATTGAATTTAAGATTGTTTCTATAACGGCGTAAATATAAATATAAATATATATAAAATTATAAATCTATATAACTGTGTAAATATTCAGCATAATAGATATTTACATAGTATATAATGGAGTGTTGGGCGTTCTAAATGTAGAGATTGAAATCTCCTTAATTAATGATACGATATCATAACTTGAGAGTTAAGCTAACGTGTTGCATACCCAATGTTGACACTACAAATACCTAATTCTTGAGACGACCTCTCCTTTGCCACTCCATGATATATAAAAAACTGAAAAAAAAAACATGTCTTTCGTTCATTCATAAAAATTGATGTTGCTACTGACTAAATATTTTAATCCTCACTCATGCAAACAATATTTGATATCCTTGGGTATTTTTATCAAGAACACTCCTAATCCATTGACACCAAATAACTATTGAATTATAAACTAAGAGAAATTGTACTAAAAGAAGTTGACTCTATGAGGACAGAGAAAAAGATACAGAAAAGAAAAACTTATACTGTGTCTACTGTAAACATAATTTATGTTTATGTTTACAGTAGACACAGTATAAGTTTTTCTTTTCTGTATTTTTTTCTCTGTCCTCATAGAGTCAACTTCTTATAGTAAAATTGTCTATGTCAATGTTCAATCCAAAATATTTTATTATTATCTCATATAAGTTTATAGTCTAATAATATCTTATACCGGACATTAGAAATTTACGTAAATTCTTACATATAAACTTGAAAATTATTAAAATGCGATACATTAATAATATGACAACCAAAAGCGCCAGATTCAAAACTTGTGTTCTACTGTATGATACGTGGATGTTGACGATGTAATCAAAATTGTTTATTAACAGATTTACTACCTTCAAATATCTCACAATTTTATTATGAATGTAAGTTGAGTGTTTGTGTGTGTGTGTGTGTGTGTGTGTGTGTGTGTGTGTGTGTGTGTTTGTGTAAGTACGTGTGTGCTGTGTCTACGTGTCTCTTATTAGTTACTATTTATATTGAAATAATACAATACAGTAAGATAACGGTATGATAACGACTTACTTTTGTATCTATTTTCGTCAATCTAATACCATTGAGGCATCTCTCATTAATAAGTTATGATGAACATTAATTTGATTTTAAATTAATAATTTTTTATAATAAACTACTACAAGAAACAAGCCAATACAATAAAATTCCAGGTGGTCTTACCTTCTGTTACACATCCCCGGAAGTAATGAGCAAAAAATAATGGTATTAGCTTATGATAATCATTCATAGTCTGGGAGTGGGACAAGAGGGTGGTTTGACTGTGACTCACAATGTGTTTGTACATTGCCATAACAGTATCCCAACCCACAGTGCCCGAACATGAGGCGAAGACCAGTTTTCCTAGTATTGGCATTTACTTCTCTATGAGTTAATTCATTTTCTACTTGAGATCTTCTGTAGGATAACTGTAGATATATTGAAACCAAATTTTATGACTTAGTTGTAATCCTCAGCAGTAGTCAGGACATAGAAAGCGGTTTTATCGACTCTACAAAAGTATTTTGTTTTAATTTCCAGCTGTAACTCGATAAAGGAGAATATGTCCGTCTGTTTTACAAAGCAAATATGAATGACTAATATAATTAGTATGAGCGAGTGTTTCAAAACATTGCCATTTGGCTCGTCACAATGACTAATGTAGAAGACATTCTTGGACTTCTTCATTATTACCGATAATATTCTACAAGAATAGTAGAACCAGCAGTATTTTTCTGAAATATAATGTCCAGAGATGCAGAAAAGTTGTCTGGTATAAGAGTATGAGCATACTTGCATCTAAGGAAACTGCGCAGCCCTAGATTCTACTATCATCAGCATGACAAAAACGAAACTCCCGTAATGTCATGCCTTTCATCTAATCGCCGCTGTATCAAAACAGCATGGAAAGAAATGTTATGGTGATCACCTAACACAGGAGAAGTTAGTCAAAGGAACAAAAGTTCTTCAACTACAGACTCATCCTCTAAACATAAGAATTTTGTGAATTTCTTTATATCAATCCTAAAATGCGCTTTGTTAATTGGCAGTTATCGGATATGTTAGTCATTCAGTGTCTGAGGTATATCATACCCAACTATACCTAACTGGGTAGGACAGAAATATTAGAATATACTATACTGGCTACGTGTCCACCTAGTTAGGGCGTTGTGGGTGCTGCTGCGGAGAGTGCTGGGACGTAGTTGTATGAGTATGAGAGTTGACGTAGGGGTATGAAAGCAAGCTAGCCTGGAGACCTCGAGTACTTGTGACATAGCCTCCTTTACCTTGATTTCTCCTCAGAACTCTTCCTGCCATCAATACCCCTGCACTGCTCCCTAATGGCAGCTAAACACTCCCTTTTTGTCAGGTAACCTTTTATAAACACCCAATTTTGATACTGAATCTCATTTAATCTATTGTTTTTAAAAATTATTAAAACATTATTAACCTTATGGCCATATTTTCCTCTTCTATTGTATTATGTCCTGTTATTGCTGTACATGTATATTTAATTATCGTTTTAACATTTTTTTATTTATTTTATCCTTTAAAATTTATTGCACTATTCTCTAGCACTGAAGATGGTCCCATGTAGTCCTTACTACAGATATTCTTTTTTATATAACAGGGAATATTTATACTTGTCCAAGAATAATTAATTGTGGTATCAATGACAAAAAAAACTTAATTAATATGGAACGTATTAAATTACATCAGCTAGAGGAGGTGTAACTTTTTTCCAGAGGAAAAAAAGTAAGATGTTAACTTGCAGCCATGGGACTTATGCATTTCCTATCTTAGCTTACTTGTCCTATTTCATTCATAGATTATGGCAGCCTACACTATACATATCGTACAGATTTTGTATTTGTTGAACTTTGCCATTCACATTGTCATCTATGAATTCATACTCCCTCCTAATCTTCTTTAATTTCTCTCAAAAGTGTCCTTTGAATATTCAGATATTTTCTTCTATTTATTTCCAAGTCAGACAGTTGCATCAACTTGGCTGGTAGAATTTCAGACTGTTCTCCTTGTAAGAGGTGTGTAGGTGAAAATCTGCAAGTGATATGAATCGTATATTCTCCTCTATGTTATTGTTGCTCATGGTTTCCCAATGTCCTCGTTTGGTTTACATCGTATTTTGGTTTAAAAGTTAATTGAGCCCATTACACAGTAAATTATCAACTGATGTAAAAATCAATTCTACATTGATTTTTTTTTAAATAATTTTTAAATTGAAAAGAATCAAAACGATTGTATTGATCTATTAACAATTATGTAATTTCATTTTCAAGTGTTCCAAGTTCTAGAAGTTTGAAAAGTTTTTCTACATCCATCTTGTTCAATAGTTGAATTCAGTTGGAATCTGATAAAATGATCGATTAGTAAATGTATATATTTCTTTTCAGATCAATTACCTCTAAAGCACCAG
Organism: Hermatobates lingyangjiaoensis; assembly: GCA_026182355.1. Classification (NCBI taxonomy): domain Eukaryota; kingdom Metazoa; phylum Arthropoda; class Insecta; order Hemiptera; family Hermatobatidae; genus Hermatobates; species Hermatobates lingyangjiaoensis. Next base: position 196,689 of record JAPFBL010000047.1, on the reverse strand, counting down.
TCCTGTCTATAGACGTGATATGAAATGGATATTTAGCTGGACCAAGTTAGAAATCAATCCTATTGCCCTCTTCGTTCTTGATTTATATTTTACGCAGACTTCACAAGTTCAGCAAAACTGACTTATCAGTTTATCCATACTCTTGAAATTGTAAAAGATCTTATCCTATGAGCTATTATTTTAGCACCGAAGTGTTCGTAAAATTGGTGTATTTTATGCATCAAATATAATCCAAATGACTTGGGTCATAAATAATTCTATTTTTTAACAAATTCCGGCTTAATTTACAATTTACAATGTGTAAAAATGCTTTTTGATTTTTCAGTTTTATGTTTAATTGCTTTCCGATTCTTAATATTTTTTCTAATTAGATCATGATGACTATCGTTTACAGTCATCCTCATTCTAAACTTGGAAGATGTTTGGACATAGAGTCCACTTCTCATACTACCCAAGGTCTGATTGACTTGCACCTGTTTCTATAACCACAGGTTAATGTTAATTTTTTGTAACCTCTTTATGGTTATAAGAAATGGCTAAGATTGGTGTAAAACATATATGCTGGTTGATTTTTTTAAAGTTATTCTTTGAAAAAGATCAAACAATTTTTTGATTTTTTTATGCAGTCAGGCTAACGATTGGGTACAATTGCCTATAAATTAGGATAAAATAAGCTTCCCTAAACATTGTCGAGTATTTGTCGTAGGTCTTTAAAACACTTTAATTGCTATGAGATTAACAGTAATTGGAAAACCATACTATTTTCAATTAAATATCTTAAATATTATAATGAATAAATAGTAAAATCACCTTTCTTTAATTTTAGCTTTGCCCCTTCTTTCCTGATTTATTAAATTCTAGTCTTATTTTATCAACATGTGTATAAAATATTAGATAAAATATCAAAATATCATCTATGTAATCAACAAATTTTTCTGACTAATGCTTAGGCAGTATACTGGTCAAAGTTTTTTACAAAATAGATGGTGATTTTTTAAAAGAAAATTGATGTACTTTCCATTTCCAGTATCCTTTTTGAGTTATAACTGCAGCTTTCTCTGTTTTTTCTCTAATTGGTACAAACCAGAAAGCTCAACTAATATCCAAAGGTCTAAACCAACCACAATCACTAACATTCGCAAACAGATATTCTATTCTGGGAATTATTGCGGTTTACACACAATAATCTTCATATAAAGGTGTTCTTCTTTCACCTTCTTTCTTAAAATCAAAAGAAAAAGTGCAAGAAAATAATATTCTTGATTCTTCTATTAAGTCATGATTCAGTAATTTAGGAATTAAATTCTATCAGTTGTTACTCCTAAAATTATAACATAACAATTATTATATTTTTACTAAAACTGGCGGAATTGAAAGACCACATTAAAATAGATAAATTGAATAATGAGTTATATTTTGAGGGCAATTTTGAGTTATTCAATACATACTATAAAATAGAGCAAAAGATAGGTACTTTATGTTTTAGAATTTATATGCTACTTTACGTTTGTGCTACATTAGTTAAGTATTTTTGTTTAAGGAGTTAGAAGAACTTTCTAATCCACTCACTCGCCTTTTAACTTACTTTGAAACATAAGAGCGTCACTTACGCTATAAGGAAAAATGGATTTTTTGTTTTTCTCATCAAAGTAAAAATAACAACCCTTTGAGAAACCGTATAGACCAGGAAAGGAAATTTACTTTACATCCTGTTAAGATAATGAGCGTAACACAATACTGCACAACTATTAAATGGGATATTTCAATGTTTCATTTTATTATTATCTTACTTTATTCTATTATGTAAAAAATAAAAATGGATGTTTGTCGGTGTGTCGCATATGTCTTCTTAATCTGTTCATGCCAGATAAACTTCTGGAAATCGTTGGACGCATGCCCTTGAAGGTTTCTCCGTTAATAAAACTATGCTTTGATCACAAATTCAGATTCAATATCAGAATTCAGTTATTTAAAGTTATTTCTTTAACATTAGCGTCCGATTAAAGCAGATGTACTCTCAGGAAGCATATTTGGATCAGTCCTTTATTCCATCTACACATCTGACATTCCATTATCTCCCCACACTGTCCTAGCCACATTCACTGATGACAAGACAATCCTTTTCTTAAATATGTGTCCTAAGACAGCTTGTGTCCTACTACATTCAAAAACACTTAAACATTTAAGAATCCTGGTTAAAAAGTTGGATAATAAGTTTCAATGAACAGAGAAGTGTTCATGTACGAGTAACATTCACTTTGAGGCAGGATACATGTTCTCCTGTCTTTCTTTACGAAATTCCTATCCCTCAAGCTACTACCACCAAATACTTAGGACTGCACCTTGACAGATGTCTTACTTGGGCTCCCCATACCAAAATGAAAAGAACAGAACAAACAAACGCTATAGGCTTTTAATTTACTTACTTGATAATTGTTCCAAATTAACAACTGTCAATAAACTATTACTACAAAAATGTATGATTATGCCTACTTGGACTTACAGTATTGAGATATGGGCAGTACCAAAACCTAACTATGCCCAGAGGAACCATGCTCTTCATTCAAAAATTCTTAGAAAAATTCTTCATTATCCTTTCTACATACTAAATCAAACAATCTATTCAGACCTTAGGATTTCAACAGTTTATCAAGTGGCAATATCTCGCTACAAAGCCTTCCACAAAAATCTTTTTAACAGTAATAATCCCTTAGTCCTAAACATCTCCTAAACAAATATCTCAGGAAATCCCCAAAGATGACTGAAGAGAAAGTGGCCAAGAGACTTATTAATGTGAATTATTCTAGTAACTTATAAATTTAATCTAATTTTATAACTTATTTTTCACGACAAGAAAATCGCTGTATTATTTCTTCCCTCCTGCTTCCATGTGGAAGTTTATATATTTCATTCATCATTTTCACTGGTAATGTTACATTTACGTTGTTATGACTATGTAAAATAAATTTTAAAAAAACAGCGTATTTTTAAATTTTGATTAAAAGTGATTTTCTATATAAAAAATCTGGAGTGGTCTATACCTAACTTTACTATAAGTAAACATAATATCACACTCGTTGATAACCAACTCTTTTTTGTTTTGTTGTTATGTGGCAGAAAATACATATTAATCTATTAAGTATCATTTGTTGACATGTGGGTATAACAATTTCATCAGTTAAAGAAACTTGAAATCATTGATCAATTTGACATGTTATTGAAAATATTAAACTGAGGGCCTAAATCTCTTAGCACTCGTACATATGTAAGAACTCCTTCATAAATGTACATAAATAGAGAACTATATCTCACGTCTATAGTGTTAGGTATGAGTAGACAAAAACTTTATCATCTCTAATCAGATTGCCCAATTAGGTATAATGTGATCAAAGCTTTCTATCTATTATGGATAGACAGTATGAATTCATCGTATGGTGTCAATTACAGCATCCATTCACAGTAGTTAACTAACCAATTTCTAATACGATCTACATGTATTTTCAAATTATCCCTTTGAAGATATAATAATGTATTCACTGCAAATGTAGTTCAATTGGAATGACCTTTGAAGCCAAATTCGACCCGGTTGTTCTTACCATCCATTAAATCTTTTCTTCTTGATATATTTTCTACTTCCACTCCTGTAGATGCTGAAGAGGTAGTGAAACAACGTTGAGGACTCCAGGATATTTTTATGCTTCAAAATTATTTCAAATTTGTTTACTAACTCATTCCCTGGTGTTCCCTTGTTTCCAGGTATCCACATAAAAATTTAATTGCTTACCCACTTTTCATTAGTATTTATAACGCGTCAGATTATAAAACTGGAACCCATTGCTCAAAATCAGAAGCAAAATCTAAGTGATCATGTATATTCACTTCAAGAACTCTGCAAACGAATCTACCCAGGGGATTCTATCTAACCAACATAGGTCAATCTATTAATTTGTTTGATATTTTATTTCCTATATATGTCTCAAATTTTTTTAAATAACCTGCAAAATTAATCATTTTTGATGTAAATGTCTAGTTGGTGTATGTTCATTAGTGTTTCAATGTGATTGATCAGAATTTTGACAATTTAAAATGTCATTTGACACTTATCGTAACTAATGAACAATGCAATGACTATTTGATTCATTTGAATGTGACACCACATACTGCAAATTGAGACAAAAGATAACTGGCTTTACCTACATATACATAAAAAAAATACTGTAGTGCAATCAGTTATTATGTGGTATTTACTCATTGTAGGGTAAAAAACTGAGGAAGAACACTACGTGTTCGAAACGCGTTGTTTATATCATTAAAATTTTTATATATGGAGACCATTTCATTAGATTTTTACCCTACAATAAAAAAAATAAACATTTACATGGGCCAGTCCTTTATTCCATCTACACATTTGACATTCCATTATCTCTCATACTGTAATAGAAAACTTCGCTGACAATCCTTTCGTCAGCTAAGTGTCCTGATACAGCATCCTAACACATTTAAAAAAACTTAAACCTTTTAGAATCCTGGTTAAAGAGTTGGAGAATATGTATCAATTAACAGAAATGTGTTGATGTAACATTCGCCTTGAAGCAGGATACATGCTCTCCTGTATTTCTTAACAAAAATTCCTATCCCTCAAGTTACTACCACCAAATAGTACAATTTCATGATTCACTGCTGGTGAAAGAATATATAAAATAAGAAAATATCAACTCTGTTATTTGATTCAATTAGGTTGAGGGTAAAAAAAATATGTTTCTTAATATTCTTCTTCCATTCCATTCTTTATTTATAACAATAGGTTAAACATATCTAATGAAATAATGTGTTGATAAGGAAATGATTATATTAGCCCTCTGTGGTTTGGTTATTTCCAAACGAGTGAAGTTATGAATAAAAGAAAGAGTGTAAACAAGAGCAGGAGGAGTAAGTTGGGATTCACTCGGAGGTAAACATCATTTGGAAAGAAGGAGTCACGACTCGCATAACGATGTTTGTTTTGTTTCAGATAGCTTTGTAAGGTCATTATATCCGACATTTGCAGCAGCTTGGTCCATTTCTTCCCTTATCTTTGTAGGCTTCTTTAATCAATGAAAGTGACCAATTATTATTTATGAATTCTCTATTGTCTTTACATTTTCCTAACACTATGCCTTCTTAACATAAACGTGATTATTGTTTCTCCCAATGATGTATATTAAAACTTTATTTTTGTCAATAAAATATTTCCTGGATAGGGAATGCCTGTCTAACTTAAACTATATACTATATCTATTTGAATGTTACTTTAAAAAAGAGAACATATACTTTATCAAACATTTGACTAGCTTAGGTAAGTAATAAACTAATGATAAAAAAAACCTGTAAATAACTAGTTACCATAAGTCTTATATGCCATAAGCTCATGAGTGGGTTTTGAAAGTTTTTATGTAATTCAGAAATTGTACAATCATCGTCTGTGTGGTATTCCATCATGTATAGGACATTATAAGAACTATAAGAATTATAATTTAATTACAAGAAACTCCACATATACATTTTTGATATAAACAACGCTTATCGAACGCGCAGTGAGAACTGAAAAAGAATTGGGATGTCCTACCATGACAACAATCGATGTAACAAGACACGAGGTGTTCAAAACGCCTTTTTTATATCATTAATTTGCATGTAATTTTTTATTGTTATTTCCAATATTGAAATATAAATATGAATATACATACATCAAGAACAGGGAAAACTGGTGAGAGACAAAAAAGTATATAGGCTAAATTATATAACATATTAACAAACAATGTTTAATAGTTGCAGGAAGTAGTATTTTCCCACTACTCTCAAATTTTTATCTTCCTTTTACATTAGCTTTTTACAAATCTAAGAAAGATAACGGCAATTTAAAATGCATGATTCAGTTACTCTATAAGGTGTTGATGATGAATAGATTCAACAGTTTTTCCTGTTTTCATGGATACTTTTTTAAAGAATTAGTTACAGCTGTTTAAAGATTGCAATGTAGATTTTGGGTTATCATATTCGGAACCTGTTACTCTCCAATGTTAACAAGCATCTAGTGATGTGTGCATTGCCCAAATTTTTATCAAGAAATCCATGTACATTTATCTCTTACATAACTTCCACTTAGAACAAATATTATAGTCCTTATTTCTAACTTTGAGGATAGTTTTCTTTAAAAAATTAACTTTCATGTCTTCCTTTGGAGCACTTCAATGTGGTGCTCTTTGGTTGTTTTAAACATTTCTGTAAACATATCCGGTATGTTTTTGCTAGCTGTGTGAATAGCTGCCTGATTCTCTCAAAAGTACTAAAGTCAACTTGCAGATATCTTAAATGTAAGGTGTTTTCTCTGTCTGTAATGAGTAATCAGTTACTATTTGGTATGTTACTCATTACTAAAAAATTCATTAAAAGGCTCTACCTAACAAATTATATTAAGGAAACAAAGCGTATCAAACTTGTACTGTTTTTCTTCAGGTTTATCTACTCACAGTGAACGCAGGCAGAAACAATAACTCCGTTATAATATTAATAAAAACTCATTCACTTGGAAATTATTTTTATATTTTTGAATGATTATGCCTTTTATATGATGTCTGTAATCCTAATAGTATCGCAGGACTCCATTTTTAACTATATTTCCATAGTCACTTTTTCATTTATTTTTATCTAGTGGGATATTTTAGATCTCGCAGAAAAGCTGTAGAAGTCTCAAAGTTGGTGTGTCCTCATAGTACTTTCTGTAAGCTATTAAATTAAAGCCTTTAATTACTGAATAATGAAAACCTTTTAAAATAGTATTTAAGCTTTCGGTTGGAGTGTAACTACTGAAGATGGCTACTTTCAGATGTAGTTGTTTTTTCTGTGACTAAAGGAGTGGAGTCATTCTCATTTGAAGATTGCATCTTGTGAAAAATTTCTTTCTGTTCCACTTTCTGAGATCTTTACTGATCACTCATTATCCAACTGTAATTTCACAATAACTCACTGTCAAATTTCGCTTTTTTTTTGGATCTACAAACATTTTTTTTTGGAGCTTACATTGATTGATAAATTATAGCAACTTAATGTTTATAGTTGTTACCACTGCAACCTAAACTAACCTAAGATACGTTTAAAAAACTCTTTGTAAGCAGAATGGTCCGCAATAGCGAAACCATATAGCTGTTACATTACTTCCCAATGTCATTACATATAGAAACAGTTCTCACCAGTAATATTATCTCAAAGAACGTAGATTTTCTAATTGTTCATTTTTTTTGCACCAAATATATTAACCAAGATGTCTTTCTAACCATGGTATTTCTATTTACAATCATGATATAACTTTGTCATGGTTGTTTCTTTTCCTTTGAGGTGGAAGTTTTGCTGGTCTTTCACGCAGTTTTCAACAATTACTCTTCAATTTCAACTTCTTAGAGAGTAATTGTTGATTACTGGAGAGTTATCAACTCTCCAGTTTTCATTTCAACTGCGCTTAGTAAGGGGATTGGAGCTAACCGAACTTACCCGAATCCTAAACATTACCTCTTATGTTGTATAGTTATCACCTTTATAGAATATTACACATATAGTATTCTATTCAACACTTCAAAACTTTATTTTGTATTTTAATTGTTTGCTATATGTAGTTTTCAGCTTTTGCAAGCAACCACCTTGGTCAAAAATTTACAAAAATTATTTAATCAGATTTACCTTTTACTTTTTCAGTTGTTCTAGTTATTTTTCAGTTCAGATGTTAGTTATTAAAAGGAATGTGTTCAACTTCATTGTTTTGATGTATTAACCAGTAATTTCTCAATGCCTCAATAGGGGTGACTCTCGTGTGCGATGACAGTCGTGGCATGTCACGGAATAATTAACCCCATTCTGGGGAAATAAATTTTATATATATTTATGAAATAAACTTTATAAAAGTAATGCCTTTAATAGCATGATGTTTTATCTAACCTGGAAAAGGTTACATCAGTTATAGAGATGCATGAAAGGAATTTCTTATTTTACTTGTGATTGAATAGTTTACGTTATACCACTAGTAATAGTGTACAATTCTTGCAAGGCAGTTTGTAAAATAATTAAACGAAAGGTTATGATTATATATTTTATAAAATCTTTCAATTATAAATTAGATCTACTGAATCTTCATATGATTTACGGTAATAGCATTAAATAAGAGTTCAGTGGTAGAATAAAATCGTATGCACTCTGCGAAGTTGTGCAATAACACACAACTTCCTCAATCTAAAATTGAACAAGTCTTTTTGGGTTTAGCAGAGAGTTGTGCAGTGAGATGCTATATCATATTAACTCAATTAGGAAAAATTGCATAAGAGACACATACAAATGTTTTAAAAATCAAGAAACGTGTTGGTCTTCTTCAGTCATTCTATCTCTCTCATCCAGCTCAACAACTGATGTAACCTGGAGAAGAGCAGCACGAGTTCAGAATACGTTTTCTTTATAAAACACTAGTGTCTGTAGAGTTTTATTGAAATTTTTCAAAATGTATTAATACCACATACAATCTGATTGCAACGTTTAATCATTAACCCTAATTAAACCAGCTACCAGAATCTGCCACCTCTTTCCTGTTGCTAAATTTATCATATGACAGTATTTCAATGTTTATGACAAGTTGTCTTACCTTTTATAATTTGGTAAAGATACATCATAAAAAAACATATATTATTACCACAGTTTTTTGAAACTTGTTACTTGAATATCATTTTTATATTGTTTAAGCCGATCCCCTAACGGGTGATAACGTTCGATCGGTGATTCTACAGATTGGGAGTCCTAAATTTTGCCTAAGTCAAGTACTTTTCGAATAGGAATCTTTAACGAGTACCTGACATTGTACAGGTTTGGGACCGACGGCTTAACGTCCTCTCCGAGGGATGACGTACTCAGATGTATTCACCTCCCGATTGAATAAATCGAAGACCAGGTGAGGATCAAACCCCGGACAACCAGCCCAGAGGCGAATATGTGAACCATTGATCTAACCTGGTCCTCTTGAATATAATTTACTTTTAAGGCCACTCTTTAACACATAGTGTAATTGTTTTTCTGTTAGTGTTAAAAAATTTTCATTCCTTTACATAACGCCAGTAACTAAATTTAAATATCTTTTTAATACGCATATAATATAATCCTCTACCTTAATTTGGTAGAGTTACGAAATAAACTAGTTCCGCTTCTTTTTTAGAAATGTTAATTTGAGAAATTAAGGATAGGAACTCAAGAGTCATTTGTTAATTAAGAAATAGCCGCCAAAGATTTATTTAAGATGGAAAACTTAATCTTAATTCCATCATTTGCTGAAAGCCTTGTCTCAACACCAGACTTCATTATTTCATGCCGTATTCTATATATTATTTACCTTAACCGTGTTCCATTAAACATTCATTTAAGTCCTCTCATTAATTATCTAACTGAATATAAATTAAAATCTGAGGCAAGTACTGTAAAATCACCCTTCGGAAGGCTTTATTGACCTGTAATCATTTGCTGACTTTTCAATGCACAAGTTTGATGTTACAAGTTAATAACTAAAAATTTAAGTCTGCGACCATCAAAGTTAACTGAGCAAGGATATTCCATCCTATATCGCAGAGTTATAAGTAATTTCTAGCCCATGAGTGTAAGATTCAGTATTGCACTAGTCTCAGAATAAAAAAATATTAATCTTTTGAATTCTAAACTTTCAATAATGCTGCTTATCTAATTTAAGGCACTTTTTTCAAGTAAAGTTTTGGTTTAGAAATTAAAGAACATGAGAAATATATGAAAACATGATAATTATTATGGATTTTTTCAGTTTTAAGATGCTGGGTCAAGAGTGATCTTACACGTAGCGTGCTTCATTTAAAATTGAACATTTGTATCTTAACCATAACACTTGACGTTTTATTCATAAGATCAATCACATTTTGCATACTATATCGAGTACAGTACGAAAAGCTTCACATTTACGATTTGAGGCATTCAAAAATAATCCCTACACTAAAAAAACTTAAGTAAGGCAAACTATAAAACACCCAATGTTAAATCAACCCTTATATAACTCAGTCATAATTAATGTTAATTCATTGAAAGCCTGTTGATTTTCAAAGATGTCTGAATAACTTCATATTTTGACATCCTTCATCATCAAGGGAGAAAATGTTGGTCAGTTGGGTAGGTGTCAACTGAAAACAGTTACATCATTACCGAAATCGGTATTGTGCAACTAAGGCAGGAGAAGGAATGGGAAGGTAAAAACAGTTAGATAAAGAGGTAGAAAAATATGAAGACAAAATAAAGACTAACCAAAGAAAAATAATAACATAAACAATAATAAATGGGAATTAATAGCGCTATTATTTATTTATTATAATTGTAATTTATTCAGTATTTATTTTTATTATTTTATTACTGTCCTTTTATTGAATAAAATAATAATATTAATAAATAGAAGAAGAAAAAGATTGAATAGAGGGAAAAACCTTTACTAACAGCTGAGGTCCAAGTTTATGGAAAAAAAAGGTAGTAAGAAAAAAGAGTGAATCATTTCAACAATTCTTATTTCTTTTATCCAAACCGACTAGTGATTCTCCTGAGGATAACGCCTTGTTTAAAATTAATATTAGCGCATCCAGTTTTCTAGATATTAAATGCACTAAATTAGTTGGTTTTCAGTAAATCCCTGCACTCTTAAACAAAATATACTGATTGCACTCACATGTTAGAAGTGGAACTTCTAATCTAACAAAACATGGGTAACTTATCTTAAAGTCTGATGTGATAAATGACGCGCTGTCTGGCGTTACCAGTGGTTCAGAGTGTTATCGTCTCGATTAGATCCTTAATGTAATCGGAGTCACCCAGTACTCGCATGGAGTCAGCATTACTCAGGTGTTAATGTCTTCTTAAATAAATTACTTCACTTATTTGAAAAATTTACTTTACTCATATAAATAATTTAATAATACACACTATTAGAATAATTAATAACTACAACTCTGACGATGATTTCAGAGATTACTCTTCAAGATGATTATTTATTTATATTGGCTCTAAAAGAAGTTTTCGTATTTATATCCCGAAACAGATGGAATAAGTTAGACGGTGTAGGAGTCAGATAGATAATTATAAGAATAGTGTATGCTAAATTCTAGCAAAGGTATGGTACTAGCAAAATTATGAGGATTAATTATTACAATCCCAGCCAGGGATGGTAAACTATGAGTAGTCTGAATATTGAGCTGTCTGTGTTATTTTCGAAGTCTCTTTGGTTACATACCCACTGGAAGAATAAGAGTGCTCAAAGGTTATTCGGAAACTGTATGAGATGTTCGATAGTTCATGAGAAGACTAATTGTGTCTAGAACAGCTCTATCAATATTGGGGGATATTTTTTTATGTTGGTAATCACTAAGAAAATTAGAATAATATGTATTCGTAAAACTAATGGTGCTGCATTCAGATATGCTGATGAGTTGACATATGCTTTACTAACAGATTCTTGGGATAGGCTCTTTTTATAAATACTAGACAATAGATTCTCAAAAGATTTCATTTCGCCAATTTCTGTTTTCAGCATTATCACAGATGAAAAACGAACGATATTGATACTTGTTGCTTGATTTAAAGTAAACAAAAATATTCGCTTTCTGGACAATATTCACATCTAAAACAATTTGCATATATGGGTATCATATTATTTCTCGATTGATGTACCAAGTGAATATTTAGTGAAAAGAGAGGTACCATAAACTGTTACAAGAAGTTATAAGGAGTGGAATTATTAGAGGTTATGTTTTGTCAATGAAGTTTGAGAGCCATTGATATATCAGAAAACTTTTGGCTGTAAAGAAGTATGAATGTATGCGGACCTGTTTCCCGTTAAACCAGTCTTTCTCAAACTGTGCACCGTGGCGACCCGTTTTACTGTTGTCGTGAAAAAAGTTATATACAAAATACATATAAATGGCATTTACTTTATAAAATGTTACTTGGGGCAACGGAAATCTGACAACATTTCACTTTTATGTAAGCCGCGCTAGAGTAAAAGATTTAACAAAAAGAGCAAAACGAACTCAGTGCGTATGCGCGGCGTCATATATTATACACGGGTGGTGCAGTTGCAAGTCAAATTGACTGACATCATTTCTTATAAATAACAAGTTGTTAGTGTAATTGTGTAATAGTACACAATTGTAACTTTATTTATCAGTTAATTTGGAGTAGGAATGCAGGGATGCATTCCGCCTGCATGAACTCTGTCTTTCGGCCTTCGCGAGGTTACCCTGTTAACCTGCTATATACAGTGGCAAACGAAAGAGGAGGAAAAGGTGACCAAGGGCTGGGCCTGATCACCTTCGTTTCACATCGTTCCAACTTCCAAAATCCTCTCCTCAAGCTTTGGCAAGACGTTATGCGATCCATGCCGAAGGATTGATGATTCAAGGGTTACTGTATTACGAAGGAGCCTCAAGGATACCAGGCGACCACCTTGAGTAAATAGCCTTACTGCGGTATGAGGTGCTTCGCCGGAGCAGAGAAAATACCACAGACAGAGCTTCAGGTATTTTCCCCTGTATGATACTAAGGAGAAAGAAGTCCGGATACCATCCTCTGGAAGCGCAGTGGGTCCAAAAGCGCTAACTAGTGGAAGCCAACCTCTACAAGTGCACCTAAACCATAGATAAACTTCTAGCGGACCCAATAAAGTGCTGAGCTTCTTGGAGGCGTTAAAGCTAATTACTGGGGTACTTAAGTACAGAAGGGGGACGCTTCTGTACAATGTTTTTAAGACGCAGTGCTATAGTCATTCTCAAATAATAATAATAATCAGTTAATTTTAGTACTCAGTGTTCGAATTAGTTTTTATTTATTAGATCAACTTAACAGTGCGGTGCTTAAGTTGACTCAAAAGTTATTTTCCCTAAAGGTAATCACCCTAAAAATGGCAAATTTTTATTCAGCGACAAGGGATCCAGATAGCGAAGATATCTTAAATATGACGACTGTTATTTGAACTTTAGCTTTACATCAACAAATGATAATGTTAAAGAGAGATCACAGTGTGTATTAAGTATGAAAGTTTTGGCACCAGGGTGTGCATTCAAATAAGTTTAAATGGTTTTTAAAAACCAACTATTCTGACCTTATTGGAAAACCTCGTAACTTTTTTTCCAGAAAGTTAATTGACTTATACCAACATAAAGGCAGCATTAAAAAGCATATATTAATAGCAAATAAAGCTTTGTTAGTACCATGCAAAGTGACGTATGAGTTGCTAAGTGTAAAAAGCCTCATATCAGAACAGAGCAACTCATTCTACCGGGTGCTGCAGATTTATAACTTTTTTGCACTTTTATAAAAGTAAGTGCACTCAACTTTGATAAAATTAAAGATATTATTAAGTTAATTGACTAGCTATTTCATTAAATATTTCGTTTTAATGAAGTTATCTCATTAACAATTTCCAGGAAAATGTAATCATTGTCACAATGTTCTAAAAAAATCAAATGAATCACGATGACTGGTAATTAAGACTAGAGTCATTTGATGAGTAATATTTTAAATTAATTTTTAATTTCTTGGAAATTTATGCGGTAAAGTTTACACAAATAATTATTATCAATTCAAAGAGTTTGTAACAAACAAAGAAATGATAATACATTTAAAAAGATGAAACCATTATTTAAAACTTCACTGGAAACACCACATTTTTATATTATATTTGCATATTTAATTATTTTATGAACTGCGTTTCATTCTAAGTCATGTAATTAGGTGTGTAATTTATTTTACTTAATTATCGCAATATACAAATTAATTTAATTAATTTACATTACTAATTAAAGCAATAATAAATTTTGGAGAAAAAATAAATTCTATTAACTCACCAACAATGCTATCAGTTATTGTTTAGTATTCACTCATGATTAGAAAGGTAGAGAAACATTTTGTCCAAACACACAAGAAGTAAGTATCTTTTGACTCCTTAAACGGTCAATATCACCTTACTGAGGCACATTTCACATGACTATGAACACTACAAGTGCTAGAAACAAGCCGACTTGGATCAAATCTTTTCTGTTAGTAAAAACATAGTGTTTCTTCCCCTTGCCAATCAAAATATGGAGTAGCCTACATTAGTATAATTTTAGACAAAAGCTAAAAGTACTTATAAAATTTGGAAAAGGAAATCAGTTTTTTGTAAATTATAACTTTTATAATTTACAAGACTATCTGTGACCCTTTGGTCATCCAACACCTTTCTTTTTAATGAAATCACGTTACATAAATGCAGATAAACTCTAAATGAATTTATTTATAATAATGAACATACTTTTAAGTCAATTCTCTTTATTTACAAGTTTTGTACAATTTGAATTATTCAAAAAAAAAAAAACTTTAATGTTTTCTTTCTGTTTGAACCTACTGAGAGCAACACGTAATTGACCATGTTGAAATGCTGTTTTACATAAATGAACTAAAGTATATTGTACAGTCTCTCCTTGGGACTTGTGAATAGTCATAGAAAATGCTAACTGAATTGGAAATTAAATCCTTAAAAAAGGGAAGTTGTTCTCTTCAGATAAAACGATTTTCAATCTTGGAGTTAAAACTATTTCCCCTTGACACTGTGATGCGGCATTATCATAGAGCTCCTCAGTTATTAGTCTTGTTCCATGACATAAGCGTGGGGGATCAATCATTCTCATACATACACTTGATGAGAGCTTCCTTTTTGAGTTCTGGTTTATGTTAATCCAGACAACTCTAGTGAGTCAAGAAATTCTTGAGTAAAATGTGTGGGTTCTGTTCCTATACAAAACGAATTATGGAACAGATACTGTTTAATTTATCCTGGAAATTCAATGAACCAATGATTAATTTCACTGTGTGTCTCGTTAAATAAGACTTACATAGGATTTTCTGTGGCCAATATTTCTGGGTAGGCGATTGATGAACAAATGTATTCAATACACTAATCAACTTTATGTGCACGGATTAACATGTCATCGGGCAGTAATAATATCTTTATTTTCATTCTTTTCAACTCTCTGTAAATTTTTGCCACAAGTAAGATAGATACATGCATTATAGACATTAGTATCAGTTCACCTCTTGACAACTGGAAGATGTTGTCAATTCCTGAGAGGCTGCAACCAGTTCAATTAGTCCTGAACTCCTTAATTTAGAGAAAATAGTTTATTAGAGACTTTACTGTACCATCCGATACATCGGAAAATTATATTATATTTATATTATATTTTATGACATAAATAAATAAAACATCAGTTCAAGTTATGTACACACTCAAACATATTTCAAACAAACAAAACCTGCACCTTGAAATATCCAATTTATTTTACCCAACATAAAATAACCTTAATGAAAGGTATTTCTTTTTTTATAAAAATATTATCTTAGAATATTCGTATTTGTGCTGACATTTGTTTTCAAGTTTCTAAATTATTAATTTTCTAATTAATATAATTAGAATTAATATAAGTGTGAATATATTATTTAATTAGAATTAATATAATTAATATAATATAAGTGTGTTTCTAAAATTATTAATTTTAAACCTCTAATGTAATAGTTTATTATATACACTAACAGAATTTCATACATCTGATTAATATGAAGGTTCCAACTGCGGATTTTAAATAAAAACGTCGGCTTTCAAAGTTTGATTTGAACCTCGAAAATTAACCAGTTACTGATGAATAAAATTTGTTTTATGTATAACAAGAATTAACAAAAAATGCGGTGAATAAAAAAAGCCATCGTCTAAACAACAATAAGATTCCAAAAAATGGTACTATGATCGGTTTACCAGAAAATTTTTCGTAGAAAATAACTGGTTTAGTTTATTCCATAATGGTAATAGGTTTTACATCTGGAGACATTAATTTACCAGAATTATGTTGAAAAAATGTATGTTTCATTGTTCTTTCTTTTTAATACCATTATTTGTAAAGTAATACATTACTGACGGTTGTTCGATATAAACTGGAATTAGCAGGTATTCCAAGTTTTGCCTGTGCTCAAACAAACAAGCAAGCAAGATCAACAGTTTTATAGGTATAAAAGACGTTATTTATATCAGATTTTGGAAGGAAATTGTAAAAAAAGATCCCTTTGCACAGAGCGTAGTGCGCTGGACTTCCAAAGCAAAGGTCGTGGATTCGATTCCTACAAAATTAAGTACATTTTTATTATTTATTCATACAATGGACAATGGCAAGAAGATAAACAAACAAGATTGGTCATCAGTCTTTTATAAGTATATAAAGATATAGCCACTATTTTTTAACCCATAGGATTCCTATTACTAAGCCCATAAGGGAAGGTCCTGATAACGTTCTGACAAAACAACAAATTTAACTATACCGTTTCATGTGATATAAAAATATACGTTTGCATCAATATGGACACTTTCTCTTAAGAGTGTTGGTTATTTAGATAATGTAGGGGGCTTAAATTTTTAACAGAACATCGGTTGTGCAGATTACTCAGTTGTATTTTCAAGAGAAAGATTTGCAGGAGAAAAGAAACACTAGTTTTTTGCAGTAAGAAACATTAGAGGCAAGAGAATAAAGGAAGGAGTTCGTCTTAAATTAATATTTAAACTCAATCATAGTAGGAGTTAATAAACTTTAAATATAGCTCTATCCTGCAAATTCAGCAATCGAAACATCAGCCAGTAATAACTGGCTAGTAATTAATACTTCAAACATAACTGAGACAAAAAATTATTAACACCATTTTTTGAATATATGGAATAATCATTATTTTTAAATATGTTATCGATATTTTTATATTATATCTATTATAATATAGAACTCCAAATGAATGCGCCATAAATTTAAAAAAATATGGTTTGTAGATTTATACAAAGGAAAATATAAAATAAGAAGTACTGTTTTATCTGAAAAATTATAATTACCGTTGAATAATAAAAATACTCTTAAATGACATCCAAACATGAAATTTATGTTATTAGGGGCATATTTAGACTCCATTACTATTACTGAACAGATTAGTGGAGGTTGCCAGACCTACTCCTTTAGTATAATCAAGAGTCAAGTAATCCAATTTGTTGAGACA
This sequence comes from Hermatobates lingyangjiaoensis, assembly GCA_026182355.1. NCBI lineage: Eukaryota > Metazoa > Arthropoda > Insecta > Hemiptera > Hermatobatidae > Hermatobates > Hermatobates lingyangjiaoensis. The sequence continues at coordinate 179,559 of JAPFBL010000047.1, read as the reverse complement.
GTTATGTTGGAATTAGGGGAATAATATGTCGTTATTTGCTAAAGCAGTATTAAAAGTTAAATATGATTAACAGTTTTTATGCCTTCCGCATAGAGCAAAATATTTATCAAGAACTTATAATGTGGAGACTTTTCTGTCTGCATTTATTTTTGTTTTATTAATTAATATTATTTTTTTTTAAAAGTACCGATCAGAGTGCATATTAGTTAAGGAAATTCTTTTTCTATTGGTCCAGTGCCTGATTGCAACGGGTTTCGCTAAACAATTAATTATAGAATAATGAAATACTATAAAAAAAAAAAATTGCTACGCCATTGAACAAATTTCGAGAAATGTCGATTCTTCAAAAAGGCAATATAGTTCTAAATTTGAAAACTCAATTTAAAATAACGGATAATTTGCTGTACTTGTTGGATTTATTAACTTTTGAGTTAAAATTTTGTTTGTAAATCGAGTGAAAAAGAAATGTTATTGCATTACTATAAGAAAAGTATAGTAATCATAAAAAATTTGAGATTTCGACAAATTTACGTTTTGATGGAAGCCCTTAAGTTATTTTTTGATGTTTTTCGATACTTATATGTATGAGGACAGCCCACTACAGACCACACTGTTTGATGGATGAAATTTATATTTTACAAAAAATAAGTCTACAGTGTAGATTGGCTCCATTGCTATCAGATAATATTGCATGACTTAAAAGTTACCCTTTGGTCTAAGATTTGTTTTTGGACAACATTTTATTCTTTTTAAGCTACTCACTCTATAATTTTAAAATTTTGGTAATAATACCACAGAGTTAGTAGCAATAAAGCAATAAAATATAATAATTTCTTAATAACCCAAAAGACATTGAGGGATCTTTGAACCAATACAAGCCACAGTTTTAGGCAAAGCGTAATGAAATTGTACCCAAAAAAAGAAGCTATGCCATTTACTTTCAAAATGGCATTTAAAATGGCTCTCTATACTGTAGAGAGCTCGCTATAGACCACACTGTTTAATAGATGAAATTCATATTTTACAAAAAATAAGTCATACAGCGTAGATTTCGACAAAGTGTAATGAAATTGTACCCAAAAGTAGAAGTAGAAAGAAACTAATTTTATATATTAGTCCAGCAACTTTCAAATGGATTAATACAATACTAATGCAAAATATAATTAGAGTAGGTATATGACTTTAGTTTGTCAAAGTATTCAAAAAACATTATATTTATTTTCCTAACTACAACTTATGTAAGGTGCAATCTAATTGTAGGATTATGCAGACTTGTTTGGAGGTTGCCGATTGCGGAAACCTCTGTTGTATCTACATGAGCGCAAGGATAATCATTCCTGTAATCAACACACGAGAGAGACAAATCATTCAGAACAGTTTTGAAGTTCAATAAAGAAAGCAAAATCGAAAACTTATCTTTGAAACGAAAAGGGAACCTCGATAGGTTAGATATGATAGCATTGCGCACGAGTTCCATGGCTCTCAGGCCCTCAGTTAGATCCTAATAATAAGAACTTATTTGATTGCTCAAATGTAAGAATGTATGTAAGAACTTATTAGATTAGCAATTTCAAGTTTACAATATCTTTTAGATGTTTATATCTATAATAAAATAACATTATAAATAAATCTTTGATTATACTATTCCAGAACAAAGTACAAAGAATGTTATTATTCTTTAATAATATAAAGAATGTTATTATAATTAATAGTATAAAGAAGTTTTACTATAACTTCAGTACTTTCACTAAAATAAATAATAGCTCATTTGATTGGGTTTGATATTATGTTTACTTATAGTAAAGTTTTTTCGTATTTAATAAAATAAAGTTAAAGATCCATTCAATTATTTAATGTGGTTTGTAAAAAAAAACCGTAAAAATAAACAAAAATAGAAACTCTAGAAGTCTTTTCAATAATCTTGAAAATACTCCTTTTAAATCTTCCATGATAAATCCGAGCTTAGAATTTCCTTAATTTGGAATCTTTATTCTCTTCTCAAATCAAGGGATTCTCCGGATTCAGTCAATGCAGTCAACCTTTTCTATAAAGGGGTCGTTGGTTTGGTTATGATTATGGATGTTCCGTCTGGTTTAGAGCAGCACCGACGAACAAGGCTTGATCCAAATCGTTCAGAATAAGTGTCCATGTCCACCTTATAGCCAGGGCTCTTTGTTACGCCCAAAATGTGGATATTCACCATGATTTCAAAATGGAATCCATAGACAGTTACATCATTCAACTTACTACCAATAACGACAGTAAACTGCGTATCATCCAAACCTCCTTCTATATGATCTCAATCGTGTCATCAACCTTCTTCAAACTTGCTAAACAATTATATCATCCACTGATTATTTTTTTCAAACTCCTGACTAAAAACAGTTTGCATTACAAAAAGCTGTTTATGAACTGTATTATGAACAATAAGACCATATGGCTGCAAATAAGACGCCATGGCTGTACAGAGAGCTGAATAACCCAGATAAATTACTGACAATCCAAGTTAGAGTACCACAGTAACCAAGCAGTAGAAGGCCTCTGGTCTGGAACTGCTAGTCACGACGTGCACTATAGTACGCGGATATATTCGTTGGATACTCTATTACTATTAGCTACCAGTCGACTAATCATTCAACTTCCTCCAGACAATTACTAAAACCAGAATATATAAGTTCAAAAAAACCCCATTTTAAACCTTCTGTTACCTTCAATAAACGTCATAATTATTAATTCTATTATCTTGATGAATTATAAGTTATAGAGTAGATAAATGCTAAACAATGCACCAAATGTAAACGTCAGACAGTAATAGCTTTGCTAAAACATGTTGGTAAATAAAAAAATAACAAAAAAGTATTTAATTGGAATACTTTTCCCAAATGAATCCATGTTTGAAACAATGTTCTTGTATATTTACGAAAATTTCAAAAAAGTTAATGACAAATCCAACATAACTTTATTATATATATATATATATATATATATATATATATATATACCTCATTAAAGATCTTGCCAACATTAAGTTTAGTATGTTTCCTACATACCTTTTCAAGGTTTCGAATGCTACCTTTGTGGTATCAATGATACCACAGAGATGGAAAGGTAGCATTCGAAACCTTGAAAAGGTATGTAGGAAACATACTAAACTTAATGTTGGCAAGATCTTTAATGAGGTATGTTTAAAAGAAGGTCTGCTCCCAAAGTATACCAATATATATATTGTATATATATGCATAAATTACACATGTAAGAAAAGCCTATTAAAACTTCATATTTTGAAATAACTGAAATCATATAACCGAATTTCCTGGTTCAACGAAAATTAACTGAGAATGTCATTTGAAAATAACTTTTCCTAAATCTGGTAAAATTGCCCACTAGTTAAATCCTGATATTATTCATAAAATATTTTGAAATACTGAGATATATTTTACTCTCTTAAATTGTTTTTGTATTATGAAGCTGATTTTAAAATAGCAATACCTTGAGCTCTTCAAATATTTCTACTTGACAAACAGAAGCTCCAACTTTTATTACAAGGTAATCTCGTTAATATTTAAAATATTATTATTTATATCATTAATGGTTAAAGTAACATAAAGTATTCTTGTTTAACTGATTATATTTATTCTATATGAATAAACCAATATTAATTATTAAACCAATATCAATATAATAATAATTATTGCAGTAAAATTGATAATGTAATTAATATACACTAAGGACAAAGAATGTATGAGCAACAAGCATTTCTGACTGCTGATTGGCTTGACGCTGAAGCTACGGAAGTGAGAAGTGAGGCTATTGTGATAAAGACATATTGACTAAAAGCCTGCAATAACTGTGTTGCTCACAATGCCAGACATCCAGTCTAACTATTGACCCTAATGACGGCGGAAGCCAGTGACCTACTTCTCTTTTACAAATAGCTTATTGACTAAATTGTTTTCAATTTTATGAGTCCATAAAGTATGACTTATTTACTTAAAACGAATCAAGCCTTTCGAATATTCAAGTTTTATATATTTCTTTTTAAATATCGTTAACTGTAGTCCTGAATGGTCCATAAATTCTCGTTATATATTTAATGTTAATTCAGCATAGATCTGAGTTATAACACTAAATTATAAATAAATATGCATTATGTTAATTGTTTTTCCTAATATAAACTAATCATAATTATCGAATAGCTTGTGATTATTTCTACATTTTAATCTACATTCCAATTACATAATTAAGTTGAAATCTTTTACATTATTTAAATTAGGAGTGAAAATATCAGCAGAATTTCAGTATATATTAGTTATTATTACATTAATTCTGCATTAGAAGTTTTTGCAAAATATTTCATAATTATACATCTCTAGTAATATATTTATAATTCTAACGTATAATGTATTTATAAGTATTTATGCTTAAAATAATTTAAAAGATATTAATTGAAAATGTGATTAATATACACCAACGATAAATAACCAAAGAATGTAAAAGCAAGAAGCATTTCTGACTGCTGATAGGCTTATTGCTGAAACTACCAACTGATGCTATTTATATATATATATATATAGGTTTCTGCATTTAGTGTTTCAGTTGGGTTTTTGACTCTGACGAAGACAGCTTGTTACGGTTGAAAGGTCTTAGTCTTTTTTCCCTTTTCATTTTATTGATCATTGATACGTGTGATCATTGATTGTTATTTCACGTGTTTATGTGAAATCTTGTTATATATATAGGTGTTTGTATCGATCGGTGTACGCATTCACGTCTCCACTCCTTTGTTCCTTCCTCTTTTTCTTTTTCTCCTCTCCTGACGACGGCAAGACAGACAAAATGACCAAAAATCTTGTGTGTTAGTTCATTTTTTCTGTGTTTTTTGTGTTCTCTAGTTTTAACTTTAATTATATATATATATATATTTAATAATTTAGTTAGTTATATGAACAATTCCATATACAGATCGGGATAAAAAAAATAGATTTAATAAATACAGCTTATACAAGTTATAGTCCAATGCAAGTATATATAGAATGCAAAATATATTTGTAAAAAAATTAAAGCATGAATGTTTGGTATATTTAAATTACATTAAATAAAAAGTGTTATACCAGTATCTTTCACAAGTAACATGCTTATAATGAGAAACTCAACTGTTTGGTGATCCTTTTGAAGTGTTTACTAGAATTGGTACTGAACTCAAGCCAAGTAAAAATCTACCACATTATATCAAATATGAATTGGCTTATCAATCTTATTTTGTATTTCATAGGTTCAATTAGTAATGATGTCTGCAGTAAGTATGCTTCATATATGTTAGATTGGTCCAAACATGGTTCTCTACCATTGGGGTAATGGTTTTTCATAGATGAATTTGTGCATTAACAGGCAAAAAAGATTGATGACAGAAATATCTACAAGTGTTACTTTAGACGAGAATATTGTGGTTACAGCCAAACGAGTTGTTTCTTACGGAATTACAGGAACAAAGCCTGGCTTATTCGAATGCTGAAGGGCTGCTTGCAGACAAAAAGATGACTACCCTACAGGTACATGATTATTCTGACTCACTAGCCATCTGTTCAATAGCAAGTAATGCAGTTCAGACCAGTTTTAGATTAGAGGCAATAGTTGGCACTGATACAAATCATCCAACCAATCTCATTTCTACGAAGTAAACTCAAAAAATTACCTCATTTAACTATAAAGAAAAATCTTGAGTGGCCTACACTCAACTTTACTATGAGTAATCATAATATCAAACTTCTTGGGTGTATAATATTAATGCCCCATTTAGACATAATATGAATGTCTAAATGGGAAATGTCTTTTATTTTTGGAGGTAGTACAGATAGTGACTGATCCACTGAGCAATATATATGCTTATATATTATAGCTATATATATATATATATATATATATGCAATATATATGGTTATATATTTCATATAATATATATTGCATACTGCTTATATGCAATATATATATATATGCTTAGCAATATATTATGCTTGTATTTCACACCAATGATGCATATAATATCATTAGTATTAACTAAAGCGTAATAATATTTTAGAAAAGTGAAAGTACAGATTTTGTGTTACAAAATAATCTGTTACAGGAGAACATGACTTTTGTTCCAATAGCCAGTGGATCTCCTACATAGTTTATCTGACCTCCTTCTAGAATGAAGATTTAAGAAACTTTCCCGTTTAAAATTTGAATATATTCCTATTTTATCTGAAAAATGTCAAAAACATATAATAAAAATGTCGTTTTAAAATAATTTTTAATTTAAAATATATAATTTAATTTATTATTTTTCAAATAATGTTTTCAATTTTGAATTATGTTTTACATTTTTGGTGTTTTATAAAATTATTATACTGAAAATTGTATGGTATGCTAGTCGTTTTTTATGAAGTCACTATTCATTTCCTTTATAAAAAATTATAAAAAATCAATTTACTCTGAGGTAGTGTTATCTTTTTCCCTGGTGCCGTACTCTTATTTTAAGGTTCACGTAAATGTTGAGAAAAATATTGAGAAAAAAATATATTAGTAATTAGTCAGTTTTACATACTCAAATCAAATTCAAAGCTGGCTATTTAGTATGACTTAAAAATGTCATAGCTAGAAGATATCACCCAAGGTTAAAATATTTCATAAATACACAAAAATATACATCTGACATTAAGTTTTGTTCAAGGATGCAATATATAGATTGATTAGAGCATTTTGAGAAGAAAATTCATCGTGCCATGAAAAGAGTCAGAAAATATATGTTTCATTGGCGTTGATTTTTTACATGTTATTCTTTTACATCATTACTCACATTTCTGTAATCTTCTTTTCTTTCTTCTTCTTTCTTCTTCTTTCTTTCTTCTGTAATCTTCTTTTATATAACATCACATTAGGTTATTAAATTAATTAAAAAATGTTCATTAAATCTCTAAACATTTTTAATTCAGTTGATTTACTCAAAAAATTTCTAAATTAATGTAAACGATATAAATAAATGTAAACAAATGCGACAATTATAGCAAGTAAATCATTACTACAGGATAAACATTCAGTTTTTATAGCTTTATTGCTCTTTACGGTAATGGAATTTTCTGCTTAATGCTTTGGCAAATTTATTTTTTTTTAATGAGCCGTTTAGTATCAAAAAAATTTATTTTGAAAACAAACAATGTATTTTAACGCCCCTTTGGTAAATATAATTTTAAAGGCATTGTTTCAGCTTATCCTCCACATAATGTTCTATTTTTTAGGCATAATTTCATTTTGATCCGTCAAACGGTATTGCTTTTATTGCCCTCACAACCTTTCGGATTGAATTATAAGTCAAAATTTTTATATTTTATTGAAAAAAAATATTTCCTGTTGTTTTAAATCCAAGGATATTTTTCTTGTATTACTCTTGTAGCCGAAAAGATAATGCACAAATTTCAAGACTCTAGAATTAGTAGTTTCGGAGGAAAAAAAGTTGTCTAAAAACCGGTTTTTGGCAAAAAAAGTGACTTTCCTATCATCCATAATGGCTCCTAAACAATTAGGCTCATTCACACTATGAGAACCATTTTTGTGTAAAATATTAATTTAATCCATCAAAGATTCTGGACCGTAGCGAGTCCACAAACTTTGGATACATTCTCACACACCCACCCACACTCACACTCTCATAGACATCATCAAAAAACAACTTCATAAAATCATAAAACAACTTTTGAGACCTCAAAACTTTTTGAGTTGATCGTGAAGATATTTTTCACGATCATTATACTCTACTTAGAGCAAAGTAAAAATACTACGACAAACCTAAAAAAACAAAAAGCGTTGGTCCAATCTCCAAATGTTGATTCATCTCACTTTAGATGTACTCGTAGCTACCAGATATGACACGACACAAGAAATTTCAAAAAATAAAACATAATCTGTTTTATTTATTTTTCCGACTCAGCAGTCTTCAATTCAATCCCAACAAAATTAATTAAATTACTGAGGTATTAATTTGTGTTAAATTTTTGTATACTTACTCTATTTTGATATATTAAATTTGATTCCAATTGATTAAACTGATAGAGTGATACGTCACAGAAATTCAATTGCTTAGTAAATAGCATTTTCACAAAAGTAGTTCATTGATAATACTGCTAGTGCTGACGGTGAGAAATGACAAAAGCATAGAGAGTTACAACTTCAAAGGGATGTGCATCCAGTGTTTGAATATTCTCATAAACTAGAGATGTATCGTTGATCACGTATCGGCGAGCATAATGTAAATGATTTTTTATTTTGTGTTTACGTCTTAATATCTGCATATTTAGAATTTAGAATTGGGAAATGAAAAATATGTTAATATTATTTATATGTATTTTTATTACAAATATAATTGACTTGTAGAATATCTAAAATCGCATAGAAGATTATAAGTGTTATCCTCTACAGCCTTTGTAGTTTATTTGTTATATTTTTCTGTGTGATGTCATCTGAACTCTGAATATTTTAAAAATTTTAAATCAATAAAATTGGCGTATGCCTTGTTTACATTTTTGTTATTGACCTCTCATTGTTACAGGTATTCTTACAGAACAGTTTTATTGTAAACTAGACTACTACTGAGACTACAAGTAATTGGTCATGTTGAAATACTGCTTTAACTAAATGCACTAAAATGTTCTGTACAGTCTCTCCTTGAGACCTATAAATAGTCATATTGAATTCATGAAAAAGTAATGATGCCCTCTTTAAATAAAACAAATTTGAATCATGGAATTAAAACTATTTCCCCTTGAAACTATGATGTGATAATTTTACAAACAATGACTTTATTGTAAAGCTTCTCAGTTATTAGTCTAGTTTTATTATATAAGCTTGGTAGATCAGCATTTCTCATACACATGTCAGGAATTCCGTTTTTGAATTCATGCTTATGTTTTGGAAGTGAAGTGCAAAAAGTCCCCTTGGTGCAGAGAGTAGCGCCAAGAATTAAAAGTAAATACGTGTAATAAAAAACATCGACATAACAATAAGATTTCAAAAATGGAATTGAAATCTTTCGTAGAAAAAAAACTGTTAGGTTTATTCTATAACAGAAATAGATTTGACATCTGGTGTCAGTAATTTTACCTGACTTATGTTGAGAGAATTTATTTTTCATTCTTCATTCTCTTCAACGCTGATATTTTTAAAGTCATATATTACTCAATGTTTTCTTTAATATTTATTTCAATGATCCAGCATAAACTGAAATAAGCAGGTATTCCAAGTTTCACCTGAGGGTAACATCCAAGGCGTCATCTTTAGTTGACTTCTACAAACCTTACGTTATTTGCATCAGGTTTTGGAATCGTATTGTAAGAAAGCTCCCATAGCCTAGAGCATAGCGCACTGGACTTCCAATGCAAAGGTCTTGGGTACAAATCCAACAAAATTACGCATATTTTATTATTTATTCAGAGAGTGCACGGTGGCAAGAAAACTATTAAACAAGATCGGCCATCAGAGTTTTATAAGTATAGAGATATTAAATCTTACTAAAATCTTATTATGCTTTATTCCTTCATCCTTCTTCCACTGCCAAAATTAAGAACTGTTAATTAATTAACAAAACTAATTATTCTTTTCAAATTCATGCGTAAACCTATATATATATATATTGATAACGTTTCCTGTTACTTTAAATTATATTCACTTTATTTTACAGTTAAATATTAATAAATTCTTGACCACCTAAAATTTAGCTCCAATTGTCTGTAATACAGATTGCATAAAATATCAAAATTTTCAAATTATGATTTTTTTTTTTTTGTTCGCTCGTATGAGAAGCCTATGGCAGTTTTAATTTATAATGAAGTAAGTGGAAGTTTTCTTAACCACTCTTTTCTAGATTAAAAGAAACAAGAAGTACAGTTTTACTGTTCTTTTCATTTACCAAGACATTATACTTGCAGAAAGGAAAAACATTTTGATCAGAAATCGCCATATATGTCCATAAACTATTTTAAATTTTACTTTATAAGAAGTAAGTAAGTAAGAAGAAGTAAGAAGTAATATTTATTTAAAATAAATCTTGTTTGCTCACCTTTGGAGCCGTCAGTCGTAGCGGTTGGAGGGAGGACGTTGATGAAGGGAATAGTGCGCTGTTGCGTAACAGTAGGAAAAGCCCACTTGGAGAAGAAAGTTCTGATTGACTGGGGCTGGTTGGACTGGACTCCGTCGGGAACCATCGTGCTGCACCCTGCAGCCTCGCTACTTTCACGGATCTTCAACTCAATTTTGAAAACGGTTAAATAATCTACTCGCGAGTTTTGGTGGCTATTACGACTAACTAAGCTTCCAGCAATACCAGATTGAATATATTGAAAACAAATGTCATCTAAAAGAAGGCTGTGGAATAAGAACTTTAATTGTTCAGGGTTAATAAAGAAAACAAATTTCTTAACCCTGCTAATAATACGTTGTAAATCACCTGTTTAAAGGGAAAATAGTTCCTAAATTGTATTGTAGAAAGAAGGTTATTATGATGGGTGGAACAGGCCAAATACACAAGCACTCATATCAAAAGGAACACAACTGACTGACTACTGGACAGTGAAGGGCTCTGTAAGGCGCAACCCCAACTGGTGCTGAATTCCTTTTGGCGTGACTTTAAATATGACATAAGAAAAGTCAAGCCTCACGACACTGCCTTATCAGCAGTGTGGTGACGATAAGAGTCACGCAAACACATTCACACTACTTGGCAACATGTCCCAGGACAGAAATACCAATGTTGAGACCTACACTGCTCTTAGCCTTCACAGGTCACGCCAGGGTCACTGCACGCTGCACTTCCTCTTTAAATGTCAATATTTCTATCACAGAACTCTGGGTTTGTTGAACTTATACAGACGCGAAAACCATTACTATCTTTGGGTTGAACCTGATTCCTTTGATACTGGCTTTTAGTATTGATAATAGTAAACATCTTTATCTGTAACTGCTCAACAAAATTATTTACAGTGTTCTGAAAAAATGAACCAACTCTTCTTTTTACATTACTATAAGTAAAGTATAGTAAACATGAAATAATTGATCTGGAGATTTTGACGCTTTTACATGTTTTGAGGTTCTTTACCAAAGTCCTTTTTTAACGTCCTTTCGATGATGGCTGTTTTCGTGTTGGTGGGTGGAGGGTGGGTGTGTATCCAAAAGATTGTAGAGACGCTGCAGTCAAAAATCTTTGATGGAACGTATTTTACTTTGATAAATAATATACTTTAGACAAAAATGAGTATTATTATCTAGATGTACCCTACTATTCAGGAGCAATGTTGCATGATGGGAAGTGACTTTTTGGGCAAAAGTATGTTTTTAGATAACTTTTTTTAAAATACTTAACATATGAACTCTAAATAACCTTATATTTTAAGATGCTTTAAAATGTACCCTATTCATAGGTCGTACATGTCGTACTCTTCAACATATGTAATTATCAAACATATATTCTGATCTAAATTTTTGTGTGTTTAAGAACTCCGTTTTTTCGTATGATAAAGCTTGGCAAGGTAGTATATCTTTTTTTATGACAATACAGCTATTATATGTAAGCCTCTTCTTGTCCGATTCAAAAAAATTACCGTTTATTCTTAAATATTGTTATACTAGGGATATTTCATGAGTTTATAATATTAGATGAGTAATATTACATTCAAATAACAAAAATGAATTTGTTAACTGTATGTTTGTACTGTAGTATGTATGTACTATGTACTGTAGATACATTTCAACAGTATCATGAAAAATTTTGGATAAATAATGATCGACATATCACGATCACTTCATACCTCAACAGAATTAGTTACACAAATTTTTGTTGGAACGAAATAAATAAATCTTCTAGGCTTAAAAGAAGTATTTTGACTTCTTAGAAATAGCTTTTTACAGCACATTCTTGCTATACATCGAATAAGCAGGAATATATAGAATTCTCAATCTGAAAACATCAGAATGGATTAATACAATGCTAACGCAAAGAATATTTAGTGCTAAGGGTAGATTAAGGAGCAGGTTAGCTCAGTGGTTAAGGTCCTCACCGCTGGGCTGCTAGTCCGGGGTTCGATCCCCACCTGGTCCTCGATTTATTCACGCGGGAGGTGAAATAAATCAGAGTATGTCGTCCCTCGGAAAGGACGTTAAGCCGTTGGTCCCGAGCCAGTACGATGTAAGGTACTTCTTAGAGATCCCTACTCGAAATGCACTTGAGTTAGGCAACATTTAGGACTCCGAATGTAGAATCTGTAGAATCACCGATCAAACAAAATGCCGGTAAACGGCTGACGTTATCACCCTCTAGGAGACCGGTTTAAACAACAAAGATTACAGGTAGCCTGTAATGATCATTTGTATAAAACTTTTTGATTTCAAAAATTAAGAAGAACTCCTGACTGATACACTAATGCCATCAAAATTAATAATAGAACTAGCAAAAATAAGTACTTGTAAGCTTGTAAAATAAGTACCCAATTTTATTTGGGTACTTGTAAACAAGCAAATAGATGGTAATGTGGCAAGGAACCGTTCGGAATAGATTGAAAAATTGAAAATGGATAAAGAACTGACTAGATAAAATTGGTTCAACAACCTGGTCTTAATTTATTCAAACTGAATTTACATTTGTAATAAAATACTTTACATATCTTCAAAGGAACTATTTATATATATATATATATATATAATCTAACCGCAATTTGTTTTCTTAACCACTGTTTATTAAGATGTAATTATTTCTGAAAATATCGGAATTGTTTGATTCCTTTCAATCTGAAAGGAAGCAATCACCTTGAAGGGAAATAATTTTTCGCAAGCAATACATATACCAATAGAAATAAAAGGGAAAAATACTTTAAGAAAAATGTAAAGTTGATAAAGAATTTAAAATTCAAAGCTGATATTAAAAAAGAAAAAGGGAAGCTAGATAGGTAGAGTTGCGTACGAGTTCGATGAGTCTGAGGCCATCAGTCTCCTTAATATATCCTAATAATAACAACTTCTCTTGATTTATCTAGAAAAAATTTAAAAATTTGTATGGCTGAACTACTAAATATTGTTGCTACAATACAAGAAATTAAACCATTAAATTTTTAGCTGCTAACTTTGATAATACTTTATCAAAGGGAATATCATATCATCTCATCATGATAGTCATATCAAAATAAAAGAAATACTTTCACTGTTTTCAACAAAATTCATTTTATGATCACTTATAGTAAATTTGAGTGCAGGTCACTCCAAATGCTTTAATGTATAATTGAAATATGGCTTAAAAATATATATTTGCCATATTATAATACCTATGACAACTTTAGTGGTAATGCCACATTCTTTCGCTAAGAGAGAACTGAATGTTCCCAGTATTGAGAAAATATTTTACATAAAATCGGGATTAAAACGAAATAAATTAAACCTTTTAGCTGAAACATTTGGAAACAGACTTTTTTTTTAAAAAACACTGCATTAAGGGAAACCGAGGACCTTTCAAAAGAATTAATTCAACATCTAAAGAGTGGTTCTCTTCGTCAAGATAAAAAAAAAAAGAAACAATCAATTGCATTTAACAAAGACATAAAATGATTTATTACTCATATAATTTTATTTTAATCTTCTTTAAATTTTTTGATATTTTGAGGATGTTTATAAGACATTTTTGAAAAATTGTAATCAATTCAGTGAATTGTTTCGGGTCATTGCTATCATGTGCTAAAGTGTTATAAGTTAAATGCACGTGTACATTAATTTTAATTTTACATTTTACATTTTACTTTTTTATACTTAAGTAAAGCAGAGTAATCATAAAAAAACTCAATCTGGATATTGTGACAGATTTACATATTTTGAGGTCCCCAAAGACCAGTTTACAATAAATAAACTAAAGTATCATGAAATAAATTGATTTTGAAATTTTGACAGTTTTACAATAGTTTCAAAAGTTGTTTTTTGACACACGATGACTCGTATGTGTATAAGGGTATCCACCCACCAGTGGGTGTCCAAAAGATTGTTGCACGCTAAAGGCCAACCATTTGAATAATCAATTTCATATTTTACACAAAAATGGCCCTTCTAGTGTACATATACTTTATTGTTTCCGGAAAATATTGATCGATGGGAGTAACTTTTTTGAACAAAATGCGTTTTTAAACAACAATAACAAAATTTTTTCATCTTAAACTGTTTACTTTAGAATTTTGAAATTTTGGGATTAATATAACATTAACATCAACAATAAGGAAGAAAAGTTTCAGAATTTGTCAATAAACAAAAAGGTATGTATTGCATTGAAATGTAACACTTTTGACTTATGATTCATTTTGAAATCTTTTGGACATGATACAAGTAACATTTTTAGACGTGGTGCAACGAACTTTATATAAAAATAGAACTTTATAAGATTATGATCAAAATATCTTTGTTTCAAATTGCATGGAGAAAAATGGGATATAGTATACTTGATGATTTTATAAAATTTTTTCCTATGCTAAACGGCTAATCGTATATATAAGAGATTTTGAGATAAAACGGAACAAAAAATAGTATTTACAAAAAATTGCTAGAAATTTTGATGACTGGAAAATCCTATATAGTACTCTAAAATTTCGCCCTAGACTAATCAAAAAACTGATACACTTGTCAAATTTTGCAAATCGACTTAAATATATTTGTTAAAACTAAGTATAATTTTACAATAAGTAAAGTATAGTGATCATGAAAAAATTCAATCCTAGATATTTCGACGAATTTGCCAACATTTATCATTTTGATTAGGACTTTATTCAATTTTAAATTATATGAATATTATATTATATGAAGAAACAATAAAGCTTTAAAAAAAGCAAAACTCATTTATGGCTAATGGTAACCAGCTCTACTTTTTCCTTTTTATTGTTTATCCTAACTTGGAACATTTTATATGAGAATCACAAAAATGCTTTCAATCAATTTCTTATGCTTTAATATTTTTTTAAAATCATTGCATTATTCAATCAATTAATAAATTAAATTAATAATTAGGAATAGGTTTGTTGCGATCGAAGATGGACAACGTCCAAAAGCGCTCCAACTCCAGGATAATCTTACGAAGTATGACGGTTTTACCTATTTCTAATATAAATCATACTAACCTCAGTGATATTAACATTTATGTAATAAATTAAAGTTCATCTTTTTTATTTCATTAAATGATTTAAATAATAATACATTTCTTGACAGTTATTAACCATATTCACTGATAATAATAATAATAACATTATATTTGTTGTAGTAACAATGTTCTGTTAGCAATGATTATATAGTTGATTTAATTATGAAAATGAAGACATCTACATTACAGTAAGTGGTTGAATTAAATTGATTGTAAATGGGTTTGAATGCATAGCCTTAGAACAAATTTAATTTAAAACACTCCAGGTATTCCATAAGAAATGCTGGCTGCGGAGAAACAACTCCTGACACGATCGGCTTTTCCTTCACCGCCAGTGTCAGAGTTAATGTCAATAGCAAATTAATACTCCTTTACATTTCCCCTACAATATGGTCTCTATTTCTTGTAACATAATAACTGCTCTAGTTAAAAAAAAGTTTAATTAAAAATTACTTTCAGTAAGAATTATTAAATAAATATATCTCTTAATTTTGCCAAGTTTCTGATCGACTGATTTTCATCCATTTTTATAATATTTCTGTTTACTTATAATTTTTTTTTTTTTATTTTGACAATAAGTGATTTTTTTTTTAAAATTTTGGCATTCAAAAGTAAAATCTGGAGTGGCCTACACTCTACTTTACTATAAGTAACTTAATGTCAAATTTCTTGAGTATATAAAACATAACGTGTCATTTAAGCATAACGTAAACATCTAAATGGGATATAATTATTAGCCTTTCATTCCTGAGGTAGTACAGATAGTGATTGAAGGACATATCAATTTATAAGCTTATTTTTGTACATCACAAATAATTTATTATTTGCAAATAATTGCATTAGTATAACTACAGCAGTAAGAACATTTTTGAAAAACCAAAGTGAACATTTCTTGAAACGATTTATTCTCCTACAAGAGAATGGCTTTCGTTCAAACAGCCAGTAGATTTCTTACATCGTTTACTTGACATCCTTCTACATTGAATATTAAAGTAAAATTTTTAAATTTAAAACAGGAAAATACCCTTTTTTTCTCTGAAAAACATCTTTAACTGCAAAGAAAATGTTGTTTTAAGGTGATTTGTTAATTAAAGATGTACGATAATTACATTTATTAATCTCTAAACGAAAGATTCAGATTATGAATTATCATTTATATTTTTGGTCTTTTATAGAATTATCATACTAGGAATTTTAATCTTTAAAATAATAATAATAATAAGCTTCTTAGTATTTATTTAATAAGATCATTTTCCTTCCCCTTTGTCAAATAACATATATACGATTTTTTTCTGAGTGAGTGTTATTATTTTCCTGCACAATATTATTCCTCGTACATCTCATATAAGTCAATAAGCAATTTAAATTATTCCTTTATAAATATCAATTTTATCTCAGTGGATTTGCTCAAAAAATTTCTAAGTCAATGTAAACAATGTAAAAAAATATAAAAAATTCGACAAGTATAGCAGGTGATCTCTCAGTCTAGGATATACAAACAGTTTTTATAGCGTTATTGCTCTTTGCCGTAATTGAAACATCATGAATTTTTTTTTATGAATTGCTAATTTTTTGTTCCATTTTTGGTCAAATTTTCATTATTTTTTAATGAGCCTTTTCGCGTCAAAAAACATTTTCTGAAAACAGAAATCGTACTGTAACGCCCCTTTAGCGAATGTAATTTTGAAAAAAAATATTTCAACTCATTCTCCACATAATTTTCTATTTTTAGGCATAGTTTCATTGTGATCTGTCAAACAGTATGGCTTGTATCGCTCTCACAAGGTTTTAGATTGAATTATACGACAAAATTTTTACATTTTATTAAAAAAAATATATTTCCTGTTGTTTTAGAATTCTGACTATATTTTTAGTTTGTTCCATTTGTAACCTCAAAGATGATGTCAAAATTTCAAAACTCTAGGGTTATCAGTTTAAGAGAAATAAATGTTTTAAAAAAAAAAGGTTTTTGGCAAAAAAAGTGACTTTCCCATCATGCATAATTCTTCGCAAACAATAGGGATCTTCTTCCCTATGAGGCCCATTTTTGTGTAAAATATTAACTTGATCCATCAAAGATTCTGGACCGTAGCGTGGTAACAAGCAATGCTAACACACGCACCCACCCACCCACGCACCCACCCACACACACACAGACATCATCGTAAAAACGTCATAAAACGACTTCTGGGACCTCAAAACATGTAATTCCGTCAAAATCTCGAGATCGAATTTTTTCACGTTCACTATACTTTACTTATAGTAAAGTAATAAATAACACTTTTTGATAGTGTTAAACTTAAAGTACATAATATGTTATAAACTAACTTTAAGTTCAAGTTAGTTACATTGAAGTAACATTGCAGCTACATTGAATGATGCCACTCGTCACGGCTTCTGCAATGATCAAAAAATATAAATTATTCAACGTTCGCTGTACTGTTTACTTTACTAAATGTCAATTATACAAAGTCATAAAAAAAATTCCATCTCAAGATTTTGACAATTTACACCTTTTGAAGGACCCTAATTTTTTAAGTTGTTTCAATAATAATAATGATAATGATGTGTGTAGGTGTATATTCAATAGTTTCAGGACATGCTACTAGTAACATCACTGATGGACCAAATTTTTAAATCACCATAAAACTCTCCAACAATTTAGATGAGGTGTATACTTCTTGGTCGCTATTGCATTAAAGAATATTTACTCTTCTGGCCAATATGTGATTTTAGATACAATTTTTTTATCCTGAACTACACGAACCCAACAGTGTTGTAACTTTGGAATTACTATGGAAGTATTAGTTGATGATGATAATAAAACGAAATAACAAATTTTTTTCATTAACCAAAAACCGGTTATGGAATAACTTTTTTTTAACATATTTAAATATACAACTACGCGTATGTTGCATAACAAGCATACGAGTGTGAGTAATACAAATACAAACTTTGACAAACATGAGCAAAAAATGAAACCCACTGATTCAGCTTTTCACTTCGTTTCCTGATTCTGGATCATCATTGCAGTAGATTCCTCGGTCATCTTCTCTTATGTCGTCTTGGGGGATTCTGGGAAGTTGAGGAAGGAGTAAGGTTTTGTACGAATGGATTTAGGTGAGAGGAAAGTTTGGTACGATACGCCTTGTAACTATGATTGGCTAAATCATGTATAAAAGCGATTTTTAGGTCTCAATGAAGAGTGTGGTTTGTGACATAATAAGGTGCATTAGTGATAGTACGGAGGATTTTTGATTGCAATGATTGTATTTTATAAATATTGTAAGGTTTTGCCCAACCCCATAGTTCAAGTACGTAAGTCCAGATCGGTCGCAGTAATGTTTTATATAACAGCACTTTGTTGTGGAGTGTCAATTTTGAATGTTTCCCGAGAACTCTGTACAGTAATAAGTAGTGTCGTTTTAGGTCAAGTCTTATCAGGCGAGTATGGGGATTCCAAGTCAAGCGTTTGTCAATGAAGAACCCCATGTACAGTTGGAGAACATCTGCAGTTGGAGAAGAGCGCCATTCATAGTGATATTCCGACATAGTCCTTTTTTCAATCTAAAAACTGTATTCATTCAATAAACTTGATAAAACTTAGCATTTCTATGTGGAATCAATGCGGCAATGTGTTTTGTTATAACTAACAGATGCGGAAATCAACAGATGAGCACACTCTGCGTATGCACAACAGCACTGGAGGTTAATCCTAGAAGAGTGGGCTTTGGAAACAGCGCGATAACATTAATTCAACTCAAAAATTAATATAATTGGAGAAATGTTTAACACAATTTTCATTTCATCGCACAGTATGCATATAGAATAATATTATACATGCGAAGTATTATATTTTGTAATATAATCAATTACAACGCAAAGAAATCAATAAATAAAACGCAACCGTTATTAAGTTGACATTACACTAGACTATGAATTCTTAATAGAACACATTATACGAGACAATTTAAGCGGAACTTTAAATCTTGCATCAACTTGAAGAAGTTAATAGAAGTTCACTTAAATAACCTACAAAGTCGGTTCAGTGTCATTTTAAATCAAAACAAATAAAGTTTTTTTTTTGAGTCCATTAGCACGGAAATGAATCAATAGATTGATATCATTGTTGTTGATAATGGCTCCTTTCATAAAAGTAGAACATGCTTTCAGTGAGTTTTCAAAACATGATTCTATGATATTCAATCTAGCGTTACGTCAAAAAGATCTTAGCATTCATTTAAAAGCAGGAACAAAACCATCAGTCTTGTTGACTGATATAATTATATTATTATTATACAACTGACAGGATGATATGAAACAAAAACATATTTTGCCAATAATCTGTAAAGGTAATTTATAAAACAAAAGTTAAAACTGTTGACTTACGCTTGGTACTGAAAAGCCTCCGGACAGGATACAAGTCACAGCGCTTGACAGCTCATAATAAAATTATACCAAAAAACAACACCTACTGAGGGAATCAAATGAATTTTTTTGTTCAAATCACATCGACAGAAAGAGTGTCACGGTACATTATACGATTTCAGAAAGCTTTTTTTACGCTAAACTTCTACCTATAGAAAAATGATATTTAGAGAACAATTCTATCTATAAATGATTATTAAAATATAATTTAAAGAAAATACAATTATCAAAAACGTCAATACAGCTCTAGTTCCAAATATATTTTATTTTATGAAAAAATAATTTTGTATATATTGGTTTTGTATGTCACTGTTTGCTTTCTGGTTCTATTTGAATAACTATGTGATTTAGTTATAAATATTGAATTGTTGGAATAAATACAATGTTTTCTTGCATTTTAATAATTTTATTTCATGTTGATCCCAAGGGTTGAATGAGGTCGACGACTTGAAGCAATTGATGGTTACAGTCAAATATGATAAGATTGTTTCATTCGTGAAGGTTTGGTAACCACCTAGTTGTTCGTATTATCATGCTTTTCCATGGCCTACTAGATTTAACATTAATGACCGCAAAAGTTAATAGGGTCTTAGAAAATAACTACTAAATCTGAATACTTCTGAAAATGAACTTGAAAATTAATTAAAAATTATTTTTAATTAATAGAATAATTTGAAACAATTTATTAGTACATTAATAATTATTAAATAATTTCAAGCCAAGAGTTACCAAGATTTCTCTCCAAACGTCAAAAGTCATTGGAGTAATTTGATACAGCAAAAAAATATTTCAAAATAAAAAAAATATTTATAAACAAACTAAAATATTTATTTGAAAACGTACACTATTAAATGAATTTAAGCTTCAAATTGAAAACAAGGTACATTTGATACTATGAAAATAAATGCTTCTGATTTTATATTTATTACTTATATTAGTTTTCCTGGAAAAAAGTTGAGTTATTTTGTAATAATTTTCTTTAATAATAAGTCAAGAATAACTTTGATAAACTGATACCCTAAAATATTATTATTTTATTTATGAAGAATATAATTCATTAAAAACAGGTTTCGTGTTTCAAATGCTATTCAAAAATTACTTATTTAATCGACCGCTACAAGCATTTTAATCGATATGATGACGACAAAAGAAACAATGGCTTACTTCTAAAAAGGAATATTCAATTATTCAATCGAATTTTTGTCCACGATCATTATCTAATGCAATCGGTATGAGGAAACAAAACAGATGGGAAACTTCAAATAGAATTACATTAAATTTCCTTGAAGTTATGATATCGTTAAGACTGTTTGATTGAACTTCAGGTAAACAATATCGAACTTACTTTACCACGAACCACATCAAAATTGTAGCTAGCCTGAAAGGGAAAGTTGTTAATACACCTAAGTGCAAAATAAATAAATATAATTATTCATTACATTAAGTAACCGTTTATTGCTTATTAAGGGGCTAAGGTATATAACTTATTAAACTTGAAATAGTGAAATTACATAGCAATATATACAGTGGAACCTCTACATACGAGCTACTCTACTTACGAGAAACTCGAGATACGAGAGGTCTTTCGAGCAAAAATCTTGCTCTACATATGAGAGAAAATCCAAGTTACGAGAATTTCCAGATGGTTCCGCTAGGAACCTACTAGTCGTACTAGGAACCTATGTAACTACTAGTCGTGCTACAGCTCTTTTTAATGACACTTGCCTTACACATTTCCGTAACATTTTGAAAGGGAGGCAGAGACAAACCTCCTTGGATAAGTTTTTCTTCAAAAGACCTATAGAAAGTGAAAGTGTTGCGATTCAAGCTAAAAGGGCAAAAGAAAGCAAAGAAAAGTAAAAACTGATACAGAAATGTTAAAAAGCAAAAAAAAGCAGAAAAAAGTGCATAAATAAATTAGTGCCGTAAAAAAATTTAGTTTTTCATAAAGTTAACTTTAATTTTAAGTGGAAGTGCTCATAATAAATGCTCATAATAAACTCGCATTTTATTTCGTTAATATCATCTTATTTATCTTATTACTGTATTTTTATGTTCAGTCACTATTTCAATGTGTTTTTAGTAATCAGGAAGATGTGTCCATAGTTATTTAGGGTTAACTTGAATGATTTTGGGAGGCCGGGAACAAATTAATTGGTTTTCAGTTATTTCTTATGGGAAAAATTCGCTCTAGATAAGAGAAATTCTAGATACGAGCACGATCCGGGAACGAATTAATCTCGTATGTAGAGGTTCCACTGTACATAGAAGTCACAATAAACACATGTGATTCTACAACTAAAAAAATTACAACAAAATCAATAAAAATGAAAATCTTTTTAAAATTTTTCAAAGTAAATTTTCGACCAAGAACTGAAAAAAGAAGAACAAATATAAATACAACAAAAGCAGGGATGGGGTAAGGACAGGGTGGAGAAAGGTATAAATCAAGTGGAAAATTACTACACCTTTAGGCAAGACAACCGATAAAATATTTGTTGAGACTGCCGTTAGGGTTACCTTATCTACAAGGAACTGATCTAATTTGAACGCCCCAGGACTATAGATTGAAGGCATTAAGTTACATAAGATTACGAAGATTAAGACATTAATAAAGTTACCTTTATTAAATGGATTTTGATAAACTATTTACTTGGTAAATCACGATTATAAACTACTAATTAGTTCTTTGAAATAAAAAAATCGATGATTCTTTCCTTCTAATAGTTTACTGGTATTGCTTATTTCTTATTTTGAGAAACTTACAGGTTTGCCTAATACAGGGGGTCAGGCTAGCTCAGTGGTTACGTGCTCGCCTCTGATCTGATAGGACCGGGGTTCGATCCCCACCTGGCCCTCGATTTATTCATGCGGGAGGTGAATAAATCTGAGCACGTCGTAAGAAAGACATTAAACTGTCGGTCCCAAGCCTGTACGATGTCAGGTACTCGTTAAAGATCCCTACTCTAAATACACTTGAGTTAGGCAAAATTTAGGACTCCCACTGTAGAATCAATCTTCATTGTGTGGTATCACAAAGGGCCAATGCTCGGCCTACGTGTGTTCCCTTGTGGAACTGCCACTGCAACCTAACCTAACCTAACCTTGCCTAATACAACTGATGTTGGAATGCTTGTAAGAAATTTCATAAATTCGTCTTCCATTACTACTCATAAAATGCTTGATCAAACATCTTCTTAAATTTCCATGATTCTTGAAAACAGTACGAATATCAAATGTCTTTAACAATGGTTAAATGACAAAAAAGTACTAGACTAAAAGATAAAACTATTTATTTAGTCTGAATGGTTCAGTCGATGCATTTTATTTGGACTATTTTTAAGTTGTTCGACTCAACCTTTGGATATTTTGACTTGACACTAATAGCTAGCCTTCATTTAGCTCTATAAAAAGTCGTCACACCATCTAAGCAAATCTTCACTAACCTCAAAATCATTCTCCTGAAATTTTTACACACAACTATAATGAGGAGAGAAATAATGTATATAATATCTTCATTGATTTACTTCTTACAAATACCATATTTCAACACATTTCCTTCTCAAGAAAACAGTTAACAGGAAATTACATCTCAATTTCTTGGTAAGTTTTATTCTTAAAATGAAATAATCTATTGAAGCTAAGAGAATGTTAATAATTAATGTAGGAAAGCATTCTTTGAAATATAAACCTAAAAAATCTTTAAACTTATTATTTGAGAAAGCAATTTTATGGAGTTAATCTAAATTTGTGTTCATAAAATTTATTATTACAAGAAAACAAACATTCTAAGATACATAACTAAACAAGATTAAGATACATAACTAGACAAGATTAAGATACATAACTAGACAAGATTAAGATACATAACTAGACAAGATTAACAAAAATTGATGACGAAACAAGTAGAACTGAATCCTTCACTCTTGATTCAGTTTCTAAAAACTTAAGCAAATGATCAAGGGGCGTGAAAACTTGTTAACAAGCAATCTTGAACTGTGATATTTTTAAGTATATTGATAAAATCAACGTAACTTTTGAAGTTTTAAGCTGAAATGGAACCAACTAAAACAGTTAATGTGCAAATTAGTCATTTAAAAGTTAATTTAAAAAGTCATTTATAACTTAAACTCAAATGGAGTTAAAATACCGAATCGGGAGCTCTAAAAAATTAATTTAAAAAATATTTGTTTTAAAAAATCGTATATATATTTATGTAAGAAAAAGGCATTTAGACATAAACAGAAGTTTGCTCTGAGAAATTCATAGCTCTGTCCATCATCCCTTGTCTAACGGTCTTAAATTATTTCCATTTATTGATGATCTTTCCTCTGTCCTGTTCCTAATTCTTCTGTTTTTATTAATCTTTCTTTTTGACTCATTCTTTTTTCGAGTTCTTTGGTAACAATCTGCATCGAAAAAAAACACTTTCTTTTCTATGTATAACAAAATGCATTTATATGAATGTATGACTCCTTGAAAACATAATTTTGAAAACAACCCTTATCTATATCATTATTAACGCTCAAACATATTAAAATTAATTTTAATAGTACAAATTTGATAGTACAAATCGAAAACAACGATCTATCGTCAGCCCGTTCTAGTAAGAGAATAGTGATAATAATTATGTAATAAGTATTGATCATTCATCGTTAACTATTGCAGCAGTTGGTGACTGAAGTGAACAGCTGATTGTCAATATGAGTTGGGCTTGATGAATAATTGCCGAATTGCCGTAGACACAGTATATAAAGCACCACAACCACCTTTCCAATTAGTCAATTTCTTCTCTCTCTCTCACTCTCTCTCTTTCTCTCTCTCTCTCTCACACACCCTCTCTCTCTTTCACACCACCTCTTACTCATCCTCTCTTTTGCCCACTATCATTCTCTCTTACTCACTCAACACTCTTTCATTTTCACATGTTTCTTGCCTTCCAATTCAATCTTTTCTCATACACTTCAATCATTACTTCTCATTATTCAATTATGAAGTTGCTTGAACTTCTGGGTGGAATTCCCTTGA
The DNA here is from genome assembly GCA_026182355.1 of Hermatobates lingyangjiaoensis. Lineage (NCBI taxonomy): Eukaryota > Metazoa > Arthropoda > Insecta > Hemiptera > Hermatobatidae > Hermatobates > Hermatobates lingyangjiaoensis. The sequence goes on along the minus strand of JAPFBL010000047.1, from coordinate 154,919 downwards.
CTTTTTTGTTGAGTGTCCCTAAAAGAATTAATTTCTTTTATCTCTTTCATCTATCCCATTATGTTTGTTGCTGGATGGTAGGTCGGTACTTTAATTATATCTATTTTTCTCACTCTCAAATCTTACTCTCTTTCTGTCCTGTACTGAGACCTCTTAAAACAAGTTTCATTTAAAATTATGCGTGAAACAAATAATTGTTTCACGTGTTTATGTGAAATCTTTTTAAAATTATGCATATTTATGTTTTTAGGAATATATTTTTTGCGGTGAATGACAGCATCTTTCTATGTGTGCAGTGAAATTCTTTCTCTGGGTACACTGTGGTACACCGCACTTGCGGCCTATGAACTTTATATATCACGCACACACTTGTGAAGATGCCATCGTTACCCAGTATACGCTATGTCATACTGCAATAATACATTAATGTCTAGCATTAGCTTGATGATACAAAAGTTCAAACTACTTAAAAAAATCAGTAATTCTTCAGCAGTTAAGAACGAGAATAATACAAATATACGAGTAGCACCACCAATTTAAACAAAAACAAATCTCAATCTAAAGCAAGTCATGATTTGGTAAGGTTTCATTAATTATAAATAATAAATTCTTATTTATTTTTCCAATTTTTTTTACTCTCATATACATACAAATATCACTAAATATACGAGACACTATACAGTTTTTATTGAAATTTTCAAATTGTTTTCTTTATGTTTATAATATTACTTTATTTTTTTTCAAAAAATCTCTCATGTAATACTTAAGCTTTTCTGTTTCATAATTGTATACTTCTGCCTATCAAAAAGGTTTTAAATGAAAACCCAAACCTTGACATTGATAGTTTAATTTAATCCTGAAAAACTGAATAAGTCCTGAAAATTTGTATTTTTTTTTCACGGTCGATGCTTGTATCAATATATAAATGAATACATATGCTAAGAAATAAAGGAAAGGCATCCAAACTGGCCACAATACAAGTTCAAAATAAAAAAAGAATAACACACAGAGTGAAGAAATACACTTACTAACTCACATTTTCGGAAAATCCGTCTTCAAGAGAAAAGAAAGAGGAAGACCAAGCACGCTGTAGACTCAACGGCAAGTAACCCATTTTCATAGGGTTACTTGACATTTCGTTTACAGAGTCTCTTTTCTCCTAAAGACGGATTTTCCCAAATTATTAGTTAGTAAGAGTGTTTCTTTACTTTGCGTTACTCTTTTTCGATTTTGAAATCATACATAAAACAAGATTTTACAATAAACACTTGAAATAACAATCAACGTTCAAAACAAAATATGAAATGAAAAAAGAGACTAAGTACTTTCAACCGTCACAGATGGTTGAAAGATCTTAGGTTTTTTTTCTCATTTCCTATTGTGGTTGGTCATAATATATACTGTTAAATAGCAGAGCAGATTATTTTTTTTAATCACTTTCCTATGCTGAAAAGGCAATGAAAATAACAAATATTTTTCAGGGACATACTGGAGGCAATAACACAGTCCAACTACAGATAACATATATTAAGGACGTATTAACATATATTAAAACCGTGAATGCAGAATCCGTTTTGCTATTTAACAAAATCGTGAATGCAAAATCTGCTCTACTATTTAACAATACATGCTTAGATGAAGACTTGCTGCCATTTTATACATATAAATATAAAATTAAACTTTATCAAAAATCGATCAGTTCTTCAGGTATAAATTAAACTCTTGTTACCAAAGTTTCGATTTTTATTTGAACTTGAATTTTTCGGTCGTAATAAATTTTCATTTTGTTTCTATTTTACTGTCGATACTTCATCTATATATATGTATATATAATTCACTTAATAAGCGGAAAGACGATCCAAACTGGACACAATACGATTTCAAAATCGAAGAAGAGTAACACACAGATTAAAGAAACAAAACACACTTTCAAACAGGATAGGATGGGGAACAGATCTTTGAAGATACGATCCTATCCTCTTCTCCTTCCACATCAGCCATCTTTCCATGTCAACCCTGCCTCTTCTACAGACGCCCCCCTAACCTAGGCAACCCCTTCTCTCACAGGGACTTGACGTCCAGGAGTGTCAATCACCGTCGTGGGTGCTAAGAGTTGCGAACGACGGGGGTGCCTGACTTGTCCGCTAAGACCGCTAAGACTTGTCCGCTTGTCCCATTTCTTATTGTGGTTCGATCATTGATTGTTATTTCACGTGTTTATGTGAAATCCTTATATATATATATATATATATATATATATATATATATATATATATATTAAATAACTATTTCGTTTTAAATACAGAGTAAAACTTTATGTTTTAGTATTTAATGAATATTTCTTGTTTATTCACTTTTGCTGGTAATGAGGGCGGAATTGAAACTTAGAGCTTTATGATGTCGTAAAGTTTACGTCTGTTTACCTTAAAGAGCAGAAAATCTGAATGAAACGATCAATCAGAAATGTTTCTAATCAAATCTGAGTTGATAGGACTGCTTAAAATTTATCACCTAATGAAATTGATTTAATTTAATTTAATGACAGAGTTAAGCTTTTACGGCCATAATAAAATATTTAAGCGACCTATTTGCGGAAATTCAAAACTGTAGAAATTTCTGAGGCGTCCTGAATAAATGTAAATTATTTTGTTTTCTTCAATACATTGAGTGCTGTTTGTCATAATATTCTAGTTAAACAGAATGCTAGTGATCAAGAGAAGTTACTGGATTCTATATCTGTTCACATTTCTTCAATTGAGAACTTGTCGAAAAATATATATCAATGAAAGTATAGAAGTATAGAATTACGTACATTAAGAAAATATTTTTATTTATATTAATAACAAGTTGTCATTTCAAAGATTCACACAATTACTTCTTAATCAATTAATGCCAATATGATTTTAAAATTTCTTGTTTTTTTTGTTTTCTTTTAATTCTCGACAGCCTTTTTGTTAGAAATGCTCATTTAGTAATTAGGATATTTTTGTGTTATTTATTCATGTTAATCAAATATTGTAGACAAAAGTATAAGTAAAAACTAAAGTATAAAGTGCTTTTCTGTGTTTAGATGTCTGACGTAGTGATAAGTGTTATTACCGTAATATAAGTATTTTTACCGTATTAATAAAAATTAATATGTTTTGTTATCAGTATATTTTAGTGATTAACAACTTAAAAGCATTTAAATAAACTTTAAAATAGATGTATGATTATAATTGCATCTACGTTTATGTTAAATGTTAAAAGTTTATGTTTATGCTAAAACTTTTATTAATTTACTAAATTTTTGTTCTTCAAAGGTCTATCAAGAAAAATAGTTATTTACGTAATATTTGAGTGGAAATTCGAAATTTGGTCTCCTCTAGGTTTTTGAGTACATATTTTACGAGAGCCAAACATGGAATAGGCCCTAGACCGACATCTCTTTCTCTTCTCACATTATATAATCAACGCTGTTTCTTAAACTGAAATGCTAAACTGTTGATATCAACTTTTGTTAAACCCCCATCAATCCTAAATAACCAATGGGAGTATTCCAACTGATTTTCGAAAACTGCCAATGCTATATATCTTAAAACAGGCAGTACTAGAAAAATTTAACAGAACACCTTAAGAAATTAACTTATATAAAAAGTAAATTTAATAGATATAAAGAATGCTGTTCTCACAGAAACCTCCTCATTCAACTATAACTTTGACCTTGGCAAAGTTTAGCATCTTACATTTTACTTCTAAATTTTGAAAAATATGCCGTTTAGAAGCATATTATATCAAAAAATCCTTTTTATTAGTTCTTTCTTTTGTCTGAATTAACGAATGTCAAGTTGTTTTAAATTCTTTCACATTATCTTTGAGGGGGCGATTTCTTCCACATTAGCATGTTAAACGTACATTAAAACTTAATACCGTTGGGGTTAACATGTCTACCCCTGCATTGTTAAAACAATGTTTTCTTTACTCATTTAAACTAATCTGCTTCATTTTAACATGAACTTATTATAGTTAAAAACTTGATCGTTAATTTTCTCGATTATGAAGTTATTTACGGAGTAAATTATGCCAAAATAAAACATGTTTAAGCCAGTGATTAGCAACATGCAGCCTTTTTTATTTAATTTGAGGGTTTGTTAAAATTGCTCAGGGTTTATATATTAAGTATTAAAAAAATTAGAATAATATATTATATAAAGCTGTTTATATTAAAATAGAACATTACATTTTTTTTACTTTAAATTAAATTAGAAGAATTTAAAATGAAGCACAACTGAAAGAACAAAACATCTTATGGATTTAAAATATGATATTGCTCCTAGGGTATAACACTCCAATGATCTACTATAAAAAAATATTGTTTGGACTATATTATTATTTGCAAAACTAATAACTTTTGCAAAACAAAAGCAACAGGTTACACATATTGAATAGCTTACACTGAATGCCTGCTGGAAATGTATTTGTTCAGATGTATTGGTTATAATTGAATGCGTTATGAATGATTTAAAGAATGTATATTTTAACACATGAAATAGCAGAACGAGAATTGGATTATGGTTAGGTTGCAGAGGTAGTCTCACAAGGGAACACACGTAGGCCGAGTAGGGACGACGTGCTCAGATTTATTCACCACCCGCATGAATAAATCGAGGGCCAGGTGGGGAACGAACCTTCGTCCTATCAGTTCTGAGGCGAGTACGTTAACCACTGAGCTAACTTGGCCCCCAAGAATTGGATTGATTTTTATTAGCTTGATGATTTAATTGTTAATACTGAACATAATAATATATATTCTAAGTCCTATAAATCTGACACTGATGATGATGAAAGAGTTGCAAAACTTATGCAAATTTATGAGTAAACCCTTTGGAATGTCAAAAATTCTGGGAAGTTTTTTGTTGACGATGGTGTAAACATTGTAAACCTAAAATTTTGAAGACTATGAGCATATCAACAAGTATATAAGAAGCTGAGTAAAGATTTTAAACAATTTTTGGATATCATTTAAACATATCCATTACATTTAGAGGAAGCAAAATAGCATATTTAAATCGCTCTTGAGTTATTAACAGCAGCAGATATACAAGTGATGAAAAAACGATTGAGTTTACTTAGAAAAAATAATACAGTAAAAAGATTATAAGTTTTTACTTTTTTTTAAAAAATAATCTTTTGAAATAATTTATTTCTATATGCGTATACATAAGTTTATGTAAAACAGTTTGTTTTGGGTTGTTTATGTTTATCACATAACACATACTTTTTTCCATGTGAATGGAACTCGATCGCACGATTTAAATATTCACGCCATCATTTGTAAACCAATTTGCCATATTGATATAAAATTTATGACTGTCGTTGACAATGAACTAAGTTCATTAAATTAATGCATAAAGAAGGAAAAAATGAATAATAAGTGGAATTTAATTTGTTGGAACTAAGATATTTGAATAATTGTCCTCATTGCTTGCAATATTTAAAAAAAACCATTTATTCATAAATTCAGAAATATAATGAATTACATTAAATATCTAATGCATCTTTAATTTAGTAGGTTTAATCCAGCTTTAAAAATCTGTAGGTTTTATCAATGATATGAGCTACTTAACATTATGTTGTTTTTTCTTCTTTTTTTTTGTTTTTGAAATTTTATAACATTTTGATAATATAACATTTTACAAACCAAGAAAATGTTATTAAGATACCGAATTAAACTGCTTCAATAAAAGAAACCAAGTTATTTTAAAAAATTATAGACCTATACAAGTAACTCTGAAAGTAAGTTGGTAACGAGATTAAACCATTATAATCATATTAGAGATAAGTTAGTCTCTTTCTAAGTTGGTATTTTAATGCAGTTTATAACGTCGACTACTTCCATTCCAAACGCTTTGTTCCACTAAGATTCATTTAATCCCTGATTCCCGTAACGCTATTAAATGCGCTATGAACTTAGTGATGTGGACTGTTGTTAATTTATGTTCAACAGCTTAGATTTATTTTCAAACAAATTTGCCTCTTAATTTAAACCAAATTATCAAGCTCTAAATCAGTTATTTAATGCCGCAATTATCATAATTTATTCAATTTTTGCATTAATTTAATATATTGTAAAATATATTTTGTAAATAATCAATAATAATACAGCTGCATAACTAATAAAAATATTATTATTAGTATTAAAATGGTTTATGTACTCTTTATTAATTTATATAATAATTAAGATAGCATAAAATAAATTTAAATTTTTATCATGCAAAAATATATTGAAATATTTAATATTATTATCCTTCTATACAGGTATACGTCTTTAAATTAAATTTAGAAAACAAAAATATAATAATCTGGAGTAGCCTACACTCAACTTCACTATAAGTAAACTTAATATCAAACTTCTGTGGTATATAATACACAGTGTTCCATATAATGGAATATATAGTACACAGTACACAGGTGCTGTGACCAACTAATTACTTTTAATGGTATTGCTCTAATTATTAATTAAATTGAATACATGTATTACTATAATTATTAATTAAAATACTATAGTATTTAATTATATTTATTTTCAAACAAATATACCTTTTAATTTAAACCAAATTATCAAGCTCTAAATTAGTTATTATAAATCAGTTAACTTAAACCACTTAAACACTATAATATTTATAACAATTATATAGTTATAACAGTTCTCAACCATACCCATTATGTCGGTTACACCAAATTTTTATAGATTGTGTATAAGAAAACATATACAGTATTAAATATATAACCGTACTTACGTAGCATACCTTTCTTAACTGCTTTCCAATCTTCCTTATTAACGCCCTCTTATTCTATTAGTATAATACAATAATTCCTCAGTCCAGATATTTCACCTGTTCAGCAGGCATCATCAAGGTATGAAACACTTTCCTTTAATAATAGTTGTAGTAGTAGGGTAGTTGTGGTGGCTTTAGTTAGGACTACCGATGATGCAAACCCATTGGGACCTTTATGCCAACCCGCAGAAATCTACTTCTGCCCCACAGACCATATACCTGATTTTAATAATCATTAAATCTCTCCACCTCAAACTTTGAAGTTGGTCATCTTAATCATACTCTCACCAAAAAGTTATGATTAAATGTACTATGTACATGCTGCACTATATACTACATTTTTACACCCTGCACTGCTTTGAGAGCCCAATAAATTTAAATGCCTTTAAGCCACGTAGATCTGCTATGTTTTGATCATTTTAATCATCTTGATTGAACTATTGATGAATATTTGTTACTGTCAGCTATCTTGAAATTTTGATTAATTTTGTTTAGTTTTTCTTTCTGGCAGAATTATGAAATTATCTATCCTCTTGGCATAGAGAGCAGCAACACTGGCTCCGGATTCAAAAAGGGTTTGCTATTTATGAGTTCAGCCAGTCTGTCTGGCTTTTTATTGCCTTCAACACAACTATAACCACAAGGGTATTGAGTTCCTCCGGCACACTGCCACTGAATAAGATGAACGTATGTAAGAGAAGTGAGGTTTATTCTCTGTCTGATTATTCAAGCAAATACAAAGTTGTGATTCTAGTCTTTCCCATAGTTCTTACATTCTGGCCGATATTAAAATGAAAAAGACTTCAGCTTGAAGGACACCAGATTGTAGGCCAACCGTAAAGCTCCATTCTTTGTTTATTGTCTTTACTCGTATCTATTCCAGTCCCGTCCATCCCAATTTACCAACTTTAGAGTCATCAGTGAAGCATAAAAACATTTACACAAGGAAAAAACAAAATTGATTTTTGTTTTCCCAGTGTATCTTTTTTTTTTTGGCATATATATCAATTTTTTTCTTCAGTAAACTTGCCCTATGAAACAACCCTTCATGTCCGTATAATTCTTCCAGTTTTTCCTTTTTTTTATTCACATCCTGTAACTAAGTGATGACATGTGCGCTTGCGAAATTCTACCAGTTTCTGCATCTTTCCTGGTGGAAGAAGTTGAAGATTACCGTGTGGTAAGTACACAGGTGCTGTGACCAACTAATTACTTTTAATTACTACAGATTTAGTTAATTGCAGCAGAATTGCATTATGCCCTCAGTGTCCTACTGTGCTCACCGATCACTTTGAGTTTGCAAGATACTTGATGCATGGCTGTTGTATTTCATTTCATCAAGTGCCACCATTCTTGATTTCTTGATCATTCTAAGTTTTAATCTTTCTAAAGACTTTTAATGCTAAAATGTTTCTTTGCGACATAATCATTCAATGAGCTTATTGGCAGGCTACTTTGCTATGTTGCAGATTAATTTGACTTATCTGCATTCGTTGAGGCTGATAAAAGAGTATCATTCATCATACATCTCAAGTCTGCCGGTGTTAGCCCAAGGAGTGACCTCTTGTCCGACTGGATTCCTCTAGGATTGCAGTCCTGATATTCAAGAGCTGATGAAAGAGTTCCCAGTTCAAATCATCCAGTAGCCGCTGAATCGCTCGATAACAAAGGAAATAACTCTAAAACCTTCCTCTCATTTGAAGTAGGTTTTCATGTTTCTAAGTCTCTACCACCATTTCCAACTTCACCTAAAAAAGTAGTCACATTTAGATCTCCTATCTGAATAACAAAAAATATCTAGACCCTCCATTGTTCCTCTAAAGAAGGTAAATAAACAACCTCTAAATTCTATTCAATTGATAGGTTTTACTTCATATTTACTCACTAGCATCTTAAACTTAACATGTAAAAAGTTGCTAGTTTGTCTAACAGAAACGCTGAAACTACTGTCCAATAGGCTCTCCCTTAGAATCAACCACGACACGAATCACTTCGTCGAAGGCAAGATTGTTTTCTCATTGTGGTCACTGAGATACTATTCACAACCACCATACTAAAATAATCCTTGAGCCTGAATATAGGCAGCTGCCCAGGACTGTCTTCTACACAAGGATGAGCCGCTCTCCATCTCGAAGCCCCAATATTCTAACCCGACTTTGGGTCTCTACTCTATCAGATCAACTCAACTAGTTTTCACAACTCTCCATATATAGGAGAAATCTTGATATGCCCATTGACCTATCTAGTGTTATTGTTAAATGGAGGTAGAGTTGGTGGGAAGTGATTCAATGATCTTCCTTATTCATGTCCTGATGATGACTAGTGAACAATTGAAACATGTCAGATATCTGCAAAATATTGTATTGCAAATAAAGCAACAAGAGACAACAGTATTTTTAGGAATATTGAAAAGTAAATTAATAAACATTTATCAGCAAGGTAGGGCTGTATTTTTAATAATATATAACATATTTTTAATAGGAGTGAAACAAAAATTAACAAAAATACTAATTAATATTAACGTAAAATCATTGTATGAAAGGTTTGAAAACTTAATTTATATTAGAAACCTGAGAAGTCTATTAAGAGAACAATTAATATTAAGATTTTTTTTATTTAAAAAAATTGTTCTGTTGAGTTGGTTGCAGGTTGTCAAAACTTCATCCAACCCTAGTTTGTCAAGAACACGGAGAGATTTAATCCCATTCTTCATTAAAATCGAAAGGGGCTAATAACTCTTTAAGCTAACTATTTCTTGAAGGCACTTTCTTATCCACTTTGAATGTTTTGGAGTGTTTCAGGCCTAACCTTTTGGCTTAACTAAAACGATATTGATTTCTCTACTCGAGCAAGCCACAGTAAAGCGAACCCTAATAACTTGGCCTTCTTCTTGAGGCCACCTGGTCCTAAGAGAAGTTCTTCACAAACTACTGAACCAACCCTTTGTTATCGCTTAATTATACTTTCCTCTATTCTACTTTAAGTTCAAAATACTTTTTCATCTAATACCCTTAAAATTAGCGTATGCAGTAAGTTCTAAAATAAAAGTTACGATAAATGAGAGAAAAAGATTTCCTATAGTTATAAATATTATTATTGTTCACAAGATTGGTGAATATAGGTATTTTATATTGAAGAGTATAGATGTTCTGCAAATTTCAACAACAGATCCTTATATATTTAGGCATTATTAAACAAAAATTATTTTTAAGCTAAACATATTATTAGCTTTGTGAAAATTAAAAATAATTACAATATTAAACAAATTACAATAGATAAACTGATAATGTTATAAATAATGTGTTATGCTTCCCTGACGTAAGATTGCCTTCTGGACTCAACATCTAATTCATGTTATTTTGTTTTAAACTTAATTTTGTCTTTATTTCTTAATTATTATTACTCTCACTATATAATTTTTGATTGATTGGATTAATTATGTTGATCAATTATTGGATTAGTTGATTGATTGATTGATTGATGTTATTGATTGATTGATTGTTAGTAAAGCAATCATTTTTGTTTGGTTTTTATTAATTACTATATTTACTTATTTATAATATGAGGATTAATTTTTATCTTCTATGCTTCTCATTGTTTTATTCGCTTACTATTTATTTGGGATACTACTATTGTGGTATCGCTGAGTGAATAACAGTGAGGTTGAACTTATGCCCCCCCCCCCTCCCCGCCACAAAGTAGAACTATCTTTGTGTTACTTCTGTCGTAATTATATATATATATATATATATATATATATTCACTGATAAAACGAAATACGATCCAAACTGGACACAATACGAGTTCGAGATTAACAAAGAGCAGTACACAAAGTAGGGAAACACACTTACAGACTCAAATTTTCGGGTAATCCGTCTTCAGGAGAAAAGAGAATGGGAGACCAAGCACGTTGTAGGCGCAACGGCAAGTAACCCGTTGCATGTTACTTGCCGTTGCGCCTACAACGTGCTTGGTCTCCCATTCTCTTTTCTCCTGAAGACGGATTACCCGAAAATTTGAGTCTGTAAGTGTGTTTCCCTACTTTGTGTGCTGCTCTTTGTTAATCTCGAACTCGTATATATATATATATATATATATATATATATATATATACATAAAAAGATTTCACATAAACACGTTAAATAACAATCAATGATCAAACTACAATAAGAAATGGAAAAACAAGACTAAGATCTTTCAACCATTACAAGCGGTCTTCGTCAGAGTCAAAACCCCGACTGAATTGTTTTTTGGGAGCTCAACCCAACCAGCTGGGTTTTTGACTCTGACGAAGACCGCTTGTTACGATTGAAAGATCTTAGGGTGAAATGTAGATCAGGGTACCCGCGACATGGCGGCTGGCTAATAGCTGGAAGACAGTCGGTTGGGAATCGATATCGATATCTACTATTGATATTGGAGTCAGTCGATGTTATTTGCGCATATCAATATTCCAGATCAATCCTTCATTTTAATTGGTCAATTGTTCAAACTACCGGCAAAAACAGGAACTAAATACCTCTTCATAACCTTCTTACACGCTCCATGTGGTTTAGTTTGTGCCTCTTTTTTTTCCCGTTGCTTCCAAATTAGCCAGCTTATTTCTTTTTTTTGGGTATGGAACCTTTAGGTTTGTTTTTTTTTACACGATTGATGGATGCTAGTGCGGAACGTGTGATTGTTTAGCAGATGAGGGCTTCAGGCATCTCACAGTCAAACATTCCCTTCATTTTAAAAACCCTGAAAATGAAGTGCATACTAATGCAATTGAGGGAACATGGTCTGCCATAAAAAGGAGTCTGTCTAATCGGACCGTCAGTTCCGAGATCAGTTTGACTCGTACCTCGCGGAGTACATGTGGAGACGAGTTCATTCAGATACTGACGATTTGATGAGAGCTTTTTTAGTGATTTGATGAGAGGTTAGTCATAATATCCCTTTCTGGATTTTTTTTTTTATTTCCATTCAACAAATTTTATAATAGTATCTCGTATACACATTGTCTTTTACTATTTCATACTTCCCTTTCTATTTTATAACCTTTATATTATCTTATTCTTCATTTTTTAATATTTCGCATTAAAAAAATTCATTTTAATTAATTTCAATCTATTTACGTTTATGACGTCATATACTTGTCAATTAGAACAATATATCGATACATAAACCCTCAATATGTCGGATTTATTTCAAGTCGCCATATTTACACCGGGTACCCTGATCTACATTTCAGCCGATCTGGGTCTTGTTTTCCCATTTCTTACTGTGGTTTGATCATTGATATATATATATATATATATATATATATATATTTGTTGAAATATACCGCAGCTTGGTATTAACGACTTTTAAACTAAGCTGTTCCAGTCTCTTGACAGTCTTACGAATATAAGGTGGTAATTCCCAAATGAGTTGTCCAAAGGACATTGAGACACTTTTTTGAAACACTTTAATAGATGTCAACAATTCAAATACAATTGAAAACTAACATAACTTACAAGACTATTGTATACTAGCTTTCGACTTTCTCTAGTCATCTTCAGGTAGGTCTTAGGTAGGTAGGTACGTAGGTAGGGTCTTTAAACGTTTTTGAAAATATAAAATTTTTAAAAAACAATGAAAGAATTTGAACAATTTTGAAATAAACTAAAAAATATAAATAAAAGTTAGCAGGTCCAAACAAGTTACCAAATTGAAAACAGTTTGTAATCCTGTCGTAGGCCAATTAATTAGCATCCCTAATTTTCTTGTAACTATTTTCAAAAATGTTCATGCTTGGTATTATACCCATATCGCATGTCTGGCCATTAATTGAGGGATTTAAATCTTTGATATATAAAGCTTCTGTGGAGCCTATATATATATATATATATATATAAGAGAGAGAGAGAGAGAGAGAGAGAGAGAGTGAGAGAGAGAGAGAGAAAGCTCAAAAACAAAGTAAAGACATAAATAAAGGCATACAACACTCACTACAAAATTTCGACTGCCATCGTCGTCAGGTAGAAGTACTGCTCTATTATATATATTACTAAAATCCTATGAATGCTTGTTAATTTTTGGCTTCATATTTTTAATGTTGAGCGCTTCATATATATATAGTCTTCTCTTTCGTGTTCTTTTATTTAATAATTATAGTTTTATTAACAAAAATTTACCTTTTAGTTTTTGTTTTGGCATTTTTTATGTTAGTGTTTGAGTGTACCTGATGGAAAGTGCACTCATGGCTAACCTCTAGGAAACGTATATTGTAGTTGAACCTATATACATCGTACACACCTTACCATCGTTCCACAATGATATCATATCATATCATGTACGATAACACATACCATCATAAAAAATATATGCAAAATACAAGGAGGTTCACAATGCATCTGATGTCTGGAGCTCCCAAGAAGAACATAGGCAAAAGCATAAGACGAATTCAACTTGAGAAATCATTATAACAAGTACCAATCTAATACAAAAGGAAAGATATCTTTAGATTTAAAATTTTTGAAGCTGCAAAACTACATATGAAGAAATGAAACTACATATCAATGAACAATTAGAAAATAGTTAGAAAATGTTGGAAGTTTTTTCAATTACTGAATATTTTACGAAATCATGGTAGTAATCATATCTTTATTACTTAATTAAATCAGAAATTCAAGTAATTTTTTAGATCTTTTCTATTGCAAAACCGATTAAAATATTCTACTAAAATAAAACGTATTTAATAATAAGTAAAAAATAAAAATGTAATAAAAGTAAATGATATTGAAAATATTATTTCAAACAATCTTCTAAGAACACTTATATATTCATTGAGTCTACTAAATTCTAAAAAATCTAATATCTTTATGAGTCTTTGGAGAGCATCTCAAGTAAAATCCCACAGAAATACATTAGAAATGAATTTGTTAAGGTCAAAGAAACTTCAACTTTAATCAAAGTAGAAAAAAATAAACTCAATTTCTTATGTTATGAATTTTTTAAGTGAAATGTCTACTTTTGGCTAAGTATTGATTATTATTCATAAACAATTTAACTGATAAATTTCAAAAATTGATATTCCTTTTTAAAACCCTACTCGTATTCACAGGTAATATAGTCAATAGTATCCAAAAATATGATTCTTAGTGAGCAGCTTAAGCAACTTTGTTCTTCTGTTTTTGAATAAACCCAAAATCAAATAAATCAGTTTATATGAAACCATAAGAAACATTTTTTAAACTTATGTTTGCATATCCATTCATTTTTCCGTAATTATTTTATTTTTTGATTAAAGCTAATTCATTTAACTTTTTTTTTTCATTTCATATTTGTAATAGACCCATGCCAGGAAGTGTAGTCGCTGGATTGCTTCCTCCCTCCTGTGTTCCCTCCTACATCTGTGTTATCAGTGTCACTGGTAATGTAATACTTACATTGTTGTGACTTTGAGCAAATAAAATTAAAAACAAAATACTTCTAATAAAAGTAAGTACAGTCTACCTTATTTGTTAAAGTAATTTTCTGTGGCATTTGAGGATATTATTGGATATTTTTTATACTCACAAGAATAAGTTCAGTCAAATATGTTTGTAATAATAATAATTAACATTATAAATTCCAATAAATATGACATGCATAATATTAAATATGATTTTTTTACTGACTCTCGATTGAAATTTTGAAAATAATACAAATCCTTAATTCTATATCAATGGTTAGAAGTATCTTGATCAGATAATGAAAAGGAAGTTGACTTAAGAAATAAATCGTAAATAAAAAATTAATCTTTTATATATTAGGGTTTGGTATTCAGGACACCAAACACTAACTAAAAATAAAATTTTGCCAATCAAAAAAAGAAATTTGATTCTTGATGATTACAAGCAAATTTGAGTAACAAATACCCTAGTAACAAGTCATGTGCAAGACGCCGTCAACTAAACGCTATTTTGGGTATATTTTCTTTGCTTTTAACAAAAATTATTGTACTCTTACTAGCTTGCAGAAAATGGGTTCTTATTTTAGTAGTGTTAAAGATTTTAGAAAAGAAATTGAAACCAGTAATTGGTTATAAACTTAAATTTTATGGTTTGCTAATTTACTTCAATCCTTAATTATGAGAGGAAGACATCACTGTGCGTGTAGTCGACATACCATCATAACCAGAGGATACGACCTCCAGAACAAGCCCCGCAGATTCTGGGCAAAATACCAACGTCTATTGCTTTCCAAGTCATCGACAAACAGTATAGAATATATAAATCTTGAGATGCCTCATTAACTTTAATATATGTGATTAATGGAAATTTTTTAATTTCCATCAATATTGGTAAAAAAGTAATTGATCCTCTTCCCCAAAACAACTGGGGAAGAGGAAAGAAAAAAATATATGCAATAAAAAGCAAACTCCAATACCGATTGTTACGGCACAGGGAAATAGAACAAATAATGAATGACTAGAAACTATGGAAACTAGGATTGGGAAATAATTAAACATCTATTACAGTAGAAAAAACAAAACTTCTTTGTTTTTTACTAAAGACGCTATTTGTATGAAAGATAATGTTTTACATTACACAATCATATTATTCATAAATAATAAATAAGTACTTTTAAAATATGATTATGGCTCAAGGAGTAAGCAAAGTGAGTAAATTCAATACTCACCTTGGGTTGATTCACAGCCCTAGTATATGTGCCTTTCAAAAGCCAAAAACACTGATAATTACTATGATGTCGGACATTGCATTTTGAAATATGCAAAGCAATTGCATACCTTCATTGTAAGGAAAGAAATATTATGTGTACTATAATATTTAAACGAAAGAAGACAGGAATCGAAGTTATAAAACAGTAAGAGTTATCGATTACGTTCGAAATGTCCTGTGAAATATGTATATTGGCTTAAGGTCACCTACTCTTTATTATACTTGCCTTCAATATACAAACAAACTTCCTTTATATTTGTTTTACAACTAGTTTAGTAAATAATAAAATTGTCTAACAAAGAATTAAGTTTCCACGGATAATAATATAACATATTTACAATTGCTTCTAGTTAATTCATAGCAGCACGTGCAACAGTTTAAAGACTAGTAACATTGAAAGTATATAACATTAAAATGAAATTTAAAGAAAGCATATACATTTATTGGACTGCAAATTAAAACATAATTGTCTAGCAAAATTCATGGTTAGTATATCTTTTGATATATTAATTTTTAATATTAAGATAACTTTTTTAACCCAAAAAATAAATTATTTTTCTGTAATGCCTTTCATCTATACATATAAAACTAATTGGTATAATAGCAAAATCATAAAATTGCGTTTTTTATTGTTTTTCCTAAGTGAATCAATCTACATCTTTATAACAAAAATCAATGGTAAAAAAATAAATATTATTTTGTATATAATTGTATATAAGTTATTAATTAGGTCATAATTGGACATTTTATTGAACTAAGAAGTCGTAAGCGTTAGAGAAGTTCTGTTAGATTTTACTTATGGACTATACATTTCTTAGAGAGTTGTGAATTCCTCAGCTTTTTGGATGAGTTAACACAGAAAACTCTGAAGATATTTATCTCTTGGACTCTTTAGCCACTTTCTAAACTTTTTTCATAATATAGTATCTTTGACAACCTTGTTGTCAATTTTACATGATACTTGAAATCTTATATAACAATCTAGGTTTGGATGGAATAAACGAAGATCAGAAAATAATGTACGTATAATGATTTATTTCAATATTATTATAACCTAATAAGTTATGAATTCATATCCCATTTTTGTATCAACTTTTGTGCTATATTTTTAAAGAGTTCAAAATGAAGGTTCATAACTAATTTATTATTTAAAAAAAGTAGTTCTATGATCTTAAAAAAGGTTATTTATGAATAAAAGTGCTTTAATTATGAGAGTACTGCTGGATGAGCCGCATAGAAGACCTCAAATTGAACGTTAGCATAATATGAGTTTTACATCGATTCCACTGTCAGAACCATTCCAGGAAGGCAACTATAAATCTATGCTGATTATGGGAATGTAGTTTTCTCTAAAGCAACCTAAACTTGTAACTTGCAACATATAGTCTTGTAAGAAATGGTGTGACCGAACTGAAATTGTAAAATATCTTCCAGCCTTTTCAAACATTCAATAGTGACGCTATTAAGAGCTACAAAAACAACAACCTATAAAACCTATATCACATTCGATCACAATATACATAGGTCTGTTGTTATGTTTTAGACAAGGTGCATTGTCTCACAAATAAAAATTCTTTAAGCGCACTGCCAACCGTAGATAATATTAAATAGCTTTCTCGAGTTATGTAGAGGAAGATTTTTAACCGCTCTGTCAGCCCTAGCAATGCAGAAGACTTTTATTGAAGTCTTTCCAGCGCTGTATATTCATACGTTTACTTTTCCATAACAAATAAACCTCATTTTTACTTTATTAGGCAGAAAAATACACAAACTGAATAACAACGTGTCTCTGTTGTGATACAAAATCTATTGGTTAGCTGTATTTTATCTTCAAATACAATTCAGCTATTTAGTATTCTCTATCAAAAAATTAATTAACTATGATGTTCAAAGGCAGTTCTAGTTTAAAACCCATTCTTCAATTCAAACCTTTACGTGTCGGAATTCAATTATACTCCACATCAATTTTGAAACGTACCTACAGGTCTAAGGGAACTGATGCTACTGTCTAACAGCCAAACGACTACGGAATGCTTTATTCGTTGGCACACTTTTCACGTAAAGAGTATGAAAAGCAACTATATCTAATTCATCTAGAATAAAAAGCTATTAAACACCCTTTCAATACTGATAGTACTATATAACTTGCTGCAAATTTACTATTCATAGTAACATAAGCCCCCTGATTACTTTACTTACTTTAAAAAACAAAGTAATGGCAGACGAGATTTTGGGGAACTTTTTCATCATTTCAGCCAATTTAATTTTAACGGAATTTACAAGAAGGGAACAGAAAATGTTTTGATGGACTTATCATCCCGTAGTACATTTCTGAAATATTTAAAAAAAATAAGGATCCTATTAAAGTTGTAAGTTTAATTTAATTCCAGATATCCTTTAGGTCCAAGCAAATAACCTACCTGCTTAAAAAAAACAACTGAGAAAATGAAATATATAAAAGGAATTATTTCAAAAAATATCGAAGAAAAATCAAAAATGTTTGTTTTATCAGAGTGTGGGAAAAATTAATGCCATTCACAAACTCTATGGACATATTAGAACAGCTCATTGTTTAGGGCTCTCCGTTCTTACTATGACTTTCCAGGGTCAGATAAGTATGTTACTGATTTCTGTAAGAGTAGAAATATGGTAAATATTTCTGATTTACCATATGTATTGGTAATGAAGTCCGTTGCGGTCATACAATTCACCTCTTTTCATAACTTGTTCAGCTAAAAAGTGTACCGAATTTTGTTGTTATACCTTAGAATAAACTTCCACAACTTTTTATTTTGAGAAAATGAAAATCGAGGTTGTATTCACAAGTTTATATTGTCCAACGTGAAACTGTCTTTAATCCGTAATCAAACAAATGATTATGAACTATTTATTATGTGAATTCAACGAAAATAAAACTAAAGCATATATAAGATAACTATGGAGTGTATGGCCAAATATAATAACACATTGACAGCTCCACAAACTTTTTCACCTCCTAACTTCTGGTTAATTAAAAAGTTTATATATAAAGACGCTTGTCAGCCCTCCACTCCTTATATTGGATGTTTACCTGACGACGAACACGAAGTGTTCGAAACGTGTAGTTTGAATTAAAACAGTTCTTTTGCGTGGAGACTTTGTATTATCCATTTACCCCAGTATTAACAGGCTGGTTTATATATACCACAGATGCACAGACTGTTGTTCTTCCCGTTTCTTTCTCATAATCAAAGATACAACTAATAATTTGAGAGGGTAAGTGTTAGAGAGACAACAGACACACCTCTGTAGAGATTGATAGAAAGAGGATATTTCTAAAGCTTCAAACAAGTTGTTCATCAAACAAAAATAAAATAGATAAAATCCGATAAAAACACAGTTAACAGATTGTTTATATTGAAAATAAGAGTAAGTTAAATAGAATGAAATTAGATCCAGTCTGTGTTGGCCTTTTTACAGTTATTCAAAGAATGTTCAAGTGTTTCTATGAGAGACGAGAAATAATGGACTTCTTTTCCAATATAATTGTCAAGTACCATTCTGACAAGTAGATTCTCTTGGAGAAAGAAAATTAAAATAAAGAATTTAAAAGAAAAGGTAAGAAGTTATGACATGACGTTTTTATTAGACTCGAAGATAAAAGAAATTTGAAATTCCGTTTGTTGCTTTAACTTGAACATGAAAATTGCTTGTTGAACCATTGTAATCTTTTGGAATAATATATAAAAATAAACCGTTTTATGCCAGCAGTTTCAATTTGTTATATATTAAAAAAGTGTTACAAAATCGTAATAATATAATTAAAACAATATAAATTAAACGAAAACTTAGCCCACCGAGGTTTATACGAAAAGAATAATTCTATAACTTACTTCCAATGATGTGCTGTCTTTGATCAGTGTCTGCAGATGTATGGTTGTTGGTCAGAGCTGTCTGTGCGTTCGGAAGTATTCTCTGTGACATAATTAATCTGAAACACAGTCGACATTTCAAACACTAGGATATCTTGTTTTTCGTTATTTACGTTTCTTGAGTAGAAGCAAGGTAAGTATTGAGCCTAGATATTTTTTCTATTGTAACAATATGCTCCACTTGAAGGCATTTCATGCATTAACATCTTTAATGGTACACAATAATTACTGTTAAATTATGAGAATGCAGTAAAAACAATTATAATAATTAACAATAATGGCCATAACGAAAATACAATACCATGACAAATCCAAATTAATGTAACACTAAGCAATAATAATGATCACGATGATACAAAGCAATACTACCAACAAAATAACAACAACAAAATGATAATAAATGGACACAATGGTAACAGACTACATAATAATCTGCGACTACTCACAAACATAATACAGGCCATCACAACCCTCTAATCTAGATATTTTACAACATTTTCGTTCTTACCATAATTTTAAGATGTATGCCAAGGAAAATATTAAAGGTACTCCACTCCAGTTTTAAAGTAAACATCTAAATACTGCTACATTCTTTATTTTATATGAAAAAAAAAATATTTTTTTTGAAATTAGTAAAAATAGTTCCACACGGAATCAGCTACTGTGAATCAACCACTGTAGTGATGGGATACTAATTGGCATTTAAGAAATGCATGGTGCAATCAACGTTAAAACTGTTCATCAGAGATTAAAGAATAGTGAAAAAAGTAATTTTAAGAATTCTTGTTTTCTTTAATATGTATATTAAACAAGGACAGTAAAGTGACATTGTATGTATAAAGTTTGCCGGTTCAATTAAGTTAATAGATAGAAACAAAAAGTTTACAAACCCTAGTGAAGTAAAAATTCCTACTACCACGGAGATATACGAAAAGTGTTTCTTGACTGACAAAAAGTTGAGAGTTAACGGTTTTAACAGGGCGTATCTCTGTTAATAACCTACTAATATACAAAACTAGTATAGCTAATTACATATTGGTCAGTTCTATGTGGATGATTTTTTAGTTTATGTCTACGTGAAAATTTTTAAAGTTTTGAACGTGAAATATATAAAAAATTTAGAAAAATATTGAATCGCATATACACGTTTCATAAAGAATAAACACAATTTTATAAAATCTGAAAACACAGTCGATTATGAATTTTACTACAACTACTATTTGTAACTTTTTTTTCGACGTTATCAGATTCCTCGAAGTCTTTAAAACTGTGAAAGCGTCAAATTGGTGTTTCCAGTTAATTGTTGTTCGACTATATTCAGGTTTCTTGTCTAGCAAGTTTGTTATGCACTGCAAGACATGATTAGGCATCATTCGCTCGTATTTTTTTATATTTATAAAATAAAAACTATAATTTAGTAACAGCAATGTTAAAAAATTATTTTCTAAATTTATTCTTATAAACTTTATCTATTACAATGAAAATATACATTTTTAATTCATAGCTTAATCTTAACAAATTCAGAATCACATGATTTAGTGGAGTTGGTATAAAAGTACAGAAATGATAACAGCTGTGTCAGTATTTTAAGAAAAAATGCAGTTAAATTAATTATTATTATTTATTCTCTCGTTCAAAGCTGGTTGCTGGATTACAATGAGGATCTAAGTCGTGTGACCCGAACAACTAGTTTTATCTTATAAATTTAAATAAAACTGGAATGGCCTGCACTATACTATAAGTAAACATAATATCAAACTTCTTGGCAACTAATGTCATCGAATCACCCAAGCAAATCAGTATGCGTTTCATAATATAGAACGAAAGAGTCCATTTCTCATACTTCAATATTACCCAAATATAGTATGATTCATAAACACAAGGAAATCTACATGTCATAATAGTTTTGTTCAAAGTTTCTAAGACAAAATCATATAGATTGATTAGAGCATTTTGTTAAACGAATCCATCATACCATGGAAAGAATCAAAATTTTATTCTTCTTAAATCTCATATTAAGTCATTAAATCAGTTCAAATTTTTTCATTAAAGCTCAAAACATCAATTTTTATTTCAATCTGTTTAATGGAAAAATTGTTGAGTCAATGTAAATAAATCCGACAAGTATAGCAGGTGATCCATTAGTCCAGGATGAATATTCAGTTTTGATACCATTTTTTTTCATTGTGGTAATTTAAATATCACGAATTTTTTTTTATAAATTGCTAATTTTCTGTTCAATTTATAGGCAAAATTTCATTGTTCATTAATGAACCATTTAGGGTCAAAAACATGTTCTGAAAACATGAAATGTACCACAACCCTTCATTGGTTAATATAATTTTGAAATAAAATACCTCATCTCATCCCCCTCATAATGCTCTATTTCTTAGTATAATTTCATTTTGGTCCGTCAAACTGTATGGCTTCTATTATTCTCACAAGCTTTCAGATTGAATTATAAGTACAAATTTTTACATTTTATTAAAAAAAAATTTCAAGTTGTTATAAGAATTGCTTTTTATTGATTTTGTTGCTTTCATAATAATTCTAAAATTCGAAGACTTTTGTGTTAGTAGTTTAGGAGAAACAAAAGTATATCAAAAAACATATTTTGGAAAAAAAAAGTGACTTTCCCATCATGAGTACTTGCTCCCAAACAATAGTGCACATCTAAAAATGTATGAGTTTGCACAACATCTACAAGGATTTTGGAGACCTCAAAACATCAAAATCCGTCAAAATCTCGTAGCCGATTTTTTCATAATCACTATACTTTACTTATAGCGAACGACAAACCGGTATTAGATTTAACAACTGTTCACAGGCAGTAATTAAAATAATGTTTTTCAAATTATTATGGGTATAAAAATTTTTTTTTTTAATGTTAAAGTTGTTCTATTTCTATTGTATATTTCACAAAAGCTTTATAGTTTTCTCCCAAACACGAATCACTATTATACTAAGGCTTTTATCATACAAATTGTTTTAAAATATGTCACTTGCAGTGTGGTATCAAAATACTAGAATACCTTTTGCCCCCCCCCCCCGCATATTCCACAAGTATCAGAAAAAAATTTAAAAGTTTATTATGAAAACATGTAAATTGTTAACTTTTCAAATCGCATGTTTTCATTATCACTATACATTAAATATGCTTTCAACGTAAAACTGTAACGCTGATGAATGTTTCCGATTTGTTTATTTATTTCATTATTCCAATGAGTATATTTGGAGAGTTAATGAATATTGTTATTTTACAAATATCCTCAGAGATTTCATACATTTTAGTGTAATGGGTAACCATTGTATGGGATATGGTTATTCATCTCCTTAGTCTGGAAGTAATACAAATTTATCACTTGTCTAAGTAAAATGCCGGACTAAATGGAACGGAACAAAGAGTTCAAGTTATAATGAAATGATAAATAAACAGCCAATTAAATTACCTTTTAACCAAGCTTGCTGTTTATCCTTTTATTGTATATTAAATGTCTTCTCATTTGAACCAGTTCCCTTCAGAACAGAACTAATTAGGTATTCATACACAAACAAAAGTAAATTAGGTCATTTGTCAAGTGGCAAGCATAATTTATTTAAAATGTTCTGACAGATGTTTAAAAAAAGAATACAATGTTCATTTATATAAGTTGTCATTCCTTACATTTAATTGATATGATTATCTACTTTATTAAATTCCTTTTAAGTCTAATTGATCGACCTATTTCAATATTCAAAAGAATGAAACTTATTTTTCTTATAAATATCTCACATAATGATCGATTTCAGGCAACTTTGACAATAATATTTGACCCAATAGCGTTGAAAAAAACTTGCCTAACAAACCTTTTAACTTTGAAAAAGAAAAAGAAATTTTAGTAATTAATAAAAACTTGAATAGCAAAATATAAATGTTTACTTTATCCAAATAATTGATTTTTATTTTTAAATTTAAAAACATGTTTTTCTTTTCTAAATAAATTAAAGAAAAGTTCTTAACTTTTCTAAAATACAGACAAACTCTTAGGTCAAGGAAAGAAAAAGAAAAATAAACATTTCTGCATTTTAATACGAGGCTTTGTTAAGTGTTTTCAAATTTATTTTAAACTCAACTAAGATGCCTACACTGTCGAGTTCAAGTACACTTTATCAGTATTAAAAAGGAGTACTCAGCAAATAAAGTTACTGATTTAATTGCTTTGAATTTAAAAAAAACAAAATTCACTATTGATTTGCATTTGTTAAAAGCATTTACTTTTTTTTCTCAATGAATACTCACTCGTCCTTAGAATTTGACACATCCAATGAATTGATATGCAGGAAACGTCAATCGACTTATTTATAAAATATTCTGTAGGTACTTAATGATATTTCTGAGATAATTACTTATTGTTTCTAAGACAGATTTTAAATCTTCAATTTCTTAGAGGAACCAGTTTTTACGAGTATAATAATCATTCATTAACTATAGCGCAACAGGATTGTTAAATTTGGAGCTTCACTTCTGTCATCTAAGTATATTGTAGTTTAATGCTGTTCCTTTATTTGAGATGATTTTTATTTAATGACTATTATTTTTACCCTGTGAAAATAAAAATTAAATGTTTATTTATGCCTATTAATAGAAAGTAACCAAAAAAAAGATGGTACATGAGAGCTCGCATATCCTGGCGGCTTGAATTCCAAGCGTGTTTATTGGAATGATGTGCCGCTGGGATATGGTAACAGTCTTTCACGAAAGGCAGGAGACTTGTCAGCTGGTTGTTATTAGAGATTATAACTAAATGTCTTATGCTGCTTGATGTCTGTCGTGGATGCCCGCCTCCGCGAGGTCCACCTTGGGCACACTGCAGATTGACGAGAGAACAACTCTAATGTTGTTCTGTCGATACTCCACAGTGTGACTAAAGAGTACCACATTAAAAACATCGATCTAGTCTGCTTTGTTCCATGTTTTTGCCAAAAGGCTTAGAAGCATTGTAATAAATCAAAACCGGGGCATGACAGTCACCAACCACTAGTCTAGTCTAATATATGGGTAAAGTAAGGGAGATGCATTTATTACGACAGGAAACATGCTGAGTCTTGATACTAGGAAACTGCAAATTCAAATCTTGGCGATTAGTATGATTTTTTATGTGGAAGATGAAAAATCTTATGTCCTGGGATCGAACGTAAAACGCTGATCCCGAGCCTGTACAATGTCGTGTATCCGTCAAAAATCCTACTCTAACAAACTTGAATGATGTAACTTAAGAAATCAACAGAATCAACCGATATAATTGCTTGTAGATGGCTAAAACGGGTGCCAAATAATAAATGAGTCACAGTTCCCATCTATAGAAACAACAAAAGATGAAAGTCTACAGTGTGAGTATTGAAAAGACTACAACAATAAATGTATTATAATTAAGGAGGCTGTGAAAAGATGGTTGTTCGGTTCTGATTCTTGTCTGCTGTCTTTCGTAGCTTCATAATATTTACTGGATCTATTGTCAAATTGTCAAACGGATCTATCATTGTAGTTAAATTAAATTCATTATTTTATTTGTAGCTTTAATCAGGTGGCTTTTGTTCAACTGCTTTAAGCATATTGATTTAAATTTATTTATTTATGCCTTGTTATTTCTTTATAACAATTCATTGTACCACTCCCTTGAAAGAGATTATTGTTATCTGTTTATAATATTTTATTTTGTATTCTAGTAAAAGAGGTTTTGAAAATTCATTTTTCATAGTTACTTAGCCCTTTGCATTGAGCATCAATTCATTCAGTTATTGAATGACTTCACTGAGTGTTAATTACTTTTTATTAACTATCTATCTATTCCTTTGTTTAAGTAAATAAAAACTGCTTACTATTAATATCCTGTGAAGAAAAGGATCAAATTAAACAGAAGAATCCATTCATTTAACCAATATTTAACTAAATTAAAATGTAATTCAAATTTAACCAATTTAACTTAGTTAATAAAATCTTTTAGATAATTTAGTGAGGAAAACAAAGAAAGGAAATAATTTTAAAGTAAAAAAGAACTAGTAAACAGATTAAGGGTTGATTGGAAACTATGTAAAAATACAGATGTTCAACTTTGTTTTTTAGTATATTACCTTTGGGAATTTTTTAATTAACCTACAATGTACTTTACTAAATTAAGAAAACTATGTTAGCATATAAATTACTAGTTAGTCTAGGAAGTGGCCCAGCATTTCACGAGATGATAAAATAGCGTTGGCAAAAAAAAGTCCCTGATACTGATTTTAGCTCTACTGCTACTGAGTCCTTTGATATCAATCTATTATAGAGTGAAAAAAAAACTGGACTCCAACTTTTGATATGTCACATTTCTTCAACAGAATTGAATAAAACATTGACCAGAACTAGTTCATTGTGTACATCTCATGTAATCATGAGGGTCTTTGGATTTACTTTCATCAGAACATCCTCGAGATGACCTCCATTAAGCTTTGCTCTTGAGGTCTCTATACAAGGTCTATGGGTGACATGGAATAAAATCCATGACTCCCATACAAACTGGCCAACTCTTATGTCTTCTGAAATGTTTCCTTAAGTTCTGTGATATTCTGGGACTCCCAGTATACATATTATCATAAGCTAACTCGCAGTCATTTAAGGGGCATTGAGTGTGAGTGCTTGTTAAAAATCACTGTCATAATAATCATCTTTTTCAATCCATTCCAAGAACGATTTGAGAGGTGAGAACTTGTTTTATAGCGCTAGAACGTGGCAACAAAGTTAGCGACTTATCACCAAATTGTATTCAGTTCTTTCAGAGATGTAGTAAATAAAACTGTTTCTTTGTCCAGAAATATGTGGCTGACTTTAAGAGGCCAGTGACAGTCCGGACCTGAAGCCCCTTCCTCCCTAAATATTGGTGGTGTAGTTTTAAGATAGAGTGCATGGAATATTCCCAAGAATTATCAAGAAGCTGAAGGAAGCCATATGGGAAAACATCAGGGTTCTTCTATTAGTAAGGACAACATTGAGAATTTCCTACTGCGTCTCATGAAAATTATACTTAACTCATGTTTAAAAAAAAGAAGAAATGTTTAAACTTAAATTATTTATTTCAATATTTAGATGATACTTTTAAATAGAATAAACGAGAAACTTTATCATAAAAGTTTTGATCAATTCTTGAAGAAAAATAGTAAATAGGACCTATAAAAAGTTGGAAGATTTTTTTGGGTCTATTGAAATAACAGTAAAATTTGTTAATGGTTGACGATTTATTATGATCTAAAATAATATTTAAGATATTTAAGATCTAGAATAGATTAAATCTAATATAATATTTACCTAATGATATGTATATAATAAAATATTTATTTGATCAATAGCGTTAATGATTTAGTAGTTCATTAAACTTTGTGAAAGTATTAAATCTATCCTTGACGAGTTAAAGTGGTTGCTAGATGTCTCTTTTACCTGTTGGAGGTGTTTCATTGGATATTAATTTAGTAAATAAAAGTTTTTAAAGCAAACAAAAAACTTATATTTTGGAAAGTTCTACTTGGTGTTAAAATTAATCATTTAGAAAAGAAAATGTATTCAGTGGTAGCATCTGTTGGTTTTCTTAACACTGATTCAACACTACTGTTTCCCTTTTGAAGATAAAGAACCTACGACATGCTCAGACTGGGGCTAGCCATATTATAGATAACTAAGTGTCCCCAGATTCTCCACAGCTGGTGGTTTAACAAGAGGGTTTCTTTGTTTTCCTGTTTATTCAAATAAAGTAAAATCCAACACAGAAATACCGATAAATATTGATTATATGATAATAATCCATGAGTTAGGCGGTATAAATAACTGAATCATCTCGGTTAATGAATTTCTCTATTCTTTTATTTTTCTTTTGAACTATGCTAAATTTCGGCCTTCAAAATATGATTATCTTTGGTTCATCGTAAGTGCAGAATCAAATATACAATAGAATGACTAGATTCAATGATGATATGTGGAAAACATATAAGATACTTACATATAGCATATATAAAAAGATTTCACATAAACACGTGAAATAACAATCAATGATCAAACCAGAATATCAGTTGGGTTTTTGACTCTGACGAAGACCGCTTGTTACGGTTGAAAGATCTTAGTCTTGTTTTCCCATTTTCATATTGTGGTTTGTTCATATAGCATATATGTAAGAAAAAGACAATAGCAAAAGAAAATATAATAATAACCACGGAAAATTAAGAACTATATAACTTTAAAGATTCAATAAAACTCTTGCGATTACCAATTTTAATAAGTAATAAATAAACAGGAGGGTGTTGAAGGTTATGAGGAGTGGCGAAATGATATAAAGAAGGTGGTAAACTTCAGTGGCTGTAAACAGTTTTATGGAGTAGGCAGTAACAGAAATACCCTGTCCTCTTCTTGATTTCTGCCCTAATAACTTTATTGGTCTGTTTTATTAAAGTATTGTTTTCAATTACTGCTGATGCCATCTTGTTTTGTAATAATTTTCTTTTTATTAAATTGTAATTCAGTTTTTAAACATTAAGTATAAAAAGTGATATAATTGTAACTCTAATTATTGAGACAAAACATTCTTCATTTAATATAACGGTACCTTTAATAATCGTTATCTACTTTATTTGAGAGAATCTATTTGATTGCAATTCAGAGTTTTTTTTTTATTACAGATAATACTATTCGTTGGATAGATATCTTCTCTGTATTTCAGCAACCACACTACACTCTCAGACATTCCAAATGGTTATTTCAGAGAAATCAAATCTCTGACACGAAAAATTATGTAACTCCAGAAATGATGCCTAAACAGTGAAAATACATCTACTCTTAGGACCTTAGGATGAATCACTTACTGGATTAATCTAGTAAGTTTCAGAACTAGATTATTCTAGTAAATCCTGAACGATTAATCTTTCATTCATTGTAGTCCACGCAAGGTAACTCCCTCAACGTCAGTTACCGCATAGGTTTATAGTGAAAGTAAAAACAAAAAGTTCTATACTAATAAGTGAATCAGCGTAATCAAATATTTCAAATAATGGTTATACCAACAGAAACTTCGTAACACTACGGCGTATGCACTTTATAAACACGAATGTCAAAAATTCTTTACACAAATATGACCGTTCATTATTTTTTCTATAATAAATGTTAATAACAAATATAAAGTATACTTTTTTATTTCTTTAATGTAATTAACTTTCAAATTTCTGGTGATGGAGAACGTGTTTAAGCATTTTTAAAATTAATCTATAGCTGCAGGGGTGGCAACCTTTTTACCTTTGCGTGCTAGAATCAGCCTAATGCATTCTAGAAATTTCTTCTACACGCTGATCGACATTTCGTGCCACCAACTAATAGCGCTATTCAGATGTCTTTAAATTAATTTGATACTATCTTTAATGATAAACTGTGACGGTGGGAAAGAATAATACAAATAATATTGTACATATGATAAGTGCTATCAAATTTATCAATGATGATAGCAAAGACAGAACATATAAAGTGAATAAAATACAGAAAAGAATTCAAATTTTAATAATAGTCAGTAAGGCATCTTTTAATTTCTAAAAATTATTTCAGCTATAGACGTAACAACTAATAAACAAAAACTCACATTAATATAATCACCATGCGACTTAGACACCAAGTAATTTGTGATGTCCAATATTCTACCAATGATGTACGGTAAAATTGACTAAACGTTTGATTTATCAGTCTACTTTTGTTTGGAGATTCTGTGAATCCCATTACTGGAAAAGTGTTTCGTAAACTAAGTGAGCAAATCAATAGGAACTGTGGCCACTGAGTTACAGAACGCCTGTTAATATGCAATAAACAAACTGGTCTATATGCTGATGATATTTGCACTAATTAGTTTTTGTTGGATAGAGACGGTCGGCATGCTGTGTTTGACAGATAACCCAGTGGTGGATGCTCCCCTCAGTTCTAGAGCAATGAAAAATCACACGTCTCCCTTTCTAAACTGTATCTCACTCATCTGTAGGCAAATATTTGTCTCTACTTCTTAATATAAACCTAAAAGCTAAAAACACCAGCGCCCTTACAGTCATTGCCAAGGTTACGAAAATTAATCTGCATCCAAGGTCTCTTGTATTGAGTAAAAAACATGCCAAACTAGCTGCTAATGTTCTCCTACCTTTTAAATTAAACTCACTTAATTAAATTTAGAGAAGTTTTCAAATATCAAAAAGCTTCTCCTATTGAAATAGTTGATAAATAAAATACTTGGTTTAATAATATCAAATTAATATCATACTCATTATCAAATTTTATTGAAATATTGATAGCTTATAATACTTATTCAAATATATTTCATTAATTAAAAGCTGTACTTGAAACAAATATCTTTTAAGCACCTTAGTAAACTAATAGATGTATTAAAATAATAAAAATAATAAATATAAATAATAATTAATAGTTTTTCAAAATCTATTGCAATAATTAACCATAGAAAAAGTGGAAAGAATATAACATGATATCATTTTGAATAGGAGTTAAATGTAGACAAATGTTTCAAAAAAAAAAAATGTTTTAATGCTTAAGTCTTGCTTCTTTGTATATATATATGGTTTGAGTCCAACAACAGGTTGGACTCGTTATATCAGAAATATAACGAGCATTGTTGTGAAGTCTTTTCTAAAGAATAAGTTTTTTAAAATTAAATCGTAAATAAGTTTATACACATACATACTAGGTAAACACATATGATTGAAGATAGAGAGTACTCTTTTTTTATGATCTGTGGTAATCTGATGTGTTGTTCACATGTGCAATTTAACTTGTATATATCAGCAAAATGAAACGGTCCACGAGAACAACATAATAAATTATGGAGTAAGGCACTTAATAGAAAACGCATTGAGAAAGAACTGATCGGCTGCTAGTCTCCTAACAACTAGAATACCGGCATCACCTGATAGCCGACGTCGAAACATTGAAGGGCCTTATGTCAGTCCGCTCTCATTGTGTTTATCTCTAAGTCATTTACTCTGTAATTAATTATAATATAAATGGATATATATAGAAGTCATATAAAAGAGAAAATGCACAAAGAAAGATACTGACAAAAATATTCACGACGTATAGAAGTAAGTTTTTATTTAAGAATTTTTCAATAACTTGACTTGTTCTCATGGACAGTTAATTTTTGAATCTGTATGTTATATATCAAAACTAGAAGTTTACAATGCTAAAATCATCCAGTACTGTCCATACATCCTATGACACAACAAACATTGACAACTGATTCAAAACATTAAAAACAAATTAACGAATAAATAGAAAATCCAAAAGAATAGAAGAAAGGAAGTTATGATCAAATTTCTATGTTTAGAAATTTGAGTGAGTTAATGTATTATTCAAACAGAATAAATGAAATGAAGGTTGAAGAGTGCTATTTAACAGAAGATATGGTAAAGAGGTGAAGAGAACTCACCAGCTATGAGCCAAGTGGGAAGGAGAAGAAAACAGTGTTTCCTCTGCTGCCACCTGTGGACTGTAAGCACAACTAAGCCCGCATCATGGAATTCATATCTTATTAAGCAGGTTCGTCTGAAGGTGCATGAATTACTTACACCAAGGAATTGACTCGCTATTAACTCTACCATAACGACCCTCGTAAACCTAGTTAAATACTTTAATCCCAATTTTCACTTAGCCATTTGGGTTTATGAGAAATAAAGTTTATATATAATAGAGACATTGAAATTATTACCTACACTTATCTATATCTCTTAATAAAATGGTAATGCTCATACAAAAATTACTCGAGGGAATTCTGTCCTTGAAAGATAGAACTTATTTCCTTCATTTTGACATTCATTATTTCCCATTTTTCTCAACATATGTTACCTTTATGGTTTTAACTTGTGGTAATACAAAGCCTGATCAAGGATATTCATTAGTCTACTAAGATATTGGTTCAGAAAACAACTGAACAACATAGATCTTCAAAATGTAATTCAAAACCAAGTTATCTCATTTGGATATATTCTTAGGACCATTATCAATAGGAATATAAATCTGCTGACTGTGTAGCCATTAACTATAGAAATAGCCAGATGCCATCCAATTTGTATGACAGGAGACTTAATTATCTTTCAATTGTAAAGTTAGGCGAAAAAAATATTGAAAGCCTAGGAGATATATAAATACGAAAAAAGTATTACAAGTCCATATTACGCACTTTGGCAATATGTTTATATGTGCAATACTAAAAAAACAAAGTGGCAGCTTTATGAGCCACCTCAGCTTTGAGTGTAACCCTGCACAAGGGGATCCTCACAAGGTACTATCAGCGGGCCAGCTGAACCAAGGTTTTTTAAAGAGCTGTTACTCCTCATCACTACCCCTTGGTCCTGGCTTGTCACAGGCAGAGCCTCGTCCCTTCAAAGGTCCAGGTTGGCGGGGTTAAATAGATCTCTAAATTCTTTTGTTTCATCTCTACAGATGACAGCATTGATGACTCCAAACAACATATGAACCGAGTGACTAATTCAATTGACTTTGTTGTAATGATATATTTTTGCGAGGAATTGCATTATATCATTGATTTTACATGTACTTCAAGTGACTACATCAAAATTAGTAAATAGAAAACATAATGTTTTTAATATTATATGATTTGAATAAATTGTGACCAAACTGAGTTTTCAATTAATTTACTTGATAAAATATTGATTATGAGGTGTATTTTCTTAGAGTGTACTCCATATAACATGGAGTGTATGGAGTATATTCCATATAATATGTTACTAAATAAAAATATATTAACTTCATTTACACCTACAACTAGCAGTTTGCTCATATGAGAATTAATAAAAATTATTATAATAACCTCTCTACTATATTTAAAGTTAAAATTAAAATATAGTAATGATGGGAAAAAATTCATTTAAAAGGTTTGGAAGACCGTCTTGACGTCCCCTAAGTTCATTTTGAATTAGATTATGTTTAAATATTAATAATTTAGCATAATAAAAGTGCCATGAATACTGTATATTGAAAAAGAAACTTTTTCACAAAATTACCTGGTTGGTCTTTCATTCAACTCTATATGAAAGGATATTTTTTAAACTTGTCGACAGTCAATTTAATTTTGGATATATTATAAAGTGGCAATTGCGTAGACCAGGATAGGCTACCTATTTAGATATTATAAACAAATTGGTCATTCTGTTGGAGACACATTAACCAATCCAATTACACAAAAAGTCTCGATCACTGCACCCTCATATAAAAAGGATATATTTCAAAAATATATTTTAAACAAGAAACACTAAAAAATATATAAAAACAATGCAATATTTACCTATATCATTTATATTAGTCCCAGTTCTTCATTAAGTATATAAAAGTTAATTGTAATGTAGCGTTCATATCTAATTGTAACGTATTACAAACCTTACACAAGATATGAATTCTATTTAACTACTAAAACTGCATTTACATTTAAAACTACGTTAATATTCTACATTTAAAATACAGTTAAATATTTAAATGGATTCATTAATTTCAAACTGCAATATATTAGTATGCTTAAAAAAAACTGAAGTTATGCTCGTATATACCAATATATTTGATACCAGCGGAATCACATGAGACGTGATACCAGACCAGCTGCTGTTACATCTTCACAATCGATCAAAATGATCTTTATTTATAGACTTGTTTTTGCCACAGAACGCTATGTCGTGGCCAGAGTCCACATGCGACGGGAGTCCAGAGTCGCATGTATAGCAGTCATTCCCTTTCATTTACACAATGCTTTCAATCAACAGGAAGACATTGATATCAATTTAAAACTTTAATTCTTATTCCAATACAGCACTAACCGCCCCGATAAAATGCGTTTTACGAAAACAAAGGAAACGGTTTATATAAAGTAATGGACCATCTAGACTAATGCATTCTTTAAAGTTTAACATCAACTCCATATACTCTGTAATCTATATCTAAAATAGAGATTGGATGATATAAACAAGTAATGGTTATAAACATATTGTTTATGGTTATAAACACGCACTTTAAAATCATAGCAAACCGAAGCCATATAATTCAGGAATTGAAGATAATCCAGGCTTCACTTAATTCAATTCAATTATGACTAGAATAAATCATAAAAAAAAACTGTATGACCTATATTAATATCTAATGAAATAAAATTATTCAGCGAATTTTTAAATAAAAACGAAATAAAACGAAAGTAGCACACAGAAAGACACAGGGCTCAATCACTTCTCTATTTTGCGAATGCCGTCATCAGAAGGCGAAGAATCCCGCAGGAAGAGTCACCACCCTGCCTTCCTTCCTGACTCTTTACCTCCTAATGATAACGATTGTCAAAATATGGAAGTGAGTTCTTTCTGTGTTTTTCTGTATGCTACCTTCGTTTTGATTCGTTTTTATTTAATATATAATCAGTCATATGTTAACAGACATACTTATTTGATTTTTGGTGATAATATCAATAATTAGCCTTTATAGTTTAAGGTTATTCAACAATTTAAATGGTCTATATATAGTCGCGTCTTTAAGAAAAAAATCTGGAGTGGCCTACACTCAACTTTACTATAAGTAAACTTAATATCAAACTTCTTGGGTATATAATATATAATGTCTCATTTAAGCATAATATAATCGTCTAAAGGGAGATGTTTATTAGTCTTTCATTCCTGAAGTAGTACAGATAGTGATTGACCACTTTTTTTGTATGTCACACAATTAACAGTTAAACAATCATTAGTATAACTACAGCAGTAATAACATTATAAAAAGTAAATTAAAAATTTGCTTGTACGAAATAATTTCCTACAAGAAAGCATGGCTTTTGCTCCAATAGCCAGTGGATCTCTTACATAGTTTATCTGATCTCCTTCTACATTTAATACTTAAGACAAATTTTCCCATTTAAAAATTAAAAATATTTTAAGTATATTAAAAGCACTACAAATTTTTTGTCTGAAATGTCAAAAATATGTAAGAAAAAATGTCGTTTTAAGATAATTTTTAATTTAAGATGTAGGTTAATTTCATTTAAAATTATTAAAAGAATTTTTTTTTAATTCTGAATAATGTTCTACATTTTTAGTCTTTTATCAAATTATTATACTGGAAATTTTATGGCATGCTAGAGTTTTTTAAAAACTCACTTTTCTTTCCCTTAGTCAAAAATCATAAAAATCCAATTTACTCTGAGCGAATGTTATTTTTTCTCGCATGCTGTACTCTACACTTTGCTGTAAATGTATATTGAGAAAAAAATATGTTGGTAAATAGCGACTTTTGTATTCTCAAATCAAGTTCGAAACCGACTTTTCTGTATAATTTTAAATTTAAAAGCTGGAAGCTTGAAATTTTTAAGTATACTGATATGAACTATTAGACAAGAATAGTGAAAAAAATGGATATTAGTCGAAAACATAGAAGGTCTCTTACAGGATGAAAAAGTTCATTCCACAAACTTCGGTATTAACCAAAAATAATGTCATTCATAAACATAAAAAAATCAGCATCTGATATTAATCCTTGTAGAATGTTGCAACATATAGATCTATTAGAACATTTTGTTAGACAAACTCATCATACCATGAAAAGAATCAGAAATTATATGTTTAATATGTTCTATTGTCGTTGAATTATTACATATAAGAATTATATTCTTTTTATATCACATATAAGTCGTTAAATCATTTCAAAATTTTCATTATATCTATAAACATTATATTATTTTGGTCAATTCACTCAAAAAAATTCTAAGTCAACGTAAACAATGTAAAAAATATCAAAAATTCGACAAGTATAGCAGGTGATCCATTAGTCTGGGATAAACAAACAGTTTTTATAGCTTTATTGCACTTTACCATGATTGAACTTTCATGATTTTTTTCCAAAATTACTAATTTTTTGTTCCGTTTTTGGTAAATTTTTCATGGTTTCTTAATGAGCCGTTTAACGTTAAAAAAAAATTTTCCGAAAACAGAAATCGTACTTTAACGCCCCTTTGGCGAATGTAATTTTAAAAAGAAATATCTCATTTCATTCTCCATACAATGATCTATTTTTAAGTATTGTTTTATTTGATCGGTCATACGGCATGGCTTGTATGGCTCTCTTAAGCTTTGAGATTGAATTGAAGTTCTAATTTTTACATTTTATTGAAAAAAATATTTGCAGTTTTTTTTAAATTTTGAATATTTTTCTTTTATTGCATTTGTAACCTCAAAGATAGTGCCAACATTTGAAAACTCTAAAGTTAGGAGTTTAGGAGAAAAAATGTTGTCTATAAACAGGTTTTTGGCAAAAAAAGTGACTTTCCCGTCATGCATAATTCTTCCCAAACAATAGGGATCATCTATACTATGATAGGGCCCATTTTTGTGTAAAATATCAACTTGATCCATCAAAGATTCTGGACCGTAGCATGGTAATAAGCAATGCTAACACACTCACCCACCCACCCACACAAAGACATCATCAAAAAACTTCATAAAACAACCTCTGGGACCTCAAAACATGTATTCTGTCAAAACCTCAAGATCGAATTTTTCATAATCACTATACTTTATTTATAGTAAAGTAAAAATTGATAATAAAACGATATTTAACAGCCTGTATTAGAAAATAGGAAAACCCTCATGTATTCTTCTACAACAGAAGGTTGTCAACCTCAAATTTCAGTAAGGCAAAATTGAATAGTGAAGTA
This sequence comes from Hermatobates lingyangjiaoensis, assembly GCA_026182355.1. NCBI lineage: Eukaryota > Metazoa > Arthropoda > Insecta > Hemiptera > Hermatobatidae > Hermatobates > Hermatobates lingyangjiaoensis. The sequence continues at coordinate 118,767 of JAPFBL010000047.1, read as the reverse complement.
AAGTCAGGAGCCATATTTAATATTTATTGAAAAATTAAATGCAACTGATATGGAATGTTCATCCTTTTCATATGTAAACAAACTTTAGTTTTGCTTAAACACAACTAAATGTGGTATTCAAACAAAAACACAGATCTGGTATTCATTTCTTATTTAAATAAATAAAGTATGTTTCTCCCCATATCCTTTCAAGTTCCTTTTCAAACTAAACCTTTTTCAAAGCCAACAACAAAAGAACCAAAACGAAAAATGACATTTAATAAAAATCCAACTATTAATATGTATATGTAAACTATATTCACAAAAAAGAACACACAGAAATGAAACAGAAACTCACTGCTATATTTTGATGGCTTTGTCATCAGGAAAATAGATGTGAATCACTCTGAAGACTGGTAACAATTCAGTGATCTATAAATATATCACAAACATGAATATCCTAAAACAAAAATCACAACCATATATCTTAATCTATTCTTTGTGATATATATTTCTTTGATATAAAATATATATCACAATTAAATAAACTGAAGTAAGTTAAGAAAAATGTTTTAAACATCTTGAAGTTTTTATTCGGTAATTACTAAAATAAAACAAATGCATTTTTAATAATTTTAAAAGGAAATTATTACCATAATAAAGTTTTTTTTTGCTGAATTACCTTTAAAAAATTCATTATTTTCATTAAAACAAATGCTCAAATAATCAAAATAAAGTGTTTAAAAGTCTAGAAATTAGAGAAATTTGGCAAATTACTTCTTTAATAAACATGATGTAGGATTAAATTTAGTTTAAACACATTTAAAAACTAATTTCATAGATACTTAAATAGTTTTTATATAATTGTGTTAATATAATTTTTAATAATAAACATTTCATAATATCAAAATTATTAATATGATTGATCATATATAGAAACTACAGTTTCAAAGTATGAAAAAAAATATGTGATAATGCAGAATGAACCAAAAGTAAGTTTACAATTGCCCAAATCTTTTCTTTGCTATATAAAGATTTCAATTGGTGAACAATATAATACAAGTATTAAATTAATATTAAATAAAAATGGATATTAAATTTATATTGAAAGTTAGAAAAGAACAGAGTAAATTAGTTGAAATTAAATACAATATATGAATGTTGAATTGAACTATTGAGGTTTTTAGCAAGAGGAATTAGTATAAAATTAGTAAATAACTTAATTAATCTACCAATAGGAAGAAATATGACATTATAACAGATTGAACAAGTAATGGACATTTAAAGTGCTCAACCTATCATTTAGTGTTGATATAATTTTTAATAATAAACAATTCATAATGTCAAAATTATAAATATGACTATATATAGAAACTACAGTTTCAAAATATTAAAAATTTTCAATGAATTTAACAACTATATGATAACAAAGAATGAACCAAAAGTAAGTTTACAGTTACCCAACTCTTTTCATTGCTTCATAATGATTTCAATTGGTAAACAATTGTAATACAGGTAAAAGAAATGGATGTTAAATTAATACTGGAAGTTGTAAAATGCTGAGCTTGTTCTATGGACAAGGTTATTGTGGCCATGGTTTTAGTCCTGTATTATGTTCTCATATTTTTTCTAAATCAGTTTTAGTTAACGTAATTTTCCATTATATGATTATAAAGAATGATTTTTATTTATTAATTAAAAGAATATGCCAGTAATTATTAAAATGAACGTTAAATGATACATCATTACATTGTATAACAAAATTAATACTAATAACTGAATTGAAATAGTTAATTGTATTAAACATGAAACAACTATAATCATAAAAACAATGATAACTATTATTGAATTCAAACTGTAAGAGTTACATATAATATTAGAAAGTAATATATTCCATTAAACTTTAATAATTTAAAATGAAATTCTAATTATTTCAATAATTTATTTCTGGTAGGATATTTGTTTGACATTTTGATAAATAACGAACACATTATTTTGTATTTTTAATTAATTTGTCACATTGTGTATAAATATAGGTATGTATTATTGATTTTAATATAATTTTTTTTAAAGAAAGGATGCTAACCTATAACTGAAGTAGCCATTTGGTTAAACATAATCACTAAGAAATTGTAATCTAATTATTTATTTATTATTATTATTATTGAACTAATTTATTGTTAAAAATATACCTACAAATAGTTGCAGAAACGGTCGCACTTCCGATTTGTTTAAATATTCAGGAATATTGTTCTTTTCAGAGAATAATATTTCATTATGCCGGATGTATTAGAACACTACAGGGTCGTATTCTGAACTGACCAATCACAGTGCATGATGTGCATGACCTGCACATGACGTCACTTAAGCAAAATCATTTCAATTACGTCATTTATTGGTTCACTTAATCTCTTTAAATAAAACACTATTTTACTTGTTTTCTTTAAGGAATTATATGGAATGACTATATTACTATATATATATTATATATTACTATATTATATACTATACCATATATACTATTTGATAAATAACGAGCACATTATTCTGTTATTTTAAATTAATTTCAAAACTGTAGGGTTTTCAGCTTAGGAGAAATAAATGTTTTCTAAAAAACGGTTTTTGGCAAAAAAAAGTGACTTTCCCATCATGCATAATTCTTCCCAAACAATAGGGATCTTCGTCTTTATGGAGCCCATTTTTGTGTAAAATATCAACTTGATCCATCAAAGATTCTGGACCGTAGCGTGGTAACAAGCAATGCTAACACACTCACTTACCCACCCACCCACACACACACAGACATCATCGAAAAAACTTCATAAAACGACTTCTAGGACCTCAAAACATGTAATCCGTCAAAATCTCGAGATCGAATTTTTTCACGATCACTATACTTTACTTATAGTAAAGTAAAAAAGATCTCAGTAGATGATTGATTCTTAAATATTACTCTTTATTATAAGAAAAGTATAGTGACCATGAAAAAATTTGATCTCAAGATTTTGACGGAGTCACATGTTTGGGGTCCTCAAAGTATTTTTTGACTTTGTTTGATGATGTCTGTCTGGTGTGGGTGGTTGTAATATTGAGCGGTATCCAAAAGTTTGTGGGCACGTTGTAGTACAGACCGCTAGACGGTCCAATTAATATTTTATACTAACATTGGCAATATAGTGTACGTGCTAGTAGTGCATATGCGTTCTTCTGGTTTGGGGTAATATTTCCTGATGGAAATGTGACTTTTTTGGCAAAAATGTATTTTCAGACAAATTTTTTTCTCCTAAACTACAGTCTATAGAGTCTTGAAATTTTAGATAATCACGGTGACACATTGAATCAGTGAAAAAATATCCTCCGATTATTAAAACAACTATAAATACATTTTTCAATAAAATGTAAACATTTTGACTTATGATTGAATCTTAAATTTAGTGATTATGTCAAGTCATACCGATTGACAGATCAGAATGAAATTTGGTCAAACGATTGGGCATAAAATTAGCTAATTATAAATAAAAGGATAATTAAAATCAGATAACTGCAAAGTTATAAAAATCTGGAATGGCCTATGCTCAACTTTATTATAACTAAACATAATATCAAACTCGTTTACAACTAACTGATTTTTTTGTTTCATTTTGATGTGCGTACGCATTTATTTTAATCAATATGTATCTTTATTTACATGAGGGAACAATAAGTTTATCACTTATAACTTGAAATTATAATAAGCTTAAAATAATTCATTATTCTGCCATATAATTAAAATTATGAAACTGAGGACTGAATCCTATCGGACTCGTACTCCCGACGGCCATACCAGTCATCATAGTCTAAGCCCCATGGTTGTAATTTGATTCGATTCCAAATTTTAATTTCTTTAATGCCTTTCATAAATGTTCATAGAGAAGTCTCTTCCCTTAATAGTTTTAGCTATGAGTTTACAAAACTACTTATTCGTTCCAAGGCAATTGGCTCAGATTTAAAAACAGTGTTTTTTTGATCCGAGGTTTCTGCCTCTTCTAGACATAGCTTTGCAGCATTCTTTGTATGGTGCCAAAGACTGTCTCCATTAATAAAAAAGACAATTTTTTTAATAAATGTTCTTCATACATTTTTATATTCTCTCTTTGAAGATATGGTATCTTTCCAACAGTAAGTTCCATTGAAATGAGCTTCTTAAACTAATTAGATACAGTTCTTCGATCGACTCCTGTAAAAGCTGAGATGTGTTGTGGAAAAATGTTCGATACTGCGGCATATTTATATGGTTACAAACATTTCCAAACTGTTTACTCATTATTCCCAGGTATTCCCTTGTCTCCTGACTGACATGAAAAACAAATATTTACACTATTTTCAATAATAATTTATCTCCCATCAGTATATCAGACTAGAGCAGCTTAATCGAAATCAGAAAGTATTCAATCCAGGTGGTAATATATGTTTACTTGGATGCCCTCTGTAAAAAATCTATGAAGGGCATTGTACCTAGACAATATATATGTCAAACTAATAATGTTCTATTCCATTAAATTATTTTTTACATATCTTGTAAAATAAATAGAAAATTAATCATTTTTCATACAGATTTTTCAGATGTTTTTTATCCTTTCAATCCTGGAAGTTGTACATATAATGATTGATTCAGGTATCTCTATACCACTTGTTTTTATATATCCTACAACCAAATTATATTATATCATTAGTTTAACTAAAGCAGTAATAATACTTTTTAAACCTAAAGTGGAGATTTGTGTTAAATTCCTGTGTTATACGATATAATCTCTTATAGGGAGCATTGCTTTTGTTTCCTTAGCCAGTGATCTGTTACGTGTTCTTACAATCTAATCTTTCATCTATGGAACCTCCACTCCTTAACTCTTATCGTTTTAGGTTAATCTTTTTGCTCCTTCAGAAAAGTATAAGAAGCGGAGGATAGGTACCCAGGTGTTTCTCATTTGCCTATCCTTTAACAATTTGTAAAAAGCATGCTGCATCCTCTGAAAGGCAGTACCATCATTCATTACTCTTCTTCTATTAAAACGTCTTATCCATATAGTTGCGTATCATAACAATCACTACATATAGTATTCAGTAGGGAATCTACAAATAGCCACAAACATAGGATCAATAGCAGCTTGTCCCTGAGAATATCTTTTAGGATTCCCAACTGTGGTAGATCCAATACTTACACTAATTATTTATTCACAATACTAGTTTAAATGTACTCATCTCCTAATACTTTCACGAATTAAGAAAAGTGATTTCATTAATATTTCAAAATGTTTTTATTTTGTTAGAAAAATTACAGAAAAAATCTCACGTTTTCGAATCACCGATGAAGTAAGTTCATATTTGTATCAGTTTTGTAAAAAAAAGAACGACTAAATCATTTAGAGTAGGGTTGTCCAAAGTCTAGCACGCGGGCCGCATGCGGCCCGCGGCCTCTTCTAGAAAACTTTTAAAAATTAGTATTATTTAGACATCTATTGAGTTATATCCGAAAAAAGTTGTTTTTTTCTAAACTTTATTTAAGTTTGGATTGGAATATTATTTATTCTTATAATTTCAGTTTTACTTTGTGAGGACGCAATGTTATGAGTGAATTTTCGTAAGCTACCAAAATTGTTTTGTTTTGATTTGTTTTTATTCATTGCTGTCACATGTCGCCAAATGTCTTGCTGTCACATGTCAAGTTGTCAATTGTCTTGCTGTCAATTTTTAATAAAAACAAGTTCGCTGTTCGAGTTACTTTTTCTTTTCTTTTTTTTTCAAATCCAACCTTCACACGAATCCTTTTGAATTTATAAGTAATAGTTTTTATTTTCTAAAATTAGATCTCTGTTTAAATAGTTTATTTGAAATAAATAACAAACTTTCAACTTCATGCTCCATTACATTCTGTTCTATTTTCTCTTTTCAGACTTAGTGCCACATTTTTTACAATGGCTCAGAAAAGGAAAATCTCTGATGAAAAGCGTCAATTCAAGGATAGTTGGGAATTGAGATACCTGGTGAAAGAACCAAGTGGTCTAGTTTTATGTTTAATTTGTAATGAAATGATATCTGTTATGAAAGAGCACAATGTACAACGGCACTACAGCACTCTTCATGTCACTGGCTATGATAAATACGAGTACACTGGTGAGGCGCGGCGAGCCCTACTCAATGACCTCAAATAAAAGCGTGAAGAAAAGATTTTTCAATTAGTGAAGCTTTCGTCTTCTACAACCATTGCCTCTTATGATGTATCACTTTTGATGGCTAAATCTAAAAAGGCATTTTCTGACGGTGATCTCATTAAGCGATGTTCAATAGCTATGGGAAAGCCCATGGGCTTTAACGATGCAGCTCGTGAGTTTGAAAAAATTCCACTCTCGCATCAAACTGTTGCTAGACGTGTTGAAGAGCTTAGCAATTTCGTTCACGAGAAGGTCATGAATCAAATTCAGCAGTGTGTTTATTTTTCTCTTGCTCTTGATGAAAGCACAGATATAAGGGATGTCAGCCAGTCGCTTATCTTTGTTAGAAGTATTGATTCACAGTTTAATGTCAATGAGGAGTTACTCGGCTTACTCCCACTTTTTACCACTAGGAAAGGATCTGATATTTATGAAGCGATGAATTTTTTAGTGAGGAAGTATGGTGGTTTTCAGAAATGCTCTTGCATTGTTACAGATGGTGCCAAATCAATGACTGGAACTAAAAGGGGGGTGATAGTGTACTTGAGAGATACTGGAGTCGACTGCCCATTGTTTCATTGCATTATTCATCAAGAATCGTTATCTGGTCGCTGTATATGTTTATCTGATGTGATGCAGCATGTAATGAAAATTATTAATTTCATTAGAGGCGGTAATAAAGCCCTGAGACATCGTCTATTTTTTGATTTCTTGAGAGATTTTCAAATGAGAGGTTGACAGAATTTTCTGACATTTCACTCCATTTTACTGTTCGTTGGCTTAGTGCTGGGAAATGTCTGCAGCAGTTCTTCAGTCTGCGTAATAAGATTCTAAACTTTTTAGAAGAACTGACTGAAGACACTGGTGGGTTTAAAGGTTTATTGCAAGACGTCAACTTTCTGAAAGGTCTAGCATTCCTCACGGATATTACACAGCATCTGAATAAGCTCAATTTAAGTTTACAGGGTAGGAATAAAACAACTGCTTCTCTGTATGGTTTCATAGATGGCTTCCGCAAAAAAATTATGTCTCTTCAAAAGTAATCTGCAAAGTAACATTCTGATTCACTATCTAAGTTGTGATGTTATTTCTAAAGAAATAGAGGACAATAACTTCTGCTGCTTTTTTGAAACTCTTGATACCCTGATTGAAGACTTCGACAAACGATTTCAAGATTTCCAGCACCATGAGAAAAACTTCAATGTATTCAATGCTCCGCTGACTATAACTATATCAGAAGTCGATGAAGATTTGCAGCTTGAATTGTGTTACTTGCAAGTGACCAATTTTTATTAAGCAAAGCTACACTGCCAATCACTCAATTTTGGCCTCTTCTTTCTGAAGAGCTTTATTCTAATTTACGCCGTTTTGGATTGCACTTGTTGTCAATGTTTGGCAGTACCTACCTTTTTGAAGCACATTTTCCGCAATGAAGTCCATTAAATCCAAAGAGAGGAATCTACTTGATAAAACATCTCTCGAAATCTGCCTTCGTTTAGCCTTAACCTCAGTTGACATTGACACAAAGGAGCTGGCTTCCAAAATGCACGCACACCCATCCCACTGAATTTTAAGTAAACTACCGTTTTACGTACTTCCTTAAATATTTTTAACGAATATATTTAAGGGTTGATTCTTATCCATACTTGTCAATTATTTTTTTATGATAATTATGTTTTTACGATAAATATAAAGATTCATTTACATATATGTGTTTTACTTTACATCTGATACTGCGGCCCGCGATCTAATTTCCTTGCCAAATGCGGCCCGCGTCCCCATAAAGTTTGGACAACCCTGATTTAGAGCACAGGTCTGTAACGAGTGCCTCACTTAACATCTTCTCCGTGGGGCGACGTGCTCAGATATATCCACCTCAGTGGCGTACCTAGAACTTTTGCCGCCCGGGGCAATCTCCAGTTTGCCGCCCTTTCTATTATAAGTTAATCAAATAGTGGTTTTTATAAATTAATACACATAAATAAATTATTAAGTTATTTAATCAATATTAATTAATACACAGAGTAAATTTTTTAGACATATTTGTATGTACTCGTAAACATATTTATATATCTACTCTTCTAGCTTTCATACTAGAAAAATCGTGTATAATGCTCTCAAAATTTATATTATTTGTAATTTCTTGTTCTATTGACAATATTGCAAGATTTTGTAGTCTTAATTGACTCATTGTAGAACGAAGATAATTTTTTATCAACTTTAATTTTGAGAAGCTTCTTTCGCAACTGGCGACACTGATTGAAATTGTTAAAAAAATTCTTAACAAAATTAAAATGTTGGGAACAGAATTTTCCAACCTATACTGCTGAATAAACTTTAGCAGATCAAGAAGACCCTTCTCCCCGTTTTTCGAATGTTTTGCCTCTTCTTTTAGTGTAGGTACAGCCATAAAAACCTGGATCCTTTTTCTTTCAATATGGAACTTATAATAATCATTTGTTATTCAAGAAAGAAAATAAATATGAAATGAATAAGTTGCTTTTTACAACTATAAGTAAATATAAAAAATGCCGCCCCTAGGGAAGTGCTGCCCGGTGCGGACCGCACCCACCGCCCCCCCCTAGGTACGCCACTGATCCACCTTCTATATGAATAAATCGAGTGCCTGAACCCCGTTGGTCTGAAGGGTGGGTATTGAACCCCGGATCTACCAGTCTAGAAGAAAACCAGTCACTGTGTTAACCTGGCTTCTTTGTACCAAGGATTAAGAACAAACAGATATATGTTATGACTTGTTAAGCTTCTGTTCATTTCCATGTTAGATTTATGTAAATTTCTCTATTCCTTTAGGTCAGCACTTCTTAATGTAGGAATACATTTGTTTCTGTTTTTTTTTTCTTTCTATAAATGATCTTAACTATTATTTCTAATAAGTTGCAAAGTTTTGAAAAAGTACGTACAATTGACTGTGACTAAACACTGGTGTATGAACAACCCCACCTTTTCAAATGTCTGCTCGTACTACTTGTTTTATGGTTATGGCTTATGATAAACAAACAGGCAACTGATTTCTCTCTGAAGAGAATAGTAAGCTGGGATGAGTTTGTCCCAGCTTACCCTAGGAATCAGGGGACTTTGGCCTATTGCTGCGACCAACGAAGCTTCAATTCAATATTATACATGACCACCACTACTATTCATGTACCATTGTACAGACTATCCTGAATAACAATTTTCCGAAGCAGGATTATTATTGAGCAGGGTTATAACTAAACTTATAGAATACCAAAACTTTGTCCTATAAAAGAAGAAACAGTCATCTACAAATTATTTAAGCTTCTTCATTGACCAAAAATCAATCGATAAGTGAAAGAATTTCTTAGATCCTTCTTTCTTCTTCGGAAGTATTGTTAAATACATTATTCATCAAAGAGCTGCCAACGTACACAATTTTTGGGCCTTCTCTGTTGATTTGATCTTCTGATAGATATGTTGTGTATCCATTATGAAGATGCTTACTTATATATATCATGTTACAACAGGCCAACTTAATAGTTGTCATTTTCAGTGTTGCCATCTTCCAATATTTCAACTCATGAATAATCGTTGTAAGAGAATAACTAATAAAAAAATCAAGTTCATTGAATCACCAAAGAACTAGTTTAAAATTCTAGCTGTTTTGTAATAAAAAAAATGAAAAAGTACTTCATATTCCCATACTTCAATATTCCGTAAGGAAAATAGGTCTCTTAAACACATTAAGAATTACACATCTGCCATTAAGTTAAAGTTCAAGGGTGCAATACTTTGTAATACAAACACCCATCATACTCTGGAAAACATTAAAATCTATAGCTGCTGCTTTTATATTTCTAAAAATTAAAGCTTCCTACCTTAAAACCTTTAAATTTCATTTCCTAAGCGATTAAGCAATTCTGTTTAACTGAATTTTTGATAAAAACTTTCGAAGTCAATCCAAATAAATCTAACAATAATGTCAGGCTGTTCATTATTACAGGATGAATTGTTAGCTTTATGCCTATATTGACCTTGCAAGAATAGGACTGTTTATTGATGTCCTAAAAGTCATTTTATGAAGTTTTTTCGACGATATCTATGTGCTGGTGGGTATGTATCCAAAGTTTGTGGCCACACTACGGTCCAGAATATTTGATTAATCAAATGAGTATTTTATACAAAAATGAGCCTCATAGTGTAGATGTGCTCGTATAGTTTGTAGATATTTCGTATGTTTTGGGAACAATAGGAATGCATGATAGGAAAGTCACTTTTTTTGCCAAAAATGTGTTTTTAGACAACACTTTTTTCTCCTAAACTACTATTTCTACAGTCTTGAAATACAGTAGCTTGGCATTATCTTTGAAGCTACAAAAGCAATAAACAAAAAAATCCTAAAATTTTTATAACGACTCGAAATATTTCTTTATAATAAAATGTAAAAATTTTTACTTATAATTCAATCTTAAAGCTGGTGAGAGCGATATAAACCATACCGTTTGACGAATAAAAATGTAACTATACCTAAAAATAGAACTACGTATAGAATGAATTCGAATTTTTCGTATTCAGGAAATCTTTTTACACTAAACGGCTCATTAAACAATGAAATTTTGCCAGAAAATTGAAAAAGAAATTTCATTTAAATTTCTATTACAGGAAAGAGTAATAAAACTATAAAAACTGAATGTTTATCCTAGACTAACGGATTAAACTGCTATAATTGTCGGATTAGTTGACATTTATTTACATAGTTTATATTGACATTTTTTAAGTACATCGACTAAAAAAAAAGATGTTTAGAGGTTCAATGAAAATAATTGAAATGATTTAATGACTTAATATGAGATGTAAGGAAAATAATTTCGTGTAAAATGTCAACTCTAATCAAACATATAATTTCTAATGCTTTCTATTTAAGATATGGTGGATTTGTCAAACAAAATGCTCTAATCAATATATGTATGTTGCACCCTTGAACAAAACTTACTAAAGAAAGAAAGATGTAGATTTTCTTGTTTTTATTGATCTTATTATCTTTGAGTAATATTGACTTAAGAGGAATGGACTAAATAGTTTTATATTACCAAACAGATGCTAATTTTAAGCTGATTCGATGACACTGACATTTTTTGTTATATGTTTCTGAAACTTTTCAGAATCAGGTCGTGAGCTAAATATGACGACCTTATGTCTTCTAAGTTATACAGTACCTCAGACAATGCAAAGCCACAAGACCACGAATACGACTCCTTCCTCTGATAGAATAACGTCCTCACCATCCATCAATCTTTACTGACCTTAACAAACCTGCAGGATGAGAATTTACCAGTAGTGGTCCTCTGTTCCGGAACTGCAAACTACAACGTGCACTGATGTGCATGAAAAAAATATTCGTTAGTTGTTGGAGATGCACTGGCTACGGGAAGAAAAGCCATTTTCTTTGTAATCCTTTAAGAGATTATTTCGTAACATGAAATCGTCACTTTGACTTTACAAAAGTGTTATTACTCCTATTGAAATACAGATGATACTATATGCACAAATTGTGTGATGTACAGAAATAAGCGAATATATTAATAAGTGGTTCAATAACTATTTGTACTACCTCCAGGAATGAAAGACCGGAAAACCTCTCCCATTTAGACATTTATATTATGTCTAAATGGGACGTTATATACACAAGAAGTCTGCCATTATATTTACGTACAATAAAGTTAAGTGTAGGCCACTCCAAATTTTTTTTAATTTGGCTACCAGGAAGAAGTTATATCATATCTTGTGGCAATTATTATAAAGATTATAGATAATCATTTTAATGTTTCCATTCGTTTTAATGTAATTATAACAGTTTCATCACTTATAACAAATTTAAGTCGTTGATCTAGAACAGAGGTGCTCAATACGTCGATCCCCTAGGTATTATTGGTAGATCACATGAAATTAAAAAAATACAGTCTATAATTCATTCCGTGTTCATTCATAAATAGGACGCCCAGCTGAATGTTACTACAGATAAAACTTTTGTCATTTTGAATGTAATATTGCTCATCTAACATTGTAAGCTCATGACATATTCTAATAAATTAGAATTTTATAGAATCACACAAGAAGTAACTTGCAAGCAGTATTGTCAAAAAAATGAAAAACTATCTTTCCCATGCTCAAATATTGGACAAAATATTTGAGTTTTTAAAGATAGAAAGAATATATAGTATATAGTTAGATATGTTGAAGAATACATTAAAATTGATTGCACTAGACAACCATCCCTCAACATAAAGAGCATCATAAAATATGTGGTTATTTGACATTGTAATATATAGTTTCAGTATTTAAAAGTTTCAGTAAAAAATAATTTAGAAAGAAAAAAACATTTTGCTCATTCTAGGGTAATGTTCTATTTTTTTTTTTTGTAAAATTTTATCACGATTCGTCTACTAGTGAGACATATATCTGTGCAGAAGTTTTCAAAATAATTCCTAATGCCAAGATTAAACTCTCAACTGGAAAACTGACCTTTCCAGTTATTTAAAAATTCTAAAATTTTTCTCGTAATGCTACTGTCAGTTCCATAATAATCGAAGTTTCGATACTATAGAGAGATAACAGTTTAGGAGAAAGAAAATGTCTAAAATCACATTTTGACAAAAAAAAATGACTTTCCATTAGACAATACCGCCTAAAAATAATAGAGCACGTCTACAGTATAATCCCATTATTATGTAAAGTATGAATTTGATCTATCAAATTAGGAGTCCTACATTTTGCTCAAGTCAAGTGTGGGACTTCCATCCCGAGCACCTGACATCGTACAGGCTCGGGACCGACGATCTGAGATTTATTCACCTCCTGTGTGAATGAATCCATAACCAGATTTGGTATTAAACCTTTGATCTACCAGTTAGCCCCTCTTTAGCTAATAACAATATAACTTGCCAACCACAACCTTCCATATTACATTCATTCTTCTGGTTTCATACTTACTCAGTTATATATTATACATCATAATAAGGTTGTTTAGAAATAATTTATAACAAATAAAATATATAATAATAATTGAAACTGTTGATTTCATTTTTAAGTTTATGAAATGAGGCACCTACACATTTATAAATATAAATTGTCTACTAAAACGAAGAAAACTGTGACCCTAGGAATAACGACAAGTCAGTAAAATCGTTCAGTAACTCTGGTATATTTACATCACATTCTATATTACATGGAGCCTGAAGTTTTTAGTAAAAAAAGAAAGTGGGATAAAATAAGGTTCTAAGGATGAAGGAGGAATTTACTTGTCTTTCTGAACCCGCAACAGTTATTGTTCATAGTAACTGAAATTTCTGAAATATGGAGAGGAACACATACTTTAAATACATCAAATCCAAAAATCACAAAAAAATTGCAAATTATCTTCAGCATAGTTTATTATCAGATACGTATTAAGAAAATCATGTTTAAATTAATATATTAAAATCTATTTTATTATAATGTGGTTACCATAATTATCTGTTATGATGAAAATGTCGAGTTTTGCCTCTTGAAGTAAAGTCTATTTGAAGAGACATTATTTATATTCCAAACAAGAGAAAACTTCCAGAATTTAACCTATGGGAACAAAAGTAAAAGTTAATTCGAAGTAAGAGAAATATGAACTTTTCTCGAAGCTCTGTTATCTATTTGATACGAGTTAGTGAAGAACCTTACTCCCAATATTATGTTAAACAACAGATACTTCCACCCATAAAGCTGTAAATTTATGCTAATAACGTTAATGAGAACAAATGAGAGATATAAAACGTATCACGTGCTGCATGACGGCGCTCTTCGAGTGTATAGCGTAGTCTGCCATCAAACTTAAAATACATTTCAAAACGCAGTGATCTGCTTTGAAAGACCTGCAAAAGAAGTCAACATAACTTTTAACAAGGGTAATACAATTTATAAATTATAATGATAACTTCTTTCAACTTAGTTCAAAATACTATTGCGGCTATGTTTTGCTTTAATAGTGTTATTTCTTCTTACAAATGCATAATGATATTTATAATAATGGCAGAGCACCTAAGTGGTTGTAGGGTCGCTTGTCTCAGTCAAAGAGACGCGGCTTTAATTTCCTTCACCATTTTCTCTTAATGTTCTTCACATTTTGTATTTCTTAAAAAACATTCTTTAAGTAGCCAAACCAATGATACACCAAATAAAAAAAAATACAACTCAGTTTGTTATTAATGTAAACAACGAAAATTCTGTAAATATGAAGTTGTTAACTTACTGATTAATGCAAAATATAATACCTTCATAACCAAAACCTGGAAGTCAGAAAAATAATTCAGTTAAGTGAAAAAACAAATTTAGCTGATCAGAAGAGGCATGAATTCAATTAATATAAAATAGTTTATTTCCATCGAAGTTAGTACAAGTGCATCAAGCAATACAAGTTTCCAACAGATATGATTTCAAAATAAATATAAATTAATAAAAGTCAGAATTTTGTAAAAAAAAAAAAAATAAGAAACCAAGAAAATAATGTATACAATGTTTCCTTTGAGTATCACCCAAGTCAAAGCAGGAGCCCTGAACACACCCAAACTGATATAAAACCGTTTGGTTTATCTACTTAGGAAAATATTCCAGTATACAGCTATGCCAATCCTGTTACAAAATTCATACATAGTACATTGAAACCTACAATATTCTCTTTATTTATATTTACAAAAAAATATCAATATTGATGTAAAAATTTAAAAAAAAATTACACCTTTTTATACTCACATAATTACGGTATTCCAAAATTTAAATAATTATTTAAGAGACTAGCATACACGACGATTAAAAAAAAATCAGACATCATAGATGAGGAATTGTCTAAATGGGAAGATTAGCAGTTTGCTTATTGTCTCTACATGTCAGACTTGAAATAATATCACTGAGTCACTCTTGAACACACTGTCTTGCTACAGGAAAGTGTGAGCACAGTCGCCGAGAGAGTCCTAGTGCACACACGACCGCGTATATGTACAGAATATCACAGGATAAAGTAAACCAAACTAATAGAAACAATAGTGAACAACATTAATTTCATTGTAAGAGCTTAAGTTCACATAGGAACTCGTTTCACTGATACTTATTAGAATTGAGTATAATTATTTACAACTAACAGTAAGGTGGGAGAGAAGGACTCGGCCTACCTGTGAAGGGTATAGCTATTGACGATGTCGCGAAGGGTGTGGAGAAGTTCATCAAGAGACCGCCGATTCTCAGCTGTGTTTCGAGTACCTGCAGAGCGGAGTAATCCACCTTGACTTTCGAGACGCGTGAGTAACTCGCGTAGATGAAAACGGGCATGGGGTGCGCCAGGAGCATCCGCTAGATCACGACACGTGGCGTGGAAAAGACCTATTTTGTCAGATAACTGGAGCCAGCTAGCTGGACTTATGTGGCCTGTCCCTAACTTAAGAGAACTAATGCTAGTTTCGAGTGCTTGTGACAGCTCCAGGATAGAAGCCTGCACACCTGGAGTCGCGTAGATAGCCGGCACTTTGGGTTTAACATTGGGTTTTGTGGGTACTGCAGGTTTCTCGTCAGCTGTCCAAGCACGACGCTCTTTTATCACCTCTGGAGGACTGCTTTCACCTTCCCACAACTTTTTCAGACTACTTATACTACCCGTACTCCTCCGCTTGTCATCCGAATCTTCATCTTCTTCACTTGCTTTTGGTGGGTCAAATTTTCTAAGCTTAGACTTTAACTCTGCAATGCCATTGCTTTTTTCATCAGGCTCAGGATGTTTAGAAAACTTTTTGGACTGCGTTTTATAAGGAAGGCCGTTCTCTGGTTGCTTTGGCTTCGTGTCGGGGGAGAGATCGGTAGAAGGAGGGGAGGCAGACAATTTGTCCTGGAGTTTCAGCTCCATTTCCTTGACAACAGAGGGCGGTAGAGATGGAACTGGAGGGGAGGGTGGAGGCGAGGGAGGTTTCTTAGCCCTGCGAGAGGGTTCACTCTTGGCACTTGAGGCAGAGTCAGTCGATGGTTCTCGTTTACGAAGACTAATACCGAACCTTGCAGGCTGGTCCTCAGCAAGATCCTCTGGGGGAGGTGGTGGGGGAAACTCGAGATCGGCGAGGCTTGGGGGTTGATGTCGCAGACGAGCACGAGGACTTGGAGGGTGAAATCCTCCTGATGAGTTGCTGCGGATCATATGACCAGGAGCTGGTTGAGGACGCGGTGCTCTCTCACAGGGAGCACTTCCACTTTGTCGAAGTGACTCTAGATAGGCTCCTATGCGAGCTCCCTTAGGCAGCGTTCCATACCTACTAATTGCCTTCCGAACATTCTGAACCTCCAGCGCAGCAACCTGCACCACCTATAAAAACCTTATTTCTCTATAATTTCAGTCTGTTAAAGAATTACAATAGTTTAAAGAAAATCATTATCGATATTTCAAAAAAATATTACCAACATAATTATGACAGATAGAGAAAAAGGAATATGTGTCATTAAGAACAAAAATAAAGGAATAAGTTACAATATTGGATATTAGTGCAATTTAATTGGTTTCAGTAAATGGTATATATAATAAGGAACTAATATGATTTCCTTTTCTCTTTTGATTAATATTTCAGACATAAAAATTTACTAGTAAACGAAAATACACAACAAACATCACATTATACTGCAAAAAAAATGAAAGTAAAAATGACCTTGTTCTGTTGAGGATGGGTGGGAGGTTGATCTTTGAGGTTCGGGGGAGGGTCAGGGGGCCGAGAATTAGGTGGGCCACCTCCCCCGCTGTCATCGGTGTCTGGTGTCATCTGGTCTTCACTATTGCTCCCACCTCCAGTGCCCCCTCCGCAACTCAGGCTCTGCAACTCTTTCGTGATACCTGCACGACATTTACAAATCAGCAACAACTTTAACTAACGACCCGAAAAAATATATTCTTCGAGAACTTCCACAAAATTAAGTTGTCTTCAGTATTACCTCTCCATGGTATCTTAATTTAGTAATCGTTGTATTATATAACTTATATAATTTTTCAGACACTTATCCAGGGTTACTGAGAATTTATATTCATAGACGATGGTTTAAGATTAGAAGTAATAGAATAGTAAAACTTTGTGGTGTTTTAAAAAAAATAAGAGAATTTAACAGGAATTACTAATCAGTTTTGGAAAAGAGGGCAAAAGAGAGCCAATATGCAGTTGGCTGATTTTATTTTATTTGATCAATGTATTCTCATACATAAAAACTAATTGTAAGTTGCATTTTTCCATTAAAGGATGAGTAAATAGTGTTTTTTTTTTAAATAAACATCTTCTAAAAATTTGGATATTCTTTTTACAAAGAGGTTAAAGAAAAATAATTTAACCTGCACCGAAATTTAAGAAATTTAGGAGGTTGAGGATGAAAAAATCCACTCTTTGTGGAGAGTAAAGGGAGAGAGCCAACAATAAAGACAGAGTTTAGTAGAACTAAATTTTAAGATAACTTTATGACCTGAAAGCCTAAAAAAAGATTAATTCTTTAACTTAGCCATCAAGGTTAGCTTTCTACTAGATGATTTTAATGCGCTTTTTGTTGAGATTGATTTATTAATTCTTAAGATTGAGAAGTCAAATGTTTGTATCCCTGCTAACTATACAACAACTCAATGAAAGGCCAATTAGGTTGGCCTCAAGACAGGTTGTCGAGGCCAATTAGGAAGTGGTAGGGTGAGCAGGAGGATACTATTTTCATCATTCCAAAGAGAGATTTTGAAAGGAGAAAAAAGTAATCCCTAAACCAGAACTAGCTTCTTCTGGTGAACCTGCAGCACAACAACAAGAGCACCACGAGATTTACACAGTTCACTCCAGGAATTCTACATAAATCAAAGTGAGATACTAGGTATAACAAAAAAAAGTCATCAAAGAAAAAAAAGTTAAAAAGGGGGTGGGGGGCTTTATAAATATTTCCCACTGAATATAATAGAAATATAAGAAGGGCTTGGAGGAAATACTTGAAAACTTTTTGTGAGGACGTTAATGGTATTAACTATGCCTGACGGTTACAAAAAGTACTGGCTAAGGGTGGATGCTATTATATCACACCTTATAATATGTCAACACTTGATAAGGAGATTGAAAAATTCACTAAACATGAAGGGGATGCTATAAACCTTTTAACAAAACTCACATTCTTGATTTTCAGTATATGAAAGAGGGAAAATATCCACCTTACCCTGTATGAAAAAGATGCAAGATCCACCAAAAATTATTCATATTCAGCTTCTTTATATTCATATGAAAGGTTATAAAGTGTTGGGAACATCGTGACAATCAAGAAAATAAAATAGAGATACTGAGAACTTTACCATCAGTCCTTGCAGAGCTAGTTATGTTAAACTGTATGTATTCCAAATCCATTGTGAAATGTTAAGGAAGGTTATGGTAGATCAGGTTGCAGTGACAGTTATACAAGGAACATACATATGCCAACATTGGTCCTTTGTGATAACACACAATGAACATTCTACTATATTGGGAATCCTAAAGTTTACTAACTCAAGTGTATTGATGGTTTACCAGTACATGACATCGTAGACTCGGGACAGATGCTTGTAACATCCTCTCCGAAGGACGAAGTGATCAGATTTATTCTCCTCCCGCGTTAACAGAATAGAAATCCACAGCTGGAATGGGTATTGAACCCTGGATCCACCAGTCCAAAAGCAAGCACATTGCCACTGGGTTTACCTGACTCCTAATGTTAAGATAGTTCATGTACCAAAAGTTGTAATCAAACCTACAGAGAAATCTAAACCACATAGGATGTCTACCAAAGGTAATACATGCCTACCAGAACGGAAAGTTAACAAAATATTTACTTTTAATTTTGAAGTCGGGTTGCTTCTTGAATACAGAGGACGCTTTTGGTAGTACGTCCATCCAATGCAATTAAACAACACTAGTAAATAAACACAATAATCCAGAAAACTATAGAATGGAATAAAACAATGTTAACACAAAGAATAATTACTGTAAATATAGGATCTACCACAACTGGAATCATAACCACTAAATACTTTCCTAGGGAGGTGTGATATTGTGATATTTGTGTGATTTTGGTGTATTGTGGTCATCAGTGGTGGATGACCCATTGAATACACTAAACCATTATGATACCAAATAACTGGTTAAATATACGCAGATGACCTTATTATTTCTAAAACATTTGTTTTTGAGTTTATGCTGTATAACTGTTCAAAGATGGTAAAGGAGAAAGGACTATATACAAAACCCGCTAAAACACCTCCTAAACCCTTCAGTGGACGAAAGAAAGTAGGGCATCAAAAATCTCTTCACTAACAATACTAGATCTGAGCTTACAAAGGCATGCAAGTATATCTGAGATCATTTAGACAATATATTAAATTGTATCATGTTACGCGTACATGTCATGTAACAAATACATGCATACATACATGTTATGCTGTAAAAGATTACTTGGAGTCTTAACCCAAATTTATAATTTTGCAATCAACAGACGGCATTAATAGGCGGGTGTCCGAAGGTTAATGAACCAGGAATGTAATTTGCATTTTGTAATAAGTTGCAAAGACAACATGCCATAGGGTAGTGTCCTAAATCCAATCGGAAAAGTTATTGATCATTCTAACTTCAATTATCTCAAAAAGAGGGGGTATTTCACGTATTTTAAGACTACAATTGAATTAGAATGTCTCCACGGGGAAGATCTTCAAAAACCTAACAGAACGAAATATCAATAGTTTGAGCTATATGCTGCGAGACACAATGCTACTCAAAGAAATTTGGAAGTAGTAATAAATGATCAACTTGTCTGGTTGCTTCCTCCTTTCAGAAAAGATGCTCCTGTCTGTACATAAAACGGTCAAAGAAATAGAAGACTGTAAATTAAAGACTGTAAAATAAAAAACCATGTGAATTACTTAACATATATAACAGATCTATTAATTACCACTTACACAAATAACAGCTGAGGATAGCAGGCATTGACTGGAAGAGGCGCAAACCCCTAAAAATCTATTTGCGAATAAGATCACATTCAGAATGTTACACAGACTTCAGGCAACTCATACGTAACTAACACCAATGGAGTGCCATATATATGTAAAGGCCATATAGAATTCAGTAAAGAACTGAAAACCTAAGACTGTTTCGAAGAAACAACAAAGCGCAAATATAATAAGACCGATATGACAGCAGTGTATACGAGACCCATAAAACTCTCACCTTTAGCTGAATAACGATAACGATAAACACTGTTTATAGAAAATTCAAAAAAAAATAATATTTCAGGTGATGTGTTAAAATCAGAAGAACCATTCTTGAGGTATTAGAATTTTCTATTATAAATGGACTTTGTCCTTCCTTATAGTGGAATAATATTCTGGAAATAAGTAATAATACAACTTTTACTAATAATCCATCAATCAATTTTTCCAAGGTAATACAAATGTTTTGGAACTAACGTATAGAACACAAACGGTGTACACAATAACTGAAATACAAGGTAAGAATAACATGATTAAATTAAATTTACTTCCAAAAAAAAGTTAATAGGTATACTCGTATTAACTCCATAATAAATTTGTACATCAATTACCTCGTAGATATATTTTTTAAAATCTTATAATGTAATACTTTCATTAAGTTCTTCATGAGACTAAGAATCAGGAATCATACAGATCATTATATTTCATTACATTTCTATTAAACATATAGTGCTGACTGAATTTCATACATTTTTAAAAGAGATGAAAGAATTAATTAATTTAGTACGTGAAAAATTAATTAAAAATAAATAAAATTGTTATAACTGTTTAGTGAAAAATCAAACGTCAAAATTGAAATAATCAATTAATTAAATGCAAAAATAGTGAGTTGATAATTGAGAGTTAATAATGGCACCAACACTCATCAGTACGACTTATAATCAATCACCTGCATTTCCAGATTTAGCTACTTCATAACAAAACAGTACCCTTCTTCTTATAAAAAAATGGGGTCATTCTATTTAGGCATTTTTTTTACATTCTTGAAAACAACCAAATTCATTAGCAATATTATGTCGTTAACATACCATGCATTCCCAAATGTAGATTTTTTTATTTCACGTAACCAATAATGAAAAACAAATATAAATGCTGGATTTTTCTCATTCATCTTTAGTAAATTTTCAATTATCTAGTTTATAGAACGGAAATATTGACTAAAATTCACTCTATCACACTTTCTGAATTAAACTTATTTTCAACAAAAATTTGACCATTTAATTATTAGTTTTTTTTAGAAGTACTAATATATTTTTATACACGGTTCATTTCATAACATAATATAAAACTACAATAAACCTAGTGCCAAAGCATAGTTGTTTCTAATCATTAATTTAGTTGTTGGCATACACTTCACGCAATTGCTAAAGATGATTTTGTTAGAAGAAAGTCATTTTGTACATGATAGTTGAGAAAGGAAAACTGCTGAGGAAGAAGTGTGTTTAATAACGGACGAGTTTATAAACAGATACAATTACAGCCTTGATGTAATATTTAGGTTCTACTAAAGCCAGCACGCTCGTGTCCTCCCAGGAAACCACAACAAATCAGTATATAAAGTCATGTTTAGAATAAAGTTAGCCAGTAAATGAGTGCTGAATCTTACAGAATATATCTCAGTTAACTTCAAAAACTATCAGTGCACATAACCAAGAATAAGCGAAAGGAATAATGTCACCAAAGGCAGCACCCAAAGGAATCATAATGAATATGTCAACACTATACAGAAGAACAAACCTGAGATGTCACTAAAGAGCAAGAACCATGTTCATTTTTAACTCCCTATTTAAAATGGTGAGATCATGAAGGCAACCAAGCCTAGAGGACCGACGAACAGGAAGAAATAAGAAAAACATAAATTACCAAGAGAAAAAAATAACAACCGACAAAAATGCTACGAGATTTTTGAAGCAAACAAGAGGCATACGGCGAAAGTGAAGAGTATAGTAGGTACGGGTAAATTACTTTCTAGAGAGGGAGGACGCAAC
Organism: Hermatobates lingyangjiaoensis; assembly: GCA_026182355.1. Lineage (NCBI taxonomy): Eukaryota > Metazoa > Arthropoda > Insecta > Hemiptera > Hermatobatidae > Hermatobates > Hermatobates lingyangjiaoensis. The sequence continues at coordinate 96,556 of JAPFBL010000047.1, read as the reverse complement.
TCTAAAGAGCATTCGCAATACTTCTGAAGACTCTGTGCCGAGGAGACTAACAAGGATATGCAAATGGGTTTTCAACTGAATGGATCCTGTAAACACTAACCAGCTTAAAACTCACACCAATTGCTTCTACTGACTACTGACAGTTAGACAGTCAATTACATTGTCATTTATTTTGTTTGTTATATGAGAGATTTAAAAAAAAATAAAGTAAAAAATTATTACAAATAATTATTTAATTTGATTTTAAATTGTATCTTTGTTTCACAGTTCTGTAAATTTAAAATTAATATCTAAAATATGAATTATTTTAATTGATCCTCGGATAACATCAATCATTGTTCTAATTTAAAAAAAAAATTAATTCTGATAAACGTTACTATGTGATTTTAATAAAATTAAAAAAACATATTCGTCAAACAAAGAGATGCAACTTAATAGTATACTTTTTCGTCGTTCGTAATGTAAAAAAAATTAACAATTTTATAATATTATACACAATAATAAATTCAATAAAGAATAATAATAACTGCAAAATTTAAAGTGTCTAACATAATATAGGAGAAGGGGAAAATAGTACTTCTTGTGGTATAAAGTAAGGAAAAATCCCTTTCCCATATAGATTGCTTCTAAAACAATAGTACTATTTCCAACAACAAAGACAATATATCAGATAAGTTCACTAACATCCCCCACAAGGTGTTAATTGTAGAGAGATGACATAATTTTTTAAATACGCCTCCCAGATATGGTCCCACTAAAAGCATCAAATTCACGTGACCCGGTTTTTTTTTCAATACCCCTATATATTACTTAGAGTGAAAAAAAAAACTTTTTTTTACTATTTATAAAACGATATTAATTATTTTTGCAAGAGGTCTCAACATTTTAGTACTCATCATCTTCGCTATTTAAGTAAATAAACTAGCTAGAGTAGTTTTGTCTTTATAGCAGGTATTCTGAGAAAAGCCAATTCAAGTAGCGCAAATGCAATCAAGTAGCATTAATAGAAATATTAAAATGCAGATGCAAATTATATTGCTATAAAAAAAATTGCATATTCTTACTAACAATCACTGTCACAATAACAATTACATTATACTTTCTTCATAATTTGTCTTAGAAGAAAAATGTAGCTGTTATTAAATTTTATTTGGAGTAGGCACAGACTACCTAACCATCCCGACACGCATATGCCCGATAGGTATATAAACAGCAGACAGCAGCAACAGTAATACCGCCATCTGAATATATGCTCTACTACAATACGCTGTGCTATTCTAAGTTGATATTCAATTAGATATTAATATATGAATTTGTTTTTATTTTTCAAAAGTACTGTTGCATTTTGTTGCGGACTCTGAATATTGTAAACACTCTATACATAGTAGAAATAATTACTTTTGATTCATGCACTGTATACAGCTAAAGTAATTCGCTAATAAAATAACGATTGGTTATATAACAAAACATAGTTAACATTTTATTTCACTATTAATGAAACTGTAAGACATAGATACCGAAAAAAAATTATTGTAACAATTTAAAAAATATACCGCTTTGTATAAACTAACTTCTCATTAAGAAATCTCTGGCAATCATACTGACAAAACAATGAAAACGTAAAGGAATAGACAACAGGATATTATTTTTGAATAATAAGTTATTTTTACTATCTCATAATAACAAAGTCGAGATTAAAAATATTTTTTAGCCGTACTAAAAAATCATTTTTACTGATTCCTATTTACGAGAATTCTAAATATTGAACTTTTATCACGCCAGTATGGGTCGAGAATCGTAGCTTGTTCTTGTGAGTTACTCTGATGCAGTTTGTGGCAGGTGTGTTAGGATGTTGGTTAGGGGTTAGAGGTCAGGTAAAGGCAGAACACAGCACACGGGGGACAGGAAGTGCTGTGCTTGTACCTTGGAATATGAGATCAATACCGTTGAGGGCAGAGGCAGCGTTGGGGTCGTCGCCGACACAGTCGCTGGGGTCACACTGGTCACCGTAGGTGGAGTCCCGCAGGGAGCTCGAGCTCGACAGTAAACTGCAAAACAATTCACTACCACTCAGCATTTATACTTCACTATTCTGAACTCTCCTCTTTAATGCTTATTAACAAAACCAGTAAATAATTTCTTTATAAGGCAGGGAAATAATTACTTTAAAAATAATACATTATCTGTTACATATGTGACGTTACTTAAATCATATGGAAATATCCAAAACTCCATAAATTTATCAAACAAAATAAAAGCATCATCATAAGGAGAGAGCACATGAAATAATAACATTCTGAAATCGAACATTAGATAGACTCAAAAATGATTGCTTAATGAATAAATAGTCCTTTAAGTTATGTGTTTTAAATAAAATTACAAAAATGTTTTATTAATTATGCAGAAGAACAATAAATAGGGTGTGCCCAGTTTCAGTCCTGGACTTTTGATACAGCTTAAATAAAGACAGATTGTTCTACAGAGATTATGGAACATGGTCGGAATCACTGTAGACTGGACAGAAAGAACAAATAGTGAGGAATGCTGGAAATTAAGGGATTTACATTTCTATAAGAAAATCAAGCAACAAGTTTTCATTTTCTACCTAGTCCTCTTTGGTGGAGCAGGCGCCGTTTTACCCTTCCTGTTGGTAGTTGGTCTGCGCATCTGAACTGAGCCACTGTTCTTCGCCCCACTGGAGAAGGTGCTCAGTTTGCTGGCCGCGCTGTCTCTGTTCACTGTTGTCGCAGCCGGTTCTCCACCTACACAAGGCACATTAGCTTCGTTATAAAGCAACATACTCCAATCGGGAGATGAACAACCAAAATTACTACTTATAATAGCTGAACGAGACACATACCCTGAGTAGAAAGTTGCGCCTGGTCGGGCACCAAAACAAGACTGTGAATGTTGCTCGAACTTCCCCCATGGGCTTTTTTACTCTGCATCTGAGGAGTTGAATTTCCCTGAAGTTGTTTCTCCACCTCTGAGGACATGAATTTACCCAATAACAATAAAAACAATTTTAAAACAAATAAAAAAATGAAACTATTCCAATTACCGTCTATTATATTGGATTCCTGGAACATGTTTTCGAGAGCATTGTGGATTTCCCTGAAGGTTGGTCGGTCACTAGGTTTCCATTGCCAACATTGCCTCATCAACTCGTATATTTTTGGTGGACAACCTGGAGGACACTCCATCCTGGAAAGTAATGCAGCTTACTTACCTATACTCAATGATTCAAAATATCAAAACACACTTCTGAACTATCTCGAATCAGAATTAAATGACCGGGAAAAATAACGGGATGACTAAAAAATATTATTAGGGGTAAAATGTAATAAGTTGACAACACACAGACACAGCAACCGAATACATCACGTTAAACAATCAATAGAAACTAATAAAGGTTCATTAGAACCTGCAGTACAATTGCCAATATTTTACGACACACTACTATGATTTGAAGAAATGGGTTAACCAGCCAAATTCCAATTCTCTTTTAAGACCTTCAACTTTTACATTGTGAATTCCTTATCATAAAATCATTAAAAAAACAACAAAGAAGAAATCTATACCTATATCCTTTTTCAAGCATGTGGTAAACATCAGTGAGGTCTACTCCTGGGTAAGGTGACATTCCATAAGTAGCTATCTCCCACAGTAGGATTCCGAATGCCCAAACATCAGACTGTAAAAACCACATATTTCAGTATTTGTCAACTACCTTCTGTCAAACTTACAACACTTCTTGCAAACATATAGCATTTGACCAACTTTATAATAATGCTAAGGTAATGTACACATACTTTAAAAGAAGTTTAAATAATCCATTTTATCCCACAGTGTGAAGAAACAGATATACAACTGTGTATTTTTACAGTTAGCTGCTACATTCTTACCTACATACACCTTTCAAGCTCTTTCAATTTGCATACATTCCCAAAGTTTTTTTTTATTCATACAACAAATTGTTCAATTTTAATCATTTTTGGGTGTATCCATGGTTACTCCTATTATTAAAATATATATATATATATATATTTCGTTGAACAGCTGACCGTATTTCGCTGATGTCATTTTCTTCACTAGTTTTTCAAGGTTTCTGAATACCTTCTTCTTTCCTTCATCCAAACGTTGGAGAATGTTAATTAAGTTATAACCGACATGTTTCGACTGGCTTCCAGTCATCTTCAGGGTGATTAATTAAACAAAGAGGAAAATTATTAGTCTTTGGAGTTGGTATTAAAACACATTATACAGTAGAAGTTTGAAGTAGCTGCTCTTGGGCCTGATTCGCAAGGGCTACTGACTGAGGTGGGGTGGATGGTGGGGTGGGGGTACTGACAGTTAACGGTTTTTTCATCCAATCAGGCGCGTATAGTTTAAGCACTCTCTCGCTACTACCTGTCTGAATATTTATTGTAGGTTTATATATATATATATATATATATATATATATATATATATGAGTTTACATCGGCCAGTGGACGCATTTACGTCTCCGTTCCTTCATTCTTTCTCCTTTTATTTTATTTTCTTTCTTTCTACTCTCCTGAAGACGGCAAGACGCCGAAATAATCGAGATTCGTGAGTGTTCGTCCTTTTTCTTGTGTTCTCTAGCTGTAACTTTAATTATATATATATATATATATATATATATATATATATATATATATATATATATATTTGTGTATGATGGCAGCAGATCTTCTTTCAAACATGTATTATTAAAGTTGGCAGCAGCTTCTGCGTTGACCAATTTATGGATGATTTTTTTCTAGTTTCCTCACTAGTTTACGGTAACTCTCGGGTATTTTCCAGAGGAGTTCTGGTAACGACATGAAGGTAAACACTAAACACTTTCAAAACTTTATTCTAACACTATAATTTACGACTTAATCTAAAACACAAGCTTTCGGCTTACATTAGCCATCTTCAGGTAAAAATCTATAAACTAAAATTATAATCAAAACTAAGGCTATGGTATAGAGAACAACTTAACTATGGTACAGTTAACAATTAACTAAGGAAATAACTTAACTATGGTACAGTTAACAACTAACTAAGGAAATAACTTAACTATGGTACAGTTAACAACTAACTAAGGAAATAGTTAAGGAAATCGTCGACGAAGCTTTCGCGGCGATTGACTCTCCACCTTGCAGGAGTAGCACCGAAGAGCCATGCTGAAGAGGTTCATAAACAGAAATTAACAAGAGAGAACCTGACTGAAGGGACAACTATTTTGCAAAGCTTACAAGACGACGTCAGACTACATATACTTGAAGCCCTCTACATTAAGGAATACGACCCTTCATTAAACATACAAAACTGTGACCTCAAAGCTATACCCAGTTCAAAAAATTTTGATACCACCTATAAGCTTGTAAGAGAGGTGTAGGTGAAAGGACACGACACAGGTAGATGGGTTCAGTGCCCTGCCCTGCCGGCCCTCCCACCTACACCTCCCTCCCTGCTCCATACTTTATTTCCTTAGTTAGTTGTTAACTGTACCATAGTTAAGTTGTTCTCTATACCATAGCCTTAGTTTTGATTATAATTTTAGTTTATAGATTTTTACCTGAAGATGGCTACTGTAAGCCGAAAGCTTGTGTTTTAGATTAAGTCGTAAATTATAGTGTTAGAATAAAGTTTTGAAAGTGTTTAGTGTTTACCTTCATGTCGTTACCAGAACTCCTCTGGAAAATACCCGAGAGTTACCGTAAAGTAGTGAGGAAACTAGAAAAAATCAGCCATAAATTGGTCAACGCAGAAGCTGCTGCCAACTTTAATAATATATATATATATATTATATGTACAAAGAATTGGATTTTTGACTCTGATGAAGACCGCTTGTTACGGTTGAAAGAAAGGTGGAAACGCTTGTTATTCTTGTTTTCCCACTTCATATTGTGGTTTGATTATTTATATATATATATATATATATATATATATATATATATATATATATATATATATGTGTGTGTGTGTGTGTGTGTGTGTGTGTGTGTGTAATTAAAATAAACTGTGACACATAGACTAAAACATAACAAAGACTCACTTTTCAATATTTCGACCGCCGTTACGGTCGAACAGTGTTTCTGTCCAGCCGGACCGTTTTTCGTTTATCATGATATATATATATATATATATATATATACATATATAATCATAATAACAGTAAAGATATAACTTTTCTATGATCGGGAGACAATTCGAATAAAGTTAAAATTAAATAAAATAATATATATATATATATATATATATATATATAGATTTAACATACATATAATGATACGATAGACTACTAAATAATAATTTAAAAGGGTAAAAGAATAATTGTCAAGAAAACGAATAATAGGAAAATTCAAAGCAAATATTTATTTTCTTCACTAATAAGTTATTTACTAACATGATGACAACCCGAACTATGGAATGGGAACATAACAAATCGAAGTTATACGTACTGATGTCTTGGAGATGTGAAGCAATGCGGTCGCTGTTTTTACCTCACTTGCCCTATTATCAATTATGAACTTCCCTTCTACAATAATAGCCCTCTCTACAGTAAAGTTTCAGCAATTCTAGGAATTGAGTCTACAACCGATCTACTACCGACACTACCAATCTGGTGCGTTGTATATTTATTGGTTTCTCTTAAACAATTCTCAGTATTAGTATGAATATCCATAGCTTCAATAGGTAAGCGTAGTAACCATCCTTTTCCTATCCACGCTTGCAGTCCTGGTTTTCCCTTTAGTGACTGCTTTGAAGTGCATACGCTCAATATTGACAGTATCGGCCATGAAGTTTTAACCGTTAATTCCGCGAGTGCTTCGCCAGGTCGTTGATTACGCCCAGTGAATCACCTTCTGCCGTTAGTTGCATGGGTGAAAAGTTCACTTGGTTTCTACCAGCTTGTCTGAATGAACACGCCACTCCTGCTGCTTCTTTTCCTCTGATCTTTCCCTGGTGACGAACTGTTGTTGGAAATATCGTTGAAAAAATTGCTTTGGCCTTTCTGTGTTCTGGTTGAAGTTTAGTTATATATATTATAACATTTCATACTGGACACAAAATTCCATATTTTGAGAAAATAAACATCAACATTTACACGACAGTAAGAAAATCAGTAATGGGAAGGACGGACTATGGACCTTTCGATCAAGCAACTGGTCTGTCTGTTCATAAAATCTCGTTATATATATATAACTATTTTTGTATGCGTATACTTTGTACGGACTGCATAGTGTGTGTTTGAGATGTACAACATACGCATTCTGAGTCTTTAAGGGGATTCACCACCAGCCAAGCAAGTCCCTCCCTCAACTCAACACTCTAATACAAATCATCGACTGCGTGAACTCTGTTCTGCTCAATGAATATGCATAATATACATATTAGAATGTCTACTACCTCCGTATATCGACATACATATCAAGTACCACCCAAAATAAATAAGAAAATTTAAAAAAGTATTTAGACCTTTAACATAGATCGTCGTAGAATATCATAGAAATTGAAAGCCATGGAAGGTGTACTTTCAGGTTTTTTAACGATTTGGATATTACTTCGACTTTTATAAAGGATTTTTTTTTACAAAAATTAGAATTTATTATTGAAAAATATGCTTGAATTGAGAAATACCTTGGTTGAAAATTTGTTGTAGGCGAGGCCCTCGGGAGCGGTCCACTTGATGGGGAACTTGGCACCGGCGTGGGCTGTGTACGTGTCATCACGCATCAGACGCGCCAGTCCGAAGTCAGCCACCTTCACTAGGTGGTTTTCGCCCACGAGGCAGTTGCGAGCTGCTAGGTCTCTGCAAACAGCTTTTCTTTAATACAACATTTTCATTTACAAACTAAATATTAATCTATAGTATACTAGTAGAATAACAGATTTCTTTACAATGTCCATACAATAGTACCTAACTATGAAATACTTGTATAAACAACTTTTCGCTATATTGATTTTCAATAATTATATTACTCTTTTGATTAAACACAAAATTTTTCGAAAACTGCCCAAAAAAATACATAATAATAATAAAACATAACATAAATCCCAAGCATTTATTACTGCCTTGTTTATTAATGTAATGACATACACTTTAAAAAAAAAATCATTTTTATATAAGCATAAAAAATATACGTTATATTTACAAAAGAAGCAATATGACTTTCCTAAATTGAGTTGGACAAATAATATGAGCTTATCGGGTCAGCTATCGATATTAGTAAAATGTATAAACTTATCCACCCTTCAGATATTTTGCCTCTAAATAGAACAATTTTCCTCATAGTTTTGCTCAGCATTTGTACCTTTAATGAAATATAATTTAGTGGGAAGATTATTCACCTTCACAGTATTGGACTCAGGTATATTACAAGATTCCAACACTTTCTTGTGTACCTACTAGTTCAAATGTCAATGAGGTTCGGTTTGATGATCCTGACGTTATTTAGCATACACAAGCTCAATAATTTTTAAACAAAGTACTAGAATCAGTTTGAATGTCAATAATAATGACCTATGAATGAAGCTCCTGCTCTCCAAGTAATTCATTCCACTAGCTATCTGGGTTGCAATATACATGAGAACCACTGCATTGATCTGCTCTTTATTGCCGAGACGAAGGTAGTCTAGGAGGTTACCCTTTGACATGAACTCAGTGATTATGTAAAATGGAGGCTCCCTCGTGCACACACCTGCAACAAACAATCACTTTCATAAACTCTACAAACATAAACATACAGTCCTTAATTTTAAAACCAATTCACCCATGACTGAAAATATTTCGAAAAAATAAGTTTCCTTTGCAATACGTTACCTACATTTTCTTCCTGTTTAGCAAACAATGAAATGGTGGTTTACTGTCACTCACCACTGTTTTTAGGAGGTAAAGAGTGATTCATTTCTTATATAACTACTTTCAATAAGATAAGCCTTATTACCGGGTTGATTTTAAATAAGAAATCCTAAATTTTGCTTACTTACGTTTAGTTAAAAGTAGGAATTTTCAATGAATACATGACTGGTGACAAACAGTTTTATCTTTCTCCAGGTACACAAGATTTCCTGCCTTTCACACGAAAAACTGCGACCATAACCAAAATGCGAACCCCCAATCCCTAAGAAGTAATTGATTGAAAAATATTACTATAATAAAACACAGAAAAGTAATATTTCCTATTATTAAAAAAAAATTCAAAATATTTGGTATGTAATGCATTAGTAACTTCCTCACATTCTTCAGAGAGTATTAATCTTTAAGAAAGTGTTCGAAAGATACGGCATCAGATTATCCAAAGGTTTTGTGCAGAAGGAACAATCACTACTGAAGTACTTTACCTCCAAGAAATATGTCCTTTTCTATGTTTGCTGACTGATCTACGTAATTGTTATGATTACTTAAAAAATTAACTTAGCAGTTGGTAATAGATAAATACAATCGAAGGATTGTAATTCATCAATTGATTGCAATTCATATTAAAATATTCATCAAGCGATTAAAAATATTTTTGTAAGTCATTGATATTTTGCTGACTTTGAAATTAGAGACTGCTAAAAGAAAATGACAGATTGAATGAACACACACCTAAAAGTTGGACAAGGTTGGGATGTTTCATTTCCTTCATGATGGCCGCTTCCTCTAGAAAGTCCTTGAGAGCCATCGTGTCTTCCTGCATCAAAAGAATCTTTCAATAAAATTCACATTAGCTATCTGAATAAAATTCAGTACGAGGATTGTACCAAAAGTTTCGCTCAATGGACATGTTGAACTAAATATTGATATAAGCTGCACTAAGTTCTAGGTCATGCAGTGAATCTGCCATGTGCGGATTCACCAGAGTACAGATTTATATTTTTTTTCACTTAACCACTTAACCTCACACCTAAAATACTGAGAATACACTTCTTTGGATTAGTTATGGTTAACAAATTAAAATTAAGAACACATGGTCACATCTTGGCGAACGAATTCATTGGTCAAATCATAATTACTTGGAAACCTTAAATGTACCTTCATACCGGTTTGTATGTTCTTTTTAGTTTGGGTTTGACCAGAGGACATTTTCAAGAACAGTCTTTTATTTACTGAGAGGGTACAAACATCCTCAGTACACTATGGTGTTTAGGAAAGATAGTTCTGAGGTACTCCTGTGTTAGGTTATGACACCTGCAAAAGGTGTCACAACTAACATAACACAATTATTTTCACCAAGATAATGAAATTATTCACTCTTCAACCATTAATCTTTTAATAATAAGGTGCATGAAAACAAATTTATTGGTCTTTTATCTTCTTGACAACAATCATAGATCATACTTCGCAGGGTCAACTGGGATAATTAAGAAATATAGAATAATGGTTAGATCACAGGACTACGTCCCTTGCAAACACAAAAACTTTAGTGCACCATATTCATTCCACTAGCAGGCTACTTCATTATTACTTCCTTTAACATTACTAATTGGGTTGATTTAACTTATTCAGTTCTCTATTTCCTTCTGATTTACAAAAAAAAAAATATTCATACAACTAACATCACCAAACTTATATATGTTCAATTCTATTCCATTGAATAACGTGGATTGCACTGCGATGTGGTCAACGGTAAAATGTAATTAACTCAAAAGCAATTGAATGATACAAAAATTATGTTCAAAGGGTTTGATGAAAAGAATTGACAGAGTCGATTGACAAAGAGAGCTGATAAGACGAATCTGTGGCTCTTTTGATAAAGGTCTAAATAACCAACGAATGACGCAAAATACTGGGTCAAAAATATCACTTACTCCAAAATACCATCTCTAACATCGTAATACAGTTTATTTATCTAGCACAACATTAACTAATCTATTAGAGTTATTGTATAACTAATATATTCATAGTCTTTTAACAAAAAAATATTAAAATACAAGTCAATTGTTAATTATGGCTACACGATTGTATTTACATATTAAACGGAGCTATTTATATCTAAAGGACATATCTTAATAATGGATTAATGACCAATTATTTAGTAGGACTTTTAAAAAAATACAACATATTATAAATAAATGACAGTAGTAATATACGAGCTGGGTCCAAAAAGTTCGAAAGGTGTTGTTAAAAATTTCGGGAATTTTTTTTCGTTGTTGAGTTGGTATTTTGAGAAAGTTGTTATATATTGTAAGCAATATCGAATGTGCGTGTAAGCCTGCCAGCTATCGAAAAAGCTATATATAATTTGGTAAGATCGGTGATTATTTATTTCTTTAAAAACTTGGTCAAAGAATGTGCAAGATATTTTGCTATGTGAGTGGAGAAACGCTTACAATGTTTTAGAAAGATACATTATTTAGTAAACAACAAATGGTTCTGGTGTAAGCAATACATGGGTTTTAAGCATAACATGAATACGTTGAATATATGGAGGGCTCAACAAATGGAGAGAACGAGGAAAAGTGAAAAAATTAATATCAAGGACCACCATCTGCGGGGAAATCGACATTAATTTCTATTTTGATTATGAAACCTGTGCAGCAAAATATGTCCCAAAATGGTTAATTTTCGAACAAACTAACCGAAGTAACTCAGATGTCGTAAAACATAGCCACTAAGATGTAGCAATAGTGAAAAGTGGGTTAGCGTTAATGAATATGAAACAAGACGTAAAGGCTATGTCTACTTGAAGGTAAAGCCGGCATGAGGAGGGAGAGTAAGTGAGTGCCAAGTGGCTGCCTACCTTGAGTGTCTTGACAGCGACGGTGACGCCGTATCTCTTCCAGACAGCCTCGTACACGTCTCCATACTGCCCGCCACCCAGTTTGTGGCGCATCACGATGTCCGTCCGGTTGATTTCCCACTCATCTGGTTCTACAATATCAAAGTTTAACACAGTCAAATTCATTCTTTGATCTTTCAAAAGTACTAATCCTATGTCCTCTATGTTCTACACAATTTGATGTCAACGATGCATTTATTGACATTTGTCTATTTACTTAGTAAAGAAATATTTTCTTTTCTAAATTGAAACAACCTGTGGATTCTTCTTGTCAACTGTAGGATATAAAGCTACCTAAAATAGTCCTGCATTCCTAAAATATACACCTCCTACTTACAATCCATTACAATAAAAGGATAGAATGTACGATTGTTTTTCCCTTGAAAGACCCATTCTACTACTTTAGGTAGTAGAATCAAGTAATCAAGTTTTTCAGATCAAATAATTGATAATCGGCGATTATCATTTTTCTAATCACCCTCACAGAAAGAAGAAATGTACCAAACTTTCATCACCACAATAAATCATAGTTGTTTTCAAACAATTTTTATGAATACAGCTCTGCATAACATTATAACTTCATAAAATAAAAAAAAAACAAAGAAAAAAGAAATGTACACCACATACTATAGCTTTATTATCATTTTGTTTAGTCAATAACTTAAAATATTTAAATTACATCAACTAATGAAGTATTGTCATGATATGAAGGAGAACTGAACAGCTGGAAATTGTAAAAATATTTAAATTTCAACTGCCAAATAATACGCCCGTTACTTTAATTGTATTCATATATGTTATGTCATGTATATGTGTGATAAAACTTTTGAGTGAAACACAATGGGACTATTTTATTGAAGACCTTACCAATATTTTTTTAAAAAAAAATCATTTCTACAAAGTGAGTAAGTGAAACGTAATCACTACAGCTAGGGTCCTCATATTTATAGGTGTTTCATGTTAGTTACCTGATGTGTGCATTCATTTTGTCATGTTCCAGTTGTAAAAACGTAGTGGGAACATTCTTCTTTGGTGACAACAGTATTAGAAAAGTAACGTGTAATAGAACATCGCAGAGGCTCTTGTTGTATTAAAAAAAAAGTGTAAGACGGAGGGTGTTAACAACATCTGCCTTTACCGGAAAAAATAGTGTAACAATATCCAACTTTTAATAGCTTAGCTCTGATAAGTCAAATTTATTCATAGAAATTTCAAAATGCATGAAAATTGGAAATGTGATGAATTGATAAGGGGATACCTGGACTGAGAGCGAAGACGGTGGGCTTGTTGTGCTTGGGGGCAGGGTACAGGAGTTGTGTTATTAGGCCGTCCGAGTGAATCGAGTGGTGGTGGACCAGTTCAGCCAGCGTGTTGAACTTGCTCTCCGCAGTGACGAACACCTGCAACATCGTCAGGTAAGTTCGGCTTCAGACGGCCACCTTGCAATCAAACTGTCCACGTGTCCAAGGCTCATTACTAGTAATAACCTACCAGAGCCAATTGCCCATTCCATTACCTTTCTAGACTTAAAGCCAAGGGCAAACTCAATACCAGAAATTACTCACATTAAATCACTTATCGTGGAGTGTTAATTTAGCCTACAGCAATAGGCAGTATCGTGAATCATTATCTTGGACGAAGAGTTATAATTTTCTGCCTGTTCCAACTTACCATAACTTAATCATTTTTTCATTACATTTTTCGTAATATTGTTACAACTCAAAATTCTTGGAATGTTTTGATTCTTGAAAAAATCAAAATAAGATACGATATTATTCTTACTAATTAACAACGAAATACAGTTGGAGAATTCATGTTTCAATATTTTAAATAAACTTAGCTGAATGTATTATAAATATAAGCCTCGAAAAACTTTTTCCCGAGTTGCTATACAACTGATAAATCAAAAGCAATTTTCATGATACCTTTAAAAGGAATGATTATAACCACATATTTAATATCACTCAAACAATAATTTAAAAAAAGATTAATACTTGATGTCTCAATTTACCTTGCCATCAGAGGAGTCCTCATTGATCCTATAATGGTAAACCCTTCCCTCGAACCTAAGTGAAATGGACCGCTGACCTGGGCTAGACTCACTCTCTCTCACTAGGAAGCTGCCGTTGATGCCACTAGACAGAAGGTACTCGGCAGCGTTGCGTGATATCGGTCCGTGGTACCAAGAGTGTTTCTCCAGGGAGTTGGCAGGCGTGACATAGTTGGAGGGCACCCAGCCGACCTGGCCCGACGCCGAGTGGGCTTCGCACCACTCACCCGACTTGTTGTAGCTCAGGATCTTCACTTGCTCCCCTGTCAACAACAATCTAGTTGAAATTGCGTCATCCATGTAGCTCACCCCAAATCGAGAGTAATAGTAGATGTCTTTTGTGGAAACAATATGAATCAGCTAGTATTTAGGGGCTCTAGTGTGTTTGTCGTCTTTATAAATTAAACCACTACATTTTTAACTAAATGTTCATGCAGTTTGCAAATGAAGTATTCTGCTACACCAAATACCAACTGTTTTGTTTTACTCAAGGATATTATTAGTTTTTATTTAAAATAAAAGACCTTGAATCACCAAGTTATACTACTATTTTACACCATTCACATTAATGGAACACGTTCAAATATAATAAAATTAATATCGCTTTTAATACATTGATAACAATCGTAACTCTTTTAAGATCTAAACAAATTGTATGAACATAATATCAGCTGAAATGTTAATCAATATGAAAATTGTAATGATGTTTTATTTGAATATACATTCAAATTAACAAGTTTAAAAAAGCAAAATTGCTCTATTGTACCACAAATTAACACTACTGGCCGTTAATGGATAAATAATTTATAATTTATAAAGCCGGCTGGGTTCTTTAAAGTCAGTGCAAGTTGTCAAGGTTAGAAATGAAGAATAATAAAATAAAGTATCACATAGTAGAAAAAGTGACAGCTAAATGAATATTTTGGACGACTAGATGTGAAGGAAATAAGAAAGGCTATTTACCATTGCAGTACACAAACATTCTAAAGAAACTATAGCGAAAATAGATACACAGATTTAAAGGTCCTTGAAGAACTATTTATGAAATAAATGAAGAGGTCAAGACAATTGATGTGATTGACAATTGAAAATGGCAAAGAAAGAACGCAAGCTGGGGCCAACACTATTAAATAATCATCAGTCGCTTTGTTCATTTAGCTTCCTTATGATACTTTAAACTAGCTTAAGTTCTATTTAATTGAGATAACAATAAATTAAATAAAAATATGGAAAATCGTATTATATCGTACTCAAAATATATGGTTCATATTTCAATTCTAAAGTTATCTTAAATATATTATGAAAATGGACAGCAAGGAAGATAGGTAATCTTTAAAGAATTGAAAGGAACAGGATAGTTCAGTTATGCCTTCCATTATATATGATGACTAGACTACGAATGATCCCTTGGGTCATCCAACACCTTCCTTTTTAATGCAATCATGTTTACATAAATTCAGATAAACTCCAAATTAATTCATTTCTAATAAAGAGGATAATTAACTTATTTTTAAGACAGTTATTTTTATTCATATTTTTTGTAAAATTTGAATTTTCCAAAAAAAAAACATTAATGATTTTTTTCTGTCTGACCCTACTGAGAGCAACATGTAATTCGCCATGTTGAAATGCTGTTTTGCATAAATGAACTAAAACTTTCTGTAGAGTCTCTTAGAATTTTCGATTCCCATAGAATTTCTAATATTTTATTCATTTTAAAGCGTGTGCAAATATTTAAACACGAACATCAGAGTTTTATAACTATATGAGCCGTTTATTTTGAAAGTGGCCTAATTCCATTTTCCAAAAAAATTTAGGTAGCTATTTAAATAATTACATTTTTACGTTATCTTTACCTTTTGCAGCAAATTGTACAAAATTTATTTAAAATTACTAAGTTTTTTATAACAAAAATTAGTTGATAAATAAAATGACAATATTTTTAAATTTTGTAAAACGCAAACCCTTAAATACCTCGATTTTAACATAAATGGAATTAGGCCACTTTCAAAATAAGCGGCTCATATATAGATATGGAAGTGTCAGAGGAGATGCATTGAGTTATTAAAAAGAAATGATGTCCAGGTAACCTTCTTGAGGACGCAAACTTCAATTTTAGATTGATAGACGGAAGTCCACCATCAGATTGAAAGGTTATCTCTGTATCTGAAGTCAGTACTGTACTGTGGTAAGAATCCTGATAACTGTGATAAAACAAATTCAAATTACTTAATTAATTTGGGCAAGGAAGTTTGAAAGTCAATACCTCATAATACGTCTTCGCTTGAAAAAGTTAATTTACACCTCTTAATTTTCAGAGTTGATGGAAAAATTTCAAATAAATTTAGTATCATTCATGATGAACAAACTTCTTCTTAACAATACAGCTATTTCTTCCATAGATAACTATGAATAATTATTTCTGTCAATGAACTCTGATCAGTGCCTTTCGATCACATAATATTGAAACAACACCCAATAATTACCGTGGCAAGACATATTTACTGATTAATTAAGTTGATACTGTTTTCTCATTTACTATTTATAGGGAAAAATTTTGACTTAAGTTAAAGTTAGACCGGTACATGAATGGAAGATAATGAATTACATACATTAGGCAGTGGTGACAGACTCATAGAAAACCAGTTTCATTTGAGAACCTTGCTTTTCTCAATGCCCTTTGCTTGAAATAAGTTTTGACTGATCTCAAATTATATTTCAGCACATGCTCCCTAAACAACTCCAGACAAATCACTTTTGCAGTTCTAAATTCATGAGCCTTAGCAATTCCATTCACACGCTCGTATCGTGTATCACATTCCGTTGTTGTATCGTGGTTAGATTGGTGATAATACTGACATTATCAAAGTCAGATATACTGACACCAATGCGATATTGGTGATGCTATTGTCTTTTATTCCTTATAATGGTTTTATCAAATCCTAGCTCATAGATTTCTGGTACCCTAACTTTTAAGAAGTTAGTAAATGTTTACTAAATTCAGTAACTTTCAGTAAATGTTTTACATACTTTGAACAAAGTTCACCAGGTCAGATTTGTCATATTCAGTGTCACATTAACCCAAACTGAATTCTAACTTTTAAACAGACTACTTAACATTTAAAATGGAAATAACATCCTTTATGACAGTTAATTCTTTTCAAGAGCAGGGAAATTTCAAAAATGTAACTTAAAATTCATTTTGCACATAATATCTACCCCCAATTTTTTGAATGATGTAAAAGTTTTCTACCATTTACCCTTCATTCAATAAATGCAACACCACTAGTTTCCACCAATACTTCAGTGTTCATGCAGACATATATTATACACTTGATCCTACAGCAATATGGTAAAAATAATGAACATTTTATAATGTAAAAGTTGTTATTTTCCTGAAAACTTCTTTAATCTACTGAATTTTAATAAGATCTTTGTTTTAGAAAGTAATGAATGAAGCAGTAGAAGTGGAGTAACCGATGAGTTAATAGGAAGGGGGAGTCGGGGGTGTGAAGGAAGGGATGACTCAGGCTTGAGGAATGCCAGCTGGTCCTTTGAGGGAGCTCCGCCCGCATCGGGGTGGCCAGCAGAGAACACAAGGGACACTCTGATACCATTCATGAAAATTGGACCATTAGGGCATTTCGTTCCAAGAACTAAACCATTTTGGTTCCCATAATAGAGCTGGACCCTTTTTTTTTCACAAATTATAAAGTGGTTTGTTTTGGGAGAGCTTTAGTAATCAGGAAGACACTTAGTATTCAATACATTTCCAACCTTAAATACTTATTCCGACTCTATGTCATCTGCTATAACAATCCATGTAAATCCTGTAAATTCTGATTATTAGAATTCATCGATAAAAAAATGGTTACTTCCATCTAACTTCACAACAGAAATATTTTTTAGAATAATACCAAACTTTAAAATTGAAACGAGGATCGCAAATACAGTTGCTGATTTCTTTACTTCTTTAATGGTCTTAAAGACTCGCCCATCCCTTTGATGGGTGGAACTAATACTCGAATTTTGTGTGACCAGTATATTAAAATAAAAGACAAATGTTTTTGCTCACCCCGATAATGGTCAAAAAACAAATACTTTGTCAATTAATAAAGATGACCCAAGTAAATACAACTAAACAAAAGCAATCACCAAGTACAAATCAAAATATTACTAACAATGAATTACAGGTAAAGATGTGAAAAAGTGTACTACCTTCTATTTAATATAGATTAACAACAAATTAATGATTCGGAATAACCAATAGTTTAAACATATTCTCTTTATTATTTAAATGCTTGTTTATAGAATAAAACATCTAATATCCGAACAAAGAACCTTTATAGTCCAAAGGGAACGTACAAAGCAGTCATAGAATAACATATTAAAAGAAATTATCATTGCCACTTAACGAGCGACAGAAAAACATAACGGTTGCAACAAATATATCAATGATGTCCTCATGCCTGATCATGTGCATTCGCTGTAACATCGCTACTATACGAGAAGCGATTATCTTCACAGAAGATTATCATCGGAATTACGATGGATGCATCCGTCCATATGTGACGGAGCATCCGTCTATATGGCAATCCAGTACATTGGGTGGTCCATACAGCCCCTACAGACAGCACTGAGATCTACTCAGTTTGTTGTCTAATCTTGATCTGGGATAACAAACAATTACAGAAAACGAAGATCATTGCTCTGCAGTAGTCTCAAACCAGCATCAGAAGGTATAACAAAATAATTAGAACTTTGTCAATGTCCATGTCATGAGGACGAAGTCATGAAGCCACAGTTATCTAGTAATATTGTTAAATATTTACATTTCTTACACTAATCTAAACTCCTCACTTGTAGTTTGCTTTGAAAACAGGAGTTCATTAATGAATTTAATGATCTCGAACACCATTGCAATGTTCCTGGAGTTTTCAATGTGTTATGGCTGGCACTAGAGCACAAAGGGAAATTCTCTTTTAAACCCAGTCCAGTTCGCTGAATTAGTTGGGAGTAGTCACGGAACTTTTCACTATATTAGAGTTAATAGTAATTTGCATTAACAACGCTCTTGGAATTCGTTACTTGAACACCTTAGGAACGATATATAAATTCAACACATTAAGAACGGATTAAATTAAAAAAGTTGTGTAAATTAAGGGAGGTTTAACTTTAAAAAGTTAACTAATATCCTTTAAAAGTTTAACTAATATCCTATTCAAACAACTATCCAATGGCTATTTCCATTACAGAAGGATATCTGCTTCAGTTTCAATACGATACATTAACACATGTACAGGATTCATTCGACTGTCTCCATTAACAGCATTTAATTAACACATAAAATCAGCATTTCAGATTACATAATAAAAAAAAAAAACAAAAAGGTACCATAACATAAATCCTAACATTTTATCGCACATTCAAAAAGGGAACTCGAAATGAGATTAAATACACCAAATTCCAGACATCTCTAACCTCATGATAGGATATAAACTGTAAATAATGTGGAAGAAAAACTAACAGAGAACATTATGTTTATATGTACATAATTTACATATGAACTCAGCAAATACTCATCAAGATTTTACATAAAATTTGCAGCCTCGAAAGCTCCAACGAAAATCTAACAGAATTAAATTACAATTAGATAACGTTCTCAATGTTTAGAAATACTGCGATTGAAATGCATTATGGCAAGTAGATCAGAAAATTTAAAAACCCAAAATTCAATTTATCTCCTATTTTTTTTTTAAATTTTAGTAAATTATCAAGGAATATAATAGTGTATTATTGGGAAACTATTTTCTTGCAAATATTTTACAACTAATAAGTAGAAATTACGAAAAATACCTTTATTGAGAGAGAGCTGGTTATCGCCCTGCGCTTGGAAGTCATAAAGAGCCACGAAGAGCTGAGGGTCTTCCTCCTCTTGAACGAGAAGGTTTTCCTTCGATGTCCATCGGTGGGCAGCCTCCAAGCCCAGACTCCCTTCCGAGAGATCTGGGATGTGAGGCAGGGGTCTGCTCTGCAGCAACGCTTCTGCAAATAAAAGTGCTTTCAGGCTATGAACAATACGAGGATCACGTGATTATGTACCACGTATCAGTTGAATCTATCAAAGTTTTTAACAAAACTTTAAATTCAACCGTAAAAAAACATTACCAACATTAATATGCATTTCTATGAAATAAAAGTAACACTATTTAATTAACGTCAGTTTGAAACTTACTTTGAATTTTAGACAAGTATTTTTACATTTAAAGGAAGTGATATATTGAAAACATTCAAATTCTTGACATGGAATTCGTCATCTTGATGAGGAATATGATATCACTTACTATGCAAATTTAACCTTAACTATACTATAGTATATTTTTATCACTTACTGAAACCTTAAAACGCTGTTTAGAAAGCAAATATTATCTTGAACTGTAGAGAGGATGGAAGGACGAAAGTATGACAGCGATGGAACTTGCTTTTCCAGGGGACAACTTCCCCTATGCTCCATTGTCTCAGGACCGCCTCATCCCAAGACCGGATTTCCTCCGTCCATCTTTCACTGACCACGCAAGACCTCTTCTCTCCCTATCTCCCCACGATCTTATATTAATATTTATTGAACACCGTCCATTGTCCGGTTGGAGGACAGTACTCCTACATCTCCTGCTTCTCAGAATACATTCTAGAATTATTATTGATCTTGGCACCTTGTTTTCATTATGATAATGTACATGAGAATACAGTAGTCAAGTCATTTATATTTAATACTGTTGCTGGAACCAAGGTTAACGGATATTTCTATACTGAACACAGTAGTTTATTCTGCATAAGCAAACCAGCAAACAAATTAAGAAGCATGTAAAAAGACATCTCTTTACTAATAATAACATCACTAAAAAGGTGTAGCAAACAAATAATATATAAATATTCTAAAAAAAGATATGCATCACCGTGTAAATATCAGTGAAAAATTATGTTTCATCCCAAAGTAATCTTGTACACATAGAAAGTTCGTTATATTTCAAACTAGCAAAATTTTCATTCCAGCAGTTCAATTAAGACCTACCGCCTGATCAATACCAGCTGAGATAAGGAGAAAATTATGCCAATTTAATAATGAACCAACAGCTTTATCAGATGCATTAACAAACAGTCATTGGCAAACATGAAATGCTCTAATCCAATTCTAATTAGCAACAAAGTTTATAATTAGCAGAATCATTCTAATTTTAATTTGCCAAAATAATCAACAGATTACTTTTACAAGGGAAGCTGATTTTCATTTGAAGTGTAATAAAATAGTGTTTTAAAAATAAAAAAAAATGATGCTTTAATATTTGCAGTTGAAGAAGACTCACTCCACTACTCTGAATTGATTTTATTTGTGTTTTAAACCAAACTAGAATGGTGAAATAACCATTTCTTTAAAAAATTCTTCACAGACCCACTAATGGACTACACTAATCTTATTTTGCGACGTATAATTCAAACCTTCTGAAAGTGATGAATTTGTTTTTCTATTTCTATTTGACATAACACTGTAGAAGTAAGCCACCACTAAAATGGGCCACGAATATCATACGAGTACAAGTTTCTGTACCTAAATTACCACTGAAGAAGTAAGACCTTTAAGCGTTGTAGCATGCTTGATGGAAACAAACAGCTAATTTTAACCAACCCAAAACTGATTTCATGTCATCAGCTAAAGTAATTATATTAATACTTGAATTAATTATAAGTGATGCACCAATTATCAAAGAAATATTTAAACAGAACAAAAATGACCTTTGTAAGTGGGACAGAGAGATCATACATTTAAAGATGTTTAAAGCTTTTATTTTATCAATAAAAGCATTCTTACTTTTAAAATAATACTTGATTTGACGTCATTTGATTGTTATTATCATTCATAAGCTCCATAAAGGTATCAAAAGTTATCGTTTAAAACCAAAACCTAACGCCTTTAAAAGAACTCGATATGAAATATGCTGGATTATACTACTGTTGTAATAATTAATAACTATAATTAGAGATATTTGAGTAGTTTCAAAGAACCACTAGAAAGAGCCATTAGTAAAGTTTTAAGGGATGGTTTTGGATTAAGGGTGGTAATTGTTTAGTGAGGTCGGACAGCATTACGCTGAGCCCTGCCAACTCAAGGAAAGCCTCCTGTCTCTCAGGGAAAGTAATAATTTCTTACTTTCTCTCAAACACTCTACCTTTTTGCTTCAAATTGATTCAGAACTCAGCTGTATCACTTAGCTATCTATAGCATACAGTTTACTTGTTAAAGTGAATAATACTGCAACAAAGTCGGCTCTCGGTTATCGAATTGCTTCGCATATAACTAATTTAATTATGTAATCTATTTTTCGCTCTCTTAAAGATAGTCATCGGCGGCTGTGGACAATATTAAAATCTTAACAGTAGTGATCAAATATGAATGTAGTTAAATTTATCTGAACATAAAATACAAAAAAAAAACTGATACTATAACAAACAGCAATCATGCAGAAAGAGCGTGTGCACTAACATACAAAAGCACATTAGATATTTGTCTACCAATAGGTTAGGTTAGGTTAGGTTGCAGTGGCAGTCCCATAACGGAACACACTTAGGCCAAGCATTGGCCCTTTGTGATACCACACAATGAAGATTGATTCTACAGTGGGAGTCCTAAATTTTGCCTAACTCAAATGTATTTAGAGTAGGGATATCTTTAACGAGTACCTGACATCGTACAGGCTCGGGACCGACAGTTTAACGTCCTTCTCCGAGGGACAACGTACTCAGATTTATTCACCTCCCGCGTAAATAAATCGAGGGCCAGGTGAGGATTGAACCCCGTTCCTATCAGTCCAGAGGTGAGCACGTAACCACTGAGCTAGCCTGGCCCCTTTGTCTACCAATAACAATATGTAGTTCACACTTAGACATCACTTAAAATGGAATCATATACTTCATTAATTCTGCAGAAATAATTATGGCCAGAGCACACCAAATAGATATCGCAAATAAGCGGTATTTAGCGCCTCTTCATGATTTTCATTCTGATTTATCTTATTTTGGTCTATTAAAATAAATAAGCGCTTATTGAACGTATGAACAAATTTATTCAGGTATATTAACAAACAAAGAAAAAAATCTGGTGACAGCCATCACATGAATTTCACCTATTTAATAATAAATAGTTAATTACTTTATTAAGTTAAAATTATTTCTTAATTTAGTTATTAAGATTTATTTAAGGTAAATTTATTTTACCCCAAAAATTTTAACAAAACTCCTTTAAACGTAGGTTTATACCCAACAGAGAACAATGTTCTAAACCTTTTACCCTGAAGGACAAGATCTGCTGATATCCCATATTACATTATTAAGTGTCAATTAAAAAGTCAGAATCACAGCGATTACTAACAAAGCAGAAAAAATCTGATTTTAATTTTAAATACACCTAAAAACGGCAAATTTTGGTGCCCAGTTTACTGTTTTGTTTCAGATATAACACTTAAAGTTCCGTTTCATATTAAAGGGAACTTTAATATGAAAGTTCACTGATCATAAATCGTTTCGCTTTTGAAGTGTCTTGCTCACACTCCATCGCACTCACAAACAAAGGCAGACTCAGATAAAACAATTTATAAAAGTTATTTTATTGAATCCAGAGGACCTCGAAACGAGTCTTCTGTTGAAAACTCGATATTGAAATGTTGACCCGAATGCAAGACTTCCATGTCATTATATTTCATATAGAGAGTAAATGAAATGATGAACTATGTTTAGGGAGCATTTCAGTTTACTGCAGAGCTCTCACTGTGATTCTGCAAACATGGTTGATTATACGAATAGAGGGACTAATAATTTATTCAACTTCAAGGAAGCAGTATGACGCAAATTTTTTAAAAATGGAAATGGAATGATCGAATTGAGCTACTAAGAAAAAAAAATACAGATACTCTGCGATTTACAGGGAAGATTGAGCCAAGAGGCAGAGAGACATGAACACAGTTTCCGTTAGACAAGCGAAGTTAGCAGCATCAGCGTGGTAAGGTGGTGGACGAGCTGGGTCACCGGTAATGTTGCTCGCTCATTATTTAAACGGTCCCGAATCATTAGTGATCAAGACGGGGCGACGCAGAAAAATTATCAAGACTGCTTGTTCATAAAACATTGTAAATTGAAATCATAGAGTTCTATGAGCCAGCCAACATGTAATTAGGGAAAAAGATAAAAACTAACTCTATCAATCATATAGTTTTGATTAAAAATAAAGATAGATAAACTCAAAACATTGTATTCAAACATTTGTCTTTGTTTGTTGAAACAAACTACATAACATATTTGAGTAACAGTCTTCTCCCTGATAGATAATAAACTATGTGATTCTATGTACAATACCACAGTGGCGTTTCTTCCTATTTAGTTAATAAACTGTAATGAAATAAGTTTCCTTTTTAAAAAAAGAGTCATTTTAGAAGTACTGCACTTTCAATACCGGATAATATTCTTATTCCATTATTGATAGAATCAAAAATGATCTCATCGAGAGAGATCAATAACGAATTCTGTCATCAAACATGGTCTTATAAATCTTTAAAATCCTTACCATAATGAAAAACGTTTATTAATTTCTCGCTAACAAATAACAGTGCTTGCTCAACAGTAGGGTTATTTTGTAGAGTTAATACTACCAAATTTTTGCCCCAGTCTAAAATAACATAACTACTCGTAGTTTTACAAATAACGTTTGAATGGCCGAACCAAGTTCTTTGCATTTAATCCCAGTGCTCCTGGAACCTTAATATATAATCAAAACGCTAATTATTCTTAGTGGATCAATTAACTAGAAGTATTTTCGATATTAGCGGCATCACTTAAAATAGAATATTTTAAAGACATTCATTAGAAATTTAGAGAGTGATCCTCTTCATTGTAAGAGACATAATAGGTTAAAATAAATTATAATCCAATAACTCTAAATAATAGCGTATAAACAAAATATATTGTGTTGTGGATTTCATAATAATAATGTAATGAATGTATATTATAAAGTAGTCAACCCAACAATAACGAAACAGATTAACTCAAGTGTTTTATGTTGTATTAACAGCGCATCTGGTAATAAAAGTATAGGTACATTAATTATTTTATAGAAATCCGTTGTAACTTTACTACATGGAAACATATATTCAATAAAATTACAAACTAATAAATGTAAATAATTATCTATCTACGAGATTGGTACCCGTTTTGACCCATTGATAGTACTTGTGACATGACGGCTCTACAAACCTCGTACATTATACTATTTGACAGTCATCTTTTTGAGTTCACTCTGTGTGGTGATCCTAGGAAGAAACTGGCCACTCTTTCTACCAAACTTCCTCACTGTATATCAAATGGTTTTATTAATCCTCTGGATTTGAATTAGCAATAACAGCGACAAGCTGTTGTGTAATCATAAGTTCTGTTTTTGTGATATATTGAGTAATATAACCCTTTCACACACACACACACACATATATATATATATATTGTTGAAAAATTAGTTTTATTTATATTTAATAAATAAAAATCTAAAAAAAAATAATTTACTTCATCAAAACTATATGTAAGTGAATTATTACTATTTATACTAATTGTGGAGTAATTAAAATATTATCGATAGTTAAACCACCCAGTCAAATCAAACATAGAATCAGGGGACCTCTTAGCGATAAAATCTACAAAACTCTAAAATATTTTTTTTATTATCACTATAATATATACTAATTAAATGAAAAATGATCCGAGTACGTTAAGCGAAAATCCTTTACATGTATAGCTCCAAAAATGTAACAATACTTTGATTACATATCACCATAATATATTATTGTTATATATTATAATATATGATCAAACCACAATAAGAAATGGGAAAACAAGACTAAGATCTTTCAACCGTAACAAGCGGTCTTCGTCAGAGCCAAAAACCCAACTGATATAATATATATATATATATATATATATATATATATATATATATATATATTATAATATAGTTCAATATAAACAAAGAAACATAGAGAAATCAGAAGAACACACTTACAGTCTCTAATTTTCGGTTTGAACCGTCTTCAGGAGAGATAAGAGAGGGGAACCAAGCGCACTGGATCAGAGACGGTTGGAGACCAACTCGGGTCTCCAACCGTCTCTGATCCAGTGCGCTTGGTTTCCCTCTCTTATCTCTCCTGAAGACGGTTCAAACCGAAAATTAGAGAGTGTAAGTGTGTTCTTCTGATTTCTCTATGTTTCTTTGTTTATATTGAACTATATTTGTCCGTTTTGGATCGTATTTCCAACGAAAAAAAGTATATTATAATATATATATATATCAATGATCAAACAAGCGGTCTTCGTTAAAGTCAGTTGGCTTTTTGACTCTGTAACGAGATAGGTACTTAACAAGATACGTAACAAGACCGCTTGTTACGGTTGAAAGATCTTAGTCATGTTTTCCCATTTCATATTGTGGTTTGATCATTGATTGTTATTTCACGTGTTTATGAGAAATCTTTATATATATATATATATATATATATATATATATATATATATATATATATATATATATATATATGGTTCACACAGGAAAGAGAAAAACAAATAAAAACACACACAAAAAAGATTCAGATCCCGGTACCGTCTTCTCGGGTTAATTTAAGAGCTTCAGAGGAGGCAATTATCTGTTTTCTCAAAGCCCGCTCTCCTCCTGGCCTCAACTTGTACCATTAATTTTTTTTTTTAAATAATTGTTCATGGCTTCATTTAATATTCTTCTTCGTCTGTTATTTCTATTTGCTTTTATTTGTTCTTTTTTAGTTATTTTTCTCTCTGTAGCTAGTTGCTTAGCTAGGGCGGCCAGCAGAATGCGTGCATGTTCGTTGCGTTTGACAAACGATATATATATATATATATATATATATATATATATATATATATATATATATAAAACACTATTTAAAAACTAACTAAATATTATTTTCAAGAAAACAACATGTTTCGGTCTGGGGCTTTCTCTAGGATATACAATGCTTCTATTATTCTTAATCTTCTTTCATCGTTTCTCTAGCTATTATTTTTGTGTTTTGAACAAGGGTTTCCCTGTTTATTTTGAATTTATGTATTTCCTGCATGTATGTATTTCACTATGATGAAATGAAGAATATGTTATTTCATCGTCCAAAGAAAACATACAAGCACACACACACACCGTAATTTACTTTCGCACATATTTTAATAAACTGATTTAAGTCACAGCTTCTTGCTTCACTCAGAGATAAAATCTCTACAGCTTTTTGTAGCTGTACGATATACTCCCCACCCACACCCACCAACATAATCATTATGAATAAAAAAAATTCTAGAAATGTACTCACGGAACCTCAAACACATAGATCCATCAAAATCCTGACTTGGAATTGTTTCATGAACACTTTACTTTATTTATAATCAAGTAAAAACTACTGTTATACTTACTTATGGTTATCTAAAAGAAATATGGTATATGTAGTATTTCTCATCTCCATTAATTATGGGAACTATTAAATTAGGAATCCGAGTTATCTCTAACGAGTGATCGTTAAAGAGAACTAAGTAATAGGTAGCAGAGTTTTTATTAACCACACAGAATTTCAGATTAACAAATAGAAAAATAAATGGGGCCAATATTCGAAAAGTATTTTTGATGTGGTAGGGAAAACTGGATAGATGAGGGCACCTTCGTGTTTGTTTACGTTTGTAGAAGAGGTCTCCCAAGTGAGCCATTTATTGGCACAGATACCACAACAATACAGAACCGGTCCGGCAATTAACCGGATGAGAGGTTAATGTTGGTAGGACGCGCTGGAATGCCGGGAATTAGGAGGTTCTGGGCACGTATGAGACAGCAATTACAGAGGTCAGCAACCCAAGAGCATTCTCGAAAGAGCGCCTTGGTCGTCCCTAGCACTGGGCTACCCTAGGCCCTGTCACACAAGCGAAAACGCTACCCCGGACCGGAATAGAGGCGAGACTTGGAGGGGGAGGTCGAGGTGCCGTTAGCAGTCCGCAGACCATTAGCGCCAGCCCTGTCTTAATCAGCACTCGACATGCCTCCGTCCACTTACTTCTATCCTTTGACCTCCAATCAATTAAACCAATGCTTCTTTACAGTCTAGCACAATTACAGCCAACTCTCTCATAGTAAAGATTTAATCATATATTTCCATATCTTATCCATAGGGGTAGTAACAAAAATTTATGAAACTACTTCTGTGCACAAAAATGTCTTCACCTATGGGTATAACATTTTTCACTAGTGGATACAGAAAACCTCCGAAAGTATTCGTCAACAGTCAAGGGAGAAGTTAATAAATAATGAAGAAAATCCATTTAGTTTTATCGCGTCTTGAAGAAATTACTATACCAATATATCTTTACTACCTTTACATCCCAGGTGGCAATACTTCAACAGCTATGCTGACTCTCTTTATATCTTTCACAATCCACGATAATAACCGATATTTACGTATGTGTAAGATCATAAATGTCACTGATAATAAACATAATTTCCTATTAAAAAACAATCAATTATGTGTTTCATACGCGAAATGAAACATAAAAATAATCTAATCCAGAGTAACATATTATACTGACTTTTATTTTATTTATGCAAATTAAAAGAGTAGAAATCAATGCAAGAGTTAACAATGAAAAGAAATCAATATAAAACTATTTAGTATATTTCCCCTCATAGCGTTTCTCACATAGACTGGACGATGATGGATAACCGCGAAGGAATACTTCTTGAATTTGTAGTCGCTCTTTTTGAATATGAAAAAATACAAACAAAAAAAATATACTAATTTCAAATAAAGCTAAACAAAATGAAACAAACTAAGTTTTAATACAAAACTTAATTTACTACATAATAACGGAATGTTCAAATGTTCATTTAGAATTTTGCAAGTTGTGCTTGAATTTGAATAATGAAACCCGATAAGTTTTAGTTTTTGTTCTTCAAACATATTCAAGGTAAATTAAATTTGACATATTTTTAAGTTTAAGAAGCATACTAATATAAATTAAAGTTAATAATAAGCATTGAAATGACAATATTATTTGAAGTATAACCAATTAGAATAAAAATAATGAGTTATTTCGAATTTGTTTCTCACAATACAAATACACTTGTTTTTAAAAAAAAGCAACATTCTATTCCTAATATAGATTTAGCAAAGCGATCCATACCAGTATGAGGGAACCTGTTTTCACCACAAAAGAGTTATTTCACGAATAACTGCTTTTCTTCAAATACATATAACAAACAAAACCCTTGCCATTTTTTTTTCAATAACTGTAGAAAATAATATAATAAAGCAAAAATAATGAAATAAACACGAAGCGATTTATTCACCAATGAAATGTTAGTACCAATGAAAGGATTTGTTTCCTTACAGTGGAACAGTATTGCAAGCAAGAACACAGTATCTGTTAGTTAACGACATACTTGAGTTAGGAAAAAGTAAGTACATCCTGGTTCTAACATTTTGTATATAAAACTAATACAGCTATAATAGCTATAATACGAGGGTCAATTAATAGTTAAAGAGGCAAATTGGTTCGGTGAAAAACCGTTTATTTTTAGTAAACATGACTTTCTACTTTTCAATATAATCCTTACAAACAATGATGTACTTGTCTTATCGGGTTGCCAACTTTTTTAAATCAGCTTCAAAGAATTTATCTTTGAATCAATCTCCTAAACATTTTTGGAAAACTTCGTTTCCCTGGAACTTCTTCCAAATCAGATGGTGCTATATCGGGACTGCAAGGGGATGACACAGAGTGTCTCAGCATGAAAGTGTGATGACGTATGTTGTACGTTGCTGGAAAAATCACAGCTCTTCTTTGAGTACGAGGCTCTCTCTCATGACTAGCTACACCTTTTTCAAAAGCTTATCTAAGTAGTATATTAATGTTTATTGCACACTGTCCACCCCCCACTTCCCAACAAAAACCATAATCACACGTGAATATTTGTAATTTATACAGTTAAATCAATTTGCATATCAAATAAAAGAATTCAATTGAATTTATTATATATATGCAAGTAATACAAAATTCTGTACACAAGTTTATAGTACACGTTCATTCATACATCCAAATCAATATGTATACATAGCAAAAGACATATGAATATTTACAACCTTCATACAACCAAATCAATTTGCATGTGAAATAAAATCAACCGAACAATTATATATATAAATATATATATAAACTAGTATTTTCAAAAGGACACACACACAAAATTATCAAACTCACTGATATATTTCGATGTCCTCGTCGTTAGGAATAGGTATGAGCCGCTCCAAAGGCTGATAACAACTGGTTTGGCGTTCAAACAGAAGCACTCAAACAGTGTAGCCAACTTTCGGAGGGAGGGTAGACAAAGAAAACAAAGAAATAAAAGTAAAAAAAAAAAACATTAAATGAATGAGTTTCAGTGACTTCTTTTCTGTGTGTTCTTTTAAAAATTCTAGTTTATTCGGTCAGAAGAGTCGAATAATATATATTATATATAATATTATATAAACGTTTTATATAATACAAATAATACAACGTTTTGTATACAAACATTATAGTGCCGTTTATTCATATATTCAAGTAAGCACTTACATGACACACTGCTACATGAGCGGTGTAAGATACCTTGCGTATATCTGTCTTGGGATAAGGACTGTCCTGCAGTTAACAATTGCACCATTCGCTCAAATCATAATGTCAATTACAAAGGTTTCAAGGAAAGATGACTTCAAAGTTCATACTTTTACCTGGTTCAAAAGAGGATAGCAGTATGGAAATATATACTGGACATCAATATAAATAATTTAATGATTTTAATGTGATTAATTATTTAAATCTAATCTTAGTCTATTTGTATTAGTCAATATTTAGTGGATAATGTGCAATTAAATTATTTAACTAATATTGATTATTATTATTAAGTCCATGTTGAACATATTTATTTTTGTTTCAGAATAACCTTGGACGAATATCATCGAAACAATGATTTAAGTTCCTGGCTAATTGAAGATATGTTGGACAAGCCTATCAAGAGAAGTGGAAGCAGCTGTTTTGAATAAGGAGAAATTAATTGGCTGGTAACAATTAGTGGTGAGGGAGGTGTTGTGGAGAGAAGAATGCATAGCCGTTAGAAGAGGCCAAGCCTAATGCGGCTAATAGCACCTTTCAAGGCTGATGCCCAGCTCTGCAACGTCTTCTTCGTCCACTCACAAGCGCTTCTGGCTCAACTCTCGCAGCTCATCCAACAGAGAAAACACTACTACTCCCTACAAACTGCAGGTAAATATAGAACAAATGATATATAACTTACTCTTTTATGAATATATTAAGTAATATTAATGTATGTGTGTATATTTTACAGAAGTTCTTAGTCACCCTAAAGACCACACCGTTCGATGCATCAAATTAATGCTTTACTCCAAAATGGGCTATTAAGTGTAGATGTGTTATATTGTTTAAAGTAAAATGACATTTTGGGAGTCACTGTCTTTTTGCCAAAATGCGATTATAGATATTTTTTTTCTCCTACAGTGCTAAGTCTGACTGTTGAAATTTCAGAATTATCAAACTGACACTAACACTGTTACGAAAAACATTTTTTTTCAATGACTGAAAAAGTAATTTTTGAAAAAATGTACAATTTGTGACTTACGATTGATTCTGAAAACATGAGGATGCGATCTAGGTCATATCATTTGACGTATTTATATGACAAGAGTCTAAGTAAGCATCTTCTTAGCGCGGTGGCTGCAAACAGGACGGGAAGGAGGGTTATAATAATTTATAATTAATTTAGAAAACAGTCTTGTACGCTGAACCCATGAAATATACAATTTTATGAAATCAAATTAACTAAAATTATTAGACAAAAAAATCTGAAGTAGCCTACACTCAACTTTCCTACAAGTGAACTTAATATCAAACTTCTTAATATTATAATACCTATAATATATAATCTCCCATTTTGGCATTACATAAATGTCTAAATTGAAGAGGTTTATTAGTCTTTCATTCCTACAAGTAGTAGAGATAGTGATTGGATCCAGTTATCAATATATAAGCTTGTTTTTGTATATCACACCCCTGATCATATGATACCATAAGTATAACTACACCAGTAATAATATTTTTGAAAAGTCATAATTATAAAAAACTTATAATAATGATACGATTACATAGCCATATATTGTGTACCAAACCATGTTCTGTTAATAAAACGCACGATTGTAGGCCACTGACATAAGCTATGAGAATAGACCTTCCCCATAGCATTTCTGTCAATAGACAATTAATGTACACAGACTGAACGCCTCCACATGGCATACAATTCCATATCAAGGAGCTGAGCTGTGATATTTTATAATCTATAACCCAATATCATAGCATACCCATGAATCAAACATTGTATGTATAATCTATGAATAACACATATGATGTTGCAGATTATACGAAGTCCACACATATAATCTATATTATTAAAAAAAAACTATATATTTTACGAAATCGGAAATCAATGAACCAACTCTGGACGACTAACATAGTATTAGAATCCCTATCCTGTAGCTATCCGATTGTAGGCCAATGACATAAGCTATGAGAATAGACCTTCCCCATACATTCTGTCAATAGACAATTAATGTACACAGACTGAACGCCTCCACATGGCATACAATTCCATATCAAGGAGCTGAGCTGTGATATTTTATAATCTATAACCCAATATCATAGCATACCCATGAATCAAACAATGTATGTATAATCT
Organism: Hermatobates lingyangjiaoensis; assembly: GCA_026182355.1. Lineage (NCBI taxonomy): Eukaryota > Metazoa > Arthropoda > Insecta > Hemiptera > Hermatobatidae > Hermatobates > Hermatobates lingyangjiaoensis. The sequence continues at coordinate 63,852 of JAPFBL010000047.1, read as the reverse complement.
ATGAATAACACATATGATGTTACAGATTATACGAAGTCCACACATATAATCTATATTAGTAAAAAAAAACTATATATTTTACGAAATCGGAAATCAATGAACCAACTCTGGACGACTAACATAGTATTAGAATCCCTATCCTGTAGCTATCCGATTGTAGGCCACTGACATAAGCTATGAGAATAGACCTTCCCCATACATTCTGTCAATAGACAATTAATGTACACAGACTGAACGCCTCCACATGGCATACAATTCCATATCAAGGAGCTGAGCTGTGATATTTAATAATCTATAACCCAATATCGTAGCATACCCATGAATCAAACATTGCATGTATAATCTATGAATAACACATATGATGTTATAGATTATTCGAAGTTCACATATATAATCTATATTAGTAAAAAACACTATCTATTTTACGAAATCGGAAATCAATGAACCAACTCTGGACGACTAACATAGTATTAGAATCCCTATCCTTTAGCTATCCGATTGTAGGCCACTGACATAAGCTATGAGAATAGATCTTCCCCATACATTCTGTCAATAGACAATTAATGTACACAGACTGAACGCCTCCACATGGCATACAATTCCATATCAAGGAGCTGAGCTGTGATATTTTTTTAATCTTTAAACGAAATCCTAGGATCCATATAAAACACCAATTTGACTTTTCTATAAACATCACTTGTAATTATATAGATTATTCGCAGTCCACTCATATAACCTATGAAACTAATATACGCAACCTAATCGTCCCAATCAACAATAAATGGAGCAAATCTGGGCGACTAATATAATATTAGAATCCTATCCTGTAGCTGTCTAAATGCATGTGTCAAATCACAATGTATATCACATACTTATATATACCGTAACAATGCATGTTTCCGTAATAAAACATACGACTGTAGGCCAATGACATATTCAATGAGGATAGAGCATCCCCAACGTAGTGTCAATGGTCAATTAATGTACACAGTCTGAACGCCTCCACATGGCATACAATTCCATATCAAGGAGCTGAGCTGTGATATTTTATAATCTCTAACCCAACATCTTTATATAATGATGATCAATTAATTTCTGTATATTCTATAAAATTTGCTTTGATTACATAGATTATATGCAGTGTACTAATATTATCTAAATTAATAAAATACAGAATATAATTGTCTAAATTGACAATCAATGAACCAACCTTGGACGACTAACATAGTATTACATTACCTATCCTGCAGCTGTATTGTATTACATTGAAATGATAATGTATAATGTTACACTTCTTCTGTAATACATTTATATTGTATAAAACGACTTCTGGGACATCAAAACATATAATTCCATCAATATCTTGAGCTAGATTTTTTTCACGATCAGTGCACTTTACTTATAGTAAAGTAAAAATTAAAGTGATTCTGACTATCGCAAAACGCAGTATAGCTCTCAAAACTGAAAACTCAACTTGGAATACCGGACAACCTGTACATGTTCTTGTTGGATTTGTTTGCACTAAGTTAGAAATATGTTATATGAATCGAGTGAAACAGAGTTGATATTTAAACGTTAATCAAAGAAATTTGAAGTTATATTAATTTAATATGTTACACTCCAATATAAGTTAATATGATATGTAACAAGATTTAATCATTAAAACAAAAAAAGCACACTGAAATCAATCATATTATGATGATTTTCAGCTTATGATGGTTTTCTAACAAAAGTGTTCCCATATCAATCTACATGTTGCACTCTTTTAACAAATCTTAATTTTAAGTATGTTCTTAGTCGCAATATATGAAGTCTCCATTCTTTTTGAGTAACATTAATTCATGGTAAAGTTAATATTTCTTTCTTTATTATAAAACTAATTTTAAACGACTTCTCCGGTGACTCAATTAACTTATCATTTTGTATTAGGTATCGTCATACTACGAACATTTCATTTGTTGCTTGCACTACAATGTAGATGGCCAAACTGCGGAATGGAGGCTGCAAATACTCTAAGATTGTAAGTTATGTAATCTTAGAACAAAGTTTCATATACGTAAGGATATGAAAATGACTTATGAGTCATTTAACTCTGAGTTATGTAAGGTTTATGTTTATGACTGCTATGTAAGGTTAGTATATGTTTATGAATGTAATTGTTTATAAAATCAATTCTCTACATGTATTTTATCAGTAAAACTGCTATAGCTTCTCAATAAGGAGAAAATAGGTCTCAAAAGACCCATTCATTAAAAATACTACACTAAAACACTCATCGGCATCCAAAAATTTGGAGTCTCTTTAAATGAAAGACTAAACTGGAAAACTCATATAACAGATACATTGGCTAAGTCTAGAAAAGCAATGTTTTGCTTCAAGTGATTCTTTGTAATCTCAGAGGAACATTATTTTTATCTCTGCAAAAATACGCTGTGATAAAACCAATAGTACGCAAAGGATAAAAAAAGGTACCTAAATTGGTCTTAAATTACAAAACAAGCGATTATAGGGATAACAGAAGAAATTATCACCTGCCCTACCCCAAGGATGGAAAAACACTAACCCCCAGCCCTTCTAGATATTTTTTTCAAGAAAGAAGTAATTTTCAGTCTATTCACACTGGTACGAACTGGAAATAACATCAACGTAGGATACAATTCAAAAAAATTAATTCAAAGAAATATTAATAGTTTGCCCTATATGTCATCAATTACAATGCCACTCTCAGATATTTTTTTCGACGAGGCATTTAATATTATACAAATGAGCAGCTGGAAGTTTCTGATTTCAAGAAATAGCAACTTGTCTAAATGTACAGGTCTATCCTTAATCAAATAAAACCAGTAAAAACAAGTTAATTCACATTTGGATACTCTCATACAGCAGTAGATCAGTTAGGAAGAGTGCAGAGTGAAACAACCCTCTGCGGCCTGGAGTAATTCCACAACACACACCAGCTTTCTAAAGATGCAATTGATTAATGAGTGAAGAAGGGAGCATATAAAAGGTGGCGAGCCAACAACAGTAAATATGTAACATATCTAACTCTATACTGTCCTCTCAATTACCACTTAAGGAAGTTATAATTAACATCACAAGAACAAAACCGAACATATTATGCGAATTCTGTTCGTAAGGGGTGGAAACCTATGAATACATATATGCGAAAGCGAAATAATCGCGGTTAAGAAGAGGCTATAAAAATTTGGGAATCATATCTGAAACCAATAGAAGCAAGAGGTACTACTTAATGACAATTATGAAGTTTATTAAATAATAAAATCTAAAGTTGGTTTTAGGAACAACAAAGAAAAACTGAATAGCACAGATATGTAACACAATTATTTTCCGCAGTGCGTAGGAGTCCGATGAAACTCAGGTCCTTTGTTTAATATTAATTAATATATCTGGCTGCTGCAAAACAGTAATTCTTACTTTGTTATAACTATAAAAATGAATATGCCACATTAAAACAAATGTTATCATCAAATTGACTATATTTGAGTTGTATACCTTTCTAGAAAGTTTGCTATTACGTCTAATCAAAACTAAGTTTACTCATAGTAATGTTGAGAGTAGGCCACTCCAGATTATTTTGTAAACGTCAGGAGGGTCAAGTGGGTAGCATTCTTATGTTGTATTCCCACTCTTGAGCTTGTTGCTCGATCAGACTTCGGATTTTTTTCTGTAGGATATTTAAAACACTTGCGCAAGCCATTGGTATACCTCGAAGGACATAAACCCTTCAATATCAATATCTAATATGACCTCAACTCTTTGATGTCATACACCTACGCAAAACAAAATTGAATGAAGCAAAATTTACGATTCCTGAAGGAGGATCAACCCGGTAACGGGAGATTCACATGATTAAAATGCGCAATATTTAACAAATTAAACACACTAATCTAAACTCTTTCAATATATTATAAACATGAGTCACCCAGAAGGTTGAAAAGTCACAAGGGTCCATCTCTTATGCAAACACTTGGGATACAGTTGAGTGCACCACGCATTCTTTAAAACATGATGCATGAAGGCACTTGGAAAGTACTGATCCAATGCCATGCTATAGTTCAGTAAATCAGGCACGCTCACTGAGAGAGTGAGTACACTACATTGTTGCGTGGAGACAGTTGGGAAGTAACGGTGCACGTATCACCAGTGCAGAAACACGTATGGGTGACACAGACAACTCAATGGAACAAGTATCTTCTGACCAAAGATGCTAAGGGAGAACGAAGAGATAAACAGCGCATAATGATAATCTTACTGGCTTGAGTAATAAAGGTTATTACACTGTTTCATAGTATCATAAAACACTTGACACTTTCAATAAATTTGAACTCATACTCGTTATGTAGTAGTATCGTGCTCCCTACATATTAGTAAAAATACCTTCTGACTCAAAGATGTGATATCAGTCTTCGAAAAGCATATCCCTGTAAAAGTTGAACAACAAAACAGTAATGATTTAATTAAATGTTAATAAATTAATTTAATCAAATAATTTAATTAAACTTGGTGAACAATATTAACTTTACTTCAATGGACGTGTAAACTAAATGAACAAAGAGTTGGTTTGAAGTGAATATCACGCTTTATGATTCAGAAACATGGTCTAACTCGTGCAGTCATTTTTGTAGTATTTTTAATTCAAGGACATCAATAGATTCCCACGGCCAGCTTATCATTTCCAGCGCAGCTTTTCGTCCAAACTGTGCCTGTCTTTATTATAATAGAAACTACACATTTCAACGACAACAATCACATCGGAGGTCAATGAACAAAAAAGTTTTAAACCCAATTGTAAAAATTCAAAAGTTCTCGAAGTAAATAAAGATTAACGTGATATAAATAACCTATGTGTAAACATCTAATTCGATATGAATTAACAATTCATGATATTTTAAAGCAGTACTCTTTTATTATGAAACATATTTTATTTTTATTTACTTTTATTCAATACATATTATAATATTTTATTATAGTACGCATTGAATCAAATATAACATTAAGTCACTGGCAAGACATGAACCAACTCAACAAAATAATATTAAAAAAGCATCGAAACATTTAAGGGTTTATTTGTAAAATTCTTAGATAAAATTGATTTTAAGTGACTTAATTGAAATACCACATTCGCAATTAGGTGATTCTTAAAAATACTGAATAAACATCCAAATAAGACATTACATTGAAAAAGCTGGCAAAAGAAATAAGTTTCACCAGTTAATAGGAAGCTGTAGGATCATCACGGCAACCTTAAGATGTAAGTAGTAAATCATTCATTTTTTTAATAATCTCATAATCATGTTTAGAGGAATAACAAATATTTCCTATTCTAAACTTTCTTCCGAATAAATTAGTAATTAATAATATTGTCACCAGTAGATCAGGTGTGGTTTATTAATGAAACTAAAGGTTTTAATTAGAATCAATAAACTACCATGTACTTTTATGCATCAATAGGGTATAAATCCCAATCCAGATAATTAATTAATATTGCGAAGGAAAGGTTTGTCTGCTTTGTGCTAGAGAGAAGCCAAGGCGAAGCCGTCAGTTCAGGAGTCCTACGACGTCTAGTACTCATTAAATGGTCTTGCACGAATTTCACCACAGCTAGCTTGTAATTTCCAGAACAGCTTTCTCCAAGCAACGTTATTCTTTATGGTAAACAATAAAGTTGTACAGTCAACGTAACACAATTTATTCGATGTTTTCAAGAGGAGAGTACCATGAATTCAACGATCTCCGACACTTAATCAAGATCCCTCCTTTGATAAGCCTAAATTAGAAAAACATACGATTACCGATATAGATTAAATCCGATAATGAGATCACTAATGACCAAAAGTGGCTCGAAAGAACAAATGTTAATAATCCTCAGTTTCCCAAGCCTAGGTGAACACCAATGATACAGCTGTTTTCAATTGCATAAGCTTAGTGTTGGTAGGATTTTGCCCCGTTTAAATGAGAAATAGAGCCGCAGCGTTGGTGAGGAGAGACTCAGTGGAAGGCCAGCAAAGTGAAAAGCGTCGACACCAGCTTCCTCTTCCGAACAGACAATTACCCCCCGCCCCCCACGAACGCCCCTCTCATTACCCCTACTCCACAACTTACGCAACAAGACCCAATCTTATCTATCTCACCTCCAGATTACATTTCACAAGGGAGTTTGTGCACCTAAACATTAAGGGAAATCGATTTTCTACTCAAAATACCACTTTTCAAAATTCAATAAATATGCTAATAAAGCTTTCTACTCTAACTAAATGGACTTACTTCTAAATAATTTTCCATACTATTCAATTAGCTCTTAAACAAGTTTTATTACATTAACAGGCACATAAACACAGGAATAAAATAACTTATATAATATGTACAAAGCCTGACTGTATATTGATTATGAAAGTTAATACAATTATTTCATACTTAAATGGTCATTATTTGTTATTTGATTTTGGCAGGTACATAGAGAAAACCTTTTTGGGTGCATTATCACTCAATTGACTTACAATAACAATCAATGAATAATATATAAAATACAATGAGATATGAGTCAATAAATGAAAAACCTTAATATGTTAAATGAAATCGTGTTCCATTATTCACTAAGATACAAATTGGTTCTGAGAGAGAAAAAAAGTGGAAATGACTGTACAAGAGAGCGATAGGGAGTTGCATAAGTGCAAGAGAGGAGGGAGAAAGAGAGAAAAAGGAGAGAGAAAGAAAGTAAACCCAGCAGGTTACATGAGCGATAAGTGATTCGGAAAAGTACCCACACAATACATACTTAGCTAATTACATGGGAAAGCATTCAAGTTTAATAATAGTATAAATAAACGAAAACCATAATAATATTAATACTTCAGATTGTGATACAGTATAGTGAAAATCGAAAGCTATCTAGTATTTGCGGGTGGTAACACTAGAAAAGTAATAAGGCGCTATAGTACCTTTATTCGGTACTAAAGTCTGTAATTCCGAATCTAGTAAAAGACTACAAGTAACAGAAAATCATTTACACGCCGCCAATCTTTTTTGAAGATTAAATCTTAAAATAAAACCATACTACCCTATTCTTCTCGTACTCCTATTGTAATAATCTCCAGTAGAGTAAACTAAGGCTCACTCTGTAGAATCAACACGCTTACAAGATATGGCAATGGACCCCATTGAACAGCTACGACAACCTAGCAACTTAGTCATACACTAAGTAATATCACAACACTACCCACAAGGCACAAACAAAAAGCACTTTCTGCTATACAAACAATGTTATTATTAAGCAAAAGCGTCTTATTATTATGAAACAACTCTTTTCATATTTTTGTATTTAACAAGAGGTTAATCAAATCTTTTAGATATTTTCCTAAATGATTAGAAAAGAAAGCAACGGCTGAAACAACTACTGAGAGTGATTAAGGATAAAGCAACTAGTTCTACAGTAATGCTGTTGAACATAGGGATAACACAAGACACTATAATTAATGGACAACTGAAGGTTCGTGTTTTTTATTTTCCATTGAAATCTATTTTATTTATCCTGCTATTTATCAAGCGTACATTACTTTAAGTTACGAGAATAATGCTACTATACATCCTTACCAAATCAGTTCCACTCAACAAATTTTTTCCTGCGGTCCTCGTACCACTTATATCATTGTTATATTAGTCAAAACATATTTGTTCAACTTTAAGATATACATTCCATGTACACATATTTCAACCTGATATTTACTTCAAATGAAGTAAATCTATTTATCCAATACATCTACATAGTTTGGAAACAAATAAATATAAAAAGAGATACAGAAGTTTAAAAAGCTACAAATGTATACCAAGTCTTAAATAATTTAACGCTTTAACGCAGAAGTTAAAGTGTTTTTTATGTTCATTCGATATTATAACTGCTTTAGTAAAACCAGCTCCCTGTTTACAAGAGACTAAATGGAATACATTAAGCAGGGTCCACACTATGCCGGGGTAGGCCGAGCGGTTTGACCCGGGCGGCCTAAGCCGCGTTGATGTAGACACCCCGGGCGGCTTTGCAGGGTTAGAAAATGCCGGCCCGATCCCAACCCGCATAAAGTAGGTACAGATCAAAGGAAGCCGAGCTGAGCTGAACAAAAATATAGAGTGGGGACGTGCCGAGCGGCTTCAGTTACAATTAAACCTCCGACCGAACTAGACGAATTTTTTATTTTCGACTCAGTTTGTTTAAGTCGGGTGGTGGTTTAAGTCCACTTCGTTTTCGGTGTGGACGTCGTGCCGGCCCGAACGTACCCGCCCGGGTCAGCCCGCTCGGCCTACCCCGGCATAGTGTGGACCCTGCTTTATGGACGACACCAGAAAGCCGATCTCAATACTCGATCTCCACATAACGACTCAAATGACACATTGCCATCACAAATGGACACATATTTCACAGTTTGGTATTTTTCAGGAAATGATTTTCCACATTTATCACATTCTCTTCACTTAATATTTCCAAAACCTCACCATAAATTCCTTTGATAAAGCAGGAAATATTTTGTTATAATTCGTTCGTAAATTACAAAGTATTTCTTTTTAATGTATTACAAAGTAATGTATTACCTAGTAATACATCATTATGTGGTACAGGACAACACTCTATACAAGAACTCCTTAGGAAGAGGATACAGAAAACAGGAAGCAATACTGGGATTCTCTTCAAGGACACAGACAATCAAAGATACTTCTCAATAAGTTTGAGAATAGGCAGTTCTTGTATTGTATGGAAAAGAGCAAGAATAATCTAAGGATTTTAACCGGATTTCTAACGGATCATTGAAAACTTAATGGCCATCTGCAAAGAATGGATATCTGGGCATTATCAATGATGGTTTGTGCAGATTCTGCAAAGTGGAGGAAGAAACACCGTTGCATCTGCTGGCTGATTGCCAACCCACTGTGCTACACAGAGGCAGGTGCTTCGGGACACTCAACAAAACCATAGAAGAGCTTTTACGTTGGACCCAGCAAAAGTGCTGATTTTCTTGGAGGCGTTGAAGCTAACTGGGGTACTCTAGGACAGAAGAGGCGAAAGTACAATAGTTCTTAGGACGCAGTACTAAAATTACCCTCAATAATAAATAAACACATCATTAGCTTTCCTTAAAAACATGGATATCTGCAACATAATTTTATAATGACTTTGTAAATTACGATGGAGATCACATGGTTCTCTACGATATCTACCATTCATCATTTTCTGCTTCTTTGTAAACATTATTGTTGATTTATAAAAATAAAATTTCTTACCACAAATAAAAAAAATCAATCAAGACATTTACCTCTGCTTAGCCACCACACTGATGTTTGTGAAAAAACCTTGCTATTATGTTGGCCACATCTTTAAAAAATCTATCAATTTTCTTTAATCAGTTTTCCCCTCAAAATATCTTCTAAGTTTTTTTGTAGAGAATATAAAATGCACTGAAATGATGTATTTTAAAATGTATTTCTTCTTTTAGAGAGAAATATAAGAATACCCTATCCCATCATAAAAGGACATCTTCCTATGAAAAAAAATATCGATCCAATTTTTCCGTGTTGGAAATGGGAAAAATTGGAGTAAAAATAAGAATGTTATTGGAAGTCTGCACCCTATAGAATTAGCAGGTGATATGTTATGCTCTTGAGTAGCGGTTTGAAAGGCCACGCCCACTTATTACAAATCCACTAGCTAAGATTAGGTTGGGAAAATGGATTTTCCCAGGACGTGGGGGTAAACGGGGTCCGGTCGTACTAAATGTGTAATGAATTCATACGCAAGTGGGTCACGGCCTGAGGTCCGCTTGCACGACCTCCCATCAGATCTTGCCTGTCGGGACAATGATAACACCCTCTGCCAATGCCCTACCCATCAATTCCAGGCTAATTAATCTTGGTTCACTTCAAACTATTGATAAAATGGGTTGGCATTAACTTTAAATTTAGCCGATCACTAAAATTAATTTGTTAATGTTAATATTGGGACTCTTTACAACTGAACATCCTGTCGTACTTACTATCCTGTTATATTTTATGCAGATAAAATAAAAAGAAGTACCAAATAAAAAAAAACTTGAAGGCGATGTCTAATACTCATTTTATTAATAGAGATATAAATACTTCAATTTAAACGTCTACTAGGAATGTAAAATAACTGAGAAGCACACTTGCACACAGGCTTAAGCACGTGGTACACCTTGCATATTTTAACACCCCCCCGTCATTAGCACAAGAAGTAATCTGCGGAGGCAAGGCAGTCATTTCCAGTAAAGATATAAAAACCATAATAAACAATATTATTATAAACCAAAGACACATAAATAAGATAAGAACAATATCTTATTGTTTGATTATATCTTATTATAAGATATATCAAATAATTATTTGATCAATATCTTATTATGTCCCTAATTATTGGTCCATTGGTAATTAATTATTGGTACATCTATGATTGCCATTGATAATGGTGATAATCTATTTGCCATCACCATCAGTGGCAAAGAGAGAGGAAATACTCTCTACGCGACGAAAATTACAGAATAATAGTGTGTTCGTCTATTTCTGTGTCTCTTTACTTCATTCTTCATATATACTTTGAAAAATAGATGGGTACCTTTATATCATCAACAAAATGAAACAATTAATAAATTATATGTAAAGTAACACACAGGTAAGAGCCGACATATTTCGAAAGCATTATCCAGAGAAGTAGCCAATATCGAGGACGAGGAGTGAGAGAGAGATAGGGGGGCCAATAAAAGAATTGGTTCATTTAAGAAGGAGATTTGAGGGAAATTTTGCGTGAGTTTCTATAAAAACAAAATAACGATTTTTTTTCACGTATATATATAAAAACATTTTTTAGTTAAAGCAGGTTCTACTAAGAATCGAAAAGCGGAACTGATGGCAGGTGCAAACGGACAGCTGAGCACACAAGGCACGAGACAATTTGAATTTCCAGTCAAACAGCATTTTAATAACACTGACACCTGTGGAACGAGAATCAATACCCAGTCACTCTAGCCTCCTACATAAAGAGCTTTCTCTTGAGACCACACGAAAGTTCATCATCGAGTCCACTGAAATCACAGAAAGTTGCAAACTGAATATTTAACTGCAATTACAGATTCAGTAATAAAAAGTAAAACTTTTAAGCGCATTGGCAGTGAGTTAACGCACCTTTTACTTTCATTAACTCTCTACATAAAATATGAAGTAAGAATATTTTGCATGGGAGAAAAAAATTCTATCGAGTTATTAACAGAAATACATGTCTTGATATTCGTGAATAAACCCAATAAAACAGTTTTGCACAAATTGTCCATGCATGCGTGAGTGTGTGCATCAGAATATCTCAAAACTCAAAATAGTTTTGGTTATAACCACCAAATTTCATACTTGATCCTCCTATCCCTGAAATTTGTGCCGGCCATTCGTTTAAATTCTGGTATCACTTGACAGTGCAGAAATAATTTTACATTAAGATCTGAGCATATATTATTCTTTTGAACAAGAAATATGACAAATTTTTAAACAAAACACTAAAATTAAGTTTGATGACTGTTTATACAGATGTGTAAACCGGGGAGGACTAATAATTTATAATTAAATATATGAATGTCCATGATGTCTCCACCAGATTTTTAGATTTTCAACCCACTACATTTCTTAATCTTTAAATGTATAACTACATATGAAGTGAATTCAAAATAAAAAGTAAAATTAATTTATTTCATAAGGAAATCAACTTAAAGTGAAGCATAAAGATGTGATCTACAAATATACTGTGTATTTAAAACTACAAAGTTGTAAAACTGAAACCTCGTACAGGTCTAGATTTAAGATCATAACAATGCAGATGTTATTTTAAACCTTCGAAGTGTAGAAATAAATAATGCGATACTTAAGTGAAAATATATTTATACTGAATGAAGTCGTTGTTGTTACTAGAACATACAACTATAGACTTTCACCATTTAGTGTTGTTCTAGACGCGGATAGTGTGATCATTATTATCTGGCACTCATTTGATTATAGGTGAATCATATTATCGGGTTGATTCTACATCGGGAGCCCTAAATTTCACCTCAGTCCAGTTTATTCGAATACGGTTCCCTTACAAGTATCTGACATCGTACAGATGTTGGTCGATGGATTCCTGGTGGTAGTACAGATAGTGATTGAACCAGTTATCAATATAAAAGCTTATTTTGGTATATCACACAACTGAAACATATAGTACCATTGGTATTACCTCAGCAGTAATAACACTTATGTAAAGACAAAGAAAAAAAATCGTGTTACGAAACAATCTTCTATAGGAGAACATGGCTTTTGTTACCATAGCCAGTGAATCGCATTCAAGACCATCTGAAACATTACACAGCCAGTGGATCTGTTACTTTTAATAATGTTTATCTGACCAACTTCTACATTGAAGAATTAAGCCAAAGTTTTCGTTTGGAGACTTCAAAATATTCCTATTTTGTTTGATAAATGTCAGAAACATCCATCAAAAAATATCACCGAGAAATTAGCTTAAAATTAATATTCGTTTTGTAATACAGAACAGAAGAGTCCATTCCTTATACTACAATATTACCCAAAGATAAAAGCATTCGTAAACACAAGAAAATATACCACACCTCTGATATTAAGTTTTGTCAAAGGGTGTGACATATAGATTGATTAGAGTATTTTGTTAGACAAATCCATCATACCATGGAAAGTATAGAAATTATAAATTTGATTGGGGCAAATTTTTTAAATTAAATTTTATTCTTCCTACATCTCATATTAGGTCATTAAATCATTTCAAATTATTTCATTAAACCTTTAAATTATCAATATTATTTCAGTCTATTCTAAGTCAATGTAAATAAATGTAAACAAATACGACAAGTTTGGCGGTGATCCATTAGTCGAGGCTGAATATTCAGTTATTATAGTTTTATTGCACTTTGCGTTATTGAAAGTTCACGATTTTTTTTTATAAATTGCTAATTATTATTACAAAGTACTAATTCTTATTATTAGCCACCCGCCATCTGTTTTTTAACAATAAAAAGATGACCTCAAGTCTAAGCTGGAGTCGGAGTCGGAGTCAAATAGGTCCGACTGCACAGCCCTGATTACAAGGACCAAATCTGTGATCGCTAAAGCGATAGATGATAAGTTCTATCACTGTTTTGACATGAGATAACGTCATTATCTTGTTTACTAGCCACACCCTAGCCAGGCGGAAGACTGTATTCGAAGGAAGAAAAACTTTTAAATGGTGTCTTCTGCACAGACTTCTCAACATCCATGGCCCCTGCCCTACTAACACAGTCTTTTTGTTATTTAACATACATTTTAGAGCGAGCATTACAAGTTATAAAACAGGTAAGAGGCAAACATTGTTCCAAACTACGAGATTCCCAAGACATTAGAATATCTTCATTTATAACCTGCTTGGCATTATTGTTTTCTTGACAAAAACAATTGTATTCACATGAATTCAGTTTCTTAAGGGAATTCAATGTTTTTGTAGACTACAGAGCACAATAGTAAAAGCATCTTTACGTTTTTTTCATGAAAAAATAATAATTTACAATTCAACAACGCAATGCATGAGTTTTCTCTGGTAGAACAAAAGGCACTCCTTTTTCACGCAAAAAATTAATCTATATCAACAAAAGAAAGGTAAAAAATTTCCTCTCTGTTCGTATGTCCAAAAATTTTGTCACAAGCAAACTCACCACCATAAGTGAATGCGAGCTGAAACTTTGACAGTAGATTTGTGTACATCTAACTTAAAAGCTAAGGTTTGAATGAATTGGAAATTCAACCTAAAAGCGAAGTTATGATATAGCTGAACAAAATATACAGGTATTTTTAGGAGCCTGATACTGTAGTAAGTATTGTTAGTTGATTATAATTTCCTTCGCGTTTATCATAATTCGCTCGCTTTAAAAAAGTGAGTCCAACCTACCCATGTATACTAAGCAAGAAATTTGAGCTCAGTATCTAATGTGAGCTCAAAATAAAAAATCAAAAAAAATGTGAAAAAAATTTCCAGATCCAATGACAGTTATGGAGTGTACTAATAATGATATTTTCTACTATTCTATAATTTCCAATAAATTTTGGAATACTATGTATCATCTCTGAATGTTTGTAAAATACCAGAGCACTCCTGTTAGTCTATAATAGGACTTTTAGCCGTTTTCGACTATATTCTTGTAATTTCGTCAACTACTTCAGGTAACAGACTGTATTTCGGTATTATGAAAACCAGTTGACTCAGTTACAACAGATTGAAAGACTATTTCATTCCAATCAGGTTAAACACAACTACTTAGAATGCGCAAAGTTCCTGAGGTAGATTGCTAGATCAGATATTGAATTTATAATTGAACTGCCATATGAAGCAGCGCTTAAAGATAATTTGAACAGAATACCCTCGTCTGCTTTTGAAAATTATTTCGTAAGAAGTATCCAATTGCCATCTAAAATCTAATATCACTTGTAAAGTTTGAGTCTGTTTCCAATGTCAAAGAAACTTTTCAACACTAGTTCACTAAAAATGAACTATAGCAACTCTAAATCAAGAACATACAAGATTTAAACATACAAATATTGTATTTCTTCATAACTTAAGTACCCAGCAGACGGGAAAAAGAATTATTTACTTTTCCCTAAATGTTCTGCTATGTCATTAGTAACATGCTAAGATATAATTATAGCGGTTTTATAAGGCAATTTTTTAGCACCTGTTACAGTCATAAATAATAATAATAAAAAATAAGCAATTTCGAAAAATATAATTAGTTTCATTTTATTATAATACCTACATTTTCACTGGGTAATAATAGCATTATCAGGCCATCGGGAAAAAAGTTTAGAATTCACTTATATAGGCTATGCAGTTGTTATAAATATGGAAATTAGTGGTGTAGACATTACACAATAGTTTATAGGAGATTGAAGCAAACAATATAAGTTTGTTTTAAAGTTGCCGGCTGGTTAGAGAACAAGGAAATAAAGTGAAGGAGATAAAAAACTTTGGACTTGTTTAGAATTCTAATAACACCCACGACTGAAGCTGCAGCCTACTAATAACACGAAGCAGACCTCAGCAGCAATCCAACTATCTCATCCATACACTCTGGAGGCCATTCAATCGACCACTGTATCAAAAATACAAGTCTCAGAAATGCAATTCAGCAATAAATTATGTAAACAATGGCTAAACCCTAAGGACCTACAATGCAGTCTTTGTGATGACTATTAATGTGAATTGATAATTATTGATCCTTCATACACAACTGAATTGATTATTTTGTGCGTTCATAAGTTTATATAACACGTAGTGGGCTCGTACAGTTTTAAAAAAAAAATCCCAAAAAACACCTTAGGCCAACATTTCCTGTACATTTCAAGACATTTTCAAGAATGCATCAATACTGAATTAATTTTCAAAGCATAAAAAAACTTAAGTTACATCATTTATATGAATATTCATTATTACCTTGGTAATTTCGTTCTAGTTACCTATCTACTACATTGCTACCTCTGGCGACATTTTTATGAATATTTGCGCATTACATTTTGATAACTCAAGAAAATTCAAACTCATGAAAACCACATCGGAAAAGAAACTGACAGATTATAAATGTTGTTTAGCTATTAATGGTTAAATATTGTTTACATAAGTTATCAGTATCTGTTTTTTTATTGCATTTTTTCTCCGAATATGGACCAAATTTTATAAGCCTCTAGTTCTAATTCTGTTAATAATCTACAGTCTTGTGCTGTCTAAATTTTTCTATAATCAACATTAATTTAAAATAATCAATAATATGTAGATGTTAATAGGAAAGGTTTGTAAATAAGTTTATAAGTTAATAATAGATGACAAGGTTATAAGATAATTGATTTGATTTATGCAGTTTTCTTAGTTATATCTCCTTTCAGTTTGATGAATCAATTATTTATTAATAAGTAATATATTACATATTACCATATAATTAATATAAAGTGCTTAAAAATTAAGTTAAGAACATGATTTCTTATTTTAAATTTCATTCTTTGATTAGTTTATAATTATTGACATAATTCAAACTACATAACATTTTTAACTTCTACCAACAAAGTTCTGTTTTTGCTGTTGATTTTTTTTTGTGTATCTACTAAAGGCATTAACCTATTATGATTAAAATTTCAATTTATGTTGGATAGAATTCAAAGACAATTCTTTTAATAAATTGCATTTGATCCTACAAAGAACAATACTTGAAGCATGAACATTTCTGTGGGTTGCCCGAATATTTTGACAAGTGGTTAGCGTTCAGAAATAGAAGTTTTTTCTTCGGGAAAGTCACTTCCGTGAGCCAATAAGAAGCAATGATCAGAAAGTTTTACTTTTCGTTTCAATTGGTAGCTTTCCCCCAATAGCAGTTCTGTTAGCCCTAGCCAGTTCTAGTGTCATCCAGCAGGTTGACCTTAAGTTTTGCGTAATGAATAATAATCCTTTTTTTTTTTGAAACTAATAAACAGAAAGAACTCATTAACTCTACTTTCGATTTGAAAGTTTGAAGTTGAAATTTGATTTTAGATATCTTGTAGGGAGGTAGTCATGAATTATTTATACAATTATTCCACAATTTATAATCACTGTTAATTATATTTACAGAATATTTAAATTATACATATTGCAGTAGCTTGTGCATTCACAACTTTCTTGCTGATAACTTTAAGTGCAATTTTTCTCTCTTCTGGCTTTAGCCGCCATAACCGCTGTCCAATGGACACTCTGATGAGAGGGTAGTTGAACGAGATTACATAGACAATGGTGGGAGACACGTTTCTGATTGCTCCTACGCCTCAGGAAAGGCTAAATAATCAGAGAGCAGCCTTTCAATTTTGTTCTCTATTAAATGTCATACTTGGTTCTACGTTTCTGTTGGTTAGAGTTATAAACATTAACATTGTATTAACGTTATCAGATTAACCTGCGAACTGATAGTTGGATTTTTAAGTTTGATATTACGAAATAATTTCCTATTATTCGGAGATGATCAAATTAGGAGTTAGCCAAATGAGACGTTTTATAAGGACAAAAGAAGGTTATATATATATTTGTAAAAGTTGGAAGCAGTCCTTCATTTAAACATATATTGTTAAATAACGCCCCATATTTGGCTTGTATCCGTTTCTCACACAATTTCTCCAGTTTCCGGAATTCCTTCCTCGTCTCTTCATTAAAAGTATCATCAACACAATAATGAGAATAATAGTAGGATTGCCAGTTTATATAGAGAGAGGTGGATTACTATTGTCTCTTGTAAAAAAGTGCAATGCATTAATTTTTCCTTTGTTTTTGTTGGTAAAAGACCCTGTAGTTCTTAATAATTCTTAATAAGAGAGCAACTGCATTCTCTCTTACATCTGCGATTTTTTAAATAATATATTCTCATGTGAAATGTATCAAATAAAATTATCAAGTTACCAACACACAACTCGTATTAATAACAACATGGACGAGAACAGCCTTGAGCAATTGCGTGATGGAATCCAACACCTTGGTCACATCAACCGAGGATGGAGTATAATTAAAAACACTTCCCCTGACATTAATAACTAAGAAAGAGTTGAGATGGTAAATGTTTTGATTTAAATTCTACGTCTTCAAAAATAATCATAAAAAAAGTATCACCGATTTCAAATACGTCCCGTCGGAAACAAATGCCCAAATATACATGGAATCACTGATTTCAAATACATCACGTCGAATACATACGTCCAAATATACATGGAATTACTGATTTCAAATACGTCACGTCGGAAACAAATGCCCTAATATACATGGAATCACCGATTTCAAATATGGTACGTCACGTCGGATACATATGTCCAAATATACATGGAATCACCGATTCAAATACATCACGTCGGATACAAATGTCCAGATATACATGGAATCACCGATTTCAAATACGTCACTTCGGAAACAAATGCCCAAATATACATGGAATCACCGACCAGGTAGGTATACATGGAATATTACTTCAATAAGTATCATTAAATACAATAAGCATAAAGCAATAAGCCTAATGATACAACACATGGATAGATTACAAATGCGCGTAATTTACAATACCATCTACACCTTGCTTGTTCTAACAATTTTACTGGTATTGTCTTGGTTTATATAAAATATTTTCTTTTCGGGAAAAATATTTGTTTCCCGAGGAATTATATAAGTTTTTATAAAGAATAAATTGTTGGGAAATTTCATTTGAAACTTGGAATAAACTGCTAGAGAAAATTATCTGTTAGTAAAAAAATGGAGAATATTGGAAATAGATTCAAAGATATGCATGAAGTTTGAAACATCCAAGACCACCCAGTCGTCAGCAGCACCAGTGTTAGTGCTCTAGTTATACTAAGAGAATTTCCGACCAATATGAGGTAATTCTCTCAATTCAAGTTTCCCAAAGAAAACTGATTTCCAACCACATGAAAAGATAGTTTACTATGCAAATATAGTGATCTCTCACCTCAAGTAGCTCTACACACCTCCTCAGGTAAAGGAACGATCAGCTTACCTGTAACGAACAATAAACATTAGCACAAACTCAAATAATTCAAACAATAAATTAACATTTAACACAGCAGACTGAACAAAATGATCGAGCACAATGACGACTGGTAGCAGTAGTAAAATATTTCCTTTGGACAATAGCTAGTAGTTGTAATTCAGGGACAAAAAAACCACGCCTTAAATTCAAAAATTACTTCCAAATTGAATTGAATTATATTATGATTAATGTTTCATCAGTAAAATACCTTGACAACAAACCTTCATTCTGAAAACACAGCGAGTTAATAGTTTTTGGAGCTTTGTCAAAGAATAAAGTTTATTACCAACTAGATTAGAAACTATTGCAATAATGAGGTTTTGCACATTATTGTATCATTCAAAATGATGACACAAAATATATACAGTAAGCCCTATTAATATAAATAATTCAAATTAGGTCCACATAATGGACAGTCTGACATTAATTATTAAAAAGGGTCAAAGTTTTAAAGGTTCGTTGCAAATGAAACAAGGGATATGTAAAAGGCATGTTTTAATTTTAACTTCTTTGTAAACACTTTGCTTGCAATGAAATAAATAAACCCTAATACTTTTAAGTATTTAAGGTGTCGCCAAATAAAATGATCTACCTCTAACTTCTGTACTTGATAGGAATATTACAATAATGCTTAACTCAATTATAACTTGTTAGAATGAAACAGATTCATAAAAACGAAGAATTTGATTTCACAAGAAACAAATGCAATAATGAAATTAGAAAGGGGTAATTTTAGTAAATGGTTAGATTAAGTTTCTTGCTGTTCCAATTAAACGAAATGAATACCATTTCAATCAAATAAATTAATTAAATAGTTATTGTTAATTTAGTTGTTGAAATCATAACCACATTAAAGATAAGCCTTTTAAGAAATATTTTACTTGTATATTTAAATAGAAATATTTGTTTAAATTAATATTTCTGATAATTATCAACTGAGTACAATGTCAAAGTGTAGACAAAGAGATTACCTAACCTTCCAACAATTATAGTTTCATTCTTTTTTTTCTTGAAAAATCATTAATATAATGTGATAAATTTTTTCACAGGTGACATAGGTATCATATCAGTATGATCATACAAACTAAAAGAAGGAGATTGAAAACAAAGAAGTAATTCGCAATTTGAATCGTCCTTGGTTGACCTCGGAAAAAGCGACATGAAACACAGTCGTCCTTGAAGGACAGGTTGTGGCGTAACGGAAGAAACCACCTCATCGACCTACTCCTTGGAGTTATTTTCTTGAAAAGCGTGGCACATTCAAGTCAATCCTTGAACTGTTTGACACGTTTCTTATCTGCCACAACTAATCGATTTGTAAACACTGAAAGCGAAAATGCTTGCCACATTATTTTTCACTAACAACTGGAAAGTATCTCACTGCAACAAATAAGTGATACAGAAGGAAAACCAGGAGTTATAGCCATCGATTTTCATTCATTTCTACCATTTGGAATTTTTAAAAAATAAAACTAATTAAAAATTTTAGCTGAAAAAGTATTAGCACGTAAAATATCTACTTGCAAATAACAAAAACATGCTTTCATTTAAATTAAAATGATTATAAAAACTCATCGCATGGCTTAGTCAATAACTTGAAATACATGTCAAATTTAATTTCAAATATATAGTAATCGCTTTTAAATAGAAAATATAAATATTTAATATTCAAAACAGGATAACTAGACCTATTAAAAAGTAAATAAAACTCTTACATTTAGTTTTTAAAAATAACTGGACAAGTAGTTAGTAGTGGTTACGAAGACAAACGAGATTTTGAAATGAGGAAAAATTATCACATTGGTTCCTGATTTTAGAAGATATCATGCAGAAATTATTTCATTTTTTCAAAGAAATGAGGAATGCTTCTTCAGAAATGCCACGATATAAAGTAGTCTGAGGATGTCACTGAACATACCTCCATAACATACTAATATACACGATGGAAGTAATTGCGTACAGCCATGTGAAGTAAAAGTTTATATATTTCTAACAGTGATCAGGTATGCTGCAGTGCTACATTTAACAGTGATAACTGGAGGTTGGACCATGATTCGATAAGACCCCAGATGTGTGCAAGTTCAAAAGTCCTCCACAATTCATATGCACTCCAGTTCATCAGAAAGTACAAGTAACAACAACCATTGTAAAAATACGATTATAGAATCAACTCCATAACGTGCCTCATCATTACCAATTTAGAAGGAGAAAGTTGGAAACAAACAAAACTTATTTCCTATATTATATATATGATAGTGACACTAATGTGACTTTAAGTACTATCATTATTATTATTACAGTGATAAAGTAAGTAATTTTTAGTCACAACTCTTTAAAATTACTAACCATTCATCAAACAAACGCAATTAAAACTTCTGAGGATAGAACAAAAAAATATTAATAACATAATTTGAAGTAAAAAGTAAATGCTCGACAATGAAACACCTGAACAAAGATCTTTCAGATTCCAGGACGAATGTAATATCCAGGCGTACAGTGCCTCAAGAAATGTCGAATGGACATCACCACAGTTGAGTTAATCATCACTGTAGATAAGCTCAACAGCGCAACAGATAAAGATCACAACGATTGTAATTACTATTAAATCAACAAAATAATAAGGCCTTGTTCACCGGCCATGTCCTCAGGTTGATGTACTAGAACACTAATGTGGTTACGTAATCGAATGAATTGAATTATCTAGTTCAACTAATCTCCTACAGGAAAACTGAAACTGGAGATTTAATTCATAACTGGGATAACAAAGTTAAGGATGTGCAACCAGCATTGCGCACACTCTGTACTGCAAACTTTACTGAATAAACATAACATTCGTAACACTTTGGACGTGGAATACACTGCAAGAAAATACAGGGTCAAATATATCATAGAACGTCCACTTGACAAAACCGTGTACCATGAAAACTTGTCTAATTTATCGTAGAGCACGCAATATATGTATCAGTTAGGTAATAAAATATTATCATGTTTCAGGACCAATTGAACCATTAATTTCAGGAAAGACAATCAAGAACTTTTATCTTGAATGCAGTACTCACAATAATTAATAAAGGATAGTAATACATTAACATTAGAATATTACCATACACCTGATGCGTGTAAACAGCACATGTAAAATGAATATTCGTGTGCAATAAGAGATTGTAAGTTACAATAAATTTTGCAATGAGATTAGAGTCGAGTCCAGTGAAGAGTTCTCATATTCATTTTTGCAGGGATACTCATAAAAGTCCACTGCTTGTCTTCATTGGTAATATGGTTAGTAAATACCAAACTCAAATAAAAATTATAGTTGTTATTTTAAATTCTAGATTAACGTGTAAACAGTACTTCTATAATAATTAAAAACTAAAATATACCCCAAGAGCAGTCTGTATTCCATTTACAAATCCAATATTAAACTGTTTGTAATGAAGAACCTTGGCTATAAGGCGATCATTTGTGTCAACTTTGATTTGTAGACGTTCGGTTTGGTTTAGACTTGCGACGACGGACATGAACTGTATCCAAAGTGTTCAGAATAGTGCCCACTTTAAAGCAAAAATGCCTTTAAAACCAAAAATGTGGTTACCTAATACGAGTTAAGATGAAAGTCCATTGATAATTACATATAACTCGACTTAACACCGACCAAAAACCCCACCTCTGCATCCAAATCTCTTAGTCGAAGCACTTAATCTAAGCATTACGCTCACCCAAACGCCACAAACCCTTTAGAGAATTACTACTCCTCTTAACTTCCTTCACGACACCTGACTACAATTAGTATGGACTATCTTATAACTCTTAATCTACAAGACTGCGAAAACGACTCTTTCTCATGACAGACTAATGCATTCGTCACAACACTCAGTGATCCCTCCACTTACTGTAGCATAAATAATTCAGCATTACTGGGCTTCCGGTATGGAACTACTAATTACGACATACACTACAGCGCATGTAAATATTCGTTGGTTACAAGCACAACAGTTTGCATGTTAATGATGGTTCCATCTGCTAGATAATAGACTGGTCCAAACAGGATACAAGTAATCTCAAACAAAGATTATGCTGTAAATCAAGCCGACTGGCATTTATAAGGATGACATAACACTTCCAAATAAAAGATTGGACCTACACGAGAGCATTGCTGGGACGAATTGAATGACTCAATGAAGGCGGAATGGAGAGCTGAATGAGAGGGAGGATGCGAGAGGCCGGCGGGTCAGGAGTTCCCACGACTTCCATTAGGCGAGAAGAGGGAGGAGAGCAGTCAAGCAGTCCGGGAACTGATGATGGAGGCAGGACGTGACCGACCTTGGCGGCCTTCTGCGAAACCAGGCCTCGCCTTCAAGCTTTCTCTTACAATGATGATACGAAAACCACCCCAACACATACATCCCTTAATATCAAACTAAAGTCAACTGAAGGACAGCCCCAAAATATGCTATTATTTATTCAGTGAACTCTTGCTGTTCTACTGATGAAATGATGGACAAAACAAGCCATAAGAAAATATACTATTGAACACAGACTTTCAAACTAAACATCAGTTCGTTGGTGCTACTAGCTAATAATAAACTAGCGAGCTTTCATCTTCCTTAAACCAACAACTACCGATTCTCTTCACTTTCGAAGAACTTTCATCACTAACTTAAAGGATTGGCAATAGCAAAATTTCTGTCTTCTACTCAACCGACAAGCAATTTACAAAACATTACTGTAATTGGAAGAATTATAATCCGGATTGGCATACACTCCAGTTTTCATTAAAACACTTATCAAAAGTAATACCGGTAATCTAATTACTAGATTTATTTAAATGTGGCTACCACTAGAATACAATGATGATGGCAATAAAATCAACTGTTACAGTTCTTGCAGTAGTCTCTAAAATAACTAACTG
Organism: Hermatobates lingyangjiaoensis; assembly: GCA_026182355.1. Taxonomy (NCBI): domain Eukaryota; kingdom Metazoa; phylum Arthropoda; class Insecta; order Hemiptera; family Hermatobatidae; genus Hermatobates; species Hermatobates lingyangjiaoensis. Next base: position 40,299 of record JAPFBL010000047.1, on the reverse strand, counting down.
AATGAATGGCAGGGCTGCTACTTTAGTGTAATCAAAAAATTACCAAAAGAAGTTGAAATAGTTCAGTGTCTTATGAGAGTAACATGATAGTCAGTTGAAGTGCTATCAAATTAACAAGAATATAGACCATCTTTTATAAAAACACAATACTCATCAACGTTACCGCTTGTCTCTCTATTTGTCAAACTTATTCTGAAAAAATCAGTGTTCTTTTTTAACCTGTAATAATATAAAATAGTGAGAAAGACCGACTAACTCAGCAAAGCACGGCCGAAATAACGGTGGATATGCAATATATGCGTTATATATGCAATTCGGTGAACTTTCATGAGCCAGACCGAAACTTACAGTAAAAAAAAAGTAAAAAAACAAAGTTGTTCAATTAAACACATTTGACAAGTAATAATAAAGAATATTTCAGCAGCATGTACTTCTTTCAATGTCTTTCGTTATGTTAACTTATCCATCAGATTGTAAAGAACTTGGTCAACTTGAAAACGATGAACACTGGAACTGCACATTAGTTCACGATGCACTTTATGAATTATTCAATAAACTATGAGAATTATTTGTGGTCGTTCTATGATTTCAACAACCATTGGAATCTTTAATAACATGGGAAACATTTAACAAGGAGTTGTGTTGACACATACTTCATAAAGAAAAAGTTCTATTTTTAAGACTTAGCCAAATTTAGCCCTAGATCGACATTATCCTTCAAAAAAAAAGGTAAACTATTATTCATAGATGTATCATATAAACAGGTAAAAAAAATTGTAATAAACTTAATACTTGCAAGATAGATAAACAGTTAATCTACTAATAACTGTAACTTTCCCCGGAAGTGCCGCTACACTTCTCAGTGATTACAAAACAGCAATTTCTACATTTAAATTATGTCTGCTCAATTCAAACGAATGGGCTACTTGACAATACTTTACGAAACGCGTCATTGATAATGTGGTATGTTCACTCAATAATACATGAGTGTATTATGAGATATTTATAATTCATTGAAGCAGTAGACAGAACTCTAAGAGATTCGACGAAATCAATACAGGAGAATGGGTGATCGGCGACTTTCGCCAAATCCCACCTAGCTGTAAATCCGTAAATCTCAGAGAGGGAAAAAGCAGACGTTATCAGAACCAAAAATAGGAAATGAAGGAAATGTAAACATATTGCAACTCTATAGAAATTGATTTGCAAAGTATGGCTTGATAGAGATACTTTCGATAAACAATTTTCGTGGTTGTGTGAGGGGATTATTGCATCAGTTGGAAATCCTCAGTTGACCAAATAAATCAAGAAGCGAGTACCTCGATATGGAAAGGCCTATGATTCAATAGATACGGTTATAAAACAAGGTGATAAATAAGTAAGCCATAAGAGATTCAAGGATTATTCTAATGGTTATAATTAAAAGCAAAAGATCATGACCATCACATAAAAGTTAAAAAAATGGAATCTGTATAAAAATCATTGGTAAAAGGTATAAAAGCAGAATTAATTGTGATTTTTACTTCTAAGTTGCTTATTCAATAAAGAGTGAAATTGAACATAATTTGATGGCCGTGGGATGTAAACTATACGTACAAACATTTATTTCTCCTGGTAGAAGATCTGATAATGAATTATAACTCACAACGAAAACTAAATATTTAGAACAGAAATTTCATTGCTTTGAATATTTACTAACAAACTAGAGTACACTTTTGATAATTGGTTTTGAATAACGTTCATCTGTCAAAGAAATAAATGGCGTTCTAAATAGAAATATTGGTAATTTGGAAATGAAATAATATTTACAAAAGAAAATAATACAAAAATGATCTCAAATAACTGTTTTGAATAATTTATGCCAACATAAATAGTGCTAAGGATGTACTTGCAGCGTTTATCAAAGTAATAATATGCATTTAGAATAAAGAATTATTTTATTTTAAACAATTTATGGAAAAAAAAAGCAGGATTCAGATTAAAATATCAAAGCATTTTGAACTTATATCCATTTAACTGGAAAAGAAATTATTATTTTGAAATGTGAGAAGCAAATAACAAACAGTTGTAAAACTCAAATAACCAAGTTTTGCTTTATACTCGCATATGTAAAGAAGAGATGGATGAAGATAAAAATAATTCAAATTAATGAAACAACAAAAATTTTAGACACATTGAAGAGCTTAGGATTACTAAGACCAGTAAGAATTGTCATTAACTAAGCAAGATGAGTACCATGTTGATGATGAATCTGGGGACACTTGGTGTAACAGTTGCCGGTGCCAGAGTCGACGAGACAACGCTGCTTCTTCTTGCGCAGACGTAGACCGCCGGCACACATCATGGCGCACTAGAGGTCAGCCCCGCGCATTCTGCCTGTCGACCTGTCACAACGTGCACACTTACCTGCTGCTCTCTGCCTCAGCTGCGCTTGCCAACCCATAGCCTCTTCTTATTAATTTAGCAAACCACATCGCTCAACCGACTACCGCGAAAAATATATACAATATTCTTATTAATTGGTAAAATATGACTTTGGAAAATCTACTGTAAACGTTTGAAGTCTCATGAGGAAGTTCGTAGGACTGTTTCGAGGATTACCCAGTGTTTTGGGAAGAAGCACTGTAATATAATTACAGTATACTTAAAAGAAAACCACTAAATTCTTTTGAGTCGCTGTTAGTTATAAATCAAGCCGCAACCGATGTATCCCATCGAATACGGCTAGATTTCATGACTTCCATCGCTGTTAGAATTTATTATATATTACCTCATTTTAATGAACTATGATTAGAAATAACAAGTTAATATATGTAGAAATGTATAAAGAATATTGGAGATCGATATTTTATACTTTTCTACAAAAATTCAAATCTGGTAAACAATAATTAATATTTATAAATTAGTTTCCAAATTAGTGAAACTAGTCTTCATCAATAGGATGAATCAGGGCTACTTATGGTCTCAGAACCATGGAAATAACAAATTCAGGTCATCCGGCACCACTACTTCGTTTTTGTAATTTCTTTTGCGAAATATATATACGGTTTGTAACGCATAGTAACGAAATATCAGTAAAAACATGTATTTGTTCAGGCTGACTACTGAGAAGTAAAAGATTTGAGGGAAAGTATGATGGGATAACTCTTGCATTCGTCTTCTATGATTTCATCTTCAATGGGTATTTTCGCTTTAACTCAAACAGTTCATGATTAACATGAATTATGAAAGAAAATCTGAATAAGCATGGAAATTGAGGACAACTCTCATGAAATTCTCACATACTACCAGTAGACGGTCATTTTTCTACAAGAATCATTGAGATGTTGCGTCACTAGGTGCAGCCAGCGAGTCTCTCCTGCACGATAGTCGATAACTCAGGTCGGCTAAGACGACTCGCAGGCGATACGAGTTAAACGACAATTCCGGTCTCTGATTGCCGGTCATGCTTCCCGCTTTCGCTTATTTACGCTGACTCCCTGGCGTCCACCGGTCAGCTCTGCTTTCACCATCTCCCCTAATATCTTATCTTTCATTTCGTCAAGGAGGTTCCGAGTTCAGTCAGCATTTAGTCCATCACTATTTAATTACCGGTACCATTCTTACCATTATTAACTGTACCAAGTTTGAAACGTTTTCAATTCTTCTTTTGTTTTGCAATCCTTGCAATAATGCTATGAAATCCCACATTCACACATTTCAGGAAGAAATAATACTCAATTTATATTGATAAATATCGATAATTTATAAATAAATAACGATAATTTATCAATAGTTAATTCATTACTTTGATTTGCTTCAAAGTAATATGTAGATTACGATAAAGATGTTAAAAAATAAATCTCATTCTGAATCTCATTCCATAAAATTTATTTTTCATACACATTGGAAGTGTATGAACTACTATTGGCAGAGTAGTTTTTGTTTAGCGTTAACGCCTGTCTATTGCAAGACGTATGCCACAAATACTCAACTACTTTAAGAGAAAAAATTTAATACTTGCACAAAATAACAAATGGAAAAAAAAGTATGAATTGAAGGGGTTACATAAACCACATTTTTAATCAGTAATTAAAAAGAAAATTCCTAATGATCAATGGACTGAGCAATCCAATCGTTGCATTAATATTAGTCACAGAAAAAATCAATGCTAAGACAGAGCTAGAAGGGTTTGGACAAATTACTTTTTCTTGAATGCTTCTTTTCACTTCCTCTGTATTTAAATTGAAATGACGTTAATCATGAAGACAGCTGACAGACACTTGAATACCAGCTGGCCCAAGAAGACAATTAGAAAGCAGGGAAGCAATGCTGCAATTCATTTCAACACAAGGGCCACTTGACACGCTCTGGGTAGCAGTTCTCATTGAATGGCTCAAAGATCTAGGAACAGGAATTAAATAAGGAGAAAGTAATTAGTACCAGATAAATTAATTTAGCGGGCAAATTCAATTCCTGGACCTCTTCTTAACTAGAGTCATCTATATATCAAACACTTGATAGATGAAAAAACAATTCACATCAGGCAACAAAAGTTTAAAAATAAACTGGAGATTAATATAAAAATAGAAACACACTTTCATTCTCTAATTTTTGATTGAACATGGACAAAAAACGGAGTCAAAGCACGCACAATTTGATAATTTGGTATCAGTCATATGTCGTGAAAACAAACCAAAACGACAAGTTTGTTTCAAAACTTCGCTACGTCAAGTGTTTGGTCTTCTTCCCTTGCTTTAATGAGGATATTTGAATAAAAAAATTAGAGACAGTATGTGTGAGTTTCCTTTCATTGCTCCTTTTTTTTCTATTTGGAACTAAAGATACAAACGGCTAAAAAACAGAAGAAATCAGAAAAATACCGAAACATGCAGTCTTCATCAGATGATGTAAACTGGACACAAAAAGAGTTCAAAATTCATATATATTTATAATAAAATTAGGAAGACGATTCAAACTGGACACAATATGAATTCCAAATCAAAAAAGAGTAACACATAGAGTAAAGAAACACACTTACAGAGTCAAATTTTCAATAAATCCGTCTTCAGGATAGAAGAGAGACCAAGCACGCTATCGACGCAACTAAACCCCGTTTCGTCTTCTACGTTCGTGGTCTTCCTCCCTTTTTTCTACTGAAGAAGGATTCCCCAAAAATTTGAGCCTTTAAGTGTGTTTCTTTACTCAGTGTGTGATCGTTTTTCGATTTTGAAACATCAAGTTGAGGTGATCACTGATTCCTGTCGATGCATTTCGACTGTCACGTGCAGTCATTTTCAACAGAACAAAACATGCATCTCAAAAGAGCTGTTACCAAAATACACTAATATATATAAATATGGGTAACAAAAACTTAAAAAAAAATCTAAAACACAGTAAGAAATTTAGAAATAGGACTAACAACTTTAAACCAAAACAACTGGTTTTCGTCAGTCACACTTAAACTGAATCAAGTGGATTATACCTTCAAGAGTCACATTGAACTAACGAATACCAGCTGCCACCCACTACAATTCTGTTCCTCCTATGGCCACAAGTCACACACACATACACACACACAAACATACAGATATATATATATATATATATATATATATATATATATATATATATATTACATTATTGAAAATAACAACTTTATTAGACAGATAATTTACTTTGTACACGAAGCACCGAGAGTTTTTTTCAGGAATACTGCAGCTATAATTGCGGAGAACTGATGTTGTTTGACACAAAATTTTAATGATTTACCAGTCTGATCTCTACATGTCTTATGAAACATTTGCTCGGAATTTCTTCTATACTTAAGTTTCTTAGGAAACTTTTTAATTAACAAACTGCATACGCTATTACCATTATAAAAAAAAAACTATATTGTAGTCAATATGACAAGTAAGGCCACCGGATGTCCGACATCACTTGTTTAAGTTTGAATGAGAATAATTCATTCAAATTATTCTCATAATTTGAAGGGTTTTGGTCTCATTTTTTAATTTTAACACAGACAAACACAAACAAAAATTAGACACTAAGACTGACATTCAATATGTATACAACTTTTAACGATTACTAACAGGAAAGGAAGAGGTACGGTGAGAAGACGAAAATCAAATATATACATATAAATAAAAGAAATATTTTTGTGTATGAGGGCCGCAATTCTTCATGTAAGCACATTTCATTAAAATAAACAGCAGCTTCTGCATTCACGACTTTTAAGTTGCTCTACTCTAGTTTTCTAACAACTTTACGGTGGGCAGGTGTTAAACACCGTAAAGTTGTTAGAAAACTATAACAGACCAGCTTAAACGTAGTGAACAAATAAGCTGGTGTTTATTTTAATTAAAAGGAATATATATATATATATATATATATAAAGATTTCACATAAATACGTGAAATAACAATCAATGATCAAACCACAATAAGAAATGGGAAAACGAGACTAAGATCTTTCAACCGTAACAAGCGGTCTTCGTCAGAGTCAAAAACCCAACTGGAAAAAATCCAGTTATATATATATATATATATATCAATGATCAAACCACAATAAGAAAAGGGAAAACAAGACTAAGATCTTTCAACCGAAACAAGCGGTCTTCGTCAGAGTCAAAAACCCAACTGAACACTAGATGCAGAAAACATCTGGTGAGGAGTAATGATTCTAGTGTTCAGTTAGGTTTTTGACTCTGACGAAGACCGCTTGTTACGGTTGAAAGATCTTAGTCTTGTTTTCCCATTTCTTACTGTGGTTTGATCATTGATTGTTATTTCACTTGTTTATGTGAAATCTTTTATATATATATATATATATATATATATATATATATATATATAGAGAGAGAGAGAGAGAGAGAGAGAGAGAGAGAGAGAAAATGAAATGATCTGAACTAAGAAAAAATCATCTGAAAGAGACAGAAAAGTTCGGTATGAGCATAAGCATACTCAAGTAGGAGGAACCAACAATTACAGTCCCAAATTTTCGGATTCAACGGTCATCAAAAGAATGAATAGAGGGATGCCGAGAACATCTATGCAAAGACAGTTGGAATCTGTTTTACGGATTCACGGGCTCAACTGAATCCCCGCTTGTCTTCGGAGTAGCTCACGTCTTTCTACCTGATGACGACGAAGTTGAAATATATTAATGAGTTTTTGCGATCTCTTATATCGTTCTGTTTTCCGTTCTTTAGTTTATTTATAGTTCCTCGAGTCGTTTTATATTATTCTTTATACACAGATATATTACAACTTTGCCTTTGTTTTTATAAAATAATCTAGGTCTCTCCTTAGTTCGGCCGATTGAAGCAACATAAACAGAAGATACTACAAGTGTTGGAGAAAAACAAAGGATGCGTTTGTACATATGCAGCTAAATAAGGAAGAGGCATGTGCCATCACAAAAACTCCCCTACGTCTATATGTGTTTGGAGAAAGAGGAAACAACTGAAGGGGTGACTCTATGTTTAGACGGAGAACCGTTTGTCTGGCTCGGTCAGCCACAGTGAGGGAGTCTGGTGTGACTTCAGTATACCAACAAGTATTAGAACGGAACATTCAGACCGGGTCAATTGTAAAATAAATAAATAACAATTGAAATTATTGAGTTACTTAAAGAAAACTGACTGGGATCAAGCAGAGATTCTTAACTGCTGACCATTTGACATTTGGAGTCATTTCCTCAGAGAACAATGGTACTCTACAGTGATTGCGTGCTCCTAAACAGGTGTGTGCCGTATACTAGTGTTCTCACAAATAGTGTTCTCAATACTTTACACAAAAGTATAAAGAAAACTGCTTAAAAAACTAGATTTTTTAAGCTTAAAAAACTGCTTAAAAAGATCATCAACTGTTTAAACATTGAAAAAGAACTACTGAAACATAAGCACTAGCTCAGAATACTTGGAGTTCGCAATAATTAAATATTCTTATTTCTATTCAACCTACTTCAACAGCATCCTAAAATAACATTAAACGTGCAGTCATTTTTTTATATCTCTTTTTTATTTTCTACAAAAAAACTACTTTCTTAAACACACAGCAACTATTTTTGAAAACAAAACAAGAATTTTAACTGTAATTAAAGGATCAATTAGCTTACTACCACTTTACCAAATGTCCCTCCCAGTTCCTATGGTTCGAGAGACCAAAATATCAACGCCCACTGTTTCTCTTTCTTAAATGTTATTTTCGTTAAGGGGTTAACCGAATTTGAATACGGATTTAATTATTTTAAGAGTAGATGAATTTTTCTGAAGAATATTAGATGATCAATATCCGGTGAAATCATAAACTAGAATTATATTTTATTAAATATCAACAAATATGTGTTTTCTTATGAATTCTACTTCGATACAAGCAACTACTAACAAATCCATTGCTAGTCATAAAATGAGAAAAGGAAGCATGAAACCTTTATGATTATTCTTGAGAAGACATTCCACTGAATGGTTCAGTAAGTTTCTTTGAATCAAAAATATAATAATCATAGCTCCGTCCTTGAAAGCGAAATGGAAGCCAAATGAGAATGATTAGAGTGAACTGGTGGAGAGTAGAGGTGAGTCATAGATGACATCACACCCCTGTGGCCGTCGAGCTAGGGTCTGGTGGCTTGTGCAGGGAGCATTGATCCAAGTTCTTACGAAGCTGCAAGTCACCCAAAAAGAACGCGTAGCACAAGGCACAGAAAAATCGAAAAAATAATATACCACAATACGAAATATTATTAATAATAATATGAAATAACAATAACAATGTGAACTTGTAAGTAGAATGTCAGTTTAGGGGGTACAAAATCAGATGAAAACATATGTTTAAAGACTATCTACCACAGTGATTTCCTGAACTCGATATTAATCGAATAAGTAAATATTACAGAAACAGCCTCAGTGGATATTTAGACTGAATAATTGATTCCTGCGGGATTCAACTGAAGGAGACACCTCACCAGTGTGTAATTCCCACCACCTCACCTTCGTCACTTCCAGTTTTAAAACTATCAATAACGAGTTAAATCTCAGTATCTATTCAGAGTAATATTTCCTTTCTGTAGTCTGTAATGTATTAATTGAATTTCAATTTATGTGATGGTAATAATTGTTTCAACTTACAAAATAACTTACCCCTCAATAGACCTACTTCATTAACCGTACTAATGCAGTACCGTATTTATATATTTTATGCCTTAAATTGAGTGTGGTGTGTTTTACTTCTAGTACTAGCATTCAAAATAAAAAACAAAACTGTTCAGTTATATCAACCGTTAAGGTAACGTTTTTATAAATCGGGAGTACTGCATTTTGTCAGTGTCAAGTATTGTATCATACAAGTTCGGCACCAAAGGGAATCCTCCTCGAGGAAAGTAAAAACGTCCTAAGAATTTCTAAGTTGCATGTTTTATGGCTAAAACAACAAAACTCTGCGTTTTCGCAACAAGCAGGCTAACACATATGATAAGAGTTTTACATTTTAAAGTTGTCGTTTGTATGAACACCTGAACAGAAAGCGTATCTGAGAAGAAAGTTATTATGCAGTTGTTATCAACAGAATAGGGCGACTTTGATAAGACTGAGTTATTTTCCTCGTTAGGAGATTAGAGCTATACCAAGGTCGAAATGACTATTGTGCAATCAACAAGAGGTAATGAGTGCCACTCACTGACTAATGGCAAAGGCAATCGCAGAAACCCACCGCCGAAACCTTGCTATCATCTTACAAGCAAAACACCCACCAATGTATTCCAATCTCTACACTGAAGCCAAAACTCAACAGAACAAATCAAAACTACTTTCACTGCATGTTTAAAATTTAATCAACTCCCATTGGCCCTAAATAATATAACTGAATTTACCTACAAATAAATATTTACAAATGTATCGGAACTTTGGTTCAGAAATACAAATTTAAACACACCAACATAAGCTATTCATACATTCAAACAGAAATTTTATAACTTTACTAATTTTAAATTATTATAAATACTAAAAATTATTTAAAAATTTAATTTGACCATGTAATACCTTTTAAACATATTTTTTTAATACAATATTATTTGCCAATTTAATAAATTAAAAAATGAACCTTTCTGAATATCATTAAAATATAAATCAAATACGAGTTTTAATCAAAAATTGAAACAAATTATTGAGAAAGCTTTGAAAATGCTTTCCTCAAATGTTTTAACTTGGAGAGTGATTTACATAATAGAAATCACATGAATATAGAAATTGTTTCTGCAATTACGTAATTCACTAATTTGAAACACAAAATGCTATATAACTCCTAGAAGTAGATGAAAAATGGCACAAATCAAAATAAGTCCTCATGCTTCGATGATGAATATATTTTTATTCTTCTAATTCCGTTTATAATTTCCGAAAATCATTAACGAAATATGAAAAAAGCTTCTAGGAATTTCATGAAAATGAAAGACGTCAAAACCTGAAATATATGTAAGTATTTCATACTTACTGTATACATGTAAGTGTATTTAAAAAGATTAAGGATCAATTAAAGTAGTGATTAAAAGAACTGTAGTATACAGAGATATCTAGACAGTAATTGAGTCGTGTTAAAGGAAGGCTATGGCAGTTACAGTCAACTCAGCGATTCTCTGAAAGCCGCGAGTCTGCCGAGCGCAGCACCCAACACTGCACTTACCTTTAGCAGACGAAGTTTAGACTTCTATATAACACTTGTATTTAAGTCAGACCCAAAATGAACCCAAGCAAATTATGGGTTAATGGGTGAAGGGATGGAAACACGTATTGAACAGAATAAATATAATATGAAAAGGAATATAATAATATTATAATATTAAATATAATATTATAATATAATATTATATCATTATATAATATGAATTTATAATAATAAATATAATATAACAAATATAATATTATTATATTTATTAATTATAAATATAATAAATATAATTGAATGCTTAATTTCTGTGCACTAGTAAATTTAAATATTCTATTAACTGTGGACTATCCAAAGTATTAGTAAATCAGAAGTCTGTCATTAAATATAATATTCTTGAATCTTTCATCAAAAAACCAATTATGATAACTTGTTACCACCCCTCCTTTACTACATATGAATAGGCATTGGGTAAGCAAAGGTTGCAGACAAACAGTCGCCTGTTTCCATTTTCTTTTTTGCCCATTCCATGTTGGTTTGATTGGCAAGTTTATGGTTCTGAAAAGATTCTTTTCTAACCAACACCTATCTTGCTTCTCTAAGTTCTATTGAAACAGTGTGAATACCCGAAAGAGCTTTTAGATTTTTTAAATTCTTACCAACACTAGTGGTGATTTCTTTGATTTTAGTGTCACATGTATTAATTGTGACACTTATGCGTGTACATCATTGTATACATTTCTTTTATTCTTAACAAAGAATTGAATAAAATGACTTTTTAAAATAGAATACATAAACAAAAGAATATAATTTTACCATTTTCCCTAACTAATCGGGATTAAAACTGAACTCCCCGATTCATCAATGTAGATTATTACACTTCAATGGTGAATATCAATATATTAAATAAGGACAATGCTGAAACATCAAACAACAAAATGTCACTACTTCTTTTCTTTTTAATAACAATTTGTCCCTATCAGATGTGTTAAATAGTCTCCGTAATACTAATTCACATATTACACACAGATTATATAAAGCAAATGAATGTACGAAGGAAGGGAAAAAGCTATGAACAATAATAAATTCTGCTGGTTGCGAAAACAAGCAGAGGTCAACGACATATGAATTCATAGCTACAAAGCTGCATACGACTGGCAAACTGATTTTTCATTTACTGAGATTATCAATAATCTTATTAATATTCCAATTAAACAAATGTTTTTACTTTACTATAAGTAAAGTATAGTGATCGTGAAAAAATTCGATCTCGAGATTTTGACGGAATTACATGTTTTGAGGTCTCAGAAGTCGTTTTATGACGTTTTTACGATGATGTCTGCGTGTGTGTGGGTGGGTGGGTGAGTGTGTTAGCATTGCTTGTTACCACGCTACGGTCCAGAATCTTTCATGGATCAAGTTGATATTTTACACAAAAATGGGCCTCATAGGGAAGAAGATCCCTATTGTTTGCGAAGAATTATGCATGATGGGAAAGTCACTTTTTTTGCCAAAAACCGTTTTTTTTAAAACATTTATTTCTCCTAAACTGATAACCCTAGAGTTTTGAAATTTTGACATTATCTTTAAGGTTACAAATGGAACAAACGAAAAATATATTCAGAATTTTAGAACAACGGGAAATATTTTTTTTTCACTAAAATGTAAAAATTTTGACTTATAATTCAATCACAAGCCTTGTGAAAGCGATACAAGCCATACTATTTGACGTATCAAAATGAAACTATGCCTAAAAATAGAACATTATGTGGAGAATGAATTGAGATATTTTTTTTCAAAATTACATTCGCTAAAGGGGCGTTACAGTACCATTTCTGTTTTTAGAAAATGTTTTTTTGACGCTAAACGGCTCATTAAAAAACAATGAAAATTTGACCAAAAATGGAACAAAAAAGTAGCAGTTCATAAAAAAAAATCATGAAGTTTCAATTACGGGAAAGAGCAATAACGATATAAAAATTGTTTGTTTATCCTAGAGTAAGAGATCACCTGCTATACTTGTCGAATTTTTTATATTTTTTTACATTGTTTACATTGACTTAGAAATTTTTTGAGCGAATCCACTGAGATAAAATTGATATTTATAAAGGAATAATTCAAATTGTTTATTGACTTATATGAGATGTAATAGGAATAATATTGTGCAGGAAAATAATAACACTCACTGTGAAAAAATTCGTATATATGTTATTTGACAAAGGGGAAGGAAAATGTACTTATTAAACACTAAGAAGCCATAAAATTCCCAGTAGAATAATTCTGTTAAAAATCAAAAATGTAAAAGATAATTCAAAATTGAAATCTTTCGTTTAGAGATTAATAAATGTAATTATCGTACATCTTTAATTAACAAATCACCTTAAAACAACATTTTCTTTGTTGTTTAAGATGTTTTCCAGAGAAAAAAAGGGTCTTTTCCTGTTTTAAATTTGAAAATTTTACTTTAATATTCAATGTAGAAGGATGTCAAGTAAACGATGTAAGAAATACACTGGCTGTTTGAACAAACGCCATGTTCTCTTGTAGGAGAATATTTCGTATCAAGAAATATTCACTTTGGTTTTTCAAAAATGTTATAACTGCTGTAGTTATACTAATGAAATTATTTGCAAATAATAAATTATTTGTGATGGACAAAATAAGCCTATAAATTTATATGTCCTTCAGTCACTATCTGTACTACCTCACGAATGAAAGACTAATAATTATATCCCATTTAGATATTTATGTTATGCTTAAATGAGACATTATGTTTTATATACTCAAGAAATTTGACATTAAGTTACTTAATAGTAAAGTAGAGTGTAGGCCACTCCAGATTTTTTTAATTGTTAGACAAAAAAAAACTAGTAGAATTTTGTGCCAACAGAGATGTATAACAATTACTAAAGTCTATACAGTTTTAAACTCCGAAAACGTCTTAACTGCAGTAAGGTTACTCCCTAAAATCATATATTTAAACCAATGGATCTTAAATATAAATTTATTTAAAATCTTTATTATTAAAAAATAAAAATTTGACAAACGCCTGAAAGAAGCAATATAATAATTTTCACATCATTCGTTATGTATGAATTCCGATATTTATTGTTAATACTACAAAGACTACCAATATTTTAGGCAACAAGAACCACCTTACCTCATATATCATACCCAGCTCTGATAGATGGACAGCGTCCAAAACCGAGAAGGTATTTTTTTACCACAGGTTTCCTCGACTTGTATTATAGTTCATCCGTAATATTAAACTATTACGTAGAGATATTTTATTTTTATTTATGATTTCAATTATCATTTAAACTATATGAATTAATTACTTTGAATAAATTAAATGACAGTAATAGACGAATCCCATATGGTAATCTTTCAACACAAACTTCAAATGCAAATAAATCCAATGACAATAATGCATTTACTAAATATAAAGGGACAATGCTACTATGACAATTTCATCTGAAAACATTGGCAACTATGATATTCTAACGCGGACACATTAAAAACAACAAATAAAATAATTTAACTACTTTTATATGAAAAGGGATATTAATAAAACAATGCCCACTGATACTTCTAATTAAGAATTAGCCAATGTAATATACGTGAATAAAATTATTTAAACAACATGTATTAAACATTGTAACGTTATTAGTACTACAGTTTATAAAAACAATCTTATAACAATTGACCATCTTGTACATTCTTTCCTTCTTCAACTGGTTTCAACGCATCATCAGCAATAATCCCTTGAAGGCTGAAGTGTTTCGAAACCGGTCGAGCAACAAGGAAAGGGTTCAGTATGACTGATTATTAATTCATTACTCTATTATTAATTCAATTTATTTATATAAATTAAATTTATTAATTAATATTTTTTTAATCAGTTTATTGGTTATTAATAGAATTATTTAATTTAATGCTGATTATACCCCAATTTATGGTACCAAGGAGAACAGTCCAATCAACATATTGTTTTTATTTTCATTTCACTTCTTCCATTTTGTAAAAAAAAAAGCACACATACACAAAATAGAAACCTACCAAATAAAAAGAAATTAATCTTAATACAAGATCAGGAAGTATGCTTATATAATTTCAATTATAATTTAAAAAAAATATAATAATTTGGAAAGTTAAATGAAGAACTAAATAAATTTATTAAAAAAAAAATGATCAGGGAATATTTTGAGCAATAATAAATAGCGATAATCGAGGCTACAATTGCGTTTAATAAATCAGATATTGCATCTAAAGGAATGCCGAAATAGCACTGTTCTCATATTTTACAGAATTGTCAAGAGTAGCTACATACCAGTAAGCCATATATTTCCTTCACATGTTTAATTAAAATTATTTGAAAAAGGCTTTCCCAAATTCAGTAACTAAAGCTAAAATCTAGTAAAAACCAAACAAACAAAATTCACCAATTAGTTGATACATATATTTCTTTTTCCCAATTAAATTGGAAAGTGGATTTTACACCTACCACTCCATCGCAAACTAATTATAAGCAATGCAAACGAGAAAAAACTTAATAATTACATTTACTTGTTGTTAATTTTCAGTTTACTTCAACTAGAGTTGAATTATAGTACTAAATTTCTGTAGATTTCTTTTCTGTATACCATTTCTGTTAATATAATTTATATATGTGTATGTGTGTGTTACGCATGTATACATGTATTCACATATAATGAAAATACTGCAAAAACTCACTTCGATATTTCGACAAATTATCGACATCAGTATAAGAATATATACATATGATGTAATTTTTTTGAGGTTTGAGGTCTAATGATTTGAAACTAGTCCATTTGCCGACGTTTCGACATATATTTATGTCATCTTCAGAGCTACAACATGTTTGTTTTACAATTAGCACTACTATTACTACTATTTTGGTTATTTATTATATTTTACATGTACAGTAACAGAGAGGAATTGATTAATAAATCAGTTATTTGGACTATTGATTTTTTTACAATGACATAAAGATAATGTTATTATTATTCTATAGCATTTACAATTATTTCATAAGTATATAGATCAATACTTGATTTGTATACTTACAATAATTGTAAAACAAAGTTGTTGTAGCCCTGAAGATGACATAAATATCTGTCAAAACGTCGGCAGAAGGACTAGTTTCAATTCAAATCATTAGTTGTGCAATCCGTAATTGTGTGGTATTTACTCATTCTGAGGTAAAATGGATAAACCAACATTTGTGTGGAGACTTTTCTTGGTTTATCGATTTTACCTCAGAATAGTTTCAATTCATTAGACCTCAACCCTCAAAAAAATTACATCATATAAATATTGGGTCAAGAAAACAAATCATGATGAATATATATATAGTTATACATATTATGTATTTTATATATTAATTTGATATTACGTTTGAATATATTATACATAAGTGAATGACAATATAAACTTCAAAATATTTCCAAGATACTTTCAAACGTTCGTCGTCCATTTGAGACAAAACGATTGTTACTGGACACTGGAATTCGGTTCCATTATGGAACAAACTATTCCACGTATATAAATTGAGTTTTGTTTCGTTTGGTTACTGCGCAACCCCTATATGCATTTACATTTACTCAGTGTATTCAAAAAAATATCAATATCAATTGGCACAACAAAGATATGGTTTTTCAAATGGAACTGAACAATTCACAATTTCATCCACTTATGCAACCGATAGAGATAAGGTACTGAAGAAAGAAAATTGCAAGTTCAAAATGATTTACACACAGCTGTATTGCAGACCAATTTCATGAAACAATTTGGGCAAAAACGTTACGCCATTTACCATTTTAGTCTGGAGTAAAAACGTAAATATCTAAGAATAAGAAAAACGAAGATTGTTTTTTACAAAAATATCTAATACCACTATAATGAAATAATTTTGGGAAAACAAATTAAAAACATGTAAAAAAAAAAGGCGTTAATTGTCACTATTCTTAGATACGGACACAACCCTTTGAAACATTGTAACTGGAAAAAAGAACGTTGAAAAACGAGTGCTCTTGAGGAATATTCGTTATTTATCCTATTGATTATTATAATTAAAGAATTGGTATAATTCATTGTGATGAAATAACATATCCACGGCTTCGAGGATAAAAATATTACAAAGAGCACTTACAAGATTCATACTGAAATATGAAATTACAAAATAATAAGAGACTGGAAGAGATCTTTCAGGTAACAAATAATCTGAGAATATCCAACAAATGGTTAACTGCAATACTTAAGAGTGAAAGGGACACTATGGATTGACGTTGACATTAAGACGAGGGCAAGCTATGTGCAGAACACTGGCAGGAGAGAGGTCCGTCCTGTTATCTGTGAGGACGCACATTCCACAGATCTGAGGTCAGCAAGCAACACGTTTCATCATGTAGAGCTTAGACCGCAACAATAAACTTTGTGGAAATGCAAACCACAGACATAATTACGCCATTACTAATCACAACTGCATGTATTAATATCAAAACTAATAATTAAAATAACTTTCATTTTCTTGGGATATGTTTACTGTAAGCTATCTAAAATTAAACATTTTAATAATTAACTTTTACTCTATGTTTTGGAAATATTGGCTTCATCACTACTTTCAAGGAATGAAAGATATCTTCTTTTCCTTACACATATCTTAGTAAAGGATTAGGAAGGAGAAGTAATATTTCATCCACTCACCCTCTTCTTGACAACACACACAATGTATTCACATCAGAAATGTGAAGAGGAACCAAGGCCTTGGACTAATAATCTTCCTCTCAGAATTGAGACTAGCAGATAAACACATATCTCTCCCACCTCCATGTACTATTAAAGATTAACTTAAATATTTACGTTAAAATACTGAAATGGTGATCCCTTCAGGCTTTAGAGAACAAAAAATTACACAAAAAACAGAGTATAACAAAATACTTCCTGCAATTATTATCTGAACAACATTTCATCATCGGAAGAAGATTAGAAGAAAAGATAAAGGAGGAGAGATATTGGTTTGCTGACGAACTGGTTTTTCAAGTATCGACCGTAGTGAGTGCTTTATTTTGTTTTGTGTTCTCTGAATTTTGATATTCTATATTAAATGCTTGATTTGAAATGGAATAATGACCGAACCCTGATTCATTTTCGTTCCATTGATTTAGAAGGTTCTCCATCCAAATTTATATATATATATATATATATATATATATATATATATATATAAAGTAAGACAATACCAATGTTATTTTTCTATCTTTTATTATAAAATGATTTACAGATTCTAAAGTTAATATGTTTCAATATAACTCGTACAACTAAAGAAATAAATTATGAAAATACAATTGGTCACTTGTAAAAATGGTCATAGAGCTACATATATTTAAGCCATAAACTGAAAGGCATATGGAATAATATTAGAAACAAATGTGGTTTCTGTTGCCCTGAATTAAGGAAATGAAACTATTAACGAAATATTTATGAAAAAAAATAAGGAAAACCTTGAGAAGTAAAATATGAAAGCAGACAATAATAATTGAGTAGAAAGACATTTCAGAGTTTAGTGCATTAATAGAGTAAGTGTTATTTTTTGTTCAGAGTAATAGTTATGTTTCGTTATTGTCATTCATATTTGCATTGTATTGTCAACTCATATATTTGCACACAATGAGATACATGCTTCTGATTAAAAAAAAATCTTTATGTTGCTTCTTTCAACACCATTGTAATATATAGATTGTGATTAATAAAACACTATGATACTATTGCAAAACTATTGCACCATACATGTACCAAGATATAGTACACCATATTCGAGCTAAGAAAATGGTGTGATAGGAGGTCAATTGAAGGAAACAGAAGCGGATCTGTGAGGCCTGCAGAAGGGTAAAAGTCCAACAATACGACATAAAGCGGACCGTGGAATTAGATTACTGCATGCTGGTACTTCCTCATCCAGCAGGGCAGTGGAGTGGGACAATTTAAAATAATCATCTCCATTAGGCTATTCTAAACCATTTCTCAAATAGACATTCAATATAATTGTCAAATCAAATGCAATCTCTCCTGCTTATTTAATGAACTGCACAGTTAGTTAGTCAACAATTATTTTTATATAGAAAAGGAAAAGCAGGAGATTCAGCAGGAAAAACTTAATTATCATAAATAAAATCAGAGTAAATATACCTTACGTGGCAATATTTGTAAATATTTTACTGTAAATAAAAACTAAGGGCGGAAGACAAACAAGTGACAAATAACTATCAGTGTCAGTGAATAATAATCATGACCGACATAGACCAATATCAATCACACTTAAAAGTCGATATTACGCCTAAGTTCTACATTGATAGTAGAAAATGATTCACTTATGACGAGATACGCCACTAAGTATAAAACTGAAAGAAGAGGCTAGTGAGCAAAGTGCAGCTGAAGACAGATGAGGTAGAAGCGAAGATCTGGGAAGCATACTGTGAAAGATGATGGGGACGGTGTAGAGAATCGGCAAAGCACTAGCCGGCATGCACTCACAACGCCCGACCGAGACTTACTGGAGTGTTGAGCAGAGGGCCTGGAGGGGGGACATTGCGGGACTGCATCGTACAACTACAAGGAGCCGCGCACACAGCGACTCTGGGGTACATCTCGTAAAAATGTGTAAAGGTCTAGAAATATGTATGGAGAATCTCAACGAAACATATAGTAATAGAGAAATTGAAACAATTAAATGAAATTAAACCCTCTTGCTTCTACTTCCGTGATAAGATTTCCAATCCAACAGAAAACCATCCTCCAGTGCCACCTTCACCTAAGGTGTTGCATACTCTACATAATATTAGTACATTTACATATTTTATTATTGGTACTTGAGATGCAAAATAAGGGTTCCAAGTTTTATTTACACATTTGATTAGTGGATTGAGGAAGTCAGTGAACACATAATCCAATTATATCCTTCATATTTATAAATAGAAAACCGGACTCATTCACATCCTGAAGATAACTGGAGAACACTTAAAACATGTCGACTAAAGGAATTATTTTTTTTTATCATGGCGTAGATAAAAGTAACGTGATTGTAATAACATAGATATGCTTGAATATGAAACTTCACTACTATATTACAACTGCGCCGCCATCAGGTAGAAAGATGTGAGCCAATTCGATCGAAGACAAGTTCTGAACTAGAAACTATTCTGACCCTTTTAACAGTCGTCCTGAGGAAAGGAAGTACAACGGTGAGAAAACGAAAGTCAACTGGACAGGTTATTCAAATATGTGCACATTAGGCATAAAGATAACGAGAAAAAAATACTCTAGGAATATCAGAAGAAGAAAAAAATAATAATTAGAAATAAAAAAATAATCCAACAGAAATTAACAGATTAATCAAAAAGTAATGAACTAAATTGAAATTTAAATGATAATTACGTTAATTCACAGAGAGTGGGCGTATATATATAAATAATTTAAAAATGTCAGAATAGAACTAACGGTTCAGATCAATAGCTGGATGTAATATATATATATATATATATATATATATATATATATATATATCAATGATCAAACCACAATAAGAAATGGGAAAACAAGACTAAGATCTTTCAACCGTAACAAGCGGTCTTCGTCAGAGTCAAAAGTCAAAAATCTGACAGGTAATTATTGTTCTGCCCTAAGAAACAATATCAAAAAAAAGCTACGATATACTACAATATATAACATACCTCAGCATGTTTACAATCCGCAGAGGTAGTCAGCAGTAGGATGTGTAAAATGTTTAAATAAAAAATATGCAGAAATATTTGCATTCTATGTTTTCAAAAATTCCTATACGACTCTGTGAAAAAGCAATATTGTTAATTTGAATGAGACTCTTATTAAACTATTGGTTTGATTAATGTTAACTTAAAAATAATTAGATGGAACACTTTTTCTCATTTTCCTTTCTTCTTTGGTGATTTCGCTTGAGTCAATGAGTTACTGCGAAAAACTTCAGACAGTTTTCATTTTCTATCACTACTCTGATGATACTTTTGATTTCCTTGTAATAGAAAGTTGATTTGTTTTCTATCCTTTCTTTCCGGCTATTAAGGATATCCATCCCATTTCCTAAGGATAGCCGTCACGGTTTTCATCACTTATGCAACTTCAAATGAGCTCATTTTTTTTATTATTATAAATGGCAGTTATTCCTCAGGCCGTATCGAAGAAAGAAAGATACATTAAAAACGAATAAGTTGTAAACTATTTAAAGAATGTAAGCAGAGGATTGCACCTCACATCTACAAATGTTTCCCATCAAGTCAACATCAATAGCTCATTATCCCTAACATTTCCTGTAATTTTTTTCTGAAAAACAATCATTATATTATTCAGATAACACACTTTTTCCTGGTAATTCCATTAGTATTTATTAAATTCAGAATATTTATAGGATCTGTGAAGGAGATTCATGATTTTTTTTTGTCAGTGAATACCATCACACACTTGTAGAACACTCTAAACATATACACTCCCTTCATTTTAATACGAAGCATTTCTATTTGGAATATAAAAAGAAGTACTGTAAGGAGGTAGCATTGTGCGAATGTCTAATGGAATAAACTACTTAAGAAATACAATCGCACCAAAAACAAAGTTCCAGCCATTTGAGATAGTGTGAAACAGAATTAAACGTGATAGAATTCAAAAATGACCCTTCAAACAGTTATTGGACACATGATCACAAAGAAGCTGGGTTTCATTCCCAGCATCATTTGTAATCTTAGAAAAGGGCTCTGCTTTAACCCTTTAAATAGTCAAAACTAGTATAGCCAGCAAATAAACATTGAACTTTTCATACAGTGATGATTGGGTAAATATCAAACTGGTTTTTTTTACCAGGTTCAACAATTAGTTTCAGATCTCAATTCGTAACCTTATATAGGAAAATCTCTTCCAATGTAAGGTACGGTAAAAAGATATGTATTGTGGTTCAGAAATTAAGATAAACAAATCAAGGATACAATTGATGAGCTGTGAATTTTGCACCGTACGACCTGGAGGAGTGCTCCAGGGTAACTTATTTTGGTATTGAATCAGGAGACATACTCTTGTCGTTAATTCAGTTTAATCAATCGCAAATTATCTTATCAACAATTTGTACTAAAAAGGACACGAAGCTTCAGTAATTACTCTACAGTCGAGTTATTAAAGCATTAGTATTTCTCATTGAATATACCTAAGTGATAATAGACAACAACCCCACTCAATGTTCAAACGATTTCATCAGCAGAAGTGCATATGCTAATGAGGAAAAACATCTTTTACAAATGAATGATACATAAATGTAATTTAATAAGGATCCACTTTTAACAACTGTTATAATACGAGGTGTATTCAATAAATAAAACCTATTTTGAAATTACGCCGCATAGATGAATTCGAGTTTAGATTTTTTTTAATATGTTGGTACACATGTCCCTAGCATATGTTCACAATATCAACCATCACGTATGTTCGTGTTGTTTGGAACAGCCACAAAGATTAACTGCAGTTACAATTGCGTGATGATTTTTCGTTGCTTACGAAAATGGAACAAAGAAGTTGTATTAAATTTTGCATAAAAAACGAAATTAAATTATCTGCTGTCATGAAAAGGTAGCATTTGGCGAATCTACCTTTTGTGAGAGAAATATTTACTAGTGGTACAAATAATTGAAAACTCACTGTTTTCTTTGATTATAATGGTTTGAAATTCGTGTATCAAGAATTTCTTCCAGAAGGTAACACGGTGAACAAAGAATATTACCTTCAAGTTATGCGTCGACTGCGTGAAGCAATAAAAAGAAAACGCCCTGCTTTGTGGAAAACCAATTCATGGCTGTTGCATCACGATAATGCCCCTACCCATACATCGCTGTTAGCCCGTAATTTTTTGGCTAAGCAACACTACCACAATCATGCTTCAGACTCCATATTCACCGAATTTAGCTCCCTGCGATTAATTTCTATTTCAAAAATTGAAAATTACTCTCAAACAGTAAAGGTCTTCTACAATGGAGGAGATAAAAACCGAATCGTTTAAGAAATTAAAGGCTTTACTAAAAACTGTCAATGAAAAGAGCTTTAAGGATTGGAAAAAGCGTTGGCACAAGTGTATTATATCTGAGAGGGGTTAATTTGAAGACAACATAACTATTATTGAATAAATAAATGTTTTTTAAACATATCAAAATTGGCTTCATTTACTGAATACACGTCGTACACTTGAGTAACCCAACAGATACTTTCTCTCGAAGTTCAAATCAATTTAGATGTATTTCACTCTGATTAAAGGTTGTATTTCAATTAACCATATCAGGAACAAATAGAAACTGCAGAAGGTGCGAATATCTAAGTAGTCACAACTTTCGTTATCGGTTATTCATCTGAAGCAGTGTCCCACCCAAGTTCTGGACCAGTTTTGGCTACTTTTTAGAATATTAAGAATTCTGTTTTCATCTGTATTATTAGTTTAGACCTCCCAAGAACTAACTTGAAACAATAAAAATTACTATTAAAATATTTTTAAGGAATTATTATCAAAAATTATTTCAAACAGCTTGAAATAACTTAATGAAATATCAGATAGTAAGAAATTGGTGACTTGCTGAGTCATTCAAAAAATAAATTGAATAAAAACAGCTTCCTAATTAGGGTAGGGAATGCGATGGTGGATATGGAATGTCGACCATAGCCTTCCGCCCACCCGGGGCAAAAAAACGTCAAGACTTGTCGGATAGGTTTTTATCTATGATGCTCACTCGATTCCGTTATTGACTTTCCGCTCAAGAGGAATTATATTTAACTTTATAAACAACTTTCCTGTCAGCCTAAATACACAGGATAATATCTCCTTTCACTTAACTTTTCTCTGATCTTAAAATACCGATTTATGGTATTTCTGACATGAAGTCCGCAGTAATCACTAAATGTAATCATTAAATGTAATTTAATGTAATCACCAAGTTAATTATAATTAAACAATGTTTAGTAGTCGTACATACTAAAGTTATTAAGCACATACTAACAAATACTTGTACAAAACAAAGTTAATAGCAAATATGCCGTAAAAGGCAGAAACATCATTTATATTCCTTTAACAGAAAATTCACTCTTAAAACCAAAGGATTCGAGATTTTGAATTTTTAAATACTACATATGAAAAAGAGCAATCACAATAATTTTCAAAATAGGGCTTCAAAATTGCTATTTCATACTGAGGATTTGTAGTAGAACTAAAAACAATTAATACAGGCATACTGATAAAGAAGTTAAAATTAACGTATCCAACTATCTTATAAACGCATGCGCACTGTATAGGCACACTAGTCCCACAGCTTGAGACCACTATGACTTAGAATATATAAAGCCCCTCTATAGGTGATTTAGAATTGAAAAAGAACTTCTAAAGTAGGGATTCGACTGGTATTGCTTAACTCTGCAGATTCTCAAACAGAAGGAGCTAAGAAAAATCTAAATAATTGTAAGGAATAATCGGTGAAAGGAAGAGAGAAGGTTTAAAAAAGACATTAAAACTGAATAAATTTAGAGAATTTTTAAGGTACAGTTAAAAATTTTCAGGATGGTCTGAATAAAAGTGGAAGTATTTAAGGACAATGGTCATTTCCCCTATAAACAATAAAATTTAATTCTTTATGAAGCCTACGTTACAGAGCTTCTAAGAATAGCAATATACAATTTACTATTTTTCCATTGAGCATTGGAATAATGCGATAAATAAATTGAATTAGTTGAGAAAGGCAACTGCATTACAGCCTGTAAATCTTCTAACCCTAGACCGCCTTCAATACCAAGCCTTCAGCCTTTGACACAGTCTATAAGAATTGTCACTACCAACTCTCATTATTCAAACATTTCCCCTAAACATCACCACAATAAAGTTTTACAACTAAATCTCGTAACAATTTTTTATCATTTGAAAATATATTTATCTAAAATTAACTTCGAGGATAGATTCCTCTATGGCATATACTGTTTACAAGGTCTCTTCTCTTACGTTCAAATAAATTAACCTTGGGTGTTACTATGCCTAGATTTTCTATACCTAACTCCAAATGGCATGATTTCACCAATAACATTTTTAAAAAGGAGCCAACTAACTTTGTGCCATGATTGGCAAGAACAATTACTATCCACAATTTAAACTAGAAAACCCATCTAATGTTACGTAGTTATTGATTATTTAAATTAGAATAATATTTATCCAAATAAAAAATAAAATAGTAATCGTCAACACCATAAAGAACATTATAAAAAAGCCTGCTCATCAATCTCAACCGACTACTTCAATTGCGTAGGTCCAAAATAATATTCCTTTCTGTTATCTATATTTTGTAAGTAATAACATATGGAGGGAGATGACCGATGACCACAATCGAACAAAAAATAAGATTTACTCCTTAAGATTTCTGGACAGCAAATGACTCGCACACAATCATAGCGTCATTCGAAAAAAATTGGTTTTGGTTCTACAAATTGCAAATGGAACATAAAATGGCTTACTGATACTACTGATGCAAACAATAATATATGCTGTTAGTTATAAGGCAGTGTAATTTCATAAATTGAATGAATTTGGGGCATGATTACTAGATTGTAAATATTCACAAAGCTGGTTAATAAGGTAAAACATAATAAATTTCAGATCGAAATGAAACCGGTAACGATAGGTACCTGTAAGGGAGCCAGGGTAGCCCAGTGGCTTACATGCTCGCCTCTGGATTGATAGATCCCGGGTCTGATGCACAGAGTTTGATACCCAGAGATTTATTGAAGCGTGGAAGGTGAAAACATTTAAACATGTCGACTTTCGGAGAGGAGATTAAACCACCGGTCCCCCGAGCCTGTACGATGTCAGACATTGGTAAAAATCTCTACTCTAAAAACTTGAGTTAGGTAAAATTGAGAACTCCCAGTGTAGAATGTTAATTGCGTGATATCACAAATGGCTAATATTTAATATACGTGTGTCCTCTCTTGGGAAGACCCTGCAACCGAACGTAACCTAACACTGATACATGAAAGATGAAAGAAATAAAGGATCAGCTGACACCTATTGGTTAGCAGTATTCCAGTTGTACCGAATTCTAGAAATAACAAAAGTTTCTTAATGGTGGGCTAAATAATTTTGAGTACAACATCTCTTAAATAGAACGTAACGAAAACCTCTGTTTCTGAGTATGTAAGGTGACAATAACCCGTTAAGCGTCCCTATTCTAATGAACTTGTATAAACAACATTTAAAAATCTGACGTGGAAACAATCGGGTAGGTAATGTTTCTTATCCAAAACTAAAATAAAATAAAACATAAGAATATCCTCCCCTCCCCAGAACAGTAAAGGAAAGAATTAAGCCAATAAGGGTGATTACTGAAAATTAGCTGAAAAAAATACAAAAATAAATAAATTCTAAGTTCAATATTACTTTTGTATTACTATAAAGATAATTACAGTAGGAGTAGGTAAAATGATAAATACAACTCGCTTTGAATTATAAAAATTAATATTTTCCAAATGGAGTTGTGGGTGAAGGCAAATCGCCAGGTTGTGTAGGACGCAAAGGAACTCGCTTTGAATGGCAAAGCACAGGGCACAAGACATAAATCAAGTTAAAGGCCACAGAGACCCACTGTCAACTGGCATTGAACCAACTCTACTTCACATACAACCCACTTTTTGTCCACTTCTTTTTTGGCCTGGAAAACACAAAACTAAATGTACTGCTTCATTGGTTAAGTTTTTCATGAACGCATTACAATTATTGCTTGACAGATAAAAAGAACAAATTTTTTTCAATACTAAGCGCATTTTCATTGGAATGTTGAAACAGAACACCTCTCGCTAGAGGTATCCTATTTGCAACGGTTATACCACCAGTACAACACTCGTGCATTGCGTTTTGCCTACCTTGTGGCGTAACATCACTGAATCTGAACAAATAACTTAAAGCAATGGTAACATTAAAAAGAGTAATTTATAATCACTGTTACTAATTGTACTCTAATGAAATATACGATTACTTTTTATTAAAAATAGAATATATACATAAAACATGTCAATCAAGTACATAAATTAGTAATAATAATTTTAATCAGTTTTGAGTTTTTTATAAAGCGATTACAAATAAAAAATAGCTTTAGATAAAAATTATCAATTAAATTACTTGTATCGTTCACTTATATAGGGAATGAATTAAACTCGATCAAAATTATGCTTGTTATGGAGAACAGTAAAACGCTATTTCCCTTTAGAGTACACTGTTAAGTATTAATTTTAAATGAAAGATAGGGCAAGACTTAATTTGTGTTTATTAAAATTACCCTTAAAACTGAAAGATTTTTTAAATATTTACAGTAACATGATGCTTTTCAATTTCCATAAAGTCAAAAGCTCTTCACAATTGACGAATACATAAAAAGTTACTTGAAGTGTACTTTACACAAACGTATGGAAAGATTTGGCAAAATTCTTGAGCTGGTCACTATGCTTTCATCAACGAAGAAGGTTTAGGAAAAATTGCAGAGATTGGCTCAGGCTCAGGGTAGAAATCAGCTACCCATCCATGAGTCTTAGTTCTCATGCATGGGTACTCAAGTTATAATGATATACTGATGTAAAATAGTCTGAATATAAAAAATCTCATATATCCCACTCCATCAATGATTTGTTGCAGGAATAGAAAGTGAACCATTTATCAATCAAATCGTGACAGAAATACAAAAATAATACATTTGTCAACAACCCACAAAAATGGTAACACCAAGTTATGTAAGACGACTAGTCATTCTTCAAAACAAAATTGGATTTGTTTTTTTTTTCTCTTTTAAATAGAAAATTACCTTAATGACTTCTTAGCTTGAATTCCGAAAAAAAAACCTGTCAATACAGAACTTCTTCAATAGTCGGATAAGTTTTGGATGACTAAGTTTTCTTTTAAAGAACGGTAAGACTTTCTGACCAATGAGATCAATTGTACGAAACACACAAACATTTGGATGTGAGCCCCACATTTCATAGACGACAATGGCTAAGTAAAGCGGGGCTACATGAGGAAACCATTTAATAGAAGAATAACAGTAAGAACCATAACAATAAGGCATGTATTCAATATATTTCTCTCATATATTCAACAGAAGACTGAAAATTCGAATGAGCTACAACACTAAGGAATTTGGTATGGAAGTTGAAAATCGTTGAACACATTCGTTGGTATGAGAAGTCCAGCGCCTGTACAATATCACGTTCTTATTTAAAGATCCCTACAATAATAAATTTGAGGAAGGTAAATTTAGGTGTCAGATATAGAAGCAACAATAGCTGGACATCAGAAAGAGTTTTCGGCTTACTTCTTAACGTTTCCTTCAAGACAACATACATCTTCACCTAGCCTAGAGTAAAGTATAATAACTCTCTCATAAGCTTAAAGATATTTAATTCCAGGAACAGTTGTCCAATTCGAAAACTGAATCAAAGAGGTAAGAGGGGAACTAACAGTAGCTCCATCACATCGGCACTGAATGATTACTGAGTGACTTTAATTCATTCCTCTGAATTAATGCACACCATTGAGAGTCAGACAAGGTAAAGGAAATGACGGTTGGTCCGAGGGTGTGGGAGAAGACAGGCCATGGGGTCAAAGTTAAGTGCCAAAGAAGGAAGGGGTTGGAGCATTAGTAATAGTTTAATATTAGAGGGTGGGGGGGAGGCGTTTGTTTATATATAAAGAGGGGTTGGCTAAAGATAGCGGCCCAGGCAAGGTTACCTACATCCCGCAGCTCCCAGATCTGCCACCTCGACCTGCGGGTTGCCAGCTCTTTGCCAGGCGACCTACCGACCTATCAAACCAGCACTATCATAATAAACCATAACTGTAAACCTTAAAGAAATCTTATTAGTCTGTTTGCATCTAACAACAAAATAAGAAATACCATTATATAACTAATTTATTTTCAGTCTGCTATAACAAAAATCGCCTAAAACATTTAATCTAATACTTTTAATTCCTTTACTCCCCTTTAATACCTTTATTCAGGCTCTTTTTCAATATGAGCAACAAACGTAATTACTCAGGCTAATCCAATTATAGTAAATGATTCACACAAAATTTATTGCATTTCACCTTAAAAAGGTTCTCCAGAAAGTTCTTTATGAAGTTTTATAATCAAAGTTATAAACAAAGTACCTACAACATTCAGTGGTTTTGAAATAACTTTGTCCAGTTCCAGCACTTCCAAATAGCTAGATACAACAAATCAAACTGAGTTATTACTGTTCATATTAATCACACATTAATATTGCTCCTTTAGAAGAAGAAGACAAGATCGTTATTTTTAACACCAATAAATTTAATAACAATAGATAGCAGAGGCTGCGGTGACTTTGCGACTGGCGAAGCAATAGTCGGTATTTTTTTCATATAGGAAGAAATTTCATGTAAATGGATATATTTTATGCTACAGTTACTTTTTAAATATAAAGATGCAATGAAAATTTATGCATTTTATTTAATATAAAATATTTAAGATCTGTCTAAAAAAATAACTAAAGTACTTTCATTGTTGCTTCCATAACCATAGGTGAAGAATTACTTCGCTTGCTTCAATTGAGTACACGCCTATGATGTATAGCAATTTGTGGCCAGACAGTAGCAAAAATGACCGACTGTTCTTTACTGCTGTGCCGTGAGAAATAGTCAAGTGTACCGTGGAAAATCTCCCAAAAGGAATCCTTCTTTTTTCTTTGTACAATTGTTAATAACATCATTGCAGAATTCATCGTTCTTTATGTTCTTTAAAAAATTTGTTTCTATTCAAATTACTGCAAGACTGCTTAATCTTTCTTGCCATGTGAATTTCGTGCATAATTATGAATCATACTATAAATTGTTCTTTTATAGTATCATTTTAAGTACCATTCAAAAATCTATACACTTAAATTGACTTTCTCCATAATATCGTACAATAAGTAGTAGAAATAGAGTGGCCGTTGTCTGTAAAACATTGTATATTTTGTTTTGTATTAAACTATTTTAACTCTATTCCGTGAAATATATGTCCACTATATATTTTAATTATGACGGTTATTTTGACATTGTTTGGTGATTTGTCGATGAAGGAAAACATAAATCGGTTAAATTTAATGCCTATCTTATGGTATGCAATCGCTTTGTTGGTAGAAGCAGACTGTTAGATTGCTTCCCCTGTACTATGACAGTGTTTCAATAAATTAAATTTAGGTGTATTTAATATTATTAAATTTTCCTTATCAGCACAGACTGTGAAAAAAATTAATCTTTTGTCTTTTTATCTAAGCAATATGTTGAATAATTCCATCCAGAGGAATGCAATCCCTCTTGCTTTCGCTGCGCGGATCTTTTCGTGCCGTCAGTGCACTGGTTGACGCATCAGTACATATTCAGGAATTAAAAACTGGAAGTATTAAATTCAGCATATTTTACTCTAATTTTAATACTTTCACAGAATAATGGAAGATCTATCTAAAGAAAAATAAATAAAGTGCTTTCATTGTTGTTTCCATAATCATAGGGGAAGAATTATTTCCCTTGCTTCAATTGAGTGCACGCCTATGATGTATAGCAATATGTGACCAGACAGTAGCAAAATGACCGACTGTTCTTTACTGCTGTGCCGTGAGAAATAGTCAAGTGTACCGTGGAAAATTTCCCAATGTTATAACATTTCTTATAAAAAGGGAGTAGTTATTGAAAATAATAAATCATAAGCACCATTATTTCCACCTAAGTTAGTACAAATATTATCTGTATCAAACCGTTGATCAAAACTGAGTCCCAATATCATTATCTGGAAAATTTCTCTGGAGAAAAGTTTGATTCCATCAAAAGTCAGAGTAAAAAATTAATTTTAGTATTGCTCCACATAGCTAACTACTTCACGGCTGTACTAATTTCAGAATGTCAAAAACATTATACTTCAAATCAAGAATTTCCTTGCTTAATAGAATGAATCTGTGATGATTAACGTTCTTTTACATAAAAGATAATTTTATTAATGCATTTAATAAACAATAGAAACAACTCCCAATACTCCTATCCGCTATAATAATGGGCTTAAAAAGAAATGAAACTTTATCCATCAATGTGTAGGTAGGTACGTACACCAGGAAGATTACTGATCCAGAAGTGGAACATTTCAATCTAGATTAAACAGCAAAACGTACAAATGTCCTTTCAAAATGTATACCACTATTTTATACAACATATCTGATTATTACTGCAGTATAAATAATGGACCACCAATGTAATTTATTAATTACAATGTGACTAACACTATTAATTGTGGTGAATATATAACCAGATGTCACCGATCATGGAATATCAACTACAATCTGTGACTAATAAAAACATGACGATCGTTGTGTACGTTTGTTATTATTTCCTTAATTTAAACTTTATATTGAACTTTACTGACAGTTTAAAAACAGTTGAAACAGATATAAATACTCAATCCGTTGATCATTCCTAGTTTTATACCTTTAAATGAAGGAAAAAATCTGGAGTGGCCTACACTAAACTTTATAGTAACCAAAAAATATCAAATTGGTTAACATAATAATGTTTGTCTCTTAAAAACTTTCAGATACAATCATAAGTAAATTTTTTTACATTTTATTGACAAAATAGCTTTTTTATAGTTTTAAAAATTTGAAAATTTCTTTCGTTTATGCCTTCTCTGATTAAATTATGAATGTGTACTTTACATCGCTGTAATCTATCTTTATGGTGCATGCTGTACTGCATTATAAGGTTACTGTAAATAATATTGCGAAAAAAATACATCAATAATTAGGTAGTTTTGCATAATCAAATCAAATTCAAAGACGATTTTTTAGTATCATTTAAAACTTTTATAGCTGAAAGCTTGAAATTTTAAAAAGACTAGATATGAACCATTAGACTAAAATAGTGAAAAAACTGGATATTTGTCAATAACATTGCAGCTCTTCTTAATAACAAAAGAGTCCATTCCTCAGGTAAAAAATGCCTAACTCAATTTTAACAATGTAAATAAATGTAACACGTCTGATAAGTATATCAGATGTTCCATTAGGCTAGCATGGATATTCAGTTTTTATAGCTTTATTGCTCTTTGCGGTAATTAAAATTTCGCCTCTATCCTATTCTAGTATTTGTACTTTAGCAACAATAAAATATTTTCTTAATTCACAACATGTACTATAATCACCTTATCTATCAAGGAATTTCGCTAAAAACCTGTAAACTCAATCTCCTATAAAGAACTACTTTTTGTGATATTTGATAATGATCCATGAAACGGTGCTACCAGTGTCCTGTTACCAGCTTTCAGATTCAACCATTAGTCAAAAGTTTTACATTTTTTCTCAAAAATGAACTTTTCTTCTTTTGCGAAATTCAGGAATTGTTTCAGTTAATTCAAACATTAATACCAAAATTACACTATTTAGAGGTAGTAGAGTTTAGGAAGATAAAATTTGTTCACCTCTTAATGAAGTGGTAGAAACAGATAATGAGCCTGACATGTAGCTTATTCATAAACTTTTTGATACATACCTATCCAGCCACACACCCACACAGACCTCATCAAAAAACCTTCAAGCATTACCTTAGAAAACTCCAAAACATGAAAACCACTAATATCTCCAATTGACATTTTTCAATGTTTCTTATAATTTACTTATTGTAGAGTAACAAAACTTAGAGAACTTTAAAATTCAAATTCTTATAAAGGGATTTTAAAAACGCCATACAAATTTATCATTATCTTTTCAGTATTAAAACATAGTTAACAAGCAATATCCTATGCAAAATGCTAGCGAGTTGGACATATTGTCGATCTCTGATATACAAAAGTTTACTGAAGCCTGAAAATTGCCTTAAGTAATTAATCGCCTTTATGTAGAATTGCAAATTTATACTATAGAAGTGAATGAAACAGAAGAAATACAGTCTGTCTTATTTAGTATTAAACAAATGTTTAAAAACCATCAGGCCTAGTATAAATAAGTACACATTCATTGAAAATGAGAAGAACTTGGACAAATTTGAAAGGCACTGTTCCAAGGGAGAATGAAGAGAAAGGATGCAGTGAATGTGTAATTGCTGTGGAGATGGAGCTGACATCAATGAGAAGTCAATTGACACTGCCTATTGACCATCTTAGGCTTCCGTAATTCTCATTCTCTGTACATGTCAAACAGACAACAGTCGCTGCTATTACACATGTAAACACACATGAAATCTAAACAACAACTAATACAGGTCCGACCAGTAGTATTCCCCACACAGATTCCCCACAAGAAAGTACTCTGGGAACAGCAAGAGGTTTTTATAAAAGTATTGTAAATTATCGTCGTAACCTTTGACATCACATTAAAAAACCTAAGTACGTGCTCAATACATTCCTCATAATTAGTTTCTCAATCTTCAAACCAAATTTTACCAGACAACTCGAATAAAATGAAAGGTCCGTGTGGACAATAAAAACTTTAGCACATACAAAAGAATACAGAAAGACATTACAAAACTCACTTCAATATTTCGACATCCGTCGTCATCGGTACATCGGTACTCGGGAGTACTTCGCACTTCTTACCGATGACGACGGATGTCAAAATATCGAAGTGAGTTCCGTAGTGCCTTTCTGTGTTCTTTCCTATGTGTTAAATATATATACATGAGAAATTAATAATCAACAATATATTTTTATCTGAAATAATATCCTCATTTTAAAGATACTAATTTGGTTCTCATAATGGATTTTGAAATATCTCCCAACCAAAACTATGTTATATGTCTTACACGAATTACATAGATATACAGGCATTCCTCCTTTAACGACCAACTATTTAACGACAACTCTAAATAACGATGGGCCTCCTGACTGATCCAATATGCGATTATCATAATCCTCCCTCGTTTGTTAATTATGATTTACTAATGCGATGCACAATCTCGGCATTCAGAACCTTTTGACTGAGAGATTAGATGTTTATCTCGCAGAGATAGAGCTTCTATCAGGGGATTGAAGTAGGTGTTAACCAAGTGACATGTTTTGTACAGATAGAAGAAAGATTATATATAAGTATGATTACACGGAGTAAAGAGTTAAAGGATGGAAATACAAGTGGATGTTTTCATGCAAAAAGAAAATTCAAGAAGGGATTATTATCTTCAGAACCACAGAAAAGAATGAAAAATATTTTAATATTTGATAATTTATATGACATCAGATAATAAAGGATAAATACAATAGGAAATGTAAATAAGGTATAAGAGAAAGATGATGTGGTAATTAATATTAAAGCAGTAAAAATTGTTAAATGAAATTAAAATTCAAAAATAGAAGCTTAAAAAGTTTATAAAGCAAAAGGAGATGATTAAATGAGGTTATAAGTAATACAAGAAGGATATATAAATGGAAAACCAAAAAATCTATCAATCAACCTTGGCATGTTATAGAGACTAAAGATGAAGATAGGCTGAGATTGGCAACACTCTACAACAATAATAGGACCAGCAGTATTGTTCTTAAGTGTAGTCCCAGACGGGTCGACCCGGATATACAGAAAAGTTAAATGGTATACGCATCGTATGACTATGCTTGCAACTCAGGGAACAGTGCAGTCCTCGATTTCACATATATTGCCATGACGAACACAAAGGTCTTACTTTTCATCTGTAGGCCGGTGCATGAAGAAGAAGTCATTGGAATTGTCTAAGACGGGAGAAGTTAGTCGAAGGAATAGAAGTTCTTCAACTACGGAATGATCCTTAATGCCTGAGAATTTTAGAAGTTCTTTATATCAAAACAAAAAGCCCTCCCCTAATAGCCATACATGGGATATGGTTTCTTATTCCGATATAGTGTGATGACAGGACAGAAGATCCCGGAAGATACTAGATTGGATAAATTTCCTCCCGGTCGGGGTGGTGCTGGGTTGCGGGCTTACTCACCACTCATGAGGCCAGAAGAACACATAAATCTTTTCCTTCACTTAA
The DNA here is from genome assembly GCA_026182355.1 of Hermatobates lingyangjiaoensis. Taxonomy (NCBI): domain Eukaryota; kingdom Metazoa; phylum Arthropoda; class Insecta; order Hemiptera; family Hermatobatidae; genus Hermatobates; species Hermatobates lingyangjiaoensis. The sequence continues at coordinate 5,574 of JAPFBL010000047.1, read as the reverse complement.
AAGGCGGTTATCGCTTAATATTTCTCCTATTTTCTTAACATTTACCTTAAACCTTATTTAGAAGCAGTTCTCCATAAAAATATAGTATTAAGGAATGCCATATATATCTTGAACTCACTTTATGCACACAATTCCTCTAATTTTCAGAAGTCCTCACTAGTCTTTTGTTTCATGCACCGAAAGGAACAACTTACGTTAATGGTTGGCATGTTTCTTTCAACTGAATGCCAGTAATTTAAAAAAAATAATAAGTCCTAAGGATTGAGTCCAAGTTATCCTCATCCCTTACCTGACTAAGAATGTCTGACCTGGCCTGCTCCCTAATAATTCCAATAGTCTGTCAGTGCTGACAATGTATTAATTACTCCACTCCTTTAAATTGTACTTTTTCAATTTAAATGGTTTCCCACCATTAATATAGACAATGCCTTCCACTAGTTGAATAAAAAAAATGAGAAAAAACTTCCAAATATCACGCTTAATTTAATTTCACGATCACCTTGAAGTGGTCTGTGACATAGGCTATGTTTATGCCAACAAAACTACTATTTCTTAGCCTGTAATTTCGTCAACAAACATTCAAGCTGGCCTATAATTTGCAGTGGTTGTTGTCCTTTGTCCTTGCTGCAGCATATATTACCTGCCTTGAATTAAGATTGAGAAAAATTAAAATGCTGTACCAATAGAAAGGAATGTTTTCTTAATTTTCCAAACACTTGTTCATTTCCTTATCATAAAGTATTTTAAATTTAATGGGAATTTCGGAAGGAGATGTCAAATATGATTTATGGATGTCAAACTTGACATATAATGAAGCGGGAAGTATTTAAATAGGCCTACATTATAATTCTGAATTTGACAAATCCATTGTGAAATAGATATCATTCATCAATTTGACCAAAATAATGTAATGAGGAAGGCTTCAATCAAGAACACTCATACAGAATTTTCAAAAGAAAATAACTTACAGCATTAATGTATATTTACCCTTTTAAGACTATTAATTTATTATTTATATATTTTATTGAAGGTGATTAGAGTATCCCCTTCTGTACTATAGTACCCCAGTTAGCTTCAACGCCTTCAAGAATCTCAGCACTTTTGCTGGGTCCAACGGTAAAAGTTCTTCTATAGTTTTGAGTGTCCCGAAGCACCTGTCTCTGTGCAGCACAGTGGCTTGACAATCAACCAGCAGGTACAACGGTGTTTCTTCCTCTTCCTTGCAGAATCTGCACAAACCATCATTGATAATGCCCATTCTTCGCAGATGGTTATTAAGTCTGCAGTGACCCGTTAGAAATCCGGTTAAAATCCGTAGATTATTCCTGCTCCTTTCTATACAATACAAAATTTGCCTATTCTCAAATTTATTGAGAAGTATCTTTGATTGTCTGTGACCTTGAAGAGAATCCCAGTATTGTTACCTGTTTTAAGACTAATAAGACATGGAAATGTCTCTATGGGAGAAAAAATCATCAACAATTTAATCATACGAAATATTAACAGTTGGCATATATTGCCAGATACAATACTGCTCATTATATTATAGGGAGAGTCGAAGTTATTACGAATGATCTTCTCGAATTGGAGGCTTCCAGATTTCAGGAAAAGGACCCCTGTATGGTGGACTGACGAATCAGAAATTAATAATAAAATAAGTCAGCTTGCATGTGGGTACCACCAGGACACAAGGTTATACCAGGGGAATGAGGAAAGGTATAACCACAATAAACAAATGCAGTCATTAAATTAATTATCTATGAGTTTGATAATACTTTATCATGCAGGTTAATATTACATCTAAGGACAACTTCATTAAAATAAAACCAAATATTAACTGATTGTCAACGAGTTTGACATTAGGTTTACCTACAGTAAAGCTGAGCGCAGGTACGCCACGACAATTTTTTTCTTAATGTAAACTTTCCTTAAATCATTATATATCACACTTTTTCATTTCATTTTTGGAATTTGAGTAATTATATGCACTTAGCAAAGAATGAAAAAGTGGATTCAACAGTGATTAAATTGATTAAAAAAAAATAAAAATTTTACTAACCACTGTATTTTTGTTCTTAAAATTGAACTTTAAGTAAATTCAGGGTCAAAATAACAATACTACAGCATTTTTTAGTAAAAAACCCCTATAATAAAACTAATACAACAGAATATCACTAATACATTTTACTTCAACTATTTTTAATACGTTATGCTTTTCACTTTTGAAACTGCAATTATTACATTTAACAAAATAATAACGAAATATATTTAGGTTCCTTAGGCATTTCTTATATTCTTCATCAATACTCTGACAAAAAATAAACCCGTATATATTATACTTCCGATATTATAAACAGAAATACTATTTCTCTCATTTTACTAACTGATTTAAGAAGGTTCACATTCTTTGAATTGACTGTCCATATTTAATAATTCTGATATTCGTAAAGGGTCTCTTATTTAATTTTATTTCACTTCTTCTTTTTAATTATTTAGACAATGAAAAAGTTATTACCTCTATAAAAGGCAAAATAAAGTCACTCTATTTAAAAAAAGGATTAATTCATTTAAAGTAAAGTAAGTAAGTCTGAAGTCATAAATTGTTAATGAATTGGGAAATTTGGGTAAGGCAAAGAAGTGTGATATAAAGGATAAACCGGCAACTGTTTAGTTTGGTGTTGAATATGCGTGTACTGAAGGTAGTGCGAAGTGAGCGACTAAGACCACGTCTTGGTATCAGTGAGCCGAGGCGAGGCGCTGCCCCTCTTAGCAAGGCTGCTGATTAGGGCTCGTTGCATGCTAATTCCCGCTGTTGTCACCTCACGTCCCACACCATTCTCTCACACACTCTCAACTTCAATACAGTCCTGACTGCTGAAACTAATTGAACATAAGTTCAACACCATCCTAGTGTCATACCAAATATAAATAATGCAAAAGAAATATTTTATTCTCAAGCATACCAAGACAGAAAGTACAGCTCAATCTGTCGTTTTCATTGTGATCGTTCAAAACTTAAATCAAAATTTAAAACATGGATTTGAATGAATCAATTTCGGGGAATATAAAAGTCACTCGAGGAATACTGAAACCAATAGAAAAAGAGTTTTTATAAGGATTCAATTTTGAAAACATTATAACTCATTGAAATAAAAATAAACTTCCCTTAATGGAATAAAATAGAAAATTTAATTAGGTTTAATCCATATTAAGGTTGTTTCAAAATGACAGGTCTGCTTTAGAACATGTGACGACGTGAAACCATTTTAAGACCCAGTGTTACCAAACTTGATGAGACTAGCGCCATCAAAATAAGAAATATAGCCTGATCACTTTTAACAACAGTGATGCAGATGTTGTCCAAGATAACATGGAAGGCTCCAAATGGAAAGCTCCATTGCACACAAGGTCCACGCTCCAGTGACTAATGACTAAGCCTTGACGTGCGAAAGTCAACGCCTTGCTTCGCACCCGTCGTCACTGTTATTAGCGACAATGACATAATTAAGCACTCAATTAAACACTTCCGTCAGATTCACTTTTGCCAAAAACACAAATATTGCCATATTTATCACATCATAACATTGAACACACATTCCTAGAGACAACAATTTTACACAGACAAATACATCAATACAATAAATGTCACGCAAAAAGGATATATGATTCCTTTCAAACTTTCACTAACCTAATCTAATATTAATAACATCACTAATTAACAACCTAATCATGAGATTTGATAACAAATTAAAATTATCAATTAAGAAGAATTACCACTTTGTAGTAGCTTTAGTAGATTATAAAGGGTAAACGACACGGAGTGAAAATGCTATCGCAGCGCCAGCACAGGAGTCATGAGTGTAGATCCCTTTTACAAATAATGATTCCTTCTTCTATTTTATAATGTTTACATATATTGAGCACTAATGCCTCTCTACAATAAATGAAAACAAAAGAAATTAAGTTCTCAAATAATTAAGCAACTTGAAGAGTGTAAAATGGAGTACTGGACATCAAAGGGGTTATTTACTATGCAAAAAAGAGATTTGCACTAATAACATCATATTGCATTACTATGCAAATAACATCAAAAAATACAGATGTGAAGTTAAATATGTTGAATACTTTGTATAAATGTAAAACATCATATCATAATAAAGATGAATAATATAATAAAAATATGAAAACTGAATCATTCTGAGGTACTACTGATATTAAACTACCAAACTAGTATTCAACATAACTACCCAACTTATAAAGCCTTGATCTCCCTTGTTCAGAACGCTTATAACACGCGCACAAATTTGACAGAGACATCGTGAGACTGCCTTCTAGAAATTACAATTTAACATATCCACTGTTCCATTAAGTGAGTCTTCACAATTCTCTATAGTTAATTTCAAATCTAAATGTGTGGTTAAGTTTCTTAACTTAATAACTATTTGAGAGGTATAAGGTTGTTAGGAAAAATTAGAGATGATCAGAATGTTTCTCTATGACGAGCATCCTAACTAACAAACAACCTCAAAACTTATATTTATTTTTAATCTTGAATGTAGTTCAAATTTGAACTAAATGAAAAGAATACTACTAATACCTAAACATTTAATTACAGTTGCGTATATTGAAAATGTAAAACTAAACACCTTTCAGATACCAAATGTTTCTGTACAATAAAATAGAACTGTACAGAAATAGAAGATGACTAAATGATATAAGTCTGAATTTTGAGAAGAGGCCGAGGGTACCTGCGAGGTCGACGAGGGAGCACTCGTCCCACTGGACGGGAGGCCGGAGGTGGTGCATTGGTCAGGTCATGGCGATGCGAGGCGGCTCGGCGCGCGACACACACTGCCTGGTGGGGGCCACTGCCCATCACGCCCAGACTCCACACCACCTAACCCACTCTCCACCAAATCTCTCCTATTTCATCATTTTCAACCATCAAATATAAATCATAAGAAACCATGTTGTCTAAATAATATATTATGTAAAAAGCAAGTTAAGATACACATACGGATCATCTCCATATAACCCTAGAAGCCATCAGCAGCGCAAGGTTCAAACGAATTAAATAATTAATAAATAATATTGCTCCGAACTCATAACACATAACAAATATATACATTATTGGAATAAAAATTATGTAAATTAAATCTGCACCACTGTTATCAGATATAAGGATTCGATATCTAATAGAAATAAAATTCGAATAATATAATTCAATATCTATGTCAACAGAATATCAATTTTAACAAACTCAGCTACTCCGACTGATATATCCATATACAGAATTGAGTTCAAAATAGTATATATCAAACAAATATAATCATAAAATATATACATTTCATAATACCATATATTATGTTAATATATATTTTAGCAGTGTCTACTACTATTAACTAGACGATAATATCCACTAAATATAACATGAACATAGTCATCGATTATACAAACTCTAACAATTTCCAGTACTACCTGAACCCAAATACAGAGAATCAACTCGACTAAATACTTAATCTGCACCGACCAAACCAACAATACATAAATTGCTTAGTACATTCTCATAAATGT